>OX422140.1:305148570-305748570 GCA_949129095.1 Volucella bombylans | reverse complement strand
GGGCTCGCTAAGTATCTAGATAATGGACCACATGGGAACTCGGTACACCGCTTGCTGTAGACAAACGCCACATGGGCATAGTACCCGGCATAAAATCCCGGATTTTAAAAATTCATTCGTATCGATAATTTAAAAAATAAAATAAAATAAAAATAAATAAGAAAATAATAACATTATTAAAAATTAGAGAAAACAAACACATTTTAGCACTCGCTCATCATGCACATTTCCCGGCCAGTTAGCACCGACATAATAGAGTCTAAGGTCGGGTTCACATACTGCCGTACAATTAATTGAATATCAACGCAAACTGATTCATTATTTGATGGTGCGTCAGTGTTAATCAAAATACCATCGACTGCACCACACACTTCCGGCATATCACCTTTCTCAAAATGTCCTGAATCGTAAGGTGTAAACTTTCGGGCCAACACACTTTCTTTTGATATTCAACTTCATTTATTGGAGAAGTGACTTCTTTTATACACAGGGACACAGTCATTTTATTAACACCATGAACGTCACTTATAACATGGTACTGACATCCTGTCCCAAACCAATGCAAGGCTATTAGTATTTTCTGCCTAACACTTAGCGCTTTGCATTTATTAGTTGGCGAAAGTAATTCAGGGGAAAGTCTCTCCGTAAGGTAATCTTTAACTTTTATTAGAACACGACATTTTTCGAGAAACAAATTAGGCTCTATTTCGAAATAAATTCTTTCTTTAATATTTTTTTATGTCCTTGTTTCTCTCTGTCCTGTCCGATTCAGAATCAAGAAAAAATATTTTGAAATAACCTTCCCACTATTATCACTTGGTAAACGCAAGTATTTAATTCAAACTTGTTGACTTCTAACAAATCAGTCACTGTCAGTTAGAATTTATTAATTTTTCAACAAGTTGTTGAACAACACTTGTTGTTTCTAGTTACAGAAAAAGATTTATCAAATTTCCCACAAGTGTCGCAGCTCTCTCAGTCTTGTTGTTACGTGTTACACGAATTTTCAACAATTTTTAAATTTTACTTGTTTAACAAGCACTTGTTGTATTGTGCTACAGGCTCTTGGGCTTTTAAAGTATTTTCAAAATTTGAATTTTATTGATGGAAAGTTTATAAAAAACCATTAAAGTGATTAATTAAAGACTTTTAAGATTAAGTTTGATCTTTGTTTTTTGTATAATAAAAAATATACTGCGGAAAGATCAAATGTATTGCATTTTTTTAATGATCTACTGCGCCCCTCTGTTTTTGAAGTCGCAACGCTGCTGAATGAAGAGAGTGTACAATTCTAGAAAGAAACCAACCCTTGTGCACATTACGTCTCTTATTTGTATATTGTACATACATATTACATATACAAATTAATACATATAGAACAACAAATTCACTTTCTACATCCTCAAAACTAGTCAGACAATGTCAAGTTTTACTCAGTCTCCTTGAGTCCCAATTAATCCTTACTATCTTTTGAATTTCCGGTCACAGTGATATTCAAAGAGTCAAACACATACCAATGCTTCCTCATGCCCACCAACTAAGAGAAACATAGGCTAACAAAGTAACAGCGATAGAACTAATCGATAGGACGATACTAAGAAGATCAAGACAAGATATTGTATAACATATATTGCGTGAATTACATATATCCTTACACAGGCCACTGGAATTTAGGGGATGAGATGTTAATGTTAATTTAGAATGCAAAGATATTAATGAGAAGGAATTTGTTACCCACTTTCTTTGCAAGTCCACGAATTGTGAGAGGACCAGTTACTGTGACTTAGGTAAACACCTTTTAAATAACCTTGAAGAACTATCTAGCAAATGGATCGGAAAACCAGTTCTAATTTAAAACAAACAAACTCGCCGACACGAGTCTTGCTAATTTGGTTTTCTCATAAAAACCAACACTCCTATCTATGAGTATCTATCCTACTTATGAAAACTCAAGTACAAATGCCCCTATATTGTAATACTTTGAAGTACTAGAAGAATTTTTTAGGATTAGAGTCACCGAATACGTATAATTTTATACAAATGTGTGTACATGTATGTATATTTTATTAACTTTCTGATAGGAAAATTATTGCACGAACATCGAAAATGAAAATTTGATGGTATGTTTAAGATTTAGCCCTCTACCGCATATGAAGCCAAATATGACTTGCATTTTATAATGCATATTTTTCCAAGAAAACCTTCTTGAAATGACCTGAAATTATTTTTTTCCCTTAGTGTGTATTCTTGCTTTTTGTTGCTGCCTGACAAAATATTACCTAGTAATATTAATTTATACATATACTCGTACAATATATACATATGTAGTAGCCATCAAAAGGACTCAGCTTGGAGGTGGATTGAAACTAAGGCCAAAGTACTTAGGGCCGTATGAAGTTACGAAAGTTAAGCCGAATAATACTTACGATGTCACAAAAAGAGGTTACAACGAAGGTCCGAAACATACAAGTACATGTGCTGAATTTATGAATTTCGAGGCGAATGCCTAGCAGGATGGCCGAATTGTGGGCAATCAGCAACACTGTCACGGAGGAATATGAGAGACAGGATATAAAAAGGACGCACTCGAAAGATGAGGGCAGTTGTTTTTCCGGCTTCTCATAGTGGCAGTTCTTGCAACAAACAAATTCTTACACTCATATTTTATCAGTTATTTTAAGTAAATATATAATTTTAACCACTAGAAAATAAAAGTGTTTTGTGTTACCTAAGTAAACAATCTTACATATATACATATGTCATTGGTCATTGCAACATGAGCGCGTATTGAAAACAGAACTGAAAAATAAGGTTCGATTTTAAGTGCTAATTTTATTAGAGAGTACTAATTCATTTTTGAGACGATGAGATGCAATAGGTGGGAAACAATAAAGAGGTCCTTACACTTCAGTGATAACACCGAACTTAAGCCATTTGAAACATACGGATACGACAAACTTTTTAAAATAAGACAATTTTTGGAAAAAAAATAAGACGACTTATTCAAAAAGAAGGTTTATCGCGCTGGATAGGCAAATAAAACCCACTAAGGGCCGTCACGAACTGAAGTAAATAGTATAACCCAGCCAAGTGGGGTTAAAAAAAAACAAGTTATAAGTGGTGTTTCCGTACTCAGTTACGACTACAAAATTTTAAACGGGGAGAAGAGTATTATCTTCTCCGAAAATGCACCTGATTTAGAAGTCAGTAGAAACGGAATGACAAGGCTTACATCTTCAGTGGTTAAGCATGTCAATGACCAATTTTTCGCACAGTCCCAAATTGCAAGTTTACCTGAATAAAAATGGATTGCTATCATTGCTCACAATCAGATTATACCGAGTCCCCAATTCCAAAATTCCAACAGAAAAAGAACTAAAAAATCAAAGTCGTGGAAGCATGATTGAAAAAGTTGCCACACTTGATGGAGTTGAATTGGGACTGGTATCCTGGTTTAATAACAAGCCTGTAAATATGCAGTCACCACATGATGGAAGCAAGCCAATCATCACTACCCACTGAAAAAAAAAAAACAGTACAAAGATATTGAGGTTTAAAACAAATATATGGATGGAGTTGATCTGCGGAATTTTATGCTTGGGTTATACAGAATAACCTTGCGGTCAAAAAAGTGGTTTAAAAAATATTTTTTCACACCATCAATTTATGATCAGTAATCGCATGGATCGTTTAACGCAGTCAGAATGACATCCACCTGCCATTATATGACTGAAAAATCGCAGCTGGCCGTGCAGCGGATCAGCTCCAGAGACGCCAATATGGGTCGCCAGCCCAATACAACAAGGAACTCCAACAAGTTGCTACAACCCCCAGCAAAAGCGTGCTAAAAGACATCAAGACCTTCCTCTTTTGTCAGCCAGCCATGATGACTTCTGTCGCTTTCCAAATTGGAAAACAAATCGTCAGATATGGAAAAACAATTGTCAATTTCGCTCATTTACTTTTTGCGAAAATTGTAAAGTTATTTATACTACAATGAAAAAATCAATTGCTTTTCTCAATTTCGTGGTAAATAAGTACCTACAAAAGTTGTGCTCAGAACCATATATTTATTTAAGTAATTTTTTTTTCTATTTTTATTAGCTTTTAATTATTTATGCCTTTCTTTTAGCTGAATTTGACAAAAGGTTAACATATACATTACTCTATTTCGTAACCCCTAACGTATACAAAGCCATACGTGGCTAGATTCTTTATTTTTTAAACAAATACAAATTTTTAATTTATTTAAAAAAACTTGCTTAAGAATACTTAAACAAAACAATTTTAAATGACTTTAATTTATTTTACGAGTAAATGACTTTTAATTCATGAGTAAAGGGTTAAGGTGTTAACAATATTTTTAGACAGTTTTTAAGAAAATTTTTGTTCCCGTGCTTTTTTTTGGTTGCGCCACACGTTGTGTAATTTTCATAGGAGCAAGTAGCCCGTGATACCACCAAGAACGATGTTAGCCTTATTGCTCAGTTCCAGGAACGTGACTACGTGCTAAATCAAACTCTGTACACTTCGACCACTCTCCCCACTGGACTGGGGACAAGTGGACTACTAATCTTATGTGATTTTTGTTAACTGCAAAAATGAATGACCTTCGGGCGCGGTTGGGATTCGAACATCAAACCTTCCGATTTGGAAGCCAGTCCACCAGGTGACCAAATAGGAACTGCGTAAGATGATATCTACAGTTTTAATGCCTTCAGTTTGTCCAAACGTCAATGGATGCGATCAATCTGTAGGTCCATCTACTTTTCGTAGTGGTATTCACCGAGCTTGCTACCAGGTCATTGAAGTCGCTCTTTCTTCTATAGAGTCTCTGCATATCTTCCGGAACGATATCGATGGATACTATGCCGGTTATAACAAAAGCTGCTTCGTCCGAAATCGTTCTAAAGCGACTGAAAACTTATGCTTCCTTGTCGCTAGTGCCCCCACCCAAATTAAGGCAGCGTGTAATAGGACTGAGCTTACTACCTAGGATATTTTGTCCGGGATTCAGAAAGTGCTGGCTGGAGTTTTGACGCCTTTTTGCCCGAGTAGTCGATGTCAGGCATAAAGCTTAGTCTATTTTCAGGTATTAATACTAAATATTTTATATACGAGTAGTCTTTTGATCGAATGGTTTGATTTCCCATCCTTATATCCATTTTATTTTATTACGGATATTAACTGGTCAAGACTGCACAATATTCCTTTGTTCCCCATCCCCATCTTTCTCCCTTTATTGCATCGGCTGCTGTGTCCACCTCTTTTATGGCGTCGGCGGTGGAGCGCGATTTTCTGAATCCAAACTGTTAATCTGCAAATGCTCCCTTTTCTTCTGCCACAGTGAGGAATTTATCATACGAGTATAAATATATCCGATTAAATATTTTGCCTACTGTGTCCTGTAGACATAATGGGCGATATGATGCTGTTTCTCCAGGTGGTATGTTCTCCTTTGGTAAGAGAACCAAATTTCGCAGCTTCCAGTGTTCTGGCAAAGAAAAAAACCCTCCTTCAGACACTTTTGCATTGTTGTAATACACATGTCTGGTCTCTCACCGCTTTATTTGGGATCGCATCGGGCCCAGGCCTTTTGTTGGTGCTTATCTTCTTGCATGCGTTGAAAAGCTCCTCTGCTGCTATTATCGGAACTGCCTCAATGCTGGGTTCCCTGATTTTATTGCACAGATTCAATGGTCTCTTTGGGAATAGCTGATCTAAATACAATAGATTTTAGCATTGTTGGGATTGATAATTGCGGAAACTAACATACTTTCACCTTAGTCATTATTATTCTGTTCTCCAATGGTTTCTGCTCACTTCCTTTCACAGTCGCTTGAAGCATCTTGATTTATTTTCTTTGATCGTCGTTTTTTAGTTCCTTCTTGCCAGTCGGAATATGTTAAATCGTTCTTGAAATTCAGCTCTTCTTCTAGAACACTACGCTCTCCGTCGGGCGATGTGTGTGAGTGAATGATAACTCGCGAATGAATCCCGCTGTCTAGTTGAATTCTTGTCAGATGATGCGTCTTCGTGCCGAATCATTGCCATTAGATTTTGACCAAAATGCGAGGATGTTACTAAAAAAAAAACATACGAAATATATACAATACAATTAAAAATACAGAATTATCTGAGTTAGTCAAGGAATAACAAGAATTTTACAACCGTCAATGCAACACGAGTATTAACTGCAATTTCGTAAATACAAGTTTCAGATCTGATCGGTCAAATTTTTATGGGTGATAGGTTTGTTGGGATAAAAATAAGAAATTTAATAACTGGGGTGGCTTATCTGCACTCCTCTCAGAGTAAAAGGGATTGTTGGGACGCAACGTATATTCTTGCCCAAAACATCGGATTTCGCTCACCAGCATCCATATTTTTCCATCGGAATGGCTCCCGACGGCAAAATATCCATCGTTGACAGCCGAATGATCAAACTGAGCGCTCAGCAAAGCAGCGGGAAGATGACGAGTAGACCAAAGAAGTTGACATAATAGAAAAACTGCATGGAAAAAAATGCGCTGTTTTTGCCAACCAGCTACGTCCACGAGGCCGCTCGCAGAGTATGGAACAGCAATGAGTATGTGTCCATGGGTTGGTGGCTGTTACACCAGCTAACCAGATGATGCACCGTGCGAAATCAACTAAGCGGTGGCTTTTTGTTATATGGCTTCATGTGGAAATTACAAAAGAGGTTGTTGACCGGATTAAGATAGGCCTTCAGCAAGGTATGCTTATGCATAAAGAAGCCAACAATGCCCAACGTTGAGGAAGTAAATAAATGCATTTTAAAACGCAAAAAAATTGTTCACAGCACTTCTTTTAACGTTGTTTTAATTAGTCTTGTCCAAATAAATTAGAATCGGCACAGTTTTGTAATTTTTACTATTGTAAATTAACCTGGAAATTATTAAAAAAAAACGTACACTCATTTTTTTCTTGAAATTAGAGGACTTGGATATGTTTGCAGAGCTATGGAAATTTATTAGCAGAGTACACATTTAACTAATTTAATAATTTGAAAAAATCGCGCCAGAATCATCTGCGTTACCCAAGGAATATCAAACATTTTAGAGCCCTCAATGTAACATTAACTACAATTTCGTTATTACAGAGAGTCTCACATCTGATCGGTCAAACTTTTATGGGAGAAAGGTTAACTAAATTCTAATGGGATATGGAATATCAAAAACCATTGGATAATACTATAAGTTCTCATTATCAGGAAGTTCTTGACGCCACCCACCGGTCGCACTCATTTCGGCTAGTTATTTATTAATTACCATGTATGATACACGTGGCCATAATTCCCAATATTCCAAACTTAGTATTTGATGTCTGTCAAAATCAAGGCAAAATTATTATTCTTTATTAAAATTCGAACTTATTCCAAAGTAAAAATCAAACTTTTTCGATTATTTAAGTTCCATTATGTTATGTTCATTAGAGCATGAGGGAAGAAATCGTTCAAAAGAATCTTAACAAAAGAACATATGAATACGTGGCCCCATTGTTGGAATAGAAACTATGCCTCCTCTACTTTACCATGCAAAACTTTTATTTCGCAGAATTCCTCATTCCGATGAGCAACACAATTGCATATTTACGTATCGCACATCCCTTCTATTCATAGGAAACTTTTGTACTTAATATTCACATTGCAAACTATCAGGAAAATATTGTATAAAAGTACTCGTTGTTAGTAACAACGTATTTCGCCAGGTGAAAATAACAGAGTAGAGAAAATAAACGATTCTTCGCCAAAATTCGTTCCTAGTCTCGTATTGGAACAAAGAAAAGCAAATACTCACCTTGAAACTTTTTAATTAGGAGCAAAGACAACACAAAAAGGCTCAAGAACAGCAATAAAATCTGCAAAACAACACCAAGCAACGAATATTCCACACAGACGTTTTGGTCTCTAGAATTAAGAAATACCCTAAGAGGAAAGGATACCAAAGGAGCTAAAATGAACAAATAAAAAAAATACAACAAAAGGAACTTTCACTCGTACCATTATCAACTTAATTATATCCGTTTCCGCATGCCCGATGGTTTCCTGGGCCAAAAACATTAGTATAAGGACCTACCATTGGCAAGGCGACGACAAGAAAAAAAACGACTACAGCAACAAGGAGCACTAGGAGCTAACAAGCATTTTTGGGTTAATTAAAGTTTCCTCTGAGAATGTTTATGTGAGCAGCATTGAAATAGTAATTGCTGATACTTGTGTACATCCTAACCGAAATAGTTCTTGTTGTTATTTTATTGTTTGGGTCTATGTTTTTGTCGAAAAGTTAAGTGATGAACTAGGGCCGCAAAAACCAGGATGTTAACTCTTGTTTGCGTTTGTGATTTCACTTGCGGAAAATATAAAGATGGAAACTCTATTAAGTTTACGAATGCGTACGTACGTACATATACATATGTATATGGAAGAACGTTGGAATTTGGTGTAAGGCATGTGCATTGTGATTGCCCTACGATTGGGTATTAATACATAAGTGGCCAATTCAACTTCGAAGTCATGCTATCAGATTATAGCACTTAAAATTTCCGTTTAGATATGTTAAAATATTTTACACATGTGAGCAATAACTGAATCAAAATTGTTCAACCTACATAGCATTTATACACGTATAAATTTAGGCATCCGCTCGCTTATCTGAAAGGAGAAACAAATTATTGTATCTCAGATTGGGAGATTTTCCTGTCTGTTTTTGAAGGATATTATTATGGTGATAGACGAGTGTCCCTATGTTGTGAAGATCATTATCCATCAGAATGTATGTCTGATGTCAGTCGTTCATAGACCTCCGAAGAAATCAGGCGTACTTCGTGACGGCTTTACAAGTGTGGAAAAAAAAACAAAAAAAAACAAAGAAATATACTTTTAATTAACAATTTATCAAGTGTTCGGTAGCCTAAGTGGCAAAAACGCGGACGACAAATCTCGGGGTTGTTGGTTCGCTTCCCAGCCTCCGCGCACGTTTTTTTTTTTTTTTCTTTTCGTCTTTTATTTCTATTTAAAAAGACAATAAGTGATAATAAAGTGTAGATTAAAGTGTTTATTACAAAACTAAATCACGTGATGGATGGTGGAGAGCGTTCCGCTCTTCCCATAACGGGAGTTGCAAAAGGCAACAATAGTGTTGCCGGTGCCGTAGCGAAAGCCATCAAAAGGAGGAGCAGGTTGAAAACCACTCCGAGTTTATCAAAAATAAAAATAAGTGCTGCTTTAGCAGCTGAAACAGAAAAAATCAAAAAACAAAAGTTGATGTTCATGTCCGATGAAGTCCAGTATGAGGGGGGCAACAACAACTTTGCCTCTCTAGCTACATCTGAGTCGGAAGACGAGGATGAGATGATTAAAGATATTAGCTGCAGCATAGAACAGCTGAAAGAAAAAATGCTTGCTGTTAAGCAAATACAAACTTCACGCAAGCAGAGGGAGCAAGTAAAAGCAGCGAGCTCACAACAAATCCAGCAGCAGCAGAAACAGCAACTGCAGCAAACAAAAAAGCAGCAGCAGAAACAACAACAGCAGCAGAAACAACAGCAGCAGCAGATACAGCAACAGCTGCAAAAACAACACTTGAAACCACAGCAGCTGAAAAAAAAGAAGCAACAACAACAACAACAGCAGCAGCAGCAACAACAGCAGCAGCAGCAGAAGAAGAATGAGAAGGTGCCTCCCATCAACACCTATAAATTGGAGGTGAATGCAACCAAGGACCTATGTAAGTTGGTAATTGGTAGTAATTTTAATATTAAGCGATTGGGGAACGATCGCCATGCCATCCACTGTAATACAGTGGAGGGCTACGCGAAAGTGAAAGAGCTCCTAAATGAAACGACGACGGAGCACTTCTCAATCACACCGAAGTGTGAAAAGCGGCAATCGATGCTGCTGAAGGGGTTGGAACCGTCTTCTGATCCTGAGGAAATCCTGGCACTGCTCAAAGAGAAGGAGTGCGAAGGACTAAAGTTTGTAGGGGTAAAGCCATTTACCACAGCTAGAGCCAGGCGGGAGAAACGGAGTCTGCCGTTCTTCCTGGTGCAGCTCAGTCCCGAAAGCCATCTGGATAGTCTAAGGAGTATCAATGTCCTAGACTACCAGGTGATTCACTGGGAAAAACTAAAAAGGAGCGAATATTATACAATGCGTTCGCTGCCAGAGGTTCGGGCACGCCGCGTCGAACTGCCAAATGCAGCCTCGATGCGTGAAGTGCGCAAAGAACCACAGTTCCGAGGAGTGTGCTCTGGGTGTTGACGGAGCATCCGATAGGTCGCAGCTCTCGTGCGTGTTATGTGGAAACGTGGGACACACCGCAAACTATCGGGGTTGTCCTAAGTTCGCTGAAATTAAGAAAGCAAAACTGGCTCGGCAGCAGAAGGTGGAGGTCAAACGTTCACCTGTTAGGTTTCAAACACCAGCCGTCACGTCCCAAATTTCCTACGCCCAAATGGCGTCTGGTAGGGGGGCTACGGTACAGCAAGCGACTGTTGCTTCTCCGGCGCCAACGCCAAGAACAACTGAAGCTGCACCTAACATGCTGGCCATCTTGCTCGCAATCCAAGGGCAGATGGCTCAGCTGCAAAAGCAGGTTCAAGAACAGGCCAAGCGGGTGGACCAGATCTACGCGCTGCTGCCGAGCCTAACGCAACACATGCCGTAATTGGTACGCACATGGTGGAGCAAACTTTGAAGGTCCTTGCGGTGAATGTTAATTCACTAATTAGGATTGAACGAAGAGCCGCGATGTTTAAATTGCTACAAGACCAAACTCCTGATGTGCTTTTCGCTAGCGAAACCAAGCTAACCGATAAGCACAAACTGGAGTACAATAATTATATTATTAGAAGAAGAAATCGGCCCAGATCCAAACGTGGAGGCGGTGTCGCGATCTTCATTAAAGAAGGTATACAATTTCACAGAGTGTACAATGGCATGTTGCGCTGGTTCCGGGTGTTGGAAGCAGTCGTCGTTTACATCCCGCTCCGCAGTGGAAAGCGGCTGTACTTGGCCTCTGTTTATGCACCTGATGTTTCACAATCCACCCTATTCATTATAGAGCTCGACACGCTTTTTCGACTTCTGAGGCTGGAATCGGGGGAGAATTATTTTATAATCGGCGGGGATTTCAACGCTAGACACAGGGATTGGGGAAATAATTTGCCAAATACTAGAGGGAACCTACTACTCGATTGGTGGGGTCAGCACGATGTCATGTACAGACTCGGTCTTAAAGCGACGGATAACCCGTCGTTTCCCAGAGGCGGGTCTTATTTGTATCTACTGCTGTACGACGAACGTATACGACTGACAGGTACGAATTTACAAACATTAAACTGTCTGCGCACATTCGTGTATGACAGCGACCATTGCGGTTTTAGCACCGAAATTACAGTTCCCAACGAAATTGCGGAATTGTCCAAAGATATTCTTACAACTACAGTAAGACTCGATGGACACGCTTCTCCGCAACTTTGACAAGAGCGCTCTCCTCGAACACGCTCCACCCACCGTCCAATAGGAATTTGTCAAACGAGGAGATCGACAATTACCTAAAACAAATGGACGAGACAATTAAACAAACTATGGACACTACAATACCGCGGTATCGACGTACGACTAACGAAGACCTGTTCCGCAATCCTACTATTGACGCACTGCACCGACAGAAAAGTAGACTTCTGTCAAGACTCAAAAACTTGTACAGGCAGTTAACTGACAGACAAGATCCCGAGATTAGGACACTGAAGTCATCGATTAAAAATGTGCAAAAGTTAATAAAAGAAAATTACAGAATTGCTGTAAGCTCATATTGGAACAACAAGGTTCGGGCTGTAAACACCAGCAACCCGAATATGTTGCCGCAAATCAATAAACTATTTCGGAGAAAAAATCAAAACGACCTTCAGTGTCTTAAAATAGCCCGGACAACAGACAACGAACGGTTACTGAAATGAAATAGGGAACTGGCGATCCGAGGGCTTTGGTTTCACCCGGTTTAGCGACGAAAATATGGCAAAAAACGTAATTGCCAGAGAGGGTGGCCTACCCCGTTCATTTCGAAGAAAGGACTCCATGAGATCTTCGACACAATCAGAGTTAAGAAATCAGTGGGGACCGATGGTATTCCGAATATCGTGCGTCGACATCTTCCTCTAGAAGCGGTGGACATTTACACCACCCTGTTTAATAATGCAATGAATAATGCACATTATTCAGCGCATTAGAAAACGGCGGTGGTTCAACCTATCCCCAAAAAGGGGAAGGATATATCCAATCCGGCGAATCTCCGGTCGATAAGTCTCCTTCCGAATATCAGTAAGGTTTTTGAAAAGGTAATCAATAGAGCTCTGACTAGGTGGGTTGAGGACAAACATATAGTTCCGGATAACCAATTCGGTTTTAAGGCGGGACATGATATCTCACATGCCGCGTCTAAACTGGTGTCCGATATCCAATGGAATAAAGGCAAAAA
The DNA here is from genome assembly GCA_949129095.1 of Volucella bombylans. Taxonomy (NCBI): domain Eukaryota; kingdom Metazoa; phylum Arthropoda; class Insecta; order Diptera; family Syrphidae; genus Volucella; species Volucella bombylans. Next base: position 305,736,070 of record OX422140.1, on the reverse strand, counting down.
ACAATGTACTGGTGCCTGCCTTGTTGACCTGGAGAAGGCCTTCGACACCGTATGGTTAGAGGGTCTTTTCTATAAGCTGACTAGGCTCGGGATAAGTAAACCACTCTTGTACATTCTTTACAATATGCTAACCAACAGACAGTTCATCGTGAAAAATGGTGATGTGATTTCTGTTGGAATATTTCAAATTAAAAATGGTCTGCAGCAAGGCGCGGTTAAATTGCCGATCCTATTCAACATTTATACAAGCGACTTGATAGGTTCACTTTCCCATACTATTACGTACGCAGACGATTTGGTAGCGTACAGAACAGGTCCAAAAATCGAGGTCATTAATACTCTCTTGCAGCGTGACTTCGATAAGATAAGACGATTTTGCGATGACTGGAAGTTGAAAATCAACTTTCAGAAGTCGGAAACCATTCTCTTTAGGACGCCGTTGTCTGGAGCCTCTAGGGATACCAGCAAAATTGGCGAAAGTTCTCTATCAGTGGACAACACGGACAGCATCTTGCCTGTGGAAATGTAGTCAGATACCTTGGAATCTGGCTAGATCAGTTTCTGTATTTTGGCAAAAATGTAGATGCTGCTCTGGCCAGAGCTAAAGGTGCTTTTGCCCTCGCAAAGAGACTGTTTTATAGCAGCCAACTCGATGCGAGAGTAAAGGTAATCTGCTACATGGCCCTTATCAGGCCCATGCTGGTATTTGGTTGTCCCGTGTGGTTCAATGTACGAGCAAGCTTAATGGAAAAGATTCGGGTGTTTGAGAGGGCTTGCCTTAGGGCTTGTCTTCGCTTGTACAGAACACCAGAGTCAGAGTACAAAAAATTTTATCCTAATGAGGTCCTTTACAACAGGGCGAACCTAATAAGAGTGGACAACTTCGTAATTAAGCTGACTCGAAGGCACATTGCAAGAATAATGACATCGACGAATAACCTGATATCTGGGGCTTACTACCCCAATTACCTTTACCACGAGAGTGTGCGCTCTGACGGCTTCGTTCCACCGGAAGCATTCCTCTACCTAGATCAGATAGGGTTGATCCAGGATAGATCAGCGGTGCCGTTAATCTTCCATGTCGCTCGGACAGCTGGGGACAGGCGACTCAACTACAACAGAGACGTCGCACACGGCAGTGCGGATCGCCTCAGGTTCAGTAGGGCGGTGGGGAATCGCGATAAGAGGGATGTCGTTCGCAGCACCAGCATTTCTGGTGGTTGAATGATGGAGAAGATGTTTCGTCGTCGTTTCCGTCAATTACGGACCAATCTGTTTTCTCGGTAAATAGCGATGGCCAGCTTACATAGGTTTAGGTTAGCATCTAAGAAATATATACATATATTAGTGTATACAAAGGTATATCCTAATATATGTATATAATTGTGTATAATGTCTATGTGTGTATTGTGCATCTAGGTTAGGTAGTCTAAGGTTTATTTTAAGTTAGATATTAAGTTTTTATAAAAAATAAAAAATTATGTCCATAGGCTAAGTTTTTGTTAGCAATTTTTTTCTTAGCTTTAAGTATAGTAAATAATTATTAGTAAAGAAAATGTACATAAAGTCGAAAGACATAGATATAAGAATTTAGAGTAGCTTAGAGTGCCTGTGTGGGGCCAGTAAGTTAGTATAAGATTGTTAAGTAATTTTAAGCTAGCATTTAAGCATTTTTTGTTAGGATGTAAGAGTTAATGATTAAGGAAATAAAATGCTTTAAAACTGAACTGTATGTCTGATGTTAACTTTTTATGGTAGATTTGGTGATCGTGACATAGGTACCTTATAAAAAATTCTGAATAAAAAAACGGCTTGCTAATATTGAAACTCTTTGGATTTGATTGTAATTACTACCTTTTTTTCTGTTTTGAACTATTTTTTGGACTTAATAAGGGGGGAAGGGAATTCTCTAACAGATGATCGCCAGGTACCACTCTCTTTTTCCAAAAGAAGGTGAACGTTTTCGTTAGTCACTGTCACAGCTAAATACTCATAGTAGTTTGAAATTTGTGTGCACTTAAAACATCGCTTTTCGATATAAGTTAGTTACTTCAACTATTTTGTGTGTCAATTTTAAGTTCTCTATTAAAAAGGAATTAATGTACAAAAAAGAATCGAAAAATATTAAAATATGTGAAAAACAATCAGGAAAATATATGTATAAATAAAAGATTACATAAATTGTCCTTTAAATCATAATCTTAGTTCTAAGATCTACTGCAAAATCACTTTGTTTATTATAACCCAACTCTTGTAAACCTTTGACTAAATGCGTAAAAGAAACTTTGAGCAATGATAACTAGATTCCGACCGAACATTCGGCTTCTGCTTCGGCTTCGTACACATTCGGCTTACATTTCCACCTTCGGCAAAACATTCGGCTTCGGCAAGAAAAGGCCGAAGATTTTGCCGAAGCCGAACCGTTTTTCCGCAAAAATTAAACTATCATACGCACCGTCTTTTGGAGAGGATTTCGAGCAGGTCATATCATGTTTGTTTTGTTTCTGTAGCATGTAGCTACAAGGAATGCTGATATTTTTAATTATTGTGCCTCAAGTCATTATACCTACTTGAAAGCTAACAAATATTTATCAGCTCCTCCTACTAGTGTAGCGAGTGAGCAATTATTCAGTGCTGCTGGACAAATTTATGCTGATCGGGGCTAATTTGCAGGGAGAAAATGTACAACAACTTTTGTTTCTTACATATAATATTAAGTTGTTTAATTTTGATTATTAATTCTACTTCATCGTTTGTCTTCTCATATTAACTTTGTTTGTTGTATTTACGTGTTATCGAATGTACCTAGGGTTTTGGATTTTTTTAATGGTTATTTTTTGTTTTTATTTCTTTGCTAAGCATTCATTTTGATTGTTCCGTTTATGTGTTTTTTAAAAGAGTCTACTGCAATATTTTACTGGCTATTTTGCTGTTTGTTTCCTTGTAAAATAAATTAATAAAAAAGAAAATATCTACCGATCAATTTTATCAAACTGATCACTATATTTTAGGCTCTTTAGCATTTTGAAATACAATCTCCATTAGATTCGGCTTCGGCTACGGCTTCGGCCGAAGTTGATGAAGAAACCGAAGTTCGGCTTCGGCTTCGGCTTCGGCCAAAAAATTCACCTTCGGTCGGACTCTAATGATAACCTGAAACAATACGAGTATTGTTATAGACACCTTCAGTCAGAAATGCATAGAGATGCCGGAGCAGTAACCCTTTCATCCCTATCTGATATTTTGGATTTAAAACTGAAAGATCTAGCTCGTAAAAGTGATATCCAACAACCTTTACCTTACATTTTGGCCTTAAAGAATAAAAATGAGGAGTTAGCTGCTAGACTTAAAATGGCTGAGGAACGCTGCTGCGATCTGGAAGCGAAAGTAGAGCTCGTCTTATAGGAAAATATTTGAATAAACATGCCATTTGCCGGAAAGGGAACACAACATTTGAAAGTGGAAAACCTATGCACAGAATTGTTGCAGATGTCAAATATGAACATTGATGAAGTCCGCCTATTGTCAATCAAAGCCAAGAAAAACTGCCTGTTTATGGTGACTTTTAGATACACACAGTCTGCAAACAGTGTTCTGCGAGCTTCAGGCAAATTGAAATAGACACCGATCTCTATACGAAAAGATTTTCCGCTAGGAACCAGAAGAAGCCGAAGGGTTTTGTTTAGTCAGATGGTGGTTGCATAAAAGGATTCCAGAATCAAAGATGATGATGACTGTTTATGATAATAAATTGCGGGTTGGAGAAAATGGTCTTACATGCAGTAAATACAGTGGTTTCAAGTGCGGATCAATAGATGGTCTTGCAGAAATAAACAAGCTTTTTGACAGCTTACACATGACAGCCGTTGATCTGTCATCGATTATTTCTTCGTCAAGTGAAAGCAGCAAACACATTGCAGCCCCATATGTGAGCGAATCAGGACAAAGTCGAACTCAGCCTAGTCACTCACTATGAAACGTAGAGGCCGCAACTCGGGTTTCCGTATTGCCCCCCGAGTTTCAGTATTCATAGATTCTATAATAAATTGTTATTTCAAGAATTTTTAAGTATGTATATAGAGAAATTTTATGTATTTTTTCTTTTTGAAACATGGATTGCTCAAGATAATTATTAATGCTACAAACAGTTGTTTAGTAATTATCCCTAGTCCTGCCATAAGTTCTGTCACACAATTTCCAGCGCTTATCGTTCAAAACTTCTTGTGGGAATAGAACCGTTAATGTTACTATGTTTGATTCCCGGCACCGATACGGCGATGCTCCGAACCAAACGATAGCACTTCTGTCTGGGATACCGCTATCCCAGCTGTGGGTTCCACCAGGTAGCGCTTTGACGGCAGCTAAACCTGGGTAACCAAAAGGGCGCCACGTGATTTTTCACCCGGAATCACGAAACCTTTCCAAAAAAAAGGAAAAAAAAGAAGAAAAAAAAAACCAAAATTCCACGGCCGAAATAAAAAAACAGATTTTTTTTTTCACCACGTTATAAAGGCCCCGTTGGGGCTTGACGATTTATTCTTAATTGATTTAGAGGTACACTCGTCAATAGAGTGACCCGCTATTTTCACCGCCCCGAAACAAGAAAAAAAAAGTTAAGCAACGGGTCGCGTGCCCCGTCTATTCTCGGGATTTTTCCTCGCACGCGCGGCCCACCGGAGTCTCAATTTTCAAACCAAAACAAAACGCTTTTCAAATACTTATTTTTTATTTTTTTTTTTTACACCTGTACTTATCTGTGTTCCTGGCGGTGCTGCGCCCCTTTCTGACCCAGTGCCTCACTCCTTTTCTTCCGCTATTCCCGCTGTCCAATACTTCGTTCGTATCCTTTCTCTTTTCTTTCTCTCCCCTTTTTCCTTTCTATCTCTTTATTTTTTTCTTTTTTTAGTTTTATTTTATTTTATTTTTTTTTCTTGCCAAGCAAGCTCGCGACTCTACTTCAGACCGAGAAGAACAAAAAAAAATCTACTCTACAGAATTGCTTTTCGCAATTCGCAAACTTAAACAAAGGAAACAAACTCTACTTTGTGCAAACTAGAAAAAAAATTCGCAAAACGAAAATAATCCTGAGGGGATTGTATCCGCTGGATCGCTATCCATCCGTTGGATCGCCGCCCCTCACAAAAGCCAAGTACAATGCATGTGAAAATTATAATTTTTATATTTTTAATCGCGGATCCCTAACTACTCCGGTGGATCGGCGCTCAGATTTGGGGGGGTGGGGACTGACCAATAGCGTGTCACTCCTTACAATTATTTATGTATTATTTTTTTTGTAATTGGGCCCTTCTGCCCTCTGGCCTCTCTACCAGTTTGTACTTTTTTGTACCATCGTTGTTTGTTGTGTGTTTGCTGGTTGTTGTCGGTTAGCGTTCTTTATTGTTGGTTGGTGTTCTTGGTTGTTGGTTGTTGTTGTATGTTTGTGTATTGTATATCTGTTTGACTGTTCCATCGCTGGATACGGTTTTGATACTTGGCCGTCCGCCTACATGCCTCTACTGCTCCTTCGGTGCTCCATCGGTGGGGTGCTGGCTTAAAAAGGGGTCGTCATCCCTTCACCCATCGAACCTAACTTTTACAGCTGGTACGTCGATGGGGTGTGCCTCATTATACTGGCTGTCCGCCTTCACACCACTGTTGCTCCCTCGTTGGGGTGTTGCTATAAAAGAGATCGTCGTCTCTTCACCCATCGATCAAATGGCTTGGTGTTAGCTCCAGCTAGCTGCATCCACATCAGTTGTGCGATGTGATTCCGGTATCGGCACTCACATCGGTAGCAGATGGGGTGTTATTTAAGCCTCATGTTGTTGGCTTTCGTTGGGGTGTTTGTTCCAAGAATCGTCTTCCCCCACCCGCCATCATCGTGTTGGGGTGTCTGGATTGAAAGGACTGTCCGTCCCCACTCGTCGGCGACTTTCAGACGTCCTGTCTGATGCTGCCCGTTGCGAGTCTCCCGTCTATTTATGGGCTCCGACAACGGTGTTCCTGGTGAACCTCCTGTCGCACCTGGGGTTCCTCCCGTGAACCAATGTGGGTTGTTTTCCGAGGTCTGGGGTTAGTGGGCCACTGGCTGATGGGACCATGACTGCCCTCCACCTCCGCCAGAGCTCGGTGTTCCCACTCAAAGAAAAGAGGGACCGAAGGGACTTACACGGGAAAATTTACCGCAACCACGTTTTTTTCAGAACACATGAACTGATCAGTGAAGAATACTAGTCAGTTTGGTTTCAGTTTGCAAACTATTAACATGAAGTGGGGCGTTAAAGGGAATCGAGTCACAACACTATTACTCATAAGTTCCGAAAGAGTGCTGGTCAATTTTTCGAGTTGCTAAAACCACTCGGAATATCGAGAATATTCTAATATCGGTCTATAGCTCGCTTCAGCGAATTGTCTGGAGTAGAGGGCAGGCCAAGAAGTGGTCGCCCGCGCGTCGTCCGTACGAATGCGGTAGTAAAGGTAGTGAATGAATTCGGAGAAATCCCCTTAGGAAGCAGAAGATCATGTCCAATGAATTGGATATATCAACCAGATCCATGTCTAGGCTAATTCGGGATGTTCTGCATATGAAAGCCTACCGTCGGTCCACGGGTCATCTTCTAACTCCACAAATAAAAAAAAATTGGCTGAAAAGATGCAAGCGACTTGGCCATGAAAACATTCTGTTTACGGATGAGAAAATTTTTACTGTGGAAGAAGTTTTCAACAAACTAAATGACAAAATTTATGCCGCTTCTGTAATGGTTCGGTGGGGGTCTCTCACCATGGTGTCACATCCCTCCATTTCTGTGAAAAAGGCGTAAAAACTGGTGTAAAGGTTTACCAAGAAGATGAGCTAGAGGGTGTTGTGAAGGGTTTGACCAATACGCTTTTCAATAGATACAGATGGATCTACCAACAGGACTCTGCTCCAGAGCACAAAGCCAAAACCACGCAGGAGTGGCTCAGAGTCAATATTCCTGGCTTTATGGCAGCAGAAGATTGACCGTCGGGGAGTCCAGATCTGAATCCCTTGTATTATAGTTTGTTGTCAAAATTGGAGAAATTTGGAAAGCATTAAAACAGCATTAACCATAGCAGGGTCCACGATCTCAATGGAAACCGTACGTGCCGCTATAGCCCAATTGCAACACCGTTTGGAAGCTTGTGTTAAAGCAAAAGGCAATCCTTTCGAGCGAATCCAATTTTTTTAATAATCAATATTGTGGCCTAATAAATGTTACTGTTATTTTTTTTATAGAAACTTGAACAAATTTTGTCGTTTTTTTTCAATATAGACGTGGGGTGGGCGTGGTGTAGTGGTACTAGCAATCGCTTCTCACTCTGAGGGTCCAAGGTTCGAATCCTGCCCATGGCAAGTCAGTTTTTCATTTGTGTAATGGGAACTCAGACAGAAAAATTCCGCGTGTGAAGGCATAACACTGACACGTAGATTTGGCTGTTGTAGAGTTTCAACCACAAAATACTAGTGCGAATTATACGAGTAACTTCGAATCACTCTGAGTGAAGAAAGAACTCTCCGTCCTATTCGGACTCCCACCCCTGGAGACCTAATATAGAAACCAAATACACCTGAGTTTCAAACCACTACAAAACAATTTTCCTTTCTCCTCCTTCTACCTTTCCGCCCGCGCCCAGGCAACAGTAAAAGGGTATCTAACCCTTAGGCGCGCGTAAATTATACAAAAAAAAAAAAAAATATACACGTTAACATTATTACCAGGTGCATAGTAACAAAAGCTAGGCAATAACATACATAAATATGTATGTAGGATTTAGTAAAAGAAAAAGAATTCAGAAACTTCGTTTTTAAAATAAGTTTAATTAGAATGGTATGGTTGATAACAGTCAGAGATTGAATTCTTTATCAGACTAGCCAACCATAAAAAGGAAGCTTAGAATGCGATACAAATCTACATATATTTTTAATAGACTTTTGTAATATGCGCTTTAAACAGCTATGTATTGTCATACAAAAGGTGCGACAAGAATTCAAGGTAATTTAGAATGAATAAATAATCCAATCAAAGCATAAATAAAATTAGAAAGCTATTTATGTCCGTCAGCGTGCACTTAAAAAAGGAAAGCAACATTTTGGTGGGAAGTACGCACCAAAACATCAACCAAATATGGTGAGCACAGGTCGCCAGCGACTTCGCAAGAAACCACAACAAATATTTACTAGAATCTTTAACGATCAAAGAAACAAGAATATAAGGAGCTTATTCGGATATCGAAAAGGTTTTCCTGTAAGAATGTTTGCTAAAAGAAACATTCGTTAAAACAAGAAAACTAGGTACAATTCCAGAGTATATCTAATCGGTGAGACACAGAAATACAACCTAAATTGTAGCTGAATGCGGTAATTATATTTTAAATGCATTATGTCCTCCTATTGTACAATTCGACTGCTACAGTTGTCACATACCAAATATGTCATAACAACAATACGGCGTATGCAAATATTTTTTCTGGTTGAAACAATGGATCCCGTTGATCTGACAGGCAAACGTTCCTAAAATTGAATTGAATGCGGAATCATTTCAGATCAAAAACAAGTCTACGGGCGGATAATACAATCGGCAAGGTCACGAAGAGGTTTTACAATGTCTTGAAATAGCTTCGATAGCTACTAAACTACTACTTCTAAGACAGTTTGTATACGTGTGGCTTAATTTCGTTGATACAGCGCTCAATTTGCTCCTTCTTCAAAAGTCAAACCGCGTTAAATCGCATCACCTGCGCGGCTTATTCTGATCACAAAAACGAGAAATTAGACTACCATAAAATGACTAATGCAGTAATTGAATTGTTTTTCGGGCTATATGGAATATTGGACCGTCTTGTTGAAACCACATACCGTCCACATTCATATCTTGCAATTTAAGTACAAAACACTTTATTATAATGTAGTGATAGCGAGCACCATTAACTGTTATTCCCTGATTAGCCGCATTTTCAAAGAAGAATGGTCCTATGGTGCCTGTACTACAAAATCCACGTGACACTTTGTGAATGAGTTTGTTTGTTATAATCACTCTCCGATTTCCTGAACCCCAAATTCAAAAATTCTGACGATTATCAAAGTCATCAAGATGAAAATAAACCTCAACTCAACGCTGAAGATGATTTTGTGTGAAAAATCAGCATCCAGTTGTAGTTGCTCCATAATCACTTCACTGTACCTGGTTAGTAGGCTTCAGCTCTTGAGTTAACTGCACATTGTAGCATGAAGATGCTAATCTTTCGTGAAAATAAGCTGCAGATAGCTTCTTCGAAATGTCCACTTCTTGACTAGGGTTCCAAATTGATGTTTCAGGACTACCAGCGCAACACTGTTACGAACTGCTTCCATGGTTTGTGTTGAACGACTTGTTGAAGGACAGCCAGAGTGTCTAAGATCACTAATTGATCTAGTCTCCCTGAATTTTTGAATTAATCTCTTCACAGTTGATGAATATACATACATATGTAGATCACTATTCGAACCATATTTTGTACAAGAATTTCGAATTGTAGTTGCCAAACCTTCGTCTTTCTTAAAATATGAATTAAGAATGAAAACATATTGTTCTTTCGTATAGCGCTTCAATGTTAATAACCTTGAACTGTCAGCTGTCATGCTATCTTTTCTTGATTTGTCTATTCATCGCCGTTTGTAGCAATTGGAATTGTGTTGCTCGACTACGTTGAAGATTTTTCTCAATAACCTTTTTTTCTTTTTTCTCTAAAACCCTAAAACATTCAGATCGTGCAAGAACTGAATCCGAACGACCTGCGACAGCGTCGAATTTTCAGTGGGTGGGCTTTTTTATCGAAAAATTATCTTCAGCGACGAAGGTCATTTCTGGTTGAATGGACATGATAATAAACGAAACTGCGGTTTTTAGTCCGATGAGCAACTTCAGGCAATACAAGAGCTTTCATTGCACATGGAAAAATGCACTTTTTGGTTTATGGTCAGGCGGAATCATTGACCCGTATTTTTTCAAAAATGACCGTAATAACAACGTTACCGTCAATGGCGCTCACTATCGTTCAATGATTTCGAACTTTTTTTTGCCCAAAATACATGAGCTGAACCTGGCCGACATCTGGTTCTAGCAAGACGACGCTACATGCTACACAGCACTCGAATCTATGGACCCATTGATAAATGAGTTCGGTGAGCAATTTTTCTCTCCTTTTGGACCGGTGAATTGTCCGACTATATCGTGCGATTTGACGCCTTTAGACTATCTATTATCGGGATGCGTCAAATCACTCATTTATGCCGATAAACCAGCATCAATTGCAGCTTTGGAAGACAACATGTGTAATGTTGTACCCTGGTAACACGTGTAGTGTTAGTGTAGTGTAATCTTCTGCCAGAAATTAATTAATCTAAGAAAAAGATTTGCAGCTAAGAAATTCGCGAAACTGAATCAATGGTGGCGTCAGCAATCACCATGGTAGATTTCTCATTTAAGCTACTTCAACTCTTTAAAGCTGAGGTCAATAATGACTAATCAGGATGCTGGAGTAGGGACACTGATTTATAAACGGTAAATGAATCTGTTTTGTATTAATCGAGATAATAATTAAGATTTTAAATTTGATGGACAAGCACTTGCAGCGTGAAGAGAAAAGTCGAAGAAGATTATGCTTTTTTATTTTATAATTTACGCGCGCCTAAGGGGTTAGATACCCTTTTACTGTTGCTTGGGCGCGGGCGGAAAGATAGAAGGAGGAGAAAGGAAAATTGTTTTTGTAGTGGTTTGAAACTCAGGTGTGTTTGGTTTCTATGTTTGCTCTCCAGGGGTGGGAGTCCGAATAGGACGGAGAGTTTTTCTTCACTCAGAGTGATTCGAGGTATATCACAGTATTTTTCTTTTCTGTGCTTGAAACTCTACAACAGCCAAATCTACGTGTCAGTGTTATGCCTTCACACGCAGAATTTTTCTGTCTGAGTTCCAATTACACAAAGAAAAACTGACTTGCCATGGGCAGGATTCGAACCTGGACCCTCCGAGTAAGAAGCGTTTGCTAGTACCACTACACCACGGCCACCCGTTAAGTGAATATGAATATGTGAAATGCTACTTATCTTTTACCTGGTCGATATCCAAGTGATAGTAGTGTACTCGTAAGTAAACAATGTGTCAATTTCAGAATAGAATGGAATTGCAACAGGTTACCTATTACAATTAACCAAATCACTGCATTACATATAAACCAATAGCATATATGAAGAGCAATTTACAAATTTAAATAAATATTCCTAAACATTCCATGGCCTCTGGAACATAGTTTCAGCACGTTGGAAGTGGGGTCAGCTTGTGTATTGAACGAATTAGTTGGGTTTCACTAATCGAACGCGTTCGTGCGATGCATGGGCCATTTTCCAAGTTTTAGATTAGTGTCTTCGATAACCACTAAGTCATTCAACTGCAGATTGGCTTGAGTTTGAGTCCAGCGTGTCCTTTGCTGATATGAGGTCAAATTGAGTAACTTTGAATTTTTGTTTGCAATGCTTGACAACAGGATAGCCGATTGATAGGTACTCTAAGCTGAGTACGATTCATCTAAAATAAAATGAGCCGGAGTTAGTGTATAGAGCTTATTATCTAATATTCGACAAAGACGACAAGAATTTAGTATGGCTTCTATTTGGGACAAGAGGGTATATATGTGAGAAGGTTTTCAACGACGGGAGATAAAGCGATGTAGCGCTACCGAAAATGCTTCAATTGTCTGGTCGCTGACAAGCTCTAAATGAATTGCTTTCGTAGTAATAATATGCATAAAGAAATATAGCCTTTTGTTGACAGAGTAACTCTAAACACAATTAACAACAAATTTGTGCTTCCAATAATCCAGGACACCTGTTGAATTGAAGAAAAGAGTGCCGATACACCAGGATGAAGAAACTGTTCACTGGCCTTTATGGATATAACTTTCGCAACCGTTTCCCTTGCGAATGATGGTTAGATGTTTACATTTTCGCTTCTTGAATCCTTCCTCCCACAAGAAGAACTTGTTCATTATCAAAAAAGTGGGTTTAAGTAAGTTTTTTCGCAATTTTTACCGGAGCGACCATGTTTGTTGTAGAAGGAAATATAATCTTTGAAGTGTAGATTTAGTAGCCTTTTTATCGTATAATAACGCGTTTTGCAGAATAAATGCCCTGGAAACGAAGTGAATAGCCTAAACTCTGTGTACATTAAGACACATGGAAATCAATTGATACTCGTATCAGTAGGCGATAATACGAACGAAAAAATTTCATGAGGAAATTCGATATGCAAATAAGTCGGATGGATGTTCCAATCTGACGTCAATGCTAGTTTATTGGAACTTCTTTCTCTCGTCTTGGATGCTCTTCGAAAAAATGTGCAATAGGTCAAGAATCCTCATTTTTCCTGGTGCACCATATGGGATGTCCTACTAAAGCTTATGGTGCTATTCCGAGCGAAGCCCAGGATTTCAATCCAATCTGATGTGGAACCACCTGTTTCTTGGAATGCTATTTAAAATTTAAGAAGTTCTGCTGCGGACGAATATGTCCCAACTCCAAACGTGGGAGGGTCAGCTGCGTGAATGGAGCAACACGAGTCTTTGCAGCAAGAATGTTTGTTTGATCTTTTCACTTTGATAAGGGGTATCGTGAATAAATGACGGACCAGTATTCGGAAGCAGAGTCATAGAGTTCCAAATCATACCGAGTACTCTCACACACGGATTAGTGTCGCTGTCTACAAATATCGATTAACGTTTTTTGTGTTCTCCTTCCAAAAGAAGTTCTGGGCAATTGTTTTGCAACCTGTAGATAATTCCAAGTTTGCATTTGCCAGAAGTTCATTTAACTGTTCTTATCTAAGCGTTCATCTCCACTCGAAACGATATCGTCAACGTAAGTGTCCTTAAGAATTAAATCTGCAGCGACAGGATACCTTTGTCCTAAATAGAATGCGATTTGCTCCAAAACACATACCGCCCCATAGAGAGCGCACGTCAAGTCGTATAGGTCAACCTGTCATGAGAAAGTGGTTAAGAAATTTTCCGTTACTATCTACAAACGAGCCGAACAAAGGGAAGCTTTGTTATCACGCTTTAAGTACTGTGGCTAATAAAACACGTTGGGCTTACCCACACCGACGTCGGAATTTTTCGCATGTGTCCTAACGCCAAATAGTCGTCCATACATAAGATTTTCTAAAAAAAATAGTTTTTACTAAAACGTCTCTCCAACGACATTAGACACGATATTGCACTGTTTAGCGTGTCGCCAAAAAGAGGAGTTGTTTTAAAGGAATGAACGACATACCGCCCATTAAAGCCTCTTCTATAAGTTCCAACAAAATGTTTCTCAATTTCCTATGTATTAAAAGCTTATTGATTCGCTCAGTGAGTTCTGGCAAACATAATGACGGTTCGACTGTCTGGTGAATAACTGAGCGAGTCAGTGAGGTATCAACAGTGGCTTAGTACAGATGTACAAAATAAACTAGTTTTAAAAAAAAGTATTCGCGTATTTCATTTAATCATATATAGAAATACCATATTCCTGATATTTTTCTCATAACCGATTAGCGATCAATTTCCTCGATAGTTTAAAAGGATAGGAACATTGAATATACGAGCATAACAAGAACCGTATGATTTGCGGAAATTATTTCCTTATTTTTCGACGATAATTATCCAGCGAATACCCAACAAAAGATGGATTTTTGGGCTACATGATGACCATTAGCTTTGCGAATCTTGTCTGCTTGAAAAATATCCCAAACTGCATCAGCACCAAGCACAATATCAACCGAGATAGCTTCATTAAAAGATGGCTAGTTTAAATTTTGAGACATGATCCCAATCTCAATATTCGAATGACGTAGATGGTAGCTTTTATGTAACAGTTGATAAGATGTAGACGTTAACTGAAATGCTGGCTATATCCAAACGAGATGAAATTAGGGTTGTTATTATACCCCTGGATTTCCCTGCTCACATCATACCAATTCCACTAAATGGAATGAGTCCATAAGTCAAAGTTTTTGGACTCATAATTCTGTCATAAAGGAAATCTACTATATGATACCGAATCAATAAGCATACGAACAAGATGGTAATTGTTATGTATTGGGAAGAGCTTGACGACGTTGCAGCGATTAAAAATGCCAGTTTTGAAACTTTGAACACGATTTGGCTTCAGAAAAGTTTTAACACTGGGTGAACTGACATGTATCATACCAATGTATAGTGACGAGCGTTACAGCTCTTGCAACGAAACTTGGACTGACAATGAAACGAGTTATATCTATATATATTGTGCCAGCAATTGAAGGAAACCTTTTTTGAATTTATTATATCCCTCTTACATTCAATGTTCATTGCGAGAAATTCTGCATAATTTGTTAGCATATAAGAAGCATTGCATTAGGGAAATTATTTGATGATAACATAACTTGTATCCATACTTTTCATGGCTCTGGGCCATGAATTTAGTCCTCGACACGACTCGGGGGCCTCACGACGATCTTATAAGAATTCCAGAAATTGATTAATCGCAGGCTTTTCGAATTTGGAACTTGTACTCGTTGGTGGTGACCAAGCTTATCGTATTTTTGAGTTAAGAATAATATAAATCATCCACGGATCACGTTCTAATGATCTTAATGAAGTGACATCTCTTATGACTTCATCAATCCCATCCGGAATCCGTAAAGTTTTCACATTTAAACTCTGAATGGATGGCAGTTGCATAAATGTTTTGAGGAGTCTGTATCTCACGTTTGCGGACATGTTGCATAGCATCAGACACCGTAAGAAGAAGTAATCGATTTAATATATCATGATATGAAGGTTTGCCTTAACGCATGAAAGGCTGACCAATCTCTGTAATTACCGACGAAAGGTTCAATCTGTGTTTTTGGTAGATAGTCGTTTGAACTTGTGTTGATCTAAACTAGTAGATTGCTGGCTTGCAGAAGGTTGTGCAGTACCGACGTCAGGTTTTTGCCTCTCCCAAATAGCAGAAAGCAAGACCGATTGTATCATAAGATTCTTCGTCTGGGAGTCTTCAAATTCTGGCTCAGGTTCAGTGTAATTTTCATTATCCGGGTATTCGTAAATCTGAACCTAAGGTAGTACATCTTTTCCAGACTTCTTCTAATTTAGCTGAACGCACTTGAACTGTCTCTATACACAATATTTCTACTATTTTGTTCACGAAAGTAGCTAATCTCATTAACGAACCTTTTAGGTTGCCGCGATGTGCACGTAAAGCAGCCAGGCTACAATTAGAGTTCATTTTGTTAACAATTATAGAGAATAATGGACGCCTTCACCCGAATAAAAATGAATACTAAAAGTCTAATATCGGATCGTGCTAATTGCCATGACGACGCGTCAATGCAGAATGTCTCCAAATCATATTTTTTTACGAACACAGAAAAATAGCAATGACAATCTGTAATAATGTCTACGTTTATGCAGTACATGTTGAGAATCCGTCTTAATACGGACCAGATTTATGTTTTGTATTGATCGAGCAAGTAACTAAAATGTTAAATTTGAAAGGCCAGTACTTGGAGCGCGAAGGGGAAAGTCGACGAAAAAAGTAAGCAATTCGGGAAAAGAATGTGTGCGATCATACTTACATATGTATCTCTTCACTGGTCGATATCCAAGTGAAAATTGTATAAGTAAAAAATGTGATAATTTGAATCAATAGAATATCTGCAGGTTGTTTGTTACAATTAACCAAATCAATCCATTATAAACCAACAAGAAATCGAAAGCGTAATTTACAAATGCAAATAAATATTCCTAAACAAAATCAATTGCAGATCTTATATTCTTGAAGGGGCTTGTTGACTCCAGAATGTACCCCACATTTGTGTTCGGGGTCCAGAAACGTCTAAACTAAGGTTAGGATAGGGCTTATGCGTAGGGCTCACTACAAAAGCCTTAATGTTGCAAAGCAACGTTGACGATGACAGTGAAAAGTTGGAACACCGCCACTAGCACCCAGACAAATAGCGGACCTTTTGACCCCCTTAATGGTTACATATGATACTATATGGACAAAAGCTGTAGTGATTATAGGAAAAAAAATAAAACAAAAAGGTCTACAAGCTATCACAAATCAAAGAAAAAGTCATCAGCGAAAATAACGGGGATTGTTTTTCGTAAAAAGGAACTGAAAGGCTTTCCATGTAATCTTAGTTCCGGAATATTAGGTTTTATTGAAAAACCAGTTTTTATCTGGTCTCCTAAATTTATTACAGCAGAATCTTAAAATTTCAAAAATCTGGAGCTCTGCTATACTGAGCGATATTGTAAACCAAAAAAACGTACAAAACCCATACGTTATTATTGGTCTTATTAAAGTAAACAAAATTTATTTGCTGATCTCACTTTTTTTTTTTTGAATTTTATTGAATTTTCGAAATGGGAAATATGTTATGCGATAGGTTTTTTTTTTAAATAAAAGCCCTTCGACTTCAACTTCTTGCACTTTATTTCCTTTGTTGCGAACCTAAACAGTAGTTCAACCTGTCACAATATTCATAAAATTAGATATGCTGGTTTTTATATATGAAAGTGAGATACTAAGAACATGCAGCTAATTAACTTTCTATCAGCTTATCACGTAATTTATTCACCTGTTTGCGTTAGTTCACCAGCTATGGCATAAGAACCTGCGTTTCTGACAGTATAAAAACGCACCACCTAGCTCAAACCATACAAATTGACAATGTGGCGGTTAATTGGATTTGTTTGTATTTTGTGTTTGACGCTCTATAATTTATCGAACGCTGAGGAATATTTTGAAAACTACTATGACGAAATCGATTCGAATAGTGAAGATGAAAATATAGAAGCCCGTAACGCTATGCGCTGGGACGTTCAAAAATGGCCAGCTAATGTAATTCCATACACCTACGCAGATGAATACACAGAAATTGAACGAGAAATTGTTGATCGCGCTTTGAGATACTTCAACGAAAATACCTGTATCAGATTTGAAAGACGAAACACGACAGGACTTTTAAATGGGGAACGAATCCTCATATTCACTTCCAAAGGCAATCGATGTGGAACTAGGGTAGGATATCAGCCAGTCCCTGTAACTGCTCATAATGTTTATTTGAGCCCGCTGTGTCGTACGATTCCAGGGGCAATCCAGCATGAATCAATGCATGTTATGGGAATCTTTCATGAACAATGCCGCTCAGATCGTGATCAGTACATTGATATTGATTGGAATAACATAGACCTTAGAAACTACCACAACTTTATTAAAGTTCCAGCTGAATATGCAAAATCCTATGACACTCCCTACGATTATGGAAGCATTATGCACTATTCGGAATATGCATTTGCAAAGGATCCTCGAAGGCCATCTATCAGACTTCGAGAAGGTAAGGAGAATCCCTATTCTAGATTGGGTCAATTAGATAAACCATCATCAGGAGATATTCAAAAAATTAAGCGAATGTATCGATGCCCATAATATGGATGCCTATTGAAAATAAATTGAATAAAAATAATAAATAGACAAATAAATACAATATATACATTTATATACATTTATACATTTATTTATTTGAACTAAGATCTTATCTATATCAGTAGATATTGGGGTATGAACTATTCTCTCATTGTACTTTACTTCAGTTGTTTTTTTTTTTTGTTTTTTTTTTTCAACTATATTGGTATTGGTATTGTCAATAATATTTTTTTCTCATTTTGAATAATATATCATAGCTATGATAACGTGATTAACGAAAGCGAAGAGCAGGAGTATCCCAGTCGGTTTGTTAACACTCGAACTCTTCAATCATTATCGTTTTGTTTTATTTTTGTTTTGTGAAACGTTCCATTTAGTTTACATATAATTGTTGTTTATATTTTGGTTCTTAGGTCATTTTTATTTGGTTAATTAATTGACTTAAGTACATCTCAAGATATGGATATATGTAGAAATTGAAACAGTATCTCCGATATAATTAGACAATTTTTATTATAGAAAATTACTACTTAAATAGTTTAGAACAATTCAATACATAGTAAATTCAAAGTTATGTAAATAAACAGCTTTGATACAAAACTTACACTTGGATAATTGTGAAATAGTAAGCAATATTAGTTTAATAACTATTCATATTTAGGAGTTTACCATCTAAGGCCACAGTTGATCCTCAAGAAGATGGAAGATACGTTTTTTCCTCCATTTACGAGTACAGGCTTCTGATAATAGCTGTGTTCTGATAATAGGATGTGTTCAATACAACTTTACAATCCACTCAGTCGTCATGGAGAATCTTCCGGCCAGGAAAACACGTCGAGTTGATGGTGAATGGAGAATACACTGGTTTTGGTGTTATTGGGTACTTTATGCTTACCTTCTTCTCAAACTTGATGCCGATCTAATCCATGAACAGTGCTAATATGAAACGATACCATGGGCTTTGGTCGAATTTTCTGACCAACCCCGAATTGAACTTATTCGATTGCCACTATATCTCCTATATCGTATTTTATCGCCTCCTTTCTGCGTTTAACAAAATTCCACTCGATTTTTGTCTTCGTTGTTCTCCACCTTCCTCAAATTGTCGGATGTATTATTCTTCAACCATCTTGATGATCTTCAGGTTCTTATGAGTTTTCATCTGAGTACCTACAAAAAGATGGAAAGTTGTCGTTTTGAAAGCTCGTTGATAAGTAGAATTTAATATTCTTTGCAATGGCTTAGTATGTTGATACCACGTCTCCACATCGTCGATTGTTAGTTTTGATGACCGTAAAGTCCAGGCGCTCAACTTTCCGTTTCTTCTTGGTGCTCCTACCGTGATAAATTGTAAGTTAATATAGCGATCCTTATAGTAATCCTTAAAACAATTCAACATGAGTTCTCCTCCCTTATCTGCCACTATTATAATCTAAGCTTTCTGAATGTCTCCAACTCTAGTTATTGTTTTCGTAGGGAACAGCCATCAAAATTTGGTGAAGGCATCAATAGCTGATAAGATATTGTATATATGTAGGTATTTTTTTCTCGTGGAATGCATCGGACCCAAGTGGTAAATGTGGAATGTTTCAAGTGGACGCTCTCCCTCCGGCATAGGTTGCAAGTAGGCTGACCAGGCGTCCTCTTTAAAGAGGACAAATCCTCTTTTGGACCTAAAAAACTTTTTTCCGGTATCTTTTTGAAAAAATAATCGATTTGTCCTCTTTTTCGGGTTTTTCAACTTTCAAAATTTTTCAGTGAAAGAAAATCGCAATAAAAAATTTATTTTGGTGTGAACACCGCCTTAAATATTTTTTCACTACAAAAAGTTAAACTTTGAATTTACTCATTCCTAAATCACAACGCCATCTGCTATGTGTTCTTATTATTTATTGAACGCAACCTTTCGGCTGACAGCTCATTCAAAAACTGTTAACCGTTAATTTTTTGTGTGTGCAATTCGTTGCTTAGTGTCTTTTGTCTTCTGAAAAAGTTTTTATAATAAACAAAATTAAATGCCAAAGCGTAAGTGCATATTTAATACCGATCTCCAAAAAACAAATACCCGATGTTTGTACAAAATGACTCAAACGCGAAACATATTGTCTTCTGTAACTCCTCATTTTCGTTGGCAAATAAAGGAAAAGTAGATCTCGACCAATATTTAAATACCGACAAACATAAAAATAATATACAAACTGCGAGTTCTTGCAAAAAAGTTACTGAATTTCTTACTCCAAGATATTCCAAATTGGATGACCAAGTATCTGCGGCAGAAGGTGCCTTGGCCTATCATACTGTAGTCCACCACTTTGGATTCCGATCTGTTGACTGCAGTCATAAGTTCCTAAAGTGCATTTTGCCAGATTCGAAAATCGCTCAACACATTTCCAGCGCGCGCACAAAAACCGAGGCGATAGTCATCAATGTCTTAGCTCCCTTATCACTAAATTGTACTCTTGAAGATTTGAATCAAACGGATTTTTTGTCGATTTCTACCGATGCCAGTAATCATGGAAACCAAAAAATATTCCCCATATTAATACAATATTTTAAAAAAGATGCAGGTAATATTTGAAATAGGTTTTGTATGAGTTGAACTTTATTCAACTTATTGTTTACTTATCAGGTGTTAATATAAAAGTTGTTGACATTCAAACGATGAAGGATGAAACAAAAGATACCATATCCAACTATTTACTAGCAACTTTAAACAAGTTTTATTTATCTTCGAAGTGCATTGCAATGTCTGGAGATAACTGCAATACAAATTTTGGTGGCTACAAGCGCGCTGGCAAGAATAATGTGTTTAACAAGTTAAAAACGAATGGTCTATCGAATTTGATCGGAGTGGGGTGTCCGGCTCATATTTTGCATAACAACATTCAATTCGGGTTTGATGGGCTACCTATAGATTTAGAAAGTATAGTAATGAAAATATATAATCATTTTTCGGTTAATACTGTTCGCACAGAAAAACTTAAAAATTTTTGTGAGACTGTGGAAATCGAATATAAAAAGCTTCTGGGCCATTCTAAAACACGTTGGTCATTTTGCATTGAAAGGATTTTGCAAATATTCGAGGGGTTGAAAACGTATTTTCTTTCCATGGATAGTCCACCATTTGTTCTCAAGATTTTTTTTGAAAACGATATCAATGAAGCGTATCTGTGGTTCTTCCACTCGCTTATGTATTTTTATAATGAACAAATCGGATCAATAGAAAGAGAGAAGAATTCAATAATAGAAACATTAGAGAAAATTAACACTGTGCAGAAAGTTTTAAAAAACAGAATATCTGAGAAATTTATTCCATTAAAAGTTAAAGAAATTTTGAAAAAAATTGTCGTTAATGGTGAAAATGAGAATGAAAGTGTAAGCTTTGAAAAAAATTTATTTGAGGTGTATTCAAGGTGCTTAGAATATCTTGAGAGGTGGTGTGAATCATTGAAAGAATTTAATTGTTTTACGTGGATGAATTTAAACAAAGCCCCCCAATGGAGTGACATTGAAATATCTTTGCTCTATTTGAGGGGCAAAGGCGTTAACATAAACGAAAATAAATTGTTTGACCAGTTTTGTAATTTAAAAACGTTTTTGGAAGAAGAAATTAAAAACACAAATTTTGTAAACGCACCTATTCACGAAAAATGGGTAGAATATTTTAAAAATAAGTGCAATCCAGAATTACATAGCGAATTTTTGGTAATTGCACAATTTGTATTTGCGATTCCTGCTCATAATGCTAATGTTGAGCGCATATTTTCATTAATAACGAGCCAATGGACTGAGGAACGCAATAGACTAAAAGTCGAAAATGTAAAGGCAATCCTTTTTTGCAAATACAATTTTAAAAATATGTCTTGTACTGAATTTTACAACTATATTTTAAAGAGCCCCGACATTTTAAATAAAATAAGATCCAATGACAAATACAATCAAAAGTAAAATAATACCTACTCGAATAGTACTTTAAAAAAAAAAACAATATTTGTGATATGGAAAATGTTACTACCTAAAGTAATTTTCATGTTAAATAACTGATAGATGTTATGAAGTTCTTATTTTTGTTGTTTGTTTATTGTTTTCTTTTGTTAAGTAACGCGCGTTATGAAGTTTTTTTTTCATTCCAATAAACCAAAAAAAGATATTGTTTTTGTTTTTTTTGTGTTTGAGGTTTTTGTGGATGTCCTCTTTTTCTTGAGGATAGATCTGGTAACCCTAGTTGCAAGAGACACTCCGATTTCCCAGCCTTTCTCTCTGCTAAAATAAAATGTACGCATTTAGGCATGTGTTTTGTTATTCTACCTGGTAAGTTACCATTGGTAACCATGGTATAAACAAATTCTTTTTCAATGTTTTTTTGCATTTGTTTGTGGTTTATTATTATGTTTATCATTCTATCTGAAACGACAAAAATAATACTACAATTAAGATTTTTACAAAGTATTAAATTATAAGTAACACAGTCTTTATATGGTGTCTTTTATAATCTAGATTACAGAATTTGTTAGTTTCTTGTTTTTTTTTAAGAAGTCGATACTCAAGTTAGTAGGCAACCACTTATCTTACGTGATTTTAGTTGTCTAAAAAAAATAATGCCTTTCGGGCGCGGCAGGTATTGAACCCCGTACCGTCCGATTTGGAAGTGAGCACGCTCATTCATTTTTTTTTCATTCATTTTAAATGCATTTTTATTTGACTTCATTAATTAACTCTTAAATATAGATAAAAAAACGCTTAAAAGTTAGCTTAAATAAAAAAAAATAATAATCTTATTGGAACTTACTGGCCCCATGCGGGCACTCTAAATTAAACATAATACTTAATCTACGTCTTTCGACGTTTCGTACAGTCACTTTTTACTTCTATATTTATTTTAAACTAAAACTAAAAAAATGAATTTTAAGTAAAAAAAACTTACACCCGTATTCACAAACAATACTTTCCTAACTAAGATACAAACTGTGCAAAGAATGCTTTTTCTCAGTACGTTCCTTTTGGCAAGCCTTTCAATTCATAAACAATATTTAAGTAACATTTTGCTAAGTGAACGCACTGCCCTAACTACTGCTCTATGATTGGTCCATTTACCAAGTGACACATAAATAATTTAAAATTGGAGTGATTTTATACCCTTTTTTCAATAAAAAAAATCCATAAGCCCTTGTAAAAGCAGTGAAAGAATAATTTGCTTCCCCCTCAAAATCATTTAAACAGCAATTTCTCTCCCACTCGCTTATTTTATTTACCGCAAACACCCACACTGCAGTACAATATGGATCAATGCAGTGAATGCCTCTCCGACCTACCCGCTGATGGAGATTTCGTAACATGCCACAGATGTGACCGAAAAATGCACTATGGATGTACGTCCATTTCTGAAAAATCCTACAGAAAAATGACCATTGCTAGGAAGGAGGAATGGAGATGTTCAACCTGCAGAAAAGAACTTGCAGACCTCTCTGCACCCAAAACACCAGCTGAAATAACTTCGATTCAACCCCAATCGAAAAGAATGCGAAGCGTAAGTTCCCCTGAAGTTGTACAGCAAATTGAAAATCCAGCAACAAGCACTATAGGAGCACTAAAAGCCACTAACAACGACACACTTTTATATGAAATGCGTAAAGAAATGTCTGACATCAACAAAAGTTGCTAACAAATATGAAGAAATAAAGCAGCACATGACAACCAGCAATGAAGCACTGAAAAAACTTTCCAACGAAATAAAAGAATTAAGGGAAAGCAACCAGAAAAAGGACCAACAAATTTATTTTATGGAAACGAAAATTAACAGCTTCGAACAACAATTATTAAAAAACAATATAGAAATTAAAAATATTCCGCCAACGCAAACCGAAAATCTAATCGAAGTTGTCCAAGCACTCGGCAAAACATTAGACCAAAACATAAGCAACTCAGATATCACTGGTAAATATCTGAACCAACAAAAAAAATCCAAACAAATCAACGATCATCGTCACCTTCGGAAGCCACACATGCAAAACAAATTTAATTAAAAAAGCAAAAACAATGCGGAGTATTCCTCTGAAGAAGATCAGGGAAAATTCTTGCAATGCCTCTGTTCCAAGTACAACACCCGAAATTGAAGCATTAATTTATGTAAACAATCATCTCATACCTACTAATAAGCACCTTCTTTGGCTAGCAAAAAACAAAGCCAGAAAGTGCAGCTGGAGGTTTGTGTGGGAAACAGCCGGCAAAATATTAGGAAAAAAAACGTAAACAGTGAATCCATACACATCGGGTCTTGTGACGACGTAAACAAGATGAACAACTAAGCATTGTTGTTGTACGTCATACTTATCGAGAGAATCGAAATAAAATAATCAAATGGAAAACACGTATAGTGAAGCCGATGTTGACTTTAGGGTAATACATGGTGTTAGCGGCATCGAAAAAAAATATTTGGAAAAAATTAATTTTTGTTGTGTCAGTAGTAATATTAGATCGATCACCAAAACGTGGGATGTATTTATAGCGGAAGTCGAAAATGTGCTATGTTACGTCGATATTTTAGTGTTGAATGAAATCAATATACCGAAAAAAAAAAAAAATTTTATAACATTGGCGGTTTTAATCCTGAATTTCTAAACCGTGATGCAACGAAAGGAGGAGGAGTTGCAATATTTATAAAAGACAATATAACTTACACAATATTACCAGCTAGCCCAATAAACTACGAGGGCATGCACCTAGCTCGAGTGTTGGAAGGTTTATTGAAGAATTAGATGGAATTATAAAGGGGAATATCGTATTGGGAGATATCAATATTAACATCAGAGATGAGAATAACTCACTTGTTTTAAAATACATGGAGATGATGGCTTCCAAAGGGCTAACAAGCGTGCTTAAATGTCCCACGCGTATTGATGTTTTAAATAACACAGCGACGATAATTGACCACGTATATGTTAGTATAACTAAACGTGAAATATTCTCAGCAGTAATTGAAATCGATCTCTCTGACCATTACGTTGTTTTATATGCAACAAAAAGCTTAAATAGCTCTGAAACACCATGTGAAACCGAGGTTAAAAATATTAATCAGCAAAAAGGTAATGAGCTTATTCAGAGTACAGACTGGCAACATATACTTCAAGAAAATGACGTTCAAGCACTCTACAATAAATTCGTAGGAGAAATGAATAAGATTTATGCTGAATCAAATAAAATAACCACAAGGAAAAGAACACGGAAGCATAAGCCATGGATAACTCCAGAAATAGTCCCAATGTGCAAAAAAAGGGATGAGTTATAAGGAGGTGGAAAAACAGCCCCAGATGTAAGACGTTTGAAGATGAATACAAAAGATATCGAAACGCAGTTACTAAGAACATTCAACTTATAAAAGCCAAATACTACAAATAAAAGTTTTTAAATGCCAACAACGACCCGAGGAAAACGTGGAGTATTGTGAGTGAACTGCTAGGAAGAAAGAAATGCTCAGTAGACGAAGCAATTAAAAGTATTTTTCCAAATGCTGCCGATGGCTTAAAAGACATTGTTGAGGAATTTGCGGAGCGGTTTTCAAATCAAGCGGAATACATCACTCATATCTGTGATACAAAAACCTCAAACCATGAGAACTGGCAACTTCAAAAAAGTATTTACGTAGAGGAAGCAACAGAGCCTGAAGTTTACAAAATACTGGGTCAACTGAGTGACAAAAAAGGTCCTGGAGCAGACAACATTAAACCAGTTGATCTCAAAATAAATGCTATATGTCTCACTCTTATAATCACGAAGATCGTAAACCGTAGTTTGTGTCAGTCCTGTGTGCCAAAACTAATGAAAACTTCAATAATTCGCCCAATATACAAGGGAGGAATAAAAAAAGATACGGAGAATTATAGACCGATTTCAATTCTACCAGCAGTTGAAAAATGTTTAGAAGAGGTAGTTGTTAATCGTGTTAATTGTTTTATGTCGAAGCACAAAGTAATTCATCCAAACCAATTTGGTTTTCAAAAGTGCAAGAGCACTCAATCGTTACTGAATAAAAACCACCACGTACTTGTGCTCTTTATAGATTTCAGCAAAGCGTTTGATACCCTGACTCCTGAAAAACTTGTGGAAAGCGTCAATAGATTAGGACTGAGAGGAGTGCTGGCAAACTGGCTTAAAAGCTATCTGAGTGAAAGAGAAATACAAGTCAAGATATCTGACACATTTAGCAAAAAAAGAGCGATCAAATACGGCGTGCCACAAGGTTCCAAATTGGGCCCCATATTATTTATACTGTTCACAAATGAACTATTAAGAACATTTAAAAAAGCTACTGCATATGCCTACGCTGATGACATCGCAATCATCGTGAAACACAAGGACTTGCACTTAGCCATAAAGATACTGCAACACGAGTTCAACCTTGTATCTGAATGGTGTCATGACAACGGCCGGGTGATCAACGCAAATAAAACCATCGAAGCCAACGGAAGTTATTCAAATCTTTCATCGAAATGATCGTTGTCCATTACTGAGGAGCAGCAGCACAATCGAGGTAGTTAAAGCCATTAAATACCTCGGTGTTACCATTGACGAGAATTTCCTGTGGCGTGAGCACATCAACGTACTGCGTCTCCAACTTAAGAGCACTATATTTGCAATGGTGTATCTTAAGCGTTACTCACATATGGAGGTACTAAAGCAAGTGGCAGAGTCACGCATTAGATACGGGATTCTGGCCTGGGGAAACGCAGCAAAAACCCACCTGGAGAAGATATCAAACTTACAGCATCGTCTTGTTAAAATTATTCGACACACTAATTCAAGTTTTAAAGTTTTAGATGTAAACGCAATCTTCCAGATGACAACACTCCTAACTTACATGGACGACCGACGGTTTCTTCAACCCATCAACCACATGCTAAACACCCGAAGACGTGCCCAAGGGATGCTAGAAGTTCCGACAGCTTACAACTCGTACGGAGACAAAGAACTACGATGCACTGTTCCTAAATTGTTAAATTCGCTCCCATCGTTACTAAAAATTATTCCTAATTTAAAAAAAAAAACATTTTTTTGAATTTCATTATGTAAAGTAGAGTCATATTAGTAATTCTTAAA
Organism: Volucella bombylans; assembly: GCA_949129095.1. Classification (NCBI taxonomy): domain Eukaryota; kingdom Metazoa; phylum Arthropoda; class Insecta; order Diptera; family Syrphidae; genus Volucella; species Volucella bombylans. The sequence continues at coordinate 305,709,468 of OX422140.1, read as the reverse complement.
ATCACTAATAATATAATATCGTAATAATATTAATTTCAAAATGAACTAATTGTATTTGAACCTAATCTTTCACTTCAAAACTATATCAATGTTATGTCCAACCACCTGCAGATAAGCACTTTGCTTTGCAGGTAAAACAATGTTAACGAAAATTTATGTGCAAATAAAAACCACCTTAATAAAAAACATTGTGCTCCAACGGATTTATTTGAATTTGAAAATATGTTAAATTAAATATAAACAATACTACAGTAGCCATGTGGTAAGTTAAATTTTAGAAATGTTAGTCTATTAAATTATAAATAACCCTAAATGTTAATTTCCTGCTTTTTTTTTTTACACACAACCTTAAAAACCAAAGAAGACATTTTTGACAGTTCCTATGCGTTGGTTGAAGTCTACCACGCTTCCTTAGTTGTGCGTTCATTATAACGAACGCACAGTGCCTTTTGACACTTAAGTAATGTTTGCGAATTGAATTCACTAACCCTGTGCGTTCGTGCACACTATGAGACCTCATAGTAACGTTTGTGAATACGGGTGTTAGTTGCTGAACATTTTGTTATAATATAAAACTTAAAACTAAACATATATACTACCTAAAAATAAATCTTAACCTACTTAATCCTATTTAAACTAGCTAATTATATATATATATATGTATAATAAAATTAGCATCTCTTATTCTGGAGATAGTTATCCACCTATGTTCTTATATAATTTCAAATTCCAAATCCTAGGTAAAACTATGTAGGCCGGCCACGGCTAATAAAATAGACTGACGACCGATTTTACGTGAAATGGAGCTACCTAGTACTGGTGGAATTCGACGACGAAGCTTCCAAAGCCACCAAATTTGTTGGTGCTGCCGAGCAACATCCCTCATGCCGCGACTCCCTACAGACCTATTGAACTAGAGACGCTCCGCGCTATCATGTGCGACGTCTCTGTCGTAGTTGAGTCGCCTGTCCGCAGCTGTTCGAGCAAAGTGGAAGATTAGCAGCACCGACAATCTGTCCTGGATCAGACCTTTACTGTCTAGGTAGAGGAACGCTTCTGGAGGAAAAAAGCCGTGAAAGCGAACTCTCTCATGATACATGTAATTAGGGTAGTAAGCCTCGAAGATCAGTTTGTTCGATGAGGTCAATGCTCTTGCAATGTACCTTCGAGTCAAGTTAATGACGAAATTGACCACTCTTATTAGGTTCGCCCTATTTTACAAGACCTCATTAGCATAGAATTTTGTGTACTCAGATTCTGGTGTTCTGTACAATCGAAGACAAGTCCTAAGACAAGCCCTCTCAAACACCCAAATCTTTTCCAATAAACTTGCCCTTCCGTTGAACCACACGTGATATCCAAATACAAGCATAGGCAATATAAGAGCCATGTAGCAGATCAACTCCACCCTCGCATCGAGTTGGGTGTTATAAAACAGTCTCATCAATATCGACATGTTTGTTAAAATACAGATATTGATCTAGCCAGATTTCAAGGTATCTGACAACATTTAAGCCAGTGGCTCCCCGTGCTGCCCCACGATATAGAACTTTCGCCAATTCTTTCTGGTATCCCTAGAGGCCCCAGACAAAGGCGTCCTAAACAGAACGGTTTCCGCCTTCTGAAAATTGATTTTCAGCTTCCCGTCATCACAATATCGTTTAATTTTATCGAAGTCACGTTACAAGAGTATATTAATGACCTCAAACTCTGGTCCTGTTCTGTACGCGATTAAGTCGCCTGCGTGCGTTACGGCATGGTGAAGTGAACCTATCGGATCACTTGTGTAAATTAGATAGATAGATATTTATTACGTTTGTAAAATTTGTACAAGTTTGCCACCACACAATTTACATACAGAGATATGATATTTAATATATCTTTCAACTGAGAAAAAACTTTACAATATTGTTTAAGAACTTTTTTGTATTTTTGAATATTTTTAAAGGGAAAATAACGATTAAAAACCCTCTTAGAAGAAAAAAAAAAAAAAAAAAAAAAATCAATAAATAAATATATAAATAAACAAATAGAATAATAAATAGGTAATAAATAAATAAGTATATGTGTATATGTGTTATATTAAATAAATAAATTAATAAATAAATAACAAAATGTAATAAAGAGATAAACAAGTTAACAAAAAACAGGAAAATAAATGAATAGATACTGAGCTATATACGAGTATTTATATATTAACAACAAGATTGCAAATAGATAAGAAAATAATATAACAAATAAATAAATAACGATTTACTAAGCGCGATTCTGTTTTGTATTTCAACTTAAGCTACGTGGCATTTAACTCATTAACGAGGGAATTTCCAGGTATACTACATCTCATAAGAAAAGTGTTAGTTAGCCTTTCTATTCTGTCAGAGATCAATTCAACACTGGCATGCCGATGCAATTTAGAGGTAGAATAGTATCAAGGTAAGTTTAGCATCATTTTTAGCAGTTTATTTTGCTGAATCTGTAATTTTTTAATATGACACTTGGCACATTTTCCCCACACAGGACAACCATAAAGCAAGAGTGCTTGAAAAATGATTTTATGTATAATTATTTTATTTTGGTCTGATAAGAGAGACTTTCTGTTTATAAATGGGTATAACATTTTTATAGCAATGCTAATTTTGTGCAAAATTTTGCTTATATGCTCCTGAAATGTCAATCTCTTATCAAGATGTATACCCAGGTATCTAACTGTGTTTTCCCAGACTATCGGCTGCCTGATGACTATGATTCGTTCAGATGGGAGGAAACAATGTTTTCTTTTTCTAGAGAAAAAGATAGCTTGTATTTTTCCCGCATTCAATTTGAGTTTCCATTTTTTGCAATAATCACTAAATACTTCGGTCGCATATTTAAGATTCGTCTCAATGTTTAGACTGAACATATGCGACGAAAGTATCGCTGTATCATCAGCATATGTTGCAAATTCACATCCTGGTAGATCTGGGAAGTCGGATGTATATAAATTATATAGGAGTGGTCCTAGGACAGAGCCTTGGGGGACACCAGCGGGCACTCCTAACAAACTAGACGAGCTATTATTCACAAGCACTTTAAAATTACGGTTTGACAAGAAACTTTGAATAACTTTGCACAAAAAGGGAGGAAAGTTAAAGTTAAGCATTTTGAATACAAGTCCATTGTGCCAGACGGAGTCAAATGCTTTCTCTATATCAAGGAGTAGCATGCCCGACGACTTTCCTACACGTCGATTTTTCCTGATAAAATTGGTGATTCGAAGTACTTGATGGCTGGTACTGTGAAATCGTCTAAACCCAAATTGTTCATTTGGAATTATTTTGTGTACATCAATAATACTTAGCAGCTTGTCCTTGATAACTTTTTCGAAAATCTTGCTCAGGCTGCCAAGCAGGCTAATTGGCCTGTAGCTTTCCGGGCTGTCGGTTGGTTTTCCTGCTTTCGGAATTGGAACTACTTTAGCTATTTTCCAGACAGTAGGAAAGTATTGAGTTTTGAGGCATACATTTATTATAAATGTCAAATATTCAATTCCAATTTTAGGTAGATGTTTCAGATAACAATTTTGGATATTATCCAGGCCAGGTGTTTTCCTAGTCACTAAGTTTTTTATGTAGTTCTTTATTGTGTTCTCATTAATGAACGCATTTACTGGAGTTTCAACATCGATAAGATTAAATGCCTCCAAGGAATCGCTTACTACTTTAATTGTATCCACATCCCCTAAGTTATCCGAAACAGTGTGGTTCTTAGCAAAAGTTTGGCTGAATAAGCTAGCTTTGTCATTATCCGTGTAGTATGTGGTAAAATTATCTTTAAGAACTGGAATTTGTTTATTTTTGCTTTTGACAATCCTGACAATATTCCAAAAAGGTTTGGAAGCTTTGTCAAGGGAATTCAACTTAGTATTCCACACTTCATTTCGTTTGTTTTGTATTAAATTTGCGATTAACTTATTGAGATATTTAACCATGGTGTGAAAGATTGTCTGCCTATACCTCTGCCAGTTTCTTCTATGTTTATTTCTTATTTTAATAAGTTCAATGACGTGATTTGGAAGTTTAATACAATTTAATTTAATACTATTTTCTTTCTTTCTTTGGGATACTGCGGCAAGCAGAGTTTAATATATGCTCAGAAAACGTACTGATAATGTTATCAACATATTGTGTTGTAGATATACCTTCTAGCGTAGTTGGTAAATTTTGAAGTTTTGTTTTCAGTTCGGACCGAAAAATTGACCAATCTGCGTTTTTCATATCTAAAAAATATTGCACTTTTTTCTCTCCAGATCTAGGTATTCCACAAATAACTGGATTGTGTTCTGATGACAGATCATGAATCGATATAGGTTGAGAAATTTGACTAGATATATTAGTTATAAACAGGTCAAGAACAGATGGACAACCACGAGAACCAGCTGGAAAATACGTAGGACTAGACGGAAATAAAACACAAATTGGCAACATTGCAGACAGACTAGATAAAATGTTGCCCGTTTTGCAGCTTTACCTCTACACCTATATTTTCGACAAACTGAGTTTGAATGCATTGCAAAGGCTCATGTTGAATCGATCTCCTTAACAGAATTGCTACACCTCCACCTCTTCTATTATTTCTATCTATACGATAACATTTAAAAGCAGAAGTTGAAATATTAATTCCAGATGTTAACCAAGTTTCAGTTATTAGTGCAATATCTATTCTATTATTATTTAAAAAATTTATAAACTCAACATGTTTATTAGAAATACCTCTGGCATTCCATGTTACAATGTTTAAATTATTATCTATTACATTACTTAACATTGGAGTACAAGAATTTAGTAGCTAATTGCGTGATGGCATTAAATTGATCGACTTTTGTCTTACAAGAAGCTAACTTGGTTATCATTTCCATAACTAATAAATTTAATTCCTCCATAGAAAAAAGATCGTTGTTGCATTTACCCCATGTTGATTGCTGTTGTTCATTTCCCCAAGTGGTTGTTGGCTGGACGCAGCTATTGAAGTCTGCATGATGGTTGTTTTTCTCGATCGTTTGTCTCCTGAGTGAAAGAGATGGGAAATCCGTCATTGATTGCAAATCAATATGTACATTATGAACTGGTGCAGCAGTGGGAGCTTTCACGTTGGAAAAAGCTTTTTTTAAGCCCGAGCGAGATTCATTTCTCCGATTTACCATGTTGCTTTTAAGCTCTAAGTATTTAGCTCTACTTAGGCAAGATGAATCACTTGCTTTATAATCACCGTTGCAGTTAGCACATTTAATAATTGCACTATTGTTGCAATCGGCAGTCTTATGTGAACCCGCAGAAATTCCACAATACGTTTTTATATGGCAGTGGCGCTCGCCGTGTCCGAATATCTGACAGTTGTGGCATTGTGTCAGTTTCCCTTTCATTTTTCTTTGAAAGTTCCAACTGACTTGTGTGTGAAAAATTGATCGAAAATTCTTTTTTAGGTCGTTTAATTTCACCGAACCATTTTCTAGAGAAATAAGATAGAACGTGTCTATGTACCTCTCGTATTTCTTTATAATTTTTTTGATTTCGATGCACTTTAGTCCGCGTTCAATCAATTCGCTTTTAAGCAAATCCACATCCATATTATCGAGTCCAAACAAAACAACTTTAAAGGCTTTTTCATTCTTTCCATCGTGTGTAAAAAATTGACAGTTTTTTTCTTTAAGAGAACGAAGAACCGAGTTGTACGAATCCACAGTTTCGCAAAGAATTTTTATGCCGATAGAAATTTTTTTAACTGAATATGTGGAGATGTTTAAAGATCTCATCAGATTATGCACAAACTCACTCGTTTTTTGCAATAATTTGATTGGAGGAACATACACTTTTTTATTAGCAGTCGGTGAGATTATTACGTCGTCCATTTCATCACTATCAAAACACTGCAAGGGACTCCAGTAATTATGCCTCGAGTCCCTTTTCCCCGAATTTTTTCCCATATTACGAGGTTTTTTAACTGAGGGATTAGAAATGCCCTCGGATTTCGGTGATCTACCGCGTTTCGGAATTTTTTCTATTTAACTAAGGATGCGCAAAATTGGCTGGTTAATAAAGTCAAGCGTGGGCAAAAGCTCGTCGACGACTGAAATTGTGTAAATAGGATTGGTGAATTTACCGAACCTTGTTGCAGATCGTTTTTAACGTTAAATGTTCCAGCAGAAGCCACATCGACATTCTTCACGATTAACTGTCTACTGGAGAGCATATTTAAAACCTGTCCAGCTTGAAAAAGAGACCCTCTAACCATACGGTATTGAAGACTTTTTCCAAGTCAATCAAGCAGGCACCATTGCACTGGTTCTTGCCTTTGTTCCGTTGGATATCAGAAACCAGTTTGGAAGGAGACTGATCGACCGGAGATTCACTGAATTGGATGTGTCTTTATCGCTTTTGGGGATGGGGTGCACCATCGTAATTGGCATTATTTATTGCACTCTTAAAAAAGGTGGTATAGATCTCCACCGCTTCAGTGGGAGATGTCGAAGCACAATGTTCGGTGTTTCATCAGTTCCCACTAATCGTCACTGAACTGGGTGAAATCCGAGCACTCGAATCGCCAATTCACTATTTCCTTTCGAAGGAAGAAATTGTGCACAAGTACTCGATTTTCCATTTCGTGGTTCAGACAAATGATGTCGTTCGCTTTGTACACTTCCTGGAAAGCCGCTCCTATAGCCTCTACTTTCCCAGCGGCCTCATTTGGATCGATGCCTGCTGTTATAAGTATGTGCCCGTTGTCCGTCGTTTGATTTTTTCTCCGAAATATTTTATTTATTTGCGCGAACATATTCGGGTTGCTGGTGTTTACAGCCCGAATTTTGTTGTTCCAAAACAAACTTACAGATGCTTTGTAATTCTCGTTTATTATCATTTGGAGGTTATCTGTTGATAACTACCTGTATAAGGTTTTTAGTATTGACATCAGCCTAGTTTTATGTCGGTGCACTGCGTCAATGGTTGCGTTGCGGAATAAGTCTTCGTTGACTGTGTGTTGATATCGAGGTATCGTTTTGTCCATTGTCCATTTAGTTGTCTCGTCCATTAGTTTTAGATACCTGTCTATCTCCTTGTTTGACAGATTTCTATTGCACGGTGCGTAGATAGAATTCGAGGAGAGTGTTCTCGTCAGAGTTTTGGAGAAGTGTGTCCAGCGCGTCCTACTATAGTTGTAGGAATACCCTTGAACAAACTCATCCAATTCCGTGGCTTCGTTCGGAATGGTTATTTCGGTACTGAGACCGCAATGGTCACTGTCGTACACAAAAGTGCGTAGACAGTTTATTGTATGTTGGTTAGTGCATGTCAGGAGATCCAAATCGAACCCGTGTCTAGGAAACGACGGAATATCCATCGCCTTAACGCCGAGTCGATACATTATACTGTTCGCCAATTGAATAGTAGGTTCGTTCTAGTATTTGGTGTATTACGAGTATTTCCCCAATCTCTATGTTTGGCCTTGAAATCTCCGCCGATAATAAAGTAATTCTCCTATAGTTCCGTTCTTAGAAACCGAGAAAGTGTATCGAACTCTGAGATGAATAAGGTGGATTGAGTAGCCTTAGGTGTATAAACAGACACCATGTATAACCGCTTCCACTACGGAGAGGGATATGCACGATGCATGCTTCTAGCACCTGTAACCTACGCACTACACGGCTGTATACTCTTTTGAAACGAAGTCCCTTTCTTACAAAGATCGCAACGCCTCCTCTTTGAATGGAGTTGGGTCGATTTTTCCGTACTATTTTATATCTTCTGTGCCTCATTTTGTGCCTTTTGGTAAGTTAGTTTCGCTAACCTCAGGGGTTTGGTCTCGAAGCAACTTAAACCATGTGACTCTTAGTTCGAACCTAATCAGTGAATAAACATTCACTGGTTTCGCTATTATGTAGGGCTAGAACTAACTTATTATGATGGATGTCTCTAGATCGGAAGCCATACAATAACTCTTGAGGTATTCGGCCCGTTGTTTTATTCTGTATCGAATTAATAGACCACTGCATTCGCGGTAGCTGTTCGTCCCAACGTTTGTCTTCTTTGGTTGACGGTAGAAGCATGGCCAAAATGGTATGGTTGGTACGTTCTGCATGCCCGTTAGCTCGTGGAGTTCTGACCGCATTTAGTATGTGTTTCAAATCGTTAGCCTGGCAAATTCGTTTAAACTCATGTGACGTGAATGCGGTTCCACGGTCGGTTACGATGCGCGTCGGCATACCAAAGTATTCGCTAATTTCGTGTAAGATGTTGTGGACGTGCTTTGTCGCTGTGCTCTTCACTGCTTTCATAACGGAAAATTGTGTGAAAGCGTCCACGATGACCAAAATAGGGTCGTTGCGTTTTTAACTTTTCGGGAATGGTCCCAAATGATCCATGTGATTGGTGTGGAATGGTACTGGTGTAATAGCGTCATAGTGATATTTAACTTCGTGCTTTCCGCCGGGTGCCTTGTTAAATGTCCAATCGGTGCACGATTTGAGATATGATTTTACGAAGTTTCTCATTCGGGGAAACCAAAAATTCTTCTGCAAACCGTTGAGCGTTTTCTCAAGGCCCAAATGTCCTGCATTATCGTGTTGTCCTACTCGCCATCGTATCGCCTTTGGTACCACCCAGAGAAACTTGTCATTGACTTTACGAAATAGTCTGCCGTTTTCGATTCTGTATTCGTCGCATGCCGTTATATCACTCGAATTCATTTTTTCGATTATTTCACAAATTTTCTTGTCTTGGAGCTGCATAGAGCACAACCAGTCACCATCGCTAACAATTGTTTTGGTGATTCGGAGCGATGCTATTTCTAGTTCGCGTGCTGCTTCGTATGGTGCTCCATTTAGTGCGTCCACGTGCACCATACGTTGTCCTGCTCGATGCTCAATCTTCACATCGAAGTCTTGGATATGTAACCACCATCTCGCAATTCGGTCAGTCGGTTACCACGGTGACTTCTTTACCATAAACGTAATACCGGAAACGCTCCAATATTTCCACCACTGTCAGGGCTTCTAATTCATAACTATGATAATTACGTTCATCATTAGTAGTCGATTGGCTGTAGAATGCTACTGGTTTTCATGGGTCATTTTATTTCTGTAATAATACGCCGGCAATTCCGATAGAGCTAGCGTCCGTGTGAATTTGATGTTGGCTGTTGCTTTTGTAGGCAACTAGTACAGGACTTGTTGTAAGACTCGTTTTTAACTTTTCGAAAGCTTCATTTTGGAGATCGTCCCACCTGAATTGGCAATCTTTTTTAAGCAAGCGTCGCAACGGCTCTGAGATTAAGGCGTATGCGGGGACGAACTTTCTAAAATAGCTGCTTAACCCCAGAAATCGTCGTACTTCGGTTGTGTTCGTTGGCGTTGGGAATTCGTGAATTGCTGCTGTTTTAACATCACCTGCACTTATACCCGCAGGATGTAGTTTATGACCAAGAAATTCGAGTACGGTGAAGTACGTAGTCTGTTTCAGGTCTTCTAGTCGTTCTTCGATGTTCGGTGTTGGAAAAACCTCTTTGACCATGTGTTGATTAAGTCGGCGATAATCAATGCATAACCGATCGTTGCCATTCTTCTTCTTCACGAGTACAATCGGGCTTGCGTACTCCGATATCGATTTCGTAATTATGTCGTTCGTTAGAAGATCGTTAACCATTTCAGTAACAGCTGCCTTCTTCGGCTCCGGCAGTCGATAAGGTTTAGATACAATGGGCTCGTTAGTTGACAAGTTGATTTTCATTTTTACCGCGTCAGTCATTCCGATTTCACGAAGATTATTTCCAAAAACATCTCGATATTCGTTGAGGAGATTAACTAGCGCCATTTTAGTTACGCCGTCTTCAGTGCCACATTTAATTTCTGATGAGTCGATGGGTGTCCGTTCAATGATCTTTGTTGTGAGTACGTCTATACGCTCGAATCGCTGTTCGTTCTCTTTAACTATCAACCGAATGTTGTTGTCTTTAAAAATGTCGTTTCCGAGCAATAAGTCAGATGAGAAAGTGTCATCATCCGTTACGTACACATCGACGGTGATCTGAATATTATCGATAACCAGATCTGATTTCATTACCTCGTCCAGAACACGTCTATCCGCAGACTCCACTAATGCGTAAAAGACATTTCTTTTTTTCGTTAGTAAACTTCGCTGCTATTGATTTTCGTATCATGCTGCATTGGCTACCTGTGTCGATTAATGAAAAATATTCTGCATCGTTGATCAATACACGTTTGTCATTAAAATCTTTTCGCACACTGTTTGTTGTTTGCACATTTTGTTCACCACAATGTTCCGAGATGCCCCTCGGATGAACTTTTTGGAAATCTCGACATCTCTGTCGACGTGGCGATTTCGGTCAAGCACTGGATATGTGCCCTGCTTCGAAACAGTTGTACAAACAATTGGCTTCTTGGCTGTAAACGTTTTGTTTGTGCCGTCATTTGAATTATAAGCGTTGTCACTCACCTTGTTGACGTTTTTGTTACTATTTTCGCCATAATCACGTTTCATTGTCAAATTCATTTTGTTACTTTTTGACCAACTCGTTATGTTTGCCAAATAATCCTTTAACGATTCACGCATTTCTTTCATAGACTTAAAGCGTAGCGTTGCAATTGCTAATTGCAAATTACGATGCTTTCGACCCTCGCGAGTGTATTTGATTATTGCGGATTCACTCAAGCGATACCGTCTACCTAAAGCACTCATATGAAAGCAATATTCGTTGACTGATTCGCAATGTTGCCGTACTGCGTTTATCATCTTTTTAGTGCGTCGGCAAATTCACTCCACGTTGCAAAAGAGTCTGACGATGCGTCGAGCCACAGTTTAGCGGGACCCTTCAGTTTGCTGTGCACTACTAATAAAACGCATTTTTCATCCCAGTCATAGTCTCGCTTTGACTTGTCCACTCTGTCGATGAACTGCTTGTTTAGCGAATAAAACAATTATTGTTTTTTGTTTGATGGCTATTTTATTTTTGACGTTTGCGTGGTGGAGGTTTTGCTGCGACTGAGCTCGAGTTTACATTGTGGCTTAACATTGGCCTTGCAATAATACGGTAAAAACAAGATAATTAACATAAGGTTAACCGAAAAGTTATCGGATGATCTACGAGTATGTACTATTAAAGATATTGGATCGTATGATTTTACAATATTCTACACTGCTCAACACAAAATAAGGAGTCTTTCGTCGGGTCGTATTCAGGTAAAGTATCCGCTATCTCTTTGACACTATTGACGTTTCGCGATTGATACTCTCGAGTTTGTACAGAGGATACTGACTCACTTACTTTTCAGTGATTGGGTTCATCACGAGTGTTTTCTGCACTTCTAGACGTGTATTGTGGGTTGAATGATTGATAAGATGCTCTCCATTACACCTCGGAAATTATCAATTTGAGCTTGGACCGAAGATCCTTTTTCACTTTCACCATCACTTTCACATTCCATCTCGTCGCTGTTTACCGCTGAGCTGAGGCGTTTGATCAATTCGCTTTTATTGCCACTCGTTTTCAAGTTTCGTTCCCGTAGCAACGTAACGTCGACACTCAATAACACTATTTGTGGCATTTTGATAAATTTTTCTTCGTTAATTTCACACAAAAGATACCTGCACCGTTTATTTTCTGTATACTTGCACCTGTCGTTGCGCTATATATTTTTGTCTTATGTATTGTATGTATTTATTGGTCACTAAAATGTGGTCACAAAACAAACTGGTTTCGTTTCGCGTTAGGGGTGGATCTTTTATCCCACTTCTGATCTAAAAGAGTTAACATACATATGTATAACAAATTATGTCGTCCACTTCTCGTTAGAAATTTACAACTAAGTCTATTTACATACTACAAGAACACTTTTACAAAGAATAGTAAATGAGGGTTCGTCCTTTCACGTGCACGTTCGTTTTTCAACTGCCTTTGTTCTTTTTTTTAATCGTTCTTTTATCCTGCCGTTGGCGCCATTCTAGATTTTCCTCGTCGCTGTTGATTAGGCAGAGTTTCCAGCATTGAGAGAGCATGATAGCCAGCATGTTAGGTATAAATTCCAGAGCTCTAGGCACTGGTTCCTAAGAAGCTACCTTTGCTTGTTGTACCGTATTTCCTCTGCCTGCAGCCATTTGGGCGTTGGTAACGTTGGTATTTGTGCCTGCACTTTCTGCTGCCGAGCCAGATTTACTCTTTTGATGTATTGGAATTTGGGACAACCCCAATAATTTGCGGTGTGTCCCGTGTTTTTTTTTAATTTATTTGACTTAAAAATTAGGGCTTACAAACTAATAACAGTTAAGGGTTAGGAAGTAAGGGAATGGTGGAGGAGATGTTTAAGACGAGAAGTGCTCATGATAAAAAGGTGAAGGTTTGAGTTGACTTTACGGAGCATGCGGGAGATTAGTTCATTGAGCCATAAGAGGTGCGGTGTTTTGGAATATAGAGGACAGCGTAAATTACGAGGGTTAGTGTTGAAGGAAATAGAATTGTAAAGGGAAGCGCAATCCACAGAACTAGAGAGCAGTCTATGAATGAAGAGAATGTCAGCTATGTCTCTGCGTTTTTCGAGGGTGTTCAGGTTAAGAAGTTTGAGGTCATCCCAGGGTAGTCCGCGAAGGGCAAATCGAAGAAAATGACGTTGATTATTCTCGATATATATGAACTCGCTGAAAGGGCGACCACACTTGGCTGGCATATTCGAAAGGCAGCCGGACAAGGGTAATATAAAGTGACCTTGTCACTTAAGGGTTGCAGAATTTTTTCGACCATCGTTTGATAAAACCAAGCGATTAGTTGGCTTTAATAATTATCTCATCAGTATGCAAACGGAAGTTTAGCTCTCTATCGCATAAAATGCCAAGGTCACGAAGCGATTGAACCTTCGAGGTGGAGATCTATTGAACTTACGAGACAAAGTCATAGATTGGCATTTGCAGACATTAAACTAAAAGCAATTTTTTAGATACCAAGTGGAAAACCTATCGAGGTCTTCTTGAAGGAGAATAGAGTCTTAGGGTAAAGAAATAGTTTGGGAGAACTTAGTGTTATCGGAGTAAATGGATACGAAGTAGTGTTTAATAATCCTCTCAATATGGTTTATAGTTAAAATGGAAAAGAAGGGACCTAGACGGCTGCCTTGTGGGAAACCAGAAGTAGCTAAAAACGGGGTTCAGAAGGCTGAGGGATAACAGTTTGAAAAGGATCAATTGATGAGATATTTTATCGAAGGCCTTAGCGAAATCTGTAGCAATAACATCGATTTCTCTGCCATTTTTTATGGCTTAAAGCACAACGGATACGAATTCAACTAAATTTGTGGTAATTGATCTACCTTTCAGAAATCCATGCTGATTGGGTGATATAAGTGACTTGCACTGAAAGCATAGAACTTCATAAAATAAACTTTCGAACATTTTAGGTATGTGAGAAAACTTAGCAGTGTGACGGTAGTTGGTTACTTCATTCTTTGATCCCTTTTTGCGAAATGGGGTTGTGAAAGAGGTTTTAAACTTGTGGAGATTCCCCTTGTGTGAGGGACAGATGAAATAAAGAGTAAAGTGGGTGCGAAAGATTGTAGGCACATTTTTTGAGAAATATTGCTGGGATCCCGTCTGGCCCGGGTAAAAATTCATCATTCAGATTTTGTAAGTTTTTTTCCTTAATGGTGGGATCAAAAGGTTTTGAGAGAGAGGGGCCAATGAAGAAATTGGGAAGGTCGGGTACGAAGAAATTGTCTGCAAATGATTGTTTAAAAACCTTGCAAAATAGTCGGCAATAATATGTGGGTCGGTCGATGATATATTATCGAACGAGAGAGTAGTTGTAGTTGATGAATTGATAAAATGACTTAGGATCGTTGATAAGGCTGATCTGCGCTGTGTCGAGAAAGCGCTGATAGAGGCAGTTATAGAGCTGAGTGAATTGGAGGTAGGTTCCAAGATACGAGTAGTTAAAGTAGTCATAATAAGAATTGGTATGAAGAAAACTGCCCATAATTTGTTTCTTTCGTTTCGTAAAGATAGAAGTCTTCCGTTGTACCAGGGTGGGGAAGTAGATAGTGTTTCATGCCGAGAAAAGGGAACGTAAAGGGAAATGGAATAAATATTTCACTGTAAAAAATAGCATCAATTAGTGATCAAATTAGTAAGATCAAAAGGACATTTGCTAAGATAGATATTAATTTTTTGAAAATTAGCTTTATAGAAGTTGTAATAACAGACGGAGAGGTATCTAAACTATTGGATGTATGAAAATTTTACATATATGCATAAATATATGTAAATATAAATATATAAATATTTAAAAAAAAATTAGCCTTGTTCCTATCACGTTACCGTCTGGTAAACTTTCGGACCCGACTAAAGTGTCTGGCAGTGGTATGACGAACTACTCATATGTCAAAAATCAGCTTTGATCAAATGACGTGACCGCATCCAATTTTTTGACACCTTTAGCCCTTCGCTCCTCCCAGAAGTACCACCAGACAACTGACAGCATTTGATTTTCGTGAACATTTCTTCAAGGCTAACAAAAAAATATATAAATGGGCTTTGCTCAAATGACGTTTCAAAAACGTTCACCAGCTCTTGGACTATAAGAGGTTGAGCTGGGAGAATGTAGCAACACATACCATACAGGGAACTATTGGGAAGAGTTGAGGTTATTCTGAATAGCAAGTAGGACATCTCTACACGGAGAATCAACTTTAGGGATGGTAGGATCATTAACCATAAGGAGAGAGTGATTGTCATCTCGGAAAACATTATAAGAAGATGAGAACAGCTCTTGGCTCTCTATGTCGGGATCAGATTGGTTTCTGTAAGAGCATAGACGTCGAAAGAGAGGCTATGTGATTTAGACAAGACAGCACAACTTTTAGAGCGCAAGCCTCTTACGTCTTGGCAATAAAATGTAAGAGATAGTTTGTTGCGTGGAGGAGTAGGGGTGTGTAGATGAGATGCAGGCGAAGAAGGCAAGTTAGGATCGAAAAAATTTATCATGGTCAGCTCGGCTGCGCTAAAGGTGAGAAACTCTTCTAGGGTGTACATAGCTGCGGAAAGCAGCGAGGTCATCCGCAACATTTTTGGGAGGTGTGTCGAAGATTGCGTGGTACCTTTTGTAAACTTTTCTGAGACTAGTTATATCCGTAGTAAGGCTTTCTTGCAAACAGAGTTGGATTTATCGTACAGATATGCGAGAAAGAGACGTATGTTTTCGTATATCTTTTTATCCCTTAGAATAGAGAGCGCGTTACGGCATTCCGTGGTGTCTATATTCTTTTGGGTGAGTTTAACGTTAGGAGGCGAAAGGGGATCAAAAATAGGGGCAGGGGCCAGTGAAACAGAGGGAGAAGGCGAGCTAGATCCGGGATTTAAGATATTAGAGCTGATAAAGTTTGGGTATTTGGGTCCTGTTGTAAGGTCGAAATTGGGAAAGTAGTTGTTAGTTCTCGCGGGAGGGGGTGAGGGTGGTTGAGCAGTGACAGTATCAGGGGCTGAGGTTAAACTAAAATAAAAGCGTTGGGACTTGGATGAAAGAGAGGCACTTGGTGTTTTTGTGGATGTACGTGAAGGGGATTGCTTAGGGATATAAACGGGAGGTGAAAAATTATGAAATATTTTGGTTTTAGGCTCCTGTTGGGGTCAGGTTTAGGATGTGGATGGGAAATGGATCTGGGCGATTTATAATTAGCTTTAGATGAGACTTTGCTTCGTTTTTTTTCTATGTTTTTATTAGTTGGTTGATCCGTCCATTTGGAGACCCATCTTTCAAGGCTGAGGTTGGTGTTGGATGGATTACCAAATAACCATTCATATTTAGCCGGTAAGTTTATCTTGCAATTCCGTTTGTTTTTGTGGTGAGATGTTGGGAAAATTGTGCATGGGTTGATGGTGATTTCATACCTCTTTGTGAAAAATTCAGAAATGCAAGCAACATCTGCATAATTTGGAGTACCTTTAACGAGTAGGGTGGTGAACATCTGATTCGTTGTTCAGAGTCAGTCTAACCTGTTTTGCCACTCTGAAGGTGTCCACGTCGTGTGAAATTGTGTAACAAGCTTCTGTTGGGCAGCGACAGGAGGAGTTGACGTTGGAGCAGTTATATCACCATACGATTTTTAGATCGATGGGCTGGTGCGAGGTGGTGGTGGAGGTTAGGCTGTCGGCACTGGATGTGGCAATGATTCTGCTTCGGTTTGTAATAATTCAGCCAAACTTGAAATATTGTAATTGTTTGTTAGGTCGAGGATGGTTTGGAAGACCATCGATTTTGTGACATACTGTTGCAATGAGGTTTTTCAAATTATTCAACACTGTTCTATTCGTAGTGAGTTCATTATTAATTATTCATTGATTTTATCGAATACAACGTCAAGCATGGACTCGTAATGTTTTGAGAATTGAACATAGTTTGTTGCAGGTTCGAGATAAAGATTACATGTAGATGTTTGGAGATGAATATCAATGTCTTCTCGGAGAGAGTTGATGAAATTACATGTTTTCTTGTTTGAATCGATCATTGAGGAACCGATTGAAATAAATTCACTTACGAGTAACACTGTATCAACGTAGCGCTTGTATGTTTCTTATTTTCTGCATCTTGCACTATCTAGTCCAATTAAACGCGCAATTTGTTTTTCAATGCTATGATCAAAGTCTTCCGCACATCTTACAGTATTAATTCAAAGATTGATAATTTGTCCGTTATCAGTCTAACAAGTGAGTCATGATTGAAGTCAGTGAATTCATTGAAGTCACTGAGGCACTTGACAGATGAATAGTAGATTTTCAGAGAACTTTTTAACGAAGACCGTGTTTCTTTTATTTAGGCCGACCTTACAGGCAACAAAGTCAGTATTATTGTCGTAGAGCAGTTGGTTAATCCACAAGATTGCGGAGAAAATAAATAAAAAATTTTCTAAACGCACAGTCGCGAAATGAAGACCAGTAGGCCAACAATAAAAAAGGCGCGTTAGCGATAGCAATTTTTGGGTGAGAAATTAAGTTATCGGATTGATTGAACTGGGATAAGCGAACTAGGAAATTTACAATTAGGGAGTAAAGTAAGAGGGCAACTGAATACAGTGGAGGTTTGAACTGAGCGTTCCTACATAACGCGCAAGAGAGTTGGATTTTTTCTGACCCTCCGTCCTTACCTAGAGCGTAGTCCTCGGATTTGTGGTTCTTTCCGCACTTCATACATCGACGCTGTATTTCGCAGTTCGACGTGGCGTGCTCGAACCTTTGGCAGCGAACACATTGTAAATGTTTTCACCTGCATGAAAAATTTGCAATCATTTTTGCAAAAAAAAGAACTTAAAAAAAGAGAACTACAACTTTTCCTTTACTCTTAAATTTCAACTTCATTTTTAATTTTTAAAAACGCGTCTTAGCCGTTTGCTGATGCGCAGAACAGTGATTTCTTCTCCGCTCTTTTGGTAACCTTTTCTTTTTTCGTTCAGTTTTTATTAAAAAAGATGGCCATTTGTTTATATTATTGAGTTCTGCCGAAACACCGGCCGCGTTGAAGGGCTACAGACTTCAATTTTCTTCAGGCAAAATTTAGCTTCCTCTGGGCACCCACGAAGTTCATCCCGTTGTCGCAATGGACTGTCCTTGGAATTCCTCGGCGAGTGATGAAGCTTTTTAAAGAAATGATTAAACAGTCGGAAGATGAATTTGTGGTTAGTTCAAAATATACAGCCTTGGGCGTGAAACAGACAAAGACAGCAATATATGTTTTTACTGGTGGTCGACCGCGTATTTTAAGTGTAGTATACGCGGGACCGCGGGTCGGCTGGCAAATTACCCATAATTTGCGTCAGCAATTTCGGCCTATACCTACGAGTAAAGCAATGTACACAGTTTTGCACGGTTTTTCAGCATGCTTCTTGGATATTGACTAGCCACAACTTTTCTCGAAGCAGCAGCGCTACCAATGCTTTGCGACCAGCATGACAGTTTTCTCTGTGCAAATACCGCAAATATGTCTTAATAAAATTTTTATTTTTTCAAAGTAATAGCAGAAATTTTGCATCATACTCAATCGGTGCATGTGACAGACGTCCGCCTACTCGAAGTAGCGAAAATGAGCAATCACTGTCTTTCAACTCATGCATAAATGGATTGAGCTTCTGAATATTTGGTAAAAGTGCGACGTTTCGTTTCAATTCTCGAATTCCATCAAAAATTCAAAATGTTGAACAATTTCTTTTAGTTTTAGAAATGCCAACTGCAACTCTGTTGTTGATTCAAATTAAAAAACAATAATTGAATTCTAAACCCATGTAATTATGTAAATTAAATATAACGTAACGTAACATAAAACAAATGTATAACAACTTAAAACAAATGTATAACAAGTTAGAACAAATGTATAACACATTATAACAACATGTAATGTCAAAGCAAAAGCAAATCACTATTAAAGAGATTGTTAAACAGAAAGGTGTGAGATTTATTCTTGACAATAAGAACCAGCAAAATTTAATTAACCTTGGAAAATACATTGGTCCTTCGAGAGTGAACATTTAAACATAAAATACTTTAAAAACTTTGTATCATAAAAGAGTGGAAGTTTCCATTAATCCAAACCCAAATAACACTGTGAGTTTTTTTTCTTTAAAGTGCAAAAACGGCATTCTCGCGTCGTGTAATACATTTTAAATAAAAAAAAAAAAAATTAAACTAATCCAAATCCCTGTCTGCAATCTGGAACCGGTGCATCCGCTTCTTGGGAACAGTCAACGATCATCGGGCCCGTTCGTGGACAGTGCAGTACAATACACCGTACATACAGTGCAACATACGGTGCATTAAATTTAAATCTTGGTGCAACAGTACGGTGCATACTGCAACATACAGTGCTTATACCGCACCATACTGTACATACAGTGCAATTACGGTGCATTCTATTTAAATTTTAGTGCAACAGTACGGTGCATACTGCAACATACGGTGCATACACCAAACATACCGTGCAATATACAGGCAGTTCCCACAAGTTACAGCACAGCCCTAGGTGTCGGAACCTACATACAAAAAATATTAATTTGTAAGTACAATCCAATTTTTTTAAATCATAATCGTTGGCTTACCTTCAATTTTTTTTTCACCATCATGGCTAACTATGGAAAACTGCAAAAGAATATCCTAGCCCAGTTACTCAAGGACATATCCAATTATGGGAAAAGGCCAGAACACCAACGCAGCAAAAACTACATTGTAGGACGGCTTGATGTATTTTAGGGCAATTTTAAATCCAGCACAGAATACAATGCGGAAGCGATTTCTTCGTTGGATAGTGAAAAGATGGAAGAATTAGAAAAAATTTTCGACAAAATTAAGGAATGTTACCTGGAATATCGAGCAGACTTGCAGGACGGTTTAGAAAAGGCAACACAGTCAGGAGTACTGGTAAGTTCTGTGGAATCAAATAATCAGAAACAGGAATTAAGACTCCCAAAAATAAATATACCAACCTTTTCTGGTAACTACGAAGAATGGAGAGCATTTCACGATCTTTTTATTTCATTAATACATAATAATGGTTCTCTGTCAAAAATTCAAAAACTTCACTATCTTAAGTCAAGTGTTTTGGGAGAAGCTGAACGTCTTTTGCAGCACTTAAGGGTTGATGAGGGTAATTATGATCAGGCTTGGGAAGTGTTAACCTCACGATATGACCACAAGCGTATACTAGTCAACACCCAGTTTAAGATTTTCTTTGGCCAGCCGAATCTAAAACAAGAGACAGTATCCGGTATAAAAAATTTATTAGACACATCAACCGAATGTCGACACTCACTTAAAAACTTAGAGCTTCCGGTACAACATTGGGACGCGATTTTAGTTTTTTGTATGCTTCAAAAACTTCCACCCACAACTCAGCAGATATGGGAAGAAAAGCTAGGGGTTAGAAAAGATTTGCCAACTTTTAAAGAATTTTCAGAATTTTTGGAAGCTAGATTTAGGACCTTGGAAGTTGTAGAACCACAACCAGGATTTAAATATAGCAAGAATTCAAACAAAACTAATTCACTAATTATTAGTAAAACAAAAAACATTCCATATAATTGCAAAGTCTGCAGCAAAGGTCCGCATGCCCTTCGAAAGTGCAATAGGTTTTTAAAAATGGATGTGGTTGTCAGAAAAAACACGGTAGGCAAAATCGGAGTGTGTGAAAACTGTTTGGCGTACAGTCACTCGACGCCCCAGTGCCCAAGCCACTCACGCTGCTACCATTGCAGACAACCACACCATTCACTATTACATTTAGACACACAATCTCACACCATTCACAACTCCAAACAATCCCCTTCGACATCTAACACACATTCACACCAGTCATCAATAGTCAACCCTGAAGCAACAGTTTTTCACCCTTATACTCAACAGCAGGAAACAAGAGGCTATACAAATTCATTTCACACTTACCACAACACTTCCCAAATTCTGTTAGCAACAGCTGTTGTCAAGGTTAGAGCCGCATCAGGAGAATTCATCCAACTTAGGGCGTTACTTGGTCCTGGGTCGGAGGCTTCTTTTATTACAGGATCGGCGGTGCAGGCACTTAACCTATGCAGGAAAAGATCATTTGTTGAAGTTTCCGGGTTGGGGAAGGTCAGCAGTGGAGCCTGCCACAGCTCTGTCGACTTGACTTTTAGGTCGGTTCACTCATCGTTCACAGGGCGCACCCGCGCATTCATTTTCAAATCCCTGACTGGGCTTCTGCCGGCCCAAAAGGTCAGCTTCAACAAATGGCCGCATATAAGTGGCCTTAAACTTGCTGACCCATCATTCTTTACACCAGCCAATGTTGATCTTCTTCTAGGAAGCGAAGTCTACGCCGAAGTACTCCTCCCAGACGTACGAAGAGATGATCATGTTGCAGCTCCGGTCGCCCAGAAAACCAAACTAGGTTGGATATTGATGGGAAAAGCACCTGCAAATAGACAAAAGGTTAACGCATTCCACAACTCAGTTGACCTCAACACACAACTCACAAAGTTCTGGGAAATCGAAGAAGCACCGTTCCCACAACACGAAACACAGGAGAACAAAAACTGCGAGAAGCAGTTTGTAACTACTACCCGAAGAGCGTCAGATGGACGTTATGTAGTGACACTACCATTTAAAGAAGGAAGTAAACCTGGGTTAGGGTCCTCGAAGTCAGGAGCCTTTCGTAGGTTTCTTCATCTGGAAAGGCGTTTCCAGCAGAATCCCGTGCTATATAGAGAATACTCCAACTGCATTAAGGAATACATCGCCCTTGGTCATATGACAGAAGTTGATGAAACGGCGAACGACGTTTTGAATACTCCATTTCATTATTTTCTGCCTCATCATGCAGTATTCAAAGAATCAAGTTCCACGACCAAATTGCGGGTTGTCTTTGATGCAGCAGCCAAAACCTCCGATGGAACATCGCTCAACGACCATCTTTTAGCAGGGCCTAAAGTGCAAAACAACATTGTCGATATCATACTACGATGGAGAGTACACAAATTTACCTTTACGGCCGATGTTGAAAAAATGTACAGGCAGGTGAGAGTAACACCTAGTGACTCATATTATCAACTCGTGCATTGGCGTAACAACCCTCAAGAGCCAATTAAAACGTACCGCCTCCAAACCATCACTTTCGGAACCACTAGTGCTCCATACCTCGCGATTCGGACGATGAATCAACTGGCATCTGATGAAGAAGACAGCTACCCACTTGGCGCAAAGATGGTAAAGGAGGACATGTACGTCGATGATCTCATCACCGGAGCTGACACTGTAGAAGAAGCCCTTATACGGCAGGAACAAGTGCGAGGTTTGCTATCATCAGGCGGGTTTCATCTGAGAAAATGGATGAGCAATTGTGAAGAAATATTAAAATTCATACCAGAAACTGAAAGGGAAGCTAATTTTTCATTACCTTTAGGTTCCTCTGATCATGTTAAGGCTTTAGGTATCAAATGGTATCCTCTTGAAGACATCTTCTCTTTTCAGTGTTGTAGCTCCCATCCACCGGATCAAACTGGCTGGATCTCACCGTGCATTATTCGTGCCAAGCTGATTATGCAACAATTGTGGAAGCATGGCTCAGAATGGGACGATCCAGTTGCTGAAAAATTACTCAAATCCTGGAACACATTCCGTCAGGAAATCGCGTGCATCAACCACATCCGGATTCCTCGATGGATACATGCAAACCGTAAACAACAAGACACAGAAATCCATGGCTTCAGCGATGCTTCACAAAGTGCATACGGTGCGGCAATATACCTTCGTGTACTGGATCAACAAGGTAAGATCCATATGCACCTACTGATATCCAAGACCAAGGTTGCTCCATTAAAGACCCTCTCACTTCCAAGTCTGGAACTATGCGGAGCGGTCATGCTTGCGACACTTCTGCAATACACTTCAACGGTTCTTGGGTTGCACGAAGCAAAACAGTATGCATGGACGGATTCAACGATAACCTTGGCCTGGATAGCAGCGCAACCATCAAAATGGAAAACATTTGTAAGCAATAGAGTAGCACAAATACAGCAGCTTACACAACAGGACATCTGGTACCATATCCCGACACAAGCTAATCCAGCTGACCTTTTGTCACGGGGAGTCTCACCATCGGCACTGGTTGGATCACAACTCTGGTGGAATGGACCAGAATTTCTTCACCACAGTTGGAAGTTTAAATATCCGCCTCAATCAGTAAGAGCAGAGACAGGAGAAGAGAGACGATCTGTCCAAATCCATTGCGTCACAAAGAAAAACAACCTAATAACAAAGTTACTTACATTAATTAAGGTGGTTTCCTACATTTTTAGATTCATTAAAAATACTAAAGAGCAACCTGTTAATCGGAACCTGTCTGCCATTTCCCCGTCTGAAACAGAATTGGCTATTTCTTTCATTCTGAAAAATGTACAAAAAACAATGTTTTCGACAGAGATTACAGCGATTCAACATGGGTTACCAACAAAAACTCTTAAATCCCTGAATCCGTTTCTTGATCCTGTAGGTATTTTTAGAGTTGGGGGTAGGTTGCAGAATCTCATACCAGCAACAGCATCCAATAATACTCAAAAACAATCATGCATTCACTAAACTTCTTTTGCAGGATGCACATGAAAGGACGTTTCATGGTGGCCTGCAACAAATGATGGCATACATTAGGAGAAAATATTGGATCCTGCGAATAAAAAGCAGCATCAAGGGGCATATTAATCGCTGCAACATATGCTTCCGGCACAGGGCGAAAAAAAAGCAAACCAGCTTATGGGTATTTTACCGGCTCCCAGAGTGCAAATAACACGGCCCTTTACGCATACGGGAGTCGATTACGCAGGTCCCATCGACATCAAGGCATAAAAATCGGAGACCTCGTATTAATAAAAGACGAGCGACTTCCACCAGCGAAATGGAATCTAGCTCGCGTAACGCAAAAACACTCAGGACAAGACAATTTAACACGCGTAGTAACGCTACGAACACAACACGGAGAGGTAAAAAGACCAATTGCCAAACTATGTCTACTACCCAGCAACGAAACGCCGACGACAAACACAATTATTTGAATGATGAAATGCCGACGGCATTTCACAAAAGAATCCAAAATCCACTCACACAAAAAACAAATCTCAAGCACACATCTCAACACACATCTATAGAACACATAATTTTATATTTTAGCTGATCGGCTTAAACACAAAGTACAATTTCAAATTGCCGACGGCAAAACAAAAAAATTCATTCTCAACAAAGGCACAGCTGACAATAGTTGCTGACCTACATATTGCATGTCAACATGACGCTAAGCAACACATGTACCTCCAATAAACATGCTGCTTATCAACATGGTCAGTATCAGAGATGTTGACATCACACACATGTTGTGTAGTGACGTCACACAACTCATTCGTGCCGCCGCGAATCGGTATTTTACACACTCGCTCACACACACACGTTTCGTAACGACATGCACTTATTTTTCTCACATGCAAAAAAAAAAAATAATAATAACAATTACACTAATAAACATTTAAGTCTAATTCCCAGGTATACTTTCTCAGAGCCATGCATACAACTCTGGGATGACACACACACACACTCGTAAGGC
The DNA here is from genome assembly GCA_949129095.1 of Volucella bombylans. Lineage (NCBI taxonomy): Eukaryota > Metazoa > Arthropoda > Insecta > Diptera > Syrphidae > Volucella > Volucella bombylans. Next base: position 305,685,339 of record OX422140.1, on the reverse strand, counting down.
AATTGATGTACGCAATGGGAAAACTGCACCATGGGTACACGATCTCATTCATGGCGACAGCAAACTACATACAACAACAACAAGAAACTATCAACAAACGAATTGTAAAACAGCAAAAGGGAATATATTCTTACACATATATATATTTAAATGTTATCTTTAAAACAAAAAAAAAACACTTACTCTATGGGACATATTGTAATTATGTCACCTCATACACTCACTAGAAATTTTAAATTTGTAAATTGAAATTTAATTTAATTTATTTTTTTATTGTCCCCCGGCCAATATCCACGCACAATTTGAATGAAATGTCAAAATGTCCGACAACTACAATGGCGACAAAGTGCGACGAATTCATAAGATATCTAAGGATATGGTCACATTGCGAACTTCGTTCACGGCCGGGGAGAATGTTGTTGATTCAAATTAAAAAACAATAATTGAATTCTAAACCCATGTAATTATGTAAATTAAATATAACGTAACGTAACATAAAACAAATGTATAACAACTTAAAACAAATGTATAACAAGTTAGAACAAATGTATAACACATTATAACAACATGTAATGTCAAAGCAAAAGCAAATCACTATTAAAGAGATTGTTAAACAGAAAGGTGTGAGATTTATTCTTAACAATAAGAACCAGCAAAATTTAATTAACCTTGGAAAATACTTACGGCTAAGTTGATGATTCAAAGTTTTATTTTTTGTTCATCATTTTTCTAACAAAACGCATTATGTACACAAATATCCTTGCTAGCTTTGCAACGACGAAACTTTTTCAATAACATCCATCAGACAGTTTCGAGGATGTTCGACTGCTATCAATGAAACTTGGTTTTCCGTCTTTCTAAAGCCTCTTCACGTGGCGATAGTGAAGTAAGTGTTACTGGGCCAATCAGCTGGACTTTCCAAAAGGAACTGTGGACCATTAAACGAAATTGAACCCTTTAGTTCATGCACATTACAACCGCCGGACTTTGTTTAATTGGGACATGTCTCCACGAATTTTTTTGTGTCCACTCTTGGATTTCTGACACACGATTTGTCAAGAATGTTGCCAGAGTCGCAGGAGGAGTCTTTATCTAATCTAGAATTATTTAAGAATCTGTCCAAAATATCGTTTGCTCTACATGGAGATTCAACATAGCCGATACTCTCATCCACAGTTTGGACAGAGCATACACTGCTCAAAGTTCTAACCTGGCTGCGTATGTAAATACAGCAACCATATGCTCTCATCGAAGCGTCGTCGAACCCATGAACTTCAATTATCGCATTAGAATGCGTTTCTACAAATCGCGGTATTTTGATATCGCGAAGTTCTGTCAAACTCATTTTGTAGTTCTCCCAACTGGTATCTAATCGCAATGGAATCGACTCGTCCCAATCTAATTTTGCGATCTATAGCTCTTGTAATCTTGATCTTTGTTTTAGTTACTATGGGACATAGTAATCCAAGAGGATCGAAGAGACGTGAAGAAACTGATAAAATGTTTAGTTTTGTCGCTGGAAGATTATGACATTTTTCTTCTAAGCTGAAGCTAAACATATCTTCTTTTGGTTGCCCTTGAATCCCAAGAGTTTTTGTGAAGTCTGAATCTTTAAATTTGATTTCCTTTTTAAGATTCTCAACTTCATATAAGTCTGGATGATTAGAAAACCATTTTACCAATTGAAATCCACCTCATTTCAGTATCTCTCTCACTTCTTGTTGGATTTTTGTGAGGGTTTTAAGATCATTGGCACCGGTTAATAGATCGTCGACATAAAAATCTTTGCCAACCGTTTTTAATCCTGACGGATGCGAGTTTTTATGTGTATCGCTCAACATTTTTAAACACCGTACTGCCAAGAATGGCGCTACGGCAGTACCATAAGTGACAGCGTTTAAATGAAAATGTTGAAGTGGTTAAGATGGATGCTTCCTCCACACTACGAGCTGGTAAATCGAGTGCTCTTTGGTAATTAGAACTTGGCGGTACATTTTCGAAATATCTGCAGTTAGAGCATATTTATGCGTTCGAAAGCAGAGCAACGTCGAAAACATTTACTCTTGATTGGTTGGGCCTACCATTATCAAGTCATTTAATGATTTTTGAGACGTTGTATGACTCGACGCATCAAATACGACACGCAATTTCGTGCTTGTATTTTGTGGAATTAAGACACACTGATGCGAAATGAAGTAGTGTGGGCTATTCGGGATTTCATTGTTCGTCGGCGACATATGTCTCATTGTGAGGTATTCATTCATAAACTCCATATACATCGCTGTTAGATCATTATTTTTTAAAAGTTTTCGCTCAAGTGAGAGGAAACGATGTTTTGCAATTTCAAATGATGATCCAAGCGAGCTAGGAGGTGCTTTGAAGGGCAACTTAACCTCAAATCGACCTATCGGTATGAGTCTGGGCCTTTCTTTATTTGATCAACGGAAAGTAATTCAAAGAGTGTTTCTGCGCCTAATAGCAAATCGATTTTTTATGGTTTATGAAACCATGGGTCAGCCAGTTCTATACTGCTTGGAATGTTCCAATTGGTAGTGTTAATAGCATGATCCGGAAGATATGCTGAAGTAGATGTCATGAGCCAATAATCTGCCTAGAAAGACTGATCATTTAACCTTGATTTTACGACTGTATGTACATTTTTATTGACTTTAGAGTTAGTTTTACCAATGTCAAGCAAATGTAATGAATTATCTTCCTTACGAACGTTCATCCTCTATTCCAGCTCTTCAGTTATGAAGTTAATTTGCGAGCCAGAATCAAGTAGAGCTCGCGCTAGCATATATTCACGCGTTTTTGCATTTAATTTTTACGACTGCAGTAATTTGTTCAGTCGATACAGAGGCCTGCATAGCTTGGGAGGTCGAAGGTTGAACACCATTGAACGTTGTTGCATATTGATGCATCAATTAATGATGCGCACAATTGCAAATACTACACCGGCCCAATTTACATTTTGAAACTGTGTATCGTTTTCGAAGGCAGTTAATGCAAATTGGAACAATTTTTGCAAATTCAAATCCTTGCAAGACCGGGAGTGCAATGAACGACTGACATGCGGTTATATAATGGTCATTTGATTTACAAAACAGACATTTCAGCTTGTGCTGTTGCTGTTCTGTTTTGACACACGAAAACGATGATCTTTGACACCTTTGACGATTAAATTCTTTTTTATTGTTTGATTGCCTGTCATTGGGCTTGCATCTTGAAGATGAACACTCTTCAGCAGCTATGTGCTGATATCTTTTGTTAAGTGCTGTTTCACAAATCACAATCACTCCATAAAAGAAGTGTGCTGTAGTCCAGCTGTTCTTCCCACTTCGACCTCATGATTGCGTCAACTTTTGACATCACCAAATGAATATAGATTGCATTTGTGATGTTCTTTTCATCACCCAATGACAAAAGCGAATAATAAATCGCAGAAACCGTATCTATCACTCTGCGTAGTGCAGATGCCGATTTTTTGGTAATTTCAGGCAGATCAAAAAGTACCGAAACATTGTTAAAGAATATTAGACATTTGTTGCCATACACTCTTTTCAAGCTTGCTAGTGCTTTTGGATAATTTTGCTCGGTTGTTTCAAAGGCTTTAACCGTTCTAATGATTCACCGGACAGACACAAAGTCAGGTGATTAAATTTCTCAATGTCTGGAAGATTAGGATCATTATCCACCAAATTCTCAAAAAGGCTGATAAAGATTTTGTATTCAGCGTATTTGCCGCTAAATTTAGGAAGAGACATTTTGGGAAGTCGTGAGTGATGAGGTCCAGAAAATGAGTGTTCGATGGCACTGGATTTGCGCCTCTTATTTAAAACATTCATTATTAACGACTTAGTACCAACACAAATATCTTTCAATTCCCCACGGCACGTGTCACGATGATCAGCCAGCTCAATGTCCGATTGACAAATCATGGCTTAATCTATGTATGAATTTAATAAATTCTAAAGACATTCCAGTTCAGTTGCATTTCGTGAAATCGCTTTTTGCTTTAATTCCACATTTATCTGGGAAATATTCGCTACAATAAGTGACCTTTTTTTTAGTTTATAAATGCGTTTTATTTTCTAATCAATAACTCTTACATACTAACAAAAAATGCTTAAATGCTAGCTTACAATTACTTAACAATCTTATACTAACTTACTGGCCACACCCAGCACTATATCTTTTGACTTTATTTACGTTTTCTTTACTGATATTTATTTATTATACTTAAAGCTAAGAAAAAAAATTGCTAACAAAACTTAGCATATAATATTTTTTTACTTTTTATAAAAACTTAATATCTAACTTAAAATAAACCTTAGCCTACCTAACCTACATATACAATACACACATATAGACATTATACACAATTATATACATATATTAGTATATACCTTTCTATATACTAATATATGTACATTTTTCTTAGATGCTAACCTAAACCTATGTAAGCTGGCCATCGCTATTTACAGAGAAAACAGATTAATCAGCTCTGTCTCATTAGTGAGGCTGGTCCGCAATTGACGGAAACGACGACGAGACATCTTCTCCATCATTCAACCACCAGAAATACTGGTGCTGCCGAACGACATCCCTCTTATTGCGATTCCTCACCGCCCTACTGAACTTGAGACGATCCACACTGCCATGTGCGACGTCTCTGTTGTAGTTGAGTCGCCTGTCCCCAGCTGTCCGAGGGACATGGAAAATTAACGGGACCGCTGATGTATCTTGGACCAACCCTATCTGATCACGGTAGACGAATGCTTTCGGTGGAACGTAGCCGTCAGAGCGCACATTTTCGTGGTAAAGGTAATTGGGGTAGTAAGCCCCAGATATCAGGTTATTCGTCGAGGTCATTGCTCTTGCAATGTGCCTTCGAGTCAGCTTAATTACGAAGTTGTCCATCCGTATTAGGTTCGCCCTGTAGTAAAGGATCTCATTAGGATAAAAGCAAGCCCTAAGGCAAGCCCTACCAAACACCCGAATCTTTTCCATTAAGCTTGCTCGTACATTGAACCACACGGGACAATCAAATACCAGCGCCTTTAGCTCTGGCCAGAGCAGCATCTAGATTTTTGCCAAAATACAGAAACTGATCTAGCTACATTCCGAGGTATCTGACTACATTTCGACAGGCAAGAGGCCGCCCGTGTTGTCCAATGATCGAGAACTTACGTCAATTTTTTCTGGTATCCCTAGAGGCTCCAGACAACGGTGTCCTAAAGAAAATGGTTTCCGACTTCTGAAAGTTGATTTTCAACTTCCAGTCATCTCAAAATCGTCTTATCTTATCGAAGTCACTCTGCATGAGAGTATTAATAACCTCGATTTTTGGACCTGTTCTGTACGCTACCAAATCGTCTGCGTATGCAATGTATGGGGAAGTGAGCCTATCAAGTCGCTTGTATAAATGATAAATAGGATCGGGAAAGTGACCGCGCCTTGCTGAAGACCATTTTTAATTTGAAATATTCCAACAGAAATCACATCATCATTTTTCACGATAAACTGTCTGTTGGTTAGCATATTATAAAGAATGTACAAGAGTGGTTTACTGATCCCCAGCCTAGTTAGCTTATAGAAAAGACCCTCTAACCATACGGTGTCGAAGGCCTTCTCCAAGTCAACAAGGCACCTTACTGATATTCGGAAATAGACTTATCGACCGGAGATTCGCCGGATTGGAAATATCCTTCCCCTTTTTGGGGAAAACCGCCGTTTTCCAATGCGCTGGATAATATGCATTATTCATTGCATTATTAAACAGGGTGTCCACCGCTCTAGAGGAAGATGTCGAAGCACGATGTTCGGAATACCATCGGTCCCCATTGATTTCTTAACTCTGATTGTGTCGAAGATCTCACGGAGTCCTTCCTTCGAAATGAACGGAGGTAGGTCACCCTCTCTGGCAATGACATTATTTGCCATATTTTCGTCGCTAAACCGGGAGAAACCAGAGCCGTTGGATCGCCAACGATAACGACCGTCATGTTACTGTGAATAGTCAGCGTTATCGCGCCATGATCACCGATTATTTTTGGCCCGAATTGGAAGATATGGACTTGGACGACATGTGGCTTCAACAGGATGATGCCACAAGCCATACAGCAAACGCTACAATCGATTTATTGAAGAGTAAGTATTCTGAGCGTGTTATCTCAAGAAATGGGCTAGTCGATTGGCCGCCTCGTTCGTGTGATTTAACGCCGTTTGACTTTTTTCTGTGGGGCTACGTTAAGTCATTGGTTTATGCCAACACGCCGTCGACGCTGGAAGAGATCAGAGCCAACATTCAAAGCGAAATAGCGGCCGTTTCGGCCGAAATGTGTGGCCCAGTCGTTGAAAATTGTGTCCAACGAATCGACCGCTGCAAACGTGCCCGCGGTGGCCATATGAACGAAGTCGAGTTCCATTCATAAATGTTTTGATTGTACTTGAAGCCGATAATAAAGTTTTTGAAATATCTCAAATGGTTTGCGTTTTATTTAAAAAAAAAAATTGTCAAGTCCTTATTGGAAAACCCTATATATATTTACGTGTATGTACTATGTACATACATATGTGTATATGTATATATTTGGTAATGCAAATTTGATAAAAATTGAAAGTATGTTTTCTTTTTGCGCTTAAACGAAGCAGAAATATTGTTGCTTTTGCAAATTTAATCACTTTCAATTTTTGTTGTATACTTTGGAAACCTCCCTTTTGCACTGCTCACAATTGCAATTTGAATGCATTTGGCGCAACATTCTAAAATGTGTCCGTTCCTCTTTAATTTTTCCCAGTGTACAACATGCTGGTCTAGAACTTTGATGCTCCTTAGTTCGCTGGTAGGACTTAGCTGAACCCGGAAGAACGGTAGTGACCGCTTCCCTCTTTTGGCTCTAGCCGTGACAAATGGCTCAACTCCCCAGTGAAGAGCCCTCTGCCCTGAAGTCGTCTGGTAATAATGGCATAGAACATGTATTACTAAACTAGTACCATTTTGCGTAACGTTAACCTTTATAATAAAAGCTCTAACAACTAAAATCCACTCACCAAGAGCCTTATTTGATTTTTTTTCTGCTGTAGATCGTGGAAAGGTTTATTTAGCTTCATAAGCAAGAAGCTATCTTGTGAATTTATCCTCTGCCTAAGATACAACGCGCATAAAGCGCGCACAATATTAAAAGTGCGTCTGAAAAAGAGAATGATATTTATCGCCGGTAAGGGTACTTTCGACAAGTCAACTTTTGAAGGCATATCGTAGATGAAACGTTGTAAACGTATACCAAGTCTTGTGAGTCAAAGCAATTTTATTTTACCTCTCCGGGTGGAAAGAAGCAATCTGTGGTTGGTTCACTCATATCATCACCAGCTAGCTATCGTCTTACTGCAGCTTTCCAGATTGAGTGGAATTGTCTGTCAACTTTGGTTAGTGGGCACAGTAGAGGCCCTCAATTTTCCACAACGGCCGTCCTGGTTGTTTCTCGCCCTCGAGAAACCGTCTTGAGAATATCGTCTTATTGTCTTAGGATTGTGTTGAATGTTCTTGCAACAGCCCTTATTTAACTTTCTTTGAAACTTCTAATCTTTCTTAGATTAATCTGTTATCGCTTATTAACGTCTAATTATCAACGTCGTTGCCAAAACTTACAATAGTTTCGTCATTTTCGTCCTCTTCCTCCGTTGTACTTACATAAATATCGCCCAAGGATCCGCGCTTGTCGTAGTTATCCTACTCTTCTTACTTCATAGCGATCATTTGGAGACACCTTCGTAACAGTATACGGACCTAAAAATTTATAAAATTTTTTTTGATTAGCACTGAATTGAGTTTTCTTAATAGCTACGAGTACTAGATCGTTAGTTTTGTATCTTAAGGATAGGTTTCTATTTGAATTGTCTCTGTTTTTTTCGAATACGTCCCTAATCTGCTCTTTAATGGTGTCGGCTAAGTCAATGTATAGTAAATAATAGTCCAAATGGAGTACGCTCTATACTTCTACTCCATGTAGAGTTAAGAGACTGTTGTAGCTACGAGGGGCGTTCAATATATTCTCGGTACCGATATGAAGAAAAATGCGAATTCAATTTAAATTGTTTTTATTTTTCAATATAATCTCCCCTAACATCAATGCATTTGTTATATCTTGAGATAAGCTTTTTTAAACCTTCAAAAAAATAAATTTCCTCTTTCTCTGCAAAATACCCATTTATTGCCGACTTGAGTTCTTCATCATCCGAAAATCTTTTTCCACGAAGACATTTTTTCAAATCCGGAAACAGGAAATAATCACTAGGGGCAAGGTCTGGACTATAGGGTGGGTGTTGGATTTCTTCGAAACAACAATCTCGCGCAGCAGCCTTGGAAACTCGCGCCGTGTGAACAGGAGCGTTGTCATGAAGAAGCAACATACCCGCTGCGAGTTTACTCCGTCTTTTCTTTTTAATTTGCTCCCGCAAATTATGCAAAGTGGAAGCGTAGGATGTGGTGTTGATTGTTTCACCTTTTTTTTTGTACTCAATGAGCAAGATTCCCTTTGAGTCCCAAAAAACTGTGGCCATGAGCTTCCCGGCAGACGGAGTGACTTTGAACTTCTTCGGGGGGTCTGTTCCTTTTTTATGCCACTACATGGACTCTTGTTTGCTTTCAGGGTCATAGTGGTGGACCCATGTTTCGTCCCCAGTAACAATTCGATCCATAACACCGTCCGCGTTCTCACTACACATCTCCATTCGTGGCACCCACCTTGCGCTGACCTTTGAAAGGTTAAGATGGTCATGAAGAATGCTGTGAATGGTACCAATTGAAAGCTTGGTGATCTCTGCCATCATTTTCACCTTTATTCGGGCATCCTCAAGAACAAGTTTTTCGACTTCTTTGATGCTTTCTCCCGTACAAGCGGTAGCCGGGGCGCCGGAGCGGGGGTCGTCTTCAATGCTCTCTCTGCCTCTCTTGAACTCACTTGACCACTTTTGCACAGTTGATAATGAAGGTGCGGAACCCTGGTAAACAGCCACCATCTCTTCATGAATAGTTTTTTGACTTTTTCTTTGCTTAGTGAGAAATTTAATTACAGCGCGATGCTCAATTTTCACCATCATCGTCTCAGTTGCCATTATGATTCTGTTTAACTAGAGATAAAACGCGAATTAATAATCACATTTATATGAAATTTTACATGAATGCACTAAAATAACAGTATTACTTGATAAATAAGTCAATTTATATAGACAACCACAGCTTCACCCCGATACCGAGAATATGTTGAACGCCCCTCGTAGTTTGCATAGCTGTACCACTTGCTTGAATCGTTTACGCACAGCCTTTTTGTTCCGTCCCGTTTATTGGCTAAGACTATTGGAGTTGCGAACTCTGATCAGCTTGGTCTGATTACGTCGGTCTTTAGTCAGTCATTTACCTGAGCGTCCACAATTTGCTTCTCCTGGGGTGCCAGCCTTCGAGGATTTTTCCAGATAGGCTGTTCGTCTTTGAGAACGATGCACATTTTAACATTTGTTGATTTTTCATATTGAGGCTTTTAGCCATTCACTAAACTCTCAATAACATTGGCATAAGCAGGAACGCCTACGTTAGGCCTCGATCCTTCGATTGTATTTAACTAATAATACAGTTCTAAATTCATTTTGGTGATGGTAGCTACGCCCCTTGTACAAAGCTTTATATTTGTACCATTAAGTATATCCCTGAATAAGATGAAAGGTAATTTTAAAACTACTCCCGACATTAAACAGACTGTCGTTTGGAAAAGACAACCGTCGGTTTCTATTGTTGCCAGAAATGAACCTAAAGCTTCGACGTGGTTCTCTGATAAGCCTTGTACCTCCATTATCTGTGATTTTAATTCTGGTGCACCTAGCTTAATATAATCTTCGCACCCTATAATGGATAAGTCACTCCCTGAGTCAATTAGAGCAGCGATTTCTTGATCATTGACCTTAATCATTTTTCTCGCGTCGCCCTCTCCTATACCAACACAATTTATTGACCTTGGCTTGGTACAAGTCGATGATTTGTGCCCGAATTCATTGCAGCGCAAACATTTTATACCATTAGTGCAGTTAGATCTCTTAAGACCTTCTTTCCCACAATTGCAACACCTTTTGGCGTCTGTATGAGTGTGTCCTACTGCTCGGTGACTGATCTTTATTTGGAGAAAGTGCTTCCCCTTTCGGCTATTTTTTCATTCACGAACTGGCTAAATCTTCTTTGAATTTGGAGTACAAAACTATCTTCTATTTCTATTCGTAGTCATATCGCCAATGCCGTTGATCGCATGTTGAATGATGGACCTATCATCGAGGCGCTCTAAAGCACCATGTTCCCTCATCTTGTCTTTTATTCATCATTTGGTGGATCTCTGCCGGTGTAACATCATTAGCGAACTCTTCAACTAAAAATTATTTTAAAGTAGCAAACGTAAATAAATTTATTCTGGATCGTAAAGCCAACTTTACCGATGCAACGAGTAGGCGCTTACCGAATAAAAGCTTTTCCAACTCTAACGACCTCATGGAAATAGCCGCACCTTCGATGTCCTGTATCCAGTTTCTAACATCGTATGTCGCATTTCCGCTAAATTCTAGAATAATGTTGAATGCATTCTATTGTCTAGTTTACCTAATTCGCTTCTTAAAAGAGAAATTTCCAAATCTTTCCTCAAATTGTCTTCACGAGTCTTCAGCAAGTCTTCTCTTAGCTCTAATACTCTATCGAACTCCGAAACCCGAACATCTTCTCTATCCAGTAGCTCCACTCGCGCCTACTTCACCTGAAACCAACCCAACCGTCATCGTATTACTGTCTGGATTGTTTCCCGCGGTATTTTAATCACCTCTTCCTGTCTTCACAATTCGTCTTGCTCCTCGTTGTCTCTCCATTCAACGTCGAACGAAGTTTTCCTATTTTGTGTCCATAAGGTTTTTGTGGAAAAATCAGACTCCATCAACTCCATTTGCCTTATATCGCGGTTAACATTATTTTGTCCCAAAATTTTAATTTTTATTTTTTCTTTGTTTTGTTTTATGCAAACACTATTGTTTTCTTTATCCTGCTTTCCAAAGATAGGAATATTTTTATTTGTTTGACAATCGAAGAAATGTCAAAGTGACTGTCCAAATATGTGGATCGAAAGCTGGTGATAGAGGTCAAATAGTTCCTTAATTCCTAATTAATTAATACTTCTTCTTAATTAATTTTTTTTTTTTTTTTAAATGGGATATATTAAAGAAGCCTGAACAGAGTTCTTGAGCTCATTTGAAGAGTCGATTCGCTGATTTTGTTAGTCTCAGTAGTTGTTAATTATAAGAGCGAGCTCTACTTTAATGTGTTAGTATTAATTTCATATCTACTCACGATCTGTCCGTATTAGACTTATGGATTTCAGATAGCTTCTTCCTCTACGAATGGCAGTTTCTGACAACAGTTGTGTGGGATCTTAGGTTTGACGGGGCGGTAAATGTGCTTTCCTTTTCCTTTTTTTGGGTTTTTTATTTTAAGTCGAATTCTACTTCTGACACCAGTTTCGTAGGATTTCCCAAAAGAAAAGACAACGCTTTTTATTTGAATTTCAATAATTTATGTCATAGAAAAATGAATATGCCAATGGGTAGTTCCACGTCGGGTGGAAAGAAGCAATCTGTGGTTGGTTCACTCAACTCATCGCCAGATGGCTATCGCCTTACTGCAGCTTTGCAGATTGAGTGGAATCGTCTGTCTATTTTGGTTAGCGGGCACAGTAGAAGCACACAATGTGCCGACATGCATTATCCTAATGGCTCGCTGTCGCTCAGTACAAGAGACCGCAGACTACTTTGAAGCTTCGTAACGGGGCACTACAATTTACTAAGCACCTTAGTGTGCCGACATAACATCATGCTGTGAGGTTGATGACACCACCAAAGAGTACTTTGCTTTATAGAAACTGGCAATTATTTGTTAGAAGTGAATAGGTAGTTTATTTTGGATTCAAGTGGAATTAAACCAATTTTACTTATCAATTTACTTTAGTAATTTACTAATAACGAAAAAAAGGAAATTCAGACCCGAATATGGGTGAAAAAGTGGAAGCTAAGAACAGGAGAACGAGAATGCTCCAATTTATTGAATAAGGAACTCTTAATTGAAGACAACCAGACAATATTTAAGAATGACCGAGATACAATCATGAGAGCTGCGATACCTGTGGAAGAAAAGGTTGCAATCGTGCTGAGATTTTTGGCTTCCGGCGATTTTTTTCGGAGCCTGGAATATCAGAGCAGCCTTTCTGAGTCCTTCATTTCTAATGTTGTTCCCAGTGTATGTGAAATCACATACAAAAAATTTGGACCAGAATACTTAAAAGTATTTGCTTTACCTTATTTCAATTTATGATAAGATTATTCCAGTTGTTATATTCTTTTATTTTAGTTTCCAAAAAATGATTGCAAAAGGATTTGAATTTGAATGGCAGTTTCCGGATTGCATAGGTTCTATAGATGGTAAGCATATAGCTTTCCGCGCTTCAAAATCTGATGGGGCGACCTATTATAATTATAGTAGATCCAACAGCATCATATTACTTGCAATGTGTAAAGCAAACTATACGTTCACCTATATAAATGTTGGCAGTAACGGACGTTGCCACGATGCTGGTGTTTTAAGGCAAAGTGATTTGAGTGAAGTTTTGTGTGGTGATTCTCTTCCAAAGGACGATGTTATTGGCGATGGACGGTGTCTTCCATATGTTGCCATTAGAGATGACGCTTTCCCATTGACAAATCATATAATAAAGCCATTTCCCTATAATAGTTAAGAAAATTAGAAAAAAGTTTTTAATTTTCGTCTTAGCCACGCCAGGCAGACAATTGAACATAGGTTTGGGATTTTTCAACAGATTTAGAGTTCTACAAACAACAATTCATCTTGTACCAGAAAAAGTAAATAACATTGCTCAAACGTGTTGTGTTTTATACAATTTTCTGACAAAAAGAAACCAACATTATATGGATCCATGTCCACAAAACTTCCAGACAAAACTTTTGCAAACACCGCAAACGGACGCTCATACAGCAAATCCAAGGAGTCGTTTAAAGACAGCTTCCGAAACTCGAAATGGGTTTTCACAATATTTTAATATGGAAGGAAAAATAGACTGGCAGTATAATTACTTGTAAATACATATATATAAATTGAAAAATAAATGTTTAAGAAGATGTATTTTTTTATTTATTTATTAATATGGAAAACTGCTGGTTTAGAGTTAATTGGAAAGTTTCACGTTACGACTTCAAGTACTTTTGCAATTGGAAATTCAACTGCAGTTGGTGATGCAGTTTTAAAATCAAATGACTGAAAATTTGAACTACAACTCGGTGAGATGCTATTATTATTTTCATGTATTTAGCTACACAATGAAAGTGGCTGTTGACTAGTACCTTCTTCACTGCTTTCAAATGAAGGTGTTGATGACAAAAATGTTTCAAAGTTGTTTCGCTTATTCGCTTGTGTCATTTTGTAAATTTTAGGAACCTCCGCAGATGTACTGCATGTGTCAGAAACTGTGCGACGGAGTCCATCTTTTCGTTGCATATTTGCAACTGAAGCTTATTTTAAAATTTCAATAATTTCCCACTTCCCATCAAAAAAACTATCTTCTGCAACTTCAGTGAGCTCTTCAGTTACTAGTTTTCCAAGCCGAGGCGGAGGCGTATCGATTGATGGTGGTGTTTCGGTAGATCTTCTTGCCAAATCCTTTGCTAGATTAATGCAATCGATAACATTTTCTACCAGCGCGCGCCAAACCCTTTTTCTGTTTTCTTTGTGGGGCATATAAAAACGGCTCCTGTTCTTGAGACTATAAGATATGTTTGAAATTAAAAAGAAAGAATAAAATGGCTGCTTGAGTAGCAATCGTAATCCTTACCATTTCATCAAACAATTCTCTGCTTTTGCTGACGACATTTCGCGAGAACAGTTGTCTGATGTTGGTAAAGTCTAGTAAAAAATCAAAATTATTTTAGCTTTTTGGAATGGAGGCACAGAAGCACATTGTTATTATAAATTTATATTTGATTCTCCGGAAACCTCATTTGATCGTGGATTAAAAAATTGTAGCATATCGAAGCACCAAAGACTTGGTTCGAAAATATCGTTGGTACCAGCTCCGCTTTTCTTCGAATTATTTCGTTTATTTTTTTCTTTGATGAGTTGTGATCGCAGTGTTTTTATTTTATTTTTGATCTCTGAAATAGATGTACCTGGTTTAATTGTTTTCATTTCTTTCAGGACACTTTCCAATGCATCGTTTCTCTTTATCCTGACATGGTACAGAATAGGCCATACTTGATATAAGGTTAATAATACTTCTGTTTCGATTTTTGTCTACATTTCCATAAAATTAATTTTGAAAACAACTTCGCAATTTAGAATTTCTCTTTCACCTTTGTTATTCGAGTGGTTGCCAATGAGAAATGTCAAAGATCAACCGAAAAAAATCTTAGAATTTTCATTCCATCTTTCGTTAATTCGTTTCTACACCTCACACCCAATCTGTCAAAAAAAACGGATGACAAAACGTACGAAAAAAGGAATCGTGTAATCTTAGTCCAACTCCGTTGAAGAGTTCATAATAAACTTGGTAGCACACATATCTACGACGGTTGATGGCAGTTCATCTGTCGTTTGGTGAGCAAATGTAATTTTTTTTGAAAAAATGTTGTTGACATCTCTGAAAATTCATTGGAAAGTTCATCGCAAACGAAGAAAATTGGATTTGGAAGCACCGTTTTAGATCCGCTAAGCCATAGCATATGTGCAAAAAAACAAGGCTACTATCTTAGAAAAAAAGGTTATTAATTCTGTTTTCTGACACTTCTCATAAAGTGGACAATGGTGATAATAGTATCATACCGAAAGCAGAGGAATGGTAAAACTTGAGCTGTAAAAAGGCTGTCAGGTTAGAGAAATGGTTTTTCGGTCCTCCAAGACCAACCCGATAGAAGAAAACGGGAAAAGGTTCAAACGAACCAAGAATGACTGGAACGTCTTTTAATACGACCAAAACCTGACCAAAAATACTATAATACAATATCCCAAAGGTAGTACAAATTGTTGGCCCTTCGTCAAAAACAATAGAAATTCTACCCATCATCCTCCATCCCAACGCTCATTTATAATGATATTTCAGCTGTCAGCTCTTTGGACAACGCAAATCTATTTGCTGAGCACATTGTGACCAGCTCAACACTCCCAGATTGTGCTTTGTACCCGCTTACACTTGAGTGAATCGAATGTTCAATGGGACGAATCCACTTTCGCACACGTGTAGTAGCAAGAGTACTTAAAGATCTTAATGTACATAAATCCGCTGGTCCAGATGGTATATATCCCCTTCTTCTGAAGATATGTCCTTCCTCGCTGGCAAAACCACTGCGTAAGCTTTTTCATCAATCCTACTCTTTAGGACTCTTTCCGAGCAGATGGAAAACAGCATTTGTCCAGCCCGTCCGTAAAAAGGCGAATCTTCTTCCCTATCCTCCTACACGCCAATTGCACTTACGTCCGTTCTTCCCAAGTTCATGGAAACGCTGATAAACCGTCAGCTAATGAAACTTTTTAATGATCGGCAGTACGGTTTTCGTAACAACAGGTCCACTGGGGATTTGATGGCATGTCTCACCGAAAAGTGGAACCAAAGCATATCTGGCGAAAGCAAGATAGTTGCAGTTTATATTTCTAAGGCATTTGACAGAGTTTGGCATCAGGCTCTTTTGTCGAAAATGTGTGCATTTGGGATCGACGACTCTCTTCTTCAATGGATTAGAAATTACCTTACGGAACATTCATTTCAAGTTATCTTGGACGGTTTCAAGTGTAGTATTCGCAAAATAAACGCTGGTGTGCCCCAAGGCTGTCTGCTCTGTCTCCGACACTTGTTTTAATTTTCCTTAATGATCTCTTGTCTGCTACTTCTAATCCAATATATTCTTTTGCTGATGACAAAACTCTTTTGTTTTCACATTCGTTCCTGGACTCACGGCCCTGCTCTTCGAGAACGAGAACGGCAGCGTATGCTAAGCTCATTAAATTCCGATATCAACAGCATAAACAATTGATGAACTATCAACAGAGTGGAATTTAATGCTTCCAAAACACAATGCTGTCTGCTGTCATTAAAGCGAAATTTAAACACCCAGCCATTATCCGTGAATGGCACTTGCATCGTCAAAACCAAAAACCTGTGCGTTCCTGGTATGAGTATCAATTACAACTTACGTTGGAATGACCACATATTCGATATCGCCAAAAATGCCGTTGGATGTCTAGGTTTCCTCTGATCTGGCCACCATATAAATTAAAAACAATCTTCGGTTATCAATCAAAATCTTATTTCACATTTATTTAATTTTGGTTTTACAATTTTATTTATTTAAATTTCACTTTGTTCATTTATTTTATTTGATAGTTTTGTCTTTTTATTTCCTATGGAAATGTGTTACACAATCCTTTACGAATTCCCGAAATTAAGTGAGTGATCGGAGGTTGGTTGTAGAGCTTTTATCTGTGGGTGGCTTGCAAGCTGTTGCTGACATGAAATGCATGCTATGGAAAAAAACCCATGGCATATGGATATGTTTTTTGTACATTTGCGCATTTGCGTAAACAACTTGTTTCCTCCAAAGTTAGCTGTGCACCTAACAGTTGGGTGTTAACTTATATAAGACATTCATACGTCCAAAATTGAACAGCAATGTCCACATCTGGTCAGGGGCTCCTAAAACATCTCTGCTCCTGCTAAATAGTCTTTTAAACCGTGTTACAATTGACACCCTCGAAAACAGACGTAATACTCGTATGTCCTCACTTACTTTATTCTATCGCTATTTTCACCACCAGTGCTCCATAGAAATCGCTAGTAGCATTCCACCCCTTCAAGGCTTCAGCCATAACACCGGTCTCGCTATGAATGCTCATCAGTATACTCGGTGAAATATCATTATTGGTTTCTAAACCTGACGAACTCTCTATTTAATAATCATTATAGCCTTCAAATATTTTAAGGATACCAAAAAAAAGGAGTGTGTGAAATATTCCCAAAACCATATAAACCTAAATTATGTCTTAGAATTTCAACTTTTCATTATTTTTTCGTCTGAAATTCCCAATTAAAGCTACGAGTAGCTAACCATGCCCTGGGAAGATACTCTTTCTCCAAGAAAAAAACTCGAATATGTTATTTTCACTTGTTAAGATTTTGAAATGATATATTTGTACGTTATTGGTTTGGTTTTTGTTTTTTTTATTTCTCAACCGGAAGTAGTGGCGAAAAGGAAACACAAACCGTACATTCAAACAAAAACAATGTACTAGAAAGTTCTGCAATCCTTGTTCTTTATGTATTGCTAAATGGGACGAACTAGGTTTGTTGGAAAATTTTTCTTATCCGCACTACGAACACGAACCTATTACAAGCTATGTAAACGTAAACACATATTTCAAGTGAAGTGGTAACTCGGCGAAACTTGGAAGAGGGTGGAAAGTTAAAACCAGTAGAAAGTAGAATTGATTTTATTGTTCCTTTAACATAAAATACATAAACTTCCTGGAAAGACGAAGTCGTGAACCGAACTGGAAGCTAGTAAAAATATATTCAGGTATGAACTGTAACTTTGTCGACATAAACAATAGCAATAAACTTGACAATAAAATCGTCAAACTCTGCTGGATTAACTTAATCAAATGCTGGTTGAGTGTTTTGATTTGATGTTAAGCGGTTTTTGAGTGCCACACGTGATCAAATGAATTTTTCTTCCGTTCTCTAATCTATGTGAGAATTACAGAAAATTTATGAAGTTACCTATCAAATTGAATGCTGTTATTTCAAGGATAAACAAAATGACACTATTGAATTACGTTAATATTGGCAAAACGCAGAATTTGATTCATTTTCATCAACTACAAAAATCGGTTTAGCATTGAATGCGGGAAAGACTAAGTATATATGTATAATATATGCAAGGATTGAAAACTGGACTGCAAGAATTCTTTACCATGATTGAAAACAAACTCTCTGTGACAAAGAGTATAAATTGCCTGCTATTAACATCGCTTTTTCATTGACATTTAAGGAGCAATGTTAGAATTCTGCAACAATAACGAACCTTATAACTTATAACATATGTATGTTCAGGCATACATATCAATGCAGCTCTAGATATGATACTATTAAAGCACCAGTGTTGAGCAAAAGCAAATAAAAATACTATAGCTCAGTTCCAGAAATTAATGAACCTCAGAAAGAGGATTAACAACGGATGAATTCACATCATTGAATCAGCAGTGACTTCAACAATCAGTATTGCAGATGGTTGCGAATGAAACCTAAAAAAGTCTAGGGCAGCTCGCTTATCAACGAAGTGGGTTACTTATGGGGTTACCAGACAAAACGAAAACAGGCAACGACGCTGGAATCTGCACATGGAATGTGAACTGGATGCAGCTGAACAGAAACCCTTAAGCGCTAGAAAGCAAATACTGCCATTCAGGGAGTACGGTAGGATGGGGGAAAAAACTGTAACTTATACTATGGCGATTGCTACATCGATTGCTACAAACCGCGTCTATTTGGGTGCGGATTTGACTAAGAAGTCTTGAACTTTCTGAAAATAAGCGATCGCCTTATAACAATACTCATCAAGGCTCTATTTGCCCGATATTTCAAATACCACAACTGAACGTTTCACGGCTGCAATCGCAACAAACTGCCAGAGTCTTTGCAGGTCGCGTATCCCTCAAACCCCTCGACGTGTCCTTTGAGTTGAAGTGTTGAAGACCAGTTGATCTGGTTTCACCTGACCACCTCCATTAAAGCCATGGTTTGATGAAGAATGCAGCAACTCGCCTACGAAGCGGCACTGCATAGAACGAATACGGCAACGAAAAAAGTTAAAGTACCAAAAAGTACCAATACCCGAACAGAGGCATGTGGAGATCAACATTGAAACTTAGTTGTATAGTCACTGTCAATACTAAGGATATATAAAAACTACTTCTGGAGACTGTTAAGCGGCCAGAACAACTCGAACTCCCCTTTAATACAAAAAGAATCATTCAACCTGGACGGTGAATGGAAAAGATCCGTCCACTTGACCAAAACGATGTGAGGATAGGAAATCCAAACTTAAGAAAACGAGACTACTGGAACGGACAGGTTACTGGTGAGCTATTTAAGGCATCGGGAGGAGCATAAAGAGCATTGACAAAATTATTTCCAAGATTTGGTGGGCAGAAGGCATGCCTGAAAAATGAAACCTCAGCACGGTTTGCCCGATCCACAAGAAAGGAGACGGTCTTTACTGCGTCAATTGTAAAGGCAACCGTTTCCTTAACCTCTGCCGTCTTGTTTTAGATCATTTATCTACAATTTGATTGGCCCCTATTAGTGCAGTATTAATTTGAGTAAGTCCACAATCGACCAAATATTCACACTAAGGCGGATCTTGGAAAAAATCGAATAATTCCAAAGCGATACGCATCACCTCTTTACCATTTTAATCCCGCATACGATAGCATGGATAAAAATCAGATCTACCTATAGAACCATACTTAGCCTTGGAATCCCCGCCAAACTCGTCAGAATGTATACAATTTATTTTTTTTAAGAACTTAACACTCAAGTGGGTATGAATACACTTATAATGCCTCAGCATGAGTTAAGTTTTTTGGAAAGTATGTTTGGGCTAACTGGTTATTTCCAACTTTTAATGGGGAGACTAAATTATTAGTGGAAGTTGGTTTGTTGTTGATTCTAGTCAACTACTCAGCTTACATGATTTTCGATAACTGAAAAAATTAATGTCTTACGGGCGAGGTTCGGATTCGAACACTAAACCTTTCGTTTTGGAAGACAATCCACTAGCACTTGAGCCCTGGCCACCTACAAGGCATATATCCGCCCGAGTACCATACCCACATCAGGTCGGGTGCGCCAAAAAATCTCGACACCTGCTACATAGGATTCAAAACCATGATATAGAACTCATAGGTGATACTAATATCACTCAGACAATGGACATCCTCGAACACCGACCTAATATCTCGTATCTTACTCTGTTTTATCGTTATTTCCACCAGCAGTGGTTTACATCGTCAGTAGCATTCCGCCCATTCAAACATTTAACAGTAAAACTCGTTTCGCTATGAATGCTCATATACCCTCAAGCCCACTTTCGGACGCACTCTAAAATATTGTGATTCATTCCTAAGCCCTACAACTCGTTTGTGGAATGCCCTGCGTAGCTCTTTATTTCCTAGTGATTATAACCTTCAGACATTTAAAACCAACGTTCATCGGTACCTCTCTTTCTTTTCTACTTGATTTTACTTCGCCCGAGCTGTGTGCAAGCATTTTAAACGTACCTAAATCCCTTGAGCGCGCGCAAAGTATAACAAAAAAAGGGAATGGATTGGTGTCCATTGCCTCAAGCCCTACGAGTCTAAAATTCTAACCCGGAGGAATAATACAGTAAAGGAAGACCGGGCCATAGGTAACGCGGGTAAGTGAATAGAGACCTCAACGACCTGTGCGCAACTGGAGTCAGCTGGCCAGAGATCGCGCTAACTGGGGAGTTCTCTTGGATTATTCAAAGGTCATCCCCGGAATGCAGCGAATTGTAGTTAAATAAATAAGTAAATGTCATTCCACTAGGGCTTTTACTTCCCCTTCTTTGCACACAGTTTTATTGGAAATACTTGAGGGAATAAAACGAAATGAAATCCGATCTTCACGTTCCTCCTCATTCTATATATAAATTACTCGTATTTTACACGGTGAAAAAAGGAAGATAACATCTGTTTTTGCTGCGCTGCGATCGTTTTAAAGCACCATACATACAGAATTCTCATCATGCAAAAACGAAAAGAAAAATAGAGTGGAAGGAGAAAACGGAGCTATGATGCGATTATCAAAAATTCGGTGCTTTTGATCGGTAGTTTTTTGAAAAACTGAACTAAATGTTCTTGCTTTCACGGAGTCCTTTTTTTCATAAAAGTGATATAAAGTTAAAATATGATAACATAAAAGAAACACAAAAAAGGGAAAAAGAAAGAAAAGCAAAACAAATACACCAAATAAAAATAATAAAAACTGAAACAAAAGGTTACATTTCCGAAAATCAAATGTGAAGTGTATGCATACCGGGACACCCGGCTGGGTAAAAAAACCCTCCAATCAAATCATCTTCTCCTGGTCAAGGGCTAATTTATTATAAGACCAATGGGTTCTTCCAACCATCGCACCCAGGTAGACAACTAGTAATACTCCACACGATCGTGATAGCAACAGTTTGAGCCAAAACAAAAAATTAAGAAGAAGAATGGGTAGAAGCAAGAAGCAGAATTATATTTTCTCATCCTGACATAATAATTATAAAAGTCAACTAGGAAATGTGCTGGTGTTAGTATTTCCAAATCATCGGGCTCTCTCATTGCAGTATATACTCGTAATGGACGCAAATTTAAGCAAGCTTTAATTTCAGTTAAACGCGTAGGCATCTCTTAAAATGTTAGCGTTGAGTCGCTACTTATTTTCAAATGATATTTAACAGTTGCCACTGGAATAAAACTCCTCCGTATACCTTCATAACTAGAATTCAGTGCTTTAAATGATATTGCATTTAGCCCTTGTTTCATTTCACTGTAGGAACTTCGGTTAGCTCCAACAAATGTAGTCCCATTTAATTTTGGTGGGGGCTCACGCCCCCATTTATTTGGCTTAATACAAACAAACTAGGACTTAAAAAATAATAAAAATTATGATTTGGCAACTAAGTGAATATATGTATTACTTATCACTATGGCTTAAAACTAGGGGTGATCAAGGCGATCGAATTTGAGGGAGAGAATGCTGCGATAAAAATAGAAAAAGGAAAGGTTGGAGTTTACCTTACGCAGCATACGTGAGTTTGGTTTGTTAGAGTCATTGTGGTGCTGTGAATTGGTAGATAAAAGAGTTGGGGGCAACGTAGATTTCGAGGGTTAGTGTAAAAGAAAATGGAGTTGTAAAGAGACATGCAATTGACTGTGCCTAAGAGGAGTCGGTGAATGAAAAAGTTTTCTGCTGCGTCCCTTTATTCCTCAAGCGTATTGAAGTTAATGAGTTTGAGACGATCTCGATGTATTATTATTATTATTATAATTTATTACCATGTATTTATTACTAATATATTACTACTATATATTATTACTAATATATTAATTTATTACTTGGTACCCACATCAGCTTCAATTTGTTGGGCTTGCTGACAAGAAAATCACGGATTTTACATATAATTTCAGTATTGTGACCAGGTTACAGACTGCAAAGGCTGTCTGTAGCTATAACAAATTTGCCTGCATGCGTAGCGTATGTGTTTATGGTCTTCAGAGTAGCAAAAGCTGCAACAGTGAATATAGATACTTTGTTATCTAGAAGTCCTACACATATCAGTTAGCCCTTTTCAGTAACAGATGCAAAAGGTGTGTTTTGTGTAGTTTTAGAACCATCTGAAGATAAGAATTTCCACCCTTTTTATTAGTTCCGCAGAAATGTTTAGCAAAACTTGGCAAAAGATTTGGCTGGTAGTGCTGGTTTTGTTAAAGTTTGCCAGATTCATAATAAATGATTTAGGTTTTATGTACCATGGAGGATAGCGTGGTACTTGGCGATTATCTTAGTGCGAATGCCCGATTCTTTAGCTGCAGTTAATGAAGTGGATATAGCTGATGGTATTCGTTTTATAGTTTTATACTTCATCGCACGAACAACGTCTTTACCAGTATAGAACCAATTGAAAATCTAGTTTGATAAAGGTGGGCAGTCCGGATTCAATCAGC
This sequence comes from Volucella bombylans, assembly GCA_949129095.1. Classification (NCBI taxonomy): domain Eukaryota; kingdom Metazoa; phylum Arthropoda; class Insecta; order Diptera; family Syrphidae; genus Volucella; species Volucella bombylans. Next base: position 305,662,466 of record OX422140.1, on the reverse strand, counting down.
ATGTTTTTTATAGTGCTTGTTGGAAACGCATTCAGGCTTCTACGTGGACATTGGTGGTAGGGTGGTTTGATGATGTTTAATGTGGATTTTGGTGCTTTGCCATAGATAATTAGCCCGTAGTTAATCTTACCTAAAATTAGTGATTTCGTTATATTACATAGTGTATTTACATGAACATTACATTTGTTACTTGCCAAATACTTAATAATATTTTTTCTTTTAGCTAAGTTTTGTTTTAAAACAATGAGTTTTCCAGTTATATTTACTGTTAAATATTAGACCTAATATACTTAAACTATCAACATTATTAATATTAACATTGTTTTAAGAAAGAGGAATTGTAGTACAGAATTTCTTACGGCAAATATGAAGAGTCCTACATTTATCTAAAGATAACTTAGCGCCAGACCAAGAAGACCAAGCAAGTATATCATTAAGGAGGTTTGGCAGTAAAAAATTTATAGTTGACGTGTCATTATGCTTACATAAAATGTAAAAGTCGACGGCATAAGCCGTGTGATGAAGTTGTTTATGATTTGATATGATTGTGCCTAGATCGTCAAAGGCTATAATAAACAATACCACAGATAGTGGAGATCCTTGTTGAATCCCATTTGCAAATGCATAAAAGGAGAGAAACAATTGTTTATTTTGACTCCAATTTTGCTGTTGGTAAGGAAAGCCTTAATATATTTGAATATTTTTTAACCTATTCCCCACGCTTTCAACTTATTGAGTATTATATGAATTCCTATCCTGTCGAAAGCTTTTTCGAAATCTAAGGAGAGAATTGTAACATGGTTGCGTGCAGATAAGGCTTTGGATATCTGAAAATCTAGATGGAGTAGGGCATCGGCGCAGCCTTTATTTGAATGGAAGGCCACTTGGTTGGGTTTTATCAGCTTCCTAGATTCCATAAACCAAACTATTTTTTTGGCTACGATTTTTTCAAGAATTTTGGCCATGCAGGGTATATGCATTTACACTGCTCATGTTTTTCTTTGGTTTATTTTGTGGAATAATACCGGTGTCAAAAATATTATTGTAAATTTGCGTAAGCCTGATGGTTGCTCAGGGGGGACGGTTTTTTAACATAGGGTATGATATTCTGTCTCTGCTGGGCGTTTTACCTTTAAGTTTGCTTAGACAACTTTTAAGCTCCAAAAGCGAAATTTTTACCTCTATTCATTTTGCGGTAGCCGAAATAAGATTTTCATCTATAGTAGAAATAAGAGAGAGTTGTTTTTGTGAGATGCAGTTTGAGTTAAAATTTTCGTCTTTCGAGAAGTTGGACCAAGTGAGTGCAAAGTGCTTACTAATTACGGTTGGATTTGAAAGAGGACCTGTGGAAGTTTCAATGACTTTTATTGTTTGTTGTGTATGTTCACCAATCATACACCGGATATTATGCCAGATCTTGCTGGGAGATGAATTTGAGTTGATAGACGAGGTGAAATGTATAAGACTATTTGCTTTTGCAGTTTTAAGTTTTCTGCGGAATTGAGCATTTTTTTTATACTAAATTAAGTTTATTTGATTAGGGTAATTTTTAAAAACTTTCCATGCTTTGACTTTTTCATTTTGCTTTAGTAATTATCTCATCAATATGAGAGCGGAAGTTAAGCTCCCTGTCGCATAATATGCCAAGGTCGCGGATAGACTCAACAAGGGATATAGGTTGGCCTTGGAGAATGGATTGTAAATTCGGGGAGGAGACTTGCTGCGCTTGGTGACATTAAATTCTAAGCAATTCTTGATGCAGCAGATGGAAAAACTATTTAGATCTATTTGAAGGAGGATGGAGTCATATTGTGGGTAAATGGGTTTAAAAAATTTTGTATCGTTTGCATAGACAGAAAGTGGTGAGCGGTGAATGACCCTTTCAACATCGTTAATGTTTAGGATGAAGAGAAGTGAACCTTGAAGAACTGGAGTACCTTGAAGAACACCTGAATTGGCCAAGAAAGGAGTCGATAAGACAGACCTGGAACTAACGCTATAAAAACGATTATCCAGGTAAGAAGATATTCATTTTAATAAAATGGATTCAAAGCCGAGGACGAACAATTTGAACAGGATTAGTTTATGAGATATCTGAAATCAGCTTTTATAACGTGAACTTCTTTACCACTTTCTAAGGCTGAGAGAACAGAGGATACGAATTTGACGAGGTTAGTGGTAGCTGATTTACCTTTCAGAAAGCCGTGTTGAGTAGGGGAAATAAAGAGATTTTCACTGGAAGTTTAAGGCTTCATACAAAATGCTTTCGAGGAGTTTTTGTATACATATATGAAAGTTTAGCTATGGGACGATAATTAGTGATTTCGCTCTTTAATCCCTTTCTGTTTGCCGTTAAGTTGGCTTTTTGTCCGTTAAGTTAAATAAATAGATTTTAATTACCCGAACAGTAATGTTTAAAAATACGGATTTAAATAAAACGACTATGTCCTCTACGTTATAAAATTAGAGTGTTTCGTTTATTTTACTATACTTCTTATTTTATATGAATTTTGACATATACAAGTTATTGTATGATATATTTTTGTATTTTCAATATCATTTTTATGCGTTTACATAATAAATAATAGTTTGGTTGAATTGATTGAATTCTGTACTAACAATAATTTTTATTCCTTGTTTTAATCAGAAACATTCTCTCCCGCCGTGAACAAAGTTCGCAATATATCAAACTACAGCATCATTGTTGTAAATTGGCATCACTGACAGGTCATGATCTGCATTATCGGCAATTTCTAACATCTCTCACAGTTTGGATGCATGAAAAAAACCAAATCATTATTTTGTCAAAACAAATTGACAGCACTTGACACATAAGTAAAAAGAGTATGTGGAAAAGGTATTTGTTGTTGCCCTTGTTTCCTAACAAAACAATGCGCGCTGCCATTTGTATTTTTTGCTGTTGTGTAGTGCAGTGTTTATTCGAGCGGTTGTGACGCGCGGTAGCCGCCGTGAATATTTATATTTTAAAATTCGAGTGTTTTGTCTAGTTTAAATGTTAAATTTGTGTATTTTTAAGTATTTCAGGTAAGCGATATAATTTTATATTGTATTATTTTTTGATTATTATAAAATTGATTATATAAAAATATATGTTGATTTCTCGGGGGTTTCGTCCCATTCATATTTATCTTTGTGTATGTGTGTGTGTTGCATTTTATTGCCGTCATTGGGCTGTGCGTAAATTTGTTGCGCTGGTATTGTGCATTTATTTATTGTCTTGCGGAACGATTAATTTACGCGTCGGAATTTTATGAACATTTTGAATAAGTGAATGAATTTATTTGTTATGAGTGATACGAGTACGTATGATTTGTGTTTGAATGAGAGAATGGACTGTGTGTGTAAGGTATGTATTAGATTGGAATGATTTGAGGGGTATGTGTGGATTTATTTTGAGTGGGATAAATGGACTGTGTGTTCTGTGTTGAGTAGAGTGCAATTGTTTTAAATTGTTATGAGTTCGATTTGTGTTTGAGTGGTTTTTATTTTGAAATGCCGTTGACATTTTGAATAATTGATAGTTCGGTATTCGCTCCAATAAAATTGGTCCCGCAATCGCTGAAGATTCGGGAGCAAATACCGCGACGTGCAGTAAATCGTCGGAAAGCTGCTAGAAAAGCTTGCGTCGTCATGTCAGAGACGAGCTCCAAGTGAATGGCTTTGGTAGCGAGGCAAATGAAGATTGCGAAGTAGCCCTTAAGTGTTTTGGCTCCACGTCTTCACTTATGCTGGTCCTGCATAGTCAACGCCGGTGTTGCTGAATGGTCTAGCAATCCGAACCCGCGATGATGGTAAGTTTCACATGATTTGCTGCATCGGCTTGACCTTAAACCGGAAACTTATGACACAGCGATGAATATGCTTTTTTACGCTCCTCTTCATGTTGAGAATCCAGTATTTAGAACGGATGTAGGCCATTGTTTGTTGGAGACCTCCATGGTAGGCTTGATCGTGTGCATGCCGTATGAGTATATTTTTTAATGCGTGGTTCGGTTTGAGAACGATTGGGTATTTTGTGTGGTATGGAATGAGTGCATTTTGCAAACGACCCCCGACGCGTAGAATGCTTTCGTTGTCAGCAACCTTGTTAAGCACTCTTATGGCTAAATACGGTATGCATGCTGTGCCAAAGGTCACTGTTTTAAGCCTGTATGCTCTTAGTGGCTGCGGTTCACTATCCCGCCAAAAGATGATGCTGTCTGATGATGCTGTCTGCCGTTGGTACTAAAATTTGTCCGTACATCTTCTCGATGTCGGCGGTGAAGGTATATCGATGCTGTTTCCATCTTAATATGACATCGATAGCTCTTTTTTGCAATTTAGGACCAACCACCAACTGCTCGTTTAAGGACGTACCGTCCGAAGTCTTCGACGCTGCATCAAACACAACTCGCAGTTTTGTGATCAGTCTTTCACAGACCGCCGTGGAGGCTTTTTTCGAGGAAAAAAAGTGTATACGTGAAAACCATCATTTGACAACATTTCGTAAAGGGTCAAACAGCCCAGTGGAAGTGGTGTTCATAGACCTCGATAAGGGACAGACGTGTTTCGGCTTTTGTTTGAAATAGTGAATCCGACAAAAAAGTCATTTGACGATTTTCGTATAGGGCTCCGGTTAGCCCAGTGGTAGTGTGCCCGGTTACCAAGCCAAGGGTTACGGGTTCGACTCCGGGTCGAATAAAATATATCATTCATTCTTTTTTTTTTCTTTAAATTGTTAATTGAAAAACAAATAAAGATAAAAAAGTGGTAAACAACATCACGCGATGGAATCTGGAGAGCGGTCTGCTAGACCAAGAGCAGAACCACCAGAAAAATCGGGCGATGAATTGGCAACTACTTCCAACCAACCAGTAGTAGTAGCCGAATCGAAGATGAAGAGAAGGAGGAGGCTAAGGCCAATTCCTAACCTGGTAAAGCGCCCCTCCCTTTCAACGTCCACTGAAAAGCTGCCTGGTGGATCGCAGGAAGGGGTGCGCACAACGACAACGGCAGCAGATAATTTACGCTCTAGGCAAGATTCAGACGACGATTCGTATGTCTCAGAGGGTGGTGAAGGTCACTATCTCGGTGATAACAGCTTCGCGTCTTTGGTGCCTTCCGAATCGGAAGATGAAGATGAAGAAGTGACATCTTTAAGTAGCAGTATCAAAATTCTAGAACAAAGGGTACTAGCTATAAAAGAGAAACAAATGGCAAGAAGAAAGAGGGAAGCACAAGAGTACTCCCAAAATCAAAACCAACAGCAACAGCAGACGCAGCAAGGCCAGAAGCAGGCCACACATGAACATCTAACAATGAAAACGAACACAAAAACATTAGTGCAACAACAACACCAACAAAAACAAAAGCAACTCCAGCCACAACAACAAAAGCAGCCACAACAATCGCAACAGCAACAACGACAACAGAAACAACAACAGCGGCAGCAGCAATAAAAACAACAACAGAAGCAGCAACAACAACAACAGCCGCAGCAACAACAACAACAGCCACAGCAGAAACAACAAAACACTGCAAAACAACGAGTTCCACCTATAAACACATATAAGATGGAACTAAAGGAAACCATAGAACTATGTAAGTCGGCCATAGGCAATAACTTTTTTGTTAAAAGACTTAGTTTAGATAGGCACGCGATCCATTGCAATACAGTGGAGCGCTATCATAAAATTAAAAACCTGTTAAGGGATTCGACGACGGAGTTCTTCTCATTCACACCGAAAGGTGAAAAGCTGCAGGCAATGCTGCTGAGGGGATTAGAACCGTCGACTGATCCGGAGGAGCTCCTTGCACTGCTGAAAGAGAAGGAATGCGAAGAGCTCCAATTCGTAGGGGTTAAGCCATTCATCACCGCAAGAGCCAAAAGGGAGAAGCGGAAACTACCGTTCTTCCTGGTTCAGCTAAGTCCCAACAGCAAACTGGATGGTCTAAGGAGCATCCCACAAGTCCGAGGAATGCGCTCTAGGTAAGGACGGAGCGTCTGAAAAAAGCCAATCTCTTGTGCTTTATGTAGGAACACGGGACACACAGCAAATTATCGGGGTTGTCCCAAATTCCAGTACATCAAAAGAATAAATCTGGCCCGGCAGCAGAAAGTGGAAGTTAAACGTCCACCCGTGCATTTGCAAATGCTAGCCGTTACTCCCCATATTACCTACCCCCAAGTGGCGGCAGGTAGGGGAAATACGGTACAGCAAGCGAAGGTTGCTTCTCAGGCCCCAGCGCCCAGAGCACCGGAACCAGTACCTGACATGCTAGCTATCTTGCTCTCTATCCAGGGGCAAATGGCTCACCTACAACGTGATTTAACTGAATAGACCGCGCGGGTGTTTCCTGAGGCTGCAATTGGAAGACAACTATTTTATTATCGGCAGAGATTTCAACGCCAAACATAGTGATTGGGGAAATAATACACCAAATACTAGAGGGAACCTACTATTCGATTGGTCTGGTCAGCACAGTGTATTGTATCGACTCGGGCTTAAGGCAACGGATATTCCGTCGTTTCGCAGACACGGGTCTTATTTGGATCTTCTGCTGTTCGACTCAAGAATACAACTGACGTGCACTAACCAAGAAACTACAAACTGTCTACGCACTTTCGTGTATGACAGTGACCATTGCGGTCTCAGCACCGAAATAACCGTTCCCAACGAAATTGCGGAATTTAATGAGTTTGTTCAAAGGCATTCCTACAATTATAGTAGGGTGCATTGGACACACCTCACCAGAACACTGACTAGAGCACTCTCCTCGAATTCGCTCTACCCACCGTCCAACAGAAATCTGTCAAACGAGGAGATTGACAGGTATCTAAGACTAATGGACGAGACAATCAAACGAACAATGGACAAAACGATACCTCGGTACCAACACTCTAATGAAGAAGACATATTCTGCAACGCAACTATTGACGCACAGCACCGACATAAAAGTGGACTTCTGTCAAGACTAAAAACCTTGTACAGACGGTTTACTGACAGACATAACACGGAGATTATGACATTGAAGTCGTCGATTAAAAACCTCCAAACATTAATAAAGGAAAATTACAGAAATTCTGTAAGTTTGTATTGGAACAATAAAATTCGGGCTGTAAACACCAGCAACAAGAATATGTTCCCGGAAATAAATGAAATCTTAAAGAGAAATAATCAGAACAACCTTCCTGTCTTAAAATCGCCCGAACCACGAAGAACGAACAAATACTGGTAGCAGCAGACATAGATCCAAATGAGGCTGTTGATGATGACAACTTTTTTGTGATCGAGGATCCGCGGGAGCAGGTAGAGGCTATAGGAGCGACTTTCCAGGAGGTGTACAAGGCGAACATTATCATTGGCCCGCACCACGATCTGGACAATCGAGTCCTTGTGCACAATTTCTACCTTCGAAATGAAATTGTGAATTGGCGATTCGAGAGCTCGGGTTTCACTCAGTTCAGTGACGAGACAAATAATGTTATCACCAACGATAGGATGAGCGGGGGTAGTACGCTCATCTTCGAATCACTTAGAAGTAAGAAATCAGTGGGAACCGATGAAATACCGAACATTGTGCTTCGACATCTTCCTCTAAAAGCGGTGAACATTTATACCACCCTGTTTAATAATGCAATGAATAATGCACATTATCCAGGGCATTGGAAAACTGCGGTGGTACATCCCATGCCGAAAAGGGATAAAGACATTCCAATCCGGAGAATCTCCCCTCGATCAGTCTTCTTCCAAACATCAGTAAGGTATTCGAGAAGGTGATCAATAGAGTCCTGACAAAGTGGGTTGAGGACAAAAATATAGTTCCGGATAATAAATTCGGTTTCAAGGCGGGTCATGATATCATTCATGCTGCGTCTAGACTGGTTTCTGAAATCCATTGGAACAAAGGCAAGTAACAGTGCACTGGTGCCTACCTGATTAACTTGGAGAAGGCCTTCGATACCGTATAGTTAGAAGGACTATTTTTCAAGCTGGATAGGTGGGCATTAGTAAACCTCTGCTGTATATTCTTTTCGATATGCTCTCCAGTAGACAGTTCATCGTGAAGAATGGCGATGTGACTTCTGCTGGAACATTTAACGTTAAAAACGGTCTGCAGCAGGGTGCGGTAAATTCGCCGATCCTATTCAACATTTACACGAGTGATCTGATAGGTTCACTTGGGATCTGGCTAGATCAATTTCTGTATTTTAACAAACATATATATGTTGCTCTGGCCAGAGCCAAAGGTGCTTTTGCCCTTACAAAGAGACTGTTTTATAACAGCCAACTCGATGCGACGGTGATCTGCTACATGGCCCTTATCAGGACTATGCTTGTATTTGGATGTACCGTGTGGTTCAACGTGAGAGCAAGTTTATTGGAAAAGATTCGGGTGTTTGAGAGGGCTTGTCTTAGGACTTGTCTTCGCTTATACAGAACACCAGAGTTTCAGTACATCAAATACTATCCCAATGAGGTCTTGTACAATAGGGCGAACCTAATAAGAGTGGACAACTTCGTCATTAAGTTGACTCGAAGGCACATTGAAAGAGCAATGACCTCATCGAACAACCTGATCTCCGGGGCTTTCTACTCTATCACGAGAGAGTTCGCTTTGACGGCTTTATTCCTCCAAAAGTGTTCCTCTATTTAGATGGCAAGGGTCTGATCCAGGACAGATTGGCGGTGCCGCTAATCTTCCATGTCTCTCGAACAGCTGCGGACAGGCGACTCAACTACGACAGAGACGTCGCACAAGGCAGTGAGGAGCGTCTCCGGTTCAGTAGGTCGGTAGGGAGTCGCGACAAGAGGGATGTTGCTCAGCAGCACCAGCAATTTTGGTGGTTTGTGGAAGGGAAGGATGCTTCGTCGTCGAACTCCTCCAGTGATAGGTAGCTTCATGTGTAGCAAAGTGGGCCAGCCTAATTTGTTTTTTTTTTTAGCCATGGCCGGCTTACGAGTATATAGTCTTAGATAGAATTAAGTTAGTTTTAAGAAAAAATAAATAAACAAATAAAAGTAAAAAATTAGAAAAAAAACAAAAATATATATGTATACATGTATTTATATATTATGTATATACATATTATGTGTATATATATATATATATGGACATCCATATTTGTTAGATGTAAGTAGGTCAAGTAGATTAAGATTTATTTTTAGGTAGTCTATAGGTTTATTTTTTTGTTAGTTTTAAGTTTTATAATAAAATAAAAAAAAGGTCATGTTACTAAGTCTTTTTTGTTAAAAAATGTTTTCTTAGTTTTAGTATTAATTAATGTTAAAATCCAAATGAAATTAGACTGTAAGATACGTCGAAAGACATAGTTTAAGTGTTAGGTTTAACTTAGAGTGCCCGCATGGGGCCAGTAAGTTATAATAAGATATTTTTAAGTTATTTAAGCTAATTTTTAAGCGTTATTTTGTCTAGCAAGTAAGAGTAATTTAAGTGATATAAATAAAAATGCATAGAAACTGAAAAAACTGACTGCAGTTTTGTGGTGGAGCTTGAGTCTTTAATGACATCCTGGTGTGGCAAAAAAAAATTAAAAGATGTTGCAAGGTAAGTGTCGTTAAACCAATCTACCTCCTCCATGTGATCCATGGTGATATATTCCAACATACACCTTTAATATCCTACCTTTAGTTTCGGATCCTTCTGAAAATGACGTTCTAATTGAGTAAAACGTCGTAAAGCAACTTTCCTGCTTGAACCTAGCGCTGGTCGTACTCCATCTTTGAAGGGTAGTGACACTTGATACCATCCATTTGTTAATCTGGTTATATTGGTTCGGAAGTGCTGTTCACTAGCATTGTCTTTTTCCGAAACCATCATTTTAAACGGATCTTCTTCAACCTCCCAGAATCTTCGTATCTCAGTGCCAAGATCAAGCTGTAGAGAGAAGCTTTGAAGGAGTTGTGTGGACCTGTCTCGAATTTTCGCGAACACAATCCATCCAAATTGGGTTCTTTTGGCGACAATGGCGTTGTTTTGATCACTTCTAATGATGTCCGGTAGAATAATGTCAGAGTAAACTTCGCTTCTCAGAAGTATATCGATTTTAGCTGGATTGAAGAATGCAGGATCTGCTAAAAGAAGGCCTTTGATATGATTTAATTCGTCGACTGATTGATGATTTATCTCGCCTTCAACAAGTCCCATGCCTATGAGACGCTCTGCGTCCCCACTAATTGATGATTTTAAATGGTGTAGTTTCTGGATGTCGCTCAGGTGAGTATTTGTATGAATTAATGATGTAAATATATCATAAAATGAACGCCATTTCGTATAGCATCCGGAGAACGTTGAAATATTTATTTTTGGAAGGCGAAGATCCCACCAGTACCAGCTGCAGCTGACGATGTGTTTATCGTCTCTGTAGGCGTCTTTGCAGTTGATGCACATTTGTCGATGGCGTCTAAAAGATAGAAGCGATAGTCCAGGTGAGTTTTTAAGAGTTGTTCATAGACCTTCATTAATTCTTCCTTTGTTAAATCCTTTTCTAGCTTGCCTGCACCCATAATTTCCTCATGGTATCGCCTTGCTGTTGCCAAATTATCATCAAGGATGGATATACGGGCGGATAAATAATTTGAGGTACGCCGCGTTTCACCTGTCTTCCAAAAATTTGAAAAATCGCGAACAACCTGAGCAAATAGTGCTTTCTGCAGCTCTCCAAACGACAAAGTGAGTTAATATGGATTGAGGTAGTTGAATAAATGTATATTATATGTAAATTTATTGAATGTATGATTGTATATTAGAATATATAGAATTTATAATAGATATATGTATGTATATATATGTGTATTACAATGTAGAATTAATTAATTTAGTTTAGATCATAAAATTCGTAATTTATGCTGGATTTGATACACACTTTGTTATATATATATGTAGATATATACGTTTGTCTGATGAATATTTTTTGAATTTTATTAATTTAAATCGATTGCATTGAAGTTTATATGTATGCTTGTAGTATTTAATGCAATTTAGAGTTGTTTGCAACTATATTAGAAATTTAAAGACTTACTTGGTCGAATTTTGAGTGTAGAGTGTTAAGATGATTGTGTGTAGAATTACGCGGCCCGATATTCCCGATTTGCACAATCCTTTGTTGAATATGTACATATGTCTGTTATGTGTTGTTTAATTGTTCAAGTCCACAAATGCGAAAAATTTAAATCTTTGTACTTAGTATGTATGTTAGATGCACTCTGTATAGTGTTATATGTATGTTAGAGTAAACAATATGGTACAAATGGTAGAGTAAACAATATGGTATAAATTGTAGAGTAAACAATGTGAAACAAATGGTAGAGTAAACAATATAATAAAAATAAAAAACAGATGTTACTTATGAAGGGTTGGTATTTTTTCCTTTCTTCTGGTTATCTTGAGAGTGCGATAAGCATAGTACAATCGCTGGAAGGTTGACTATGTGTTGGTATGTCGTGTAAGTTGGTATGGAAGAGGGAGAGAATGGAATTTCTCGCAAGGAAGGGAATCTGCGCTTTTGCGAGTCTTTTTGCTGATATTGACTGGGACCAAAGGCAGTTACGCAGAATCTGTGGAATGGTGCGGACGGGTTTCAGCATTGTGTTTTTATTTTGATTACCATTAGCTCTTCTCTTATATCTGTTATCAGAAGTGGGATACACCCTGCCGTAAGAAACTTTAAAAAGTGAAAAAAAAAAAAGGAGAAATAATCTAATAATAATCTAATAATTTTGTATCGAAATCAAGTAACGAGTATACAAACAGTGATAGTGAGATTGTGCGCATATCTGTTTTGAACAAACGAGATTTCTGGATTTTAACGGTGAGTTGTTTTTACAATTGTTTCAATGGCTGAAGAATCGAATGTCGTTGACATGGAAGAGGAGGCAACAAGCGAGGGAGTGTCTCAGAAAACAGCAGCAGCGACTAGTGTTCCACCAGGTGGAAACAATTACCCGCTCATTACGCTTGATGCACTTAACTCAATTATTGGTGCAGTGACAAAAACAGAGCGTCATTCAACAGAATTTGTTGGGTTTCCAGCCTACGATCCCGACCATTCGCGGGTAAACATAGACAAGTGGTGTCAGGATGTGGACACTCGAATTAATAGGGACAAATTGAAGGATTTTGATGTCCTTCCTCGAGTTCAGAACGCTCTTATTGGTAGGGCTAAATCCTGGTACGAAAAGTATGGTTACCAGCATTATGTTTGGAGCGATTTACGTGCTTCACTAATTCACACTTTCGCGAGTGGAACGGACATTGTGCGACAGTTGAGGCAGGTATCGAACATTGAAAGTAGTGATTTCGATACGTATGCAGACTTTGTCATGGAGAAAGTCTCTCAGATCAGCCGCTTGCCTTTTGAAATACCTGAAGACAAAGTAGTCCGAATTGTCATAGGGTGCATCGCAAACGTGGGTCTACGAAATTCCCTTACCTTCGTTATGCCGCCCACTGTACAGTCTCTTATTGATCACCTGTCGTCTGTGGTTGAATCTCCTAGGCACAAACGTGGATTTAGCAATTTAAACTATAATAAAAGAGATACCACTCCATCGAAACCCAAGAGTGCTGGTGATGCAATGTTAGTCCCCAAACGTCCACGTTTAGTTACAAATAAAAAGTGTTTTGGTTGCGGTAAAGTAGGGCACATTAAAGCTAACTGTACACAATCGTCCATATTACAAACGACACAAAACCTGAGTATTCCGGCAGAACCAAAGGCAGGCTCAAATACCTGCGCTTTCTGTGGCAAAACGGGACACGAGGATAAAACTTGTTGGGCCAAACAGCGAGCAGAAAGGAAGAAAGTTAGCCTATGCAGTAACGTTCCAAAATCCCGGGGTGACACCATCGCTGTTGTGGAGGGTATTGTCTGTCATTGCCTTCTTGATACTGGCTCCGATTGTTCTTTGATCAGGTCCGATATTGCTAAAAAACTTAATGCAGAAACATCGACTCACTTCCTCAATGTTCAAGGCATAGGTTCAAGTTCCATTCTTCTAACGGAGCAGACCGATCTACTAGTAGAATTTGAAGATCTAATAATTGAGGTTAACTTTCATATTATTGACCCAAATTGTCTGAGTTGCGATATGTTAATTGGTCGTGATGTATTCAAAGACCCCGGCCTGGAAATAAAAGTCGATAGTACAGGGTCCACAATCCGGCGAAAATCAATAAGTCAATCCTTCGTTAATATTGTTGAGAGAACTACAGACCTTAGTACACCTGATAAATATAAGGAACAGGTCAATCATGTCGTTGACAAATATAGAGATTTTGTTGTTCGAGGTTATCCATCGGTAGTTGTAACATCTGGGGCACTTAACATTAAACTGCAATCGCATACCAGCATTAGTTATAGGCCTTATCGATTATCACTGTCGGAGCGTCAGGTTGTAAAGGAAATCATAACCGAGCTAAAGGCACACAACATCATACGAGATAGCCAATCACCGTTTGCTAGTCCGATTGTACTAGTTAGAAAGAAGAACGGCCAAAATCGCTTGTGTGTCGATTACCGGGCCCTTAATCGTATAACAGTAAAGGATCGTTTTCCATTGCCCAGAATTGAAGACCAGCTTGACAGACTATCTGGTTATCGGTATTACACTTCACTGGATATGGCTTCCGGCTTTTACCAGATTCCTGTAGCGGAGGATGCGATCGAAAAGACAGCTTTCGTAACGCCCGACGGACATTATGAGTATTTGCGCATGCCTTTCGGATTAGCGAACGCTCCCGCTGTGTTTCAAAGAGCAATCAACAACGCGCTTGGCGACCTAAGAGACGACATCGCTCTTGTATATCTGGATGATGTGCTTATTCCATCAAAAACCGTTTGTGAAGGATTGGAAAGACTAGATACTGTCTTGAAAGCACTAACTGATTGTGGATTCTCTTTAAATGTCGACAAGTGTCATTTTCTCCAGTCGAAAATAGAGTATTTAGGGCGAGAAATTTCTTTCGAAGGAATAAGACCGGGAACATCCAAAGTAGATGCACTTGTTCGGGCACCCGTTCCGTCAAACATAAGGGAGGTCCGTCAATTTATGGGGCTTGCGAACTATTTTCGAAGATTTGTCCCTGCGTTCGCAGCCAAAACTAGTTGCATCACGTCACTTACGAAACAAGGGGTACAATTTCTATGGACTCAGGAGTGCGAGGAAGCCAGGCACTATATCATCAATCAACTCACTAAAAGACCAGTTTTAGTCATTTTTGATCCAACACAAAAAACGGAGCTTCACACCGACGCGAGTTGCATTGGTTTCGGTGCAATATTGATGCAAGTGCTAGACGGGCAGCGTCATGTAATTGCTTATTACAGTCAGGCCACAAAACCCTATGAAGCTAGGTATCATAGCTATGAGCTAGAGACATTAGCAGTAGTTAACTCCGTCAAACATTTTCGTACCTATTTGCTCGGTATTAAATTCACAATAGTTACGGACTGTAATGCTTTAAAGTCGACAAAGGAGAAAAAGGATATTCTACCTAGAGTAGCTAGATGGTGGATTTACCTCCAGGATTTCGAGTTTGAAATCCAGTACCGTAAGGGAAAGGTTATGCAACATGCTGATTATCTCAGCCGAAACCCACCTGTGCGAACTTGCTATCAACTTAATAGTCTTACTGAAAACTGGCTTAACGTCGAACAAGGTATGGATCAAGAGGTTCTGGAAATTATCGATCAAATTCGTGCTAATGATACAGATGCGAAGTCTCGCTACTTACTTAAGCAAGGACTGCTTTACAGGATCACCGAAGAAGGTAATAAGCTGTACGTCCCCAAACAGTGTCGTTTGTCATTAATGAGACGTTGTCATGAGGACAATTGTCATATCGGTTGGGAAAAGACGCTAGCAAAGATGAGACAACACTTTTGGATGCCTTCTATGGCAAGAAATGTAAAGAAGTTTGTAGGATCTTGTCTTATTTGCCTAGTTGCAAAAAGACCGTCGGGAAAGAAGCAATCTGAATTGCATCCTATCGATAAAGTACCAACCCCTTTTCATACAATACACATCGACTGTATGGGTCCATTCAAAGGGGCCGCTGGAACCGATAATCGGTATATTCTAATTATTGTTGATTCTTTTACAAAATTTGTGATCCTGTCGCCGTGCAGAACATTACAGGCTGCTGAAACCATACGCTTAATGAACGATTTTGTGACATTGTTTGGTGTTCCCTGTCGTATTATCAGCGACAAAGGTACTAATTTCACTAGCGGCGAGTTCAAAGGATTTTGTGGGTCATATGGAATTAATCATCACACCATCGCACCAGGCACGAGCAGAGCTAATGGTCAGGTCGAGCGGTTCGTGGATACTGTTTCTAACCTGTTGAGGACCAATCTAAATATCAATTTGGAATGGACCAGCTACGTAAGCCGAGTACAATTGGCATTAAATACCACAGTGAATAAAACTACCGGACTTTCGCCAATGAAAATACTAATCGGTGTTGATGGCCGAACGCCGGAGATTAGTGCTCTCCTAAGTCACCTTAATATAGAACCGGAGTTTGATGACGTTGAAGCAATACGGTGTCTAGCTGCGAAACGAATTGAGGAGAATGGGAAGAAAATGAAGCTCCGCTTTGACAAAGGAAAGTGCAAACCGTCAACACTCAATATTGGAGATAAGGTCTTGTATAGGAGCAACCAAATTCGAAAATCAAAGCTGGACGTTCATTTCCGAGGACCTTACGAGGTTGTGGGTATATTATCCAACGATAGGTACAAACTTTCGAAGATAAACAGCAAGACTATTATCGTGGCAGCTAGAGAAGTACTTCGCCCAATAGAAGCTTGTAGTGCAGATCCTACTGTGGATAAGGTAAGTAATACTTGTGGGACTTATATTTTTTCGATTGTTCTGATAGTCTTGAGATGTGATTCTCTGATGGGACTTATATTTTTTGATTGTTCTGATAGTCTTGAGATGTGATTCTCTGACGGGACTTATATTTTTTGATTGTTCTGATAGTCTTGAGATGTGATTCTCTGACGGGACTTATATTTTTTGATTGTTCTGATAGTCTTGAGATGTGATTCTCTGACGGGACTTATATTTTTTGATTGTTCTGATAGTCTTGAGATGTGATTCTCTGACGGGACTTATATTTTTTGATTGTTCTGATAGTCTTGAGATGTGATTCTCTGACGGGACTTATATTTTTTTGATTGTTCTGATAGTCTTGAGATGTGATTCTCTGACGGGACTTATATTTTTTGATTGTTCTGATAGTCTTGAGATGTGATTCTCTGACGGGACTTATATTTTTTCGATTGTTCTGATAGTCTTGAGATGTGATTCTCTGATGGGACTTATAATTTTTGATTGTTCTGATAGTCTTGAGATGTGATTCTCTGACGGGACTTATATTTTTTGATTGTTCTGATAGTCTTGAGATGTGATTCTCTGACGGGACTTATATTTTTTGATTGTTCTGATAGTCTTGAGTTGTGATACTCTGATGGTATTCGTTTGCTTACCTTTGTTACAGATTGCGGTTGTTGAAGGACGAGCAACCGAGAAGCAAGGTGAAGAATTCATCGAGGGCGATGAATAGGTCAGAATGGCCGTGTTAGAGTAAACAATATGGTACAAATGGTAGAGTAAACAATATGGTATAAATGGTAGAGTAAACAATGTGAAACAAATGGTAGAGTAAACAATATAATAAAAATAAAAAACAGATGTTACTTATGAAGGGTTGGTATTTTTTCCTTTCTTCTGGTTATCTTGAGAGTGCGATAAGCATAGTACAATCGCTGGAAGGTTGACTATGTGTTGGTATGTCGTGTAAGTTGGTATGGAAGAGGGAGAGAATGGAATTTCTCGCAAGGAAGGGAATCTGCGCTTTTGCGAGTCTTTTTGCTGATATTGACTGGGACCAAAGGCAGTTACGCAGAATCTGTGGAATGGTGCGGACGGGTTTCAGCATTGTGTTTTTATTTTGATTACCATTAGCTCTTCTCTTATATCTGTTATGTATGTTGCACTTCGTTCGTACACTTAAATTTACATAATTGCACTCAAAACTATCTATTTTTAAATTCAAATTCCAATTCTGTTGGATATCTTTTGAACTTAGTACAAAGTAAAAAAAACCGAATTTGCACAATCACGAACATACTCGTATGTATACATTTTCAGTATTCTATTCAAATTTTTTTTTTTATTTATTTTTTTAATTTACTATTTAAATCTGGCTTGAACGGACCAATGTTTGCCGTTGAGTTGGCTTTTTGTCCGTTAAGTTAAATAATTCGATTTTAATTACCCGAACAGTAATGTTTAAAAATACGGATTTAAATAAAACGACTATGTCCGCTACGTTATAAAATTAGAGTGTTTCGTTTATTTTACTATACTTCTTATTTTATATGAATTTTGACAGATACAAGTTATTGCATGATATATTTTGTATTTTCGATATCATTTTTATACGTTTACATAATAAATAATAGATTGATTGAATTGATTGAGTTCTCTACTAACAATAATTTTTATTCCTTGTTTTAATCAGAAACGCTTTCTGTGTATCGGTGTTATGAAAGAAGACTTCCATATCAGTAGAAATTCACCTTGAAAGAGCGATAACTGAAAGAGATTTGTAAGGGGGTGGGAAAGTGTGGAGGAGTAATTTTAAGAGATATGGATGGAAGACCATCTGGGCCTACATGGCCCATTAATTTTCATCTTTAAGTTGTTGTAATTTATTTTCTATTACTGTATGATCAAAACTTTGTGAACTAGAGGGACCAATGGGGAAGTTAAGTAGGTATTTGAAATAAGAGGGATCCGGTCGAAGGAATTATTCGCAAAAAAGTTGGCTATGGTATGCGAATCGATTGATGATATGTTTTCGTTTGTGAGGGATGGAAGAAAACCGTCAGATTTTTTTTCTAGTTAACGAATTGGTAGAAAGACTTAGGATTGTTTATAAGCCTTGATTACGCACAATCAATGTATCGCTGATAGAGAACGTTATAAAATTGGTCGAATTGAACATATGACACGAGACAGCGAATATTTAGCAAAAAAATTGGATCGAAGGAAAACTGCCCAAAATTTGTTTCTCTTGTTACGTAAAGGGCGAAGTCTACGATTATACCACGGGGGGCTCGTAGAAAGGGTTTGTTGACTAGATTTAGTCGGCTGGTTCGTTAACATAAAAAAAAAACAACACATGCGATACTTTGTAAAAAAAAACTTTATATGCACTTTGTGGCCTTTATTAACTCGACCGTACTCTGATGAGATTCCAACAGAAAAGAAAGAGATTGAAAACCGGAAAAGCTTACAATTGGCGAGAAAAAAAATGGCGGAAAGTAATGAAGTGGCAAACGTACTAGATCATTGATTGACTTGATCAAGTACGATTTCACCTAAACATTACCGGCCGCCTTGGCGCGTAGCGCCTAAATTACATATAAATGAAAAAAAAAAACATTAGGTACGTAACCTTAAACTACTGCAGGAGGTAATAAATTCAGTGACATGATGAAATAAATGATTTTATTATTGTAGGTGCAATTAAACGCAATCGGAATGTATACTGAATAATAGACGTTAAGAATTGCCAGTTGAGATGCTCAGGTAGCATTTTTCAAGGAATACCATGTATCAATTACGTTCTAGAATTAAAGAAGGGGAAACCAAGAGTGTAGTGGACGGGTGGATGGAAATAAAGGAAAAAGGATAACAAAAAAAATCGTTTTAATCGGATGGGAGAACGCAGAGTTTAACGATGGGACGTGTGAGTTCACCCACCTGAGTTTTGATTGTTGCCACCCTGACCCTACCGTCTGGTCCTGAACAAACGCGAACTACCTTTCCTAACCGCCACTCGGTAGGCGGCAAGTTTTCATTTCGAACAACCACCAAATCATTGACTTTTACGTTTTCGTTCGGATGTTTCCACTTGTACCTTTTATGAAGCTCGGCTAGATACTCCTGTTTCCACCGACGACAGAGTTCTTGGTGCAGATACTTCAACCTTTCCCAACGATTGATTATTGATAAGGGTGGATTTTGAATTTCAGGTTCAGGAGGAGCGAGCAAGGGTGCTCCGCGGATAAAGTGCCCTGGTGTTAGGGCGAGCAGATCCGTTGGGTCGTCGGACACCCGTGAAAGAGGCCTAGAATTTAGACAGGCTTCAATACGGCTCAATAAAGTCACGAACTCTTCGAAAGTAATTCTGGTCGTAGAGGCAGTTTTGCAAAAATGGGTTTTGAAGCTCTTAATGCCGGCCTCCCACATACCGCCCATGTGGGGAGTTCCCGGTGGAATAAAAACCCAGCTGAAGCCTTGTATTTCATATTTCGAACACGTGAGGGACGGCATTGATGCATGCAGGCGTTTAAAATCCTTTTGTAGGAGAGCAACAAAGTTGGTACCGTGATCCGAGAAGACCTTCTTGGGTAAACCTCGTCTGGCGACAAATCGAGCAAATGCTGCGAGAAATACTTGGGAAGAGAGGTCACTAGCAGCTTCCAAGTGGATAGCTTTGGTCGCATAACACACAAATAGGCAGGCATAGCCTTTTGCAATACGACAGTTCCTACCACTTAAGTTCTTTATTTCGAATGGACCTGCGAAATCAACCCCCGTATAGGTGAATGGGGGTGAAAAGGAGCACCTCTCTATTGGAAGTGCTGCCATAATTTGCTTTCGCATTTGTTGACGATGCACTCTACATGGCTTACAGTTCCTAATACACGATTTTATAAGATTTTTCACTTTAGGGATCCAGAAGGTTTGACGTATCAAGCGTAACATCAATGCATTACCTCCATGAATTGAAATGTCATGAATGAAGTGTACAATCAGATGCGATAAGTGTGATGAGTAAGGAAGAATGATTGGGTGACGTTCGTTGTAAGGTAAAGTGGAGCGTGCTAGGCGCCCATTGACTCGAAGAAGTTTATCAGGATCCAACATTGGAGTCAATGAAAGAATGGAGCTTTTATTTGGTATTGGTTTACCAGCGGACAAAAATTGACGTTCCTTTTGGAAATGTACGCATTGTGCTAACAGTATTAACCGAATTTTGACAAAATTAACTTCAGCCGGTGAAACCTCATGCGTAGAAATTAAATCTGATTGTGGTCGTCTCGAAATCCGGTGGAAAAAACGAAATATATAAGATATGACACGCAGGGCACGAGGAAGAGACGAAAATCTTCCCAGAATCTCTTCGTGATTTTGCGCAACTGCGCAAAAGATGGGTTTGATTTCTAGGTTCTCTTCTGGAACTAAGGCTGGAGAACTTACCGGCCATTGATCCTCTGCCTCTCGTAGCCAAGATGGACCCTTCCACCAAAGAGAGCTAGCCTTAAGATCTTGCAGAGTAAGTCCACGGGTCGCGAGATCGGCATGATTCTCCACTGAGCGAATGTGCAACAAATTGCTCCAAGATTATCAGCTATTTTAGCCGTGCGGTTGGCTACAAACGTTTTCCACGTCCGGGGTGGCTTCTGTAACCATGCCAGCACGATAGCTGAGTCGGTCCAAAGAAAAAGTCGGAAGCTGTTGATGGGGAAAGTTGGTAGATAAGCCTTGATGAGTTCTGAGAGAAGAACCGCCCCACATATCTCTAACCGCGGTAACGAGACTGGCTTAATCGGAGCCACCTTTGTTTTTGAGCAAACGAGATGAGTCTGTACTATTCCGTCGCGACTTGTGACCCGAATATATAATGCCGCGGCGTACGCTTTCTCTGATGTATCACAGAAACCATGCAGCTGCGTGGATGCGGAAAAACTGTACTCAACCCAACGTGGTATTTTAACATTTTCGATTTCTGGTAACGTATTGATGAAAGCGTTCCATCTAAGGCAAATGACCGATGGCTTTGATAAAAACTAGATGAATTTCATCGACTCCAATTGCACAGGACCTTATAGATAAAACGCTTTTGACTACCTTTGTACTGTCTACACATGCAAAGATAAATGGTGATTGCACAATAGGCGCATGCCGATTATCTAAATTAAGGTTAAGGTTTGCTGTCCTTGTTGGTCCTACAGATATAAATTTGTGATTAAGCACATTGCCGTTGGTGTTATTTGGACAAGAAAGTTTTTCTTTTCCTATACCAAGATGTCGTAGGTTACTCAACAGTTTTCGACTAGCCAGCCTAGATTTTAATCTGCTAGAGAAAAGTTGTGCCTTTGCCGCCCTTATTTCTCGAACAACCATATTACGGAAGGATTTGTATGTATGGTGAAGATATACGATATCTGTTTTTTCTTGTTCACTATATGAAAAGTCCACAAGGAGAAAATAAAAACGCAACCTTTCTAATCGTTATAAAAAATGAGTGTCTTTTTATTGATTGTTCTTCCTTTTATATGCAATTTTTATATGTATATATGTATATTATATATGTGTGATTTGACTCCAAATTGTTGACATTAGACCTTTGACAATTCATGAGTAGGCGTTGATAGTAGGTGCGTTTGTTTTGGCCGATCTGGAAAATGTTCTAGGTCGAACATTCTCCCCACCGGTGATCGGAGTTCTCAGCTTGACCTCTTGGTTATTTCTTTCTGCAATACTGCAATGAAATTCGTAATTTCTTAATTTCCTCATCGACGGCCCTGGTAACTTCGTCTCATGCAAAGAAAAAGGCGATTAGTGAAATGAAACGAGAAAAAAAATGTCAATTGGGACAGAACGGAAAGACGGATCTCGATGTTGGTTTGTTGTTGTTGACGATGGACTGGAACTCAAAGTCGGGTGTGAAGGGTGACTACTCTGCGGACTGGAAGTCCAATTGAGGTAGAAGGAGTTGTCGTTTCGTTGATCGGCGAGTTGTGCATTAAAGTCGTTGAAGATGTTGTTTTTTTTTTTGTTTGTTAATGGTGCGGTTTGAAATTATTAAATTCTCCTTTGTTATTTAGTGCAATACTGGAGTTAACACGATCCAACAGACTGCAACCTGGAAACCCGACCCACTGCGAAGATCACAGTGGGAATACTTTGCATGGGAACCTATGCTGACGAAGCACACGCGCATCCGATGGATTTCATGTACATGCATGCGCCGAATGCACTATTCGTGGGAAGCGCTAAGTCAGCGTATCGCATCAGGTGGAATCAAGGTAACGAGGAGCTGTTGTGTGGATTGGTGTGGCAGTCTTACTTCGGACATAGGCGTGTATAGTATTTTAATTGTAATAAAGAAATTTAATTTAATTTGAATACGTGTTTTACTCCCGAACAGTTGGAGTTCGGTTTTTTTTTAGTTACCCCGGAAAGGTAACGTTAACTGGCGCCCGAGCAGGGACCGGCTTCTAAAATTCTTATCCTTTTATCCCGTGTGAATTGTTGTGTCCTTTAATACGGGACAGGAAGTTAGTACGTTTTACTGAGCGCACGTTGCTGTACCCATGGGAACACAGTAACCACTCTAACTCTCCAGCAGCAAAATTTTGTCATACCCATGGGAACATGGCAGATTTCGCCTGTGATTAAAAGGATTCGAATGTGAATTTGTATGTGCCATTAGTAGGTTGCTTGCAATCATAAACGCTTGCGACTAAACGGGATCAACACAGCAATTCCAGAGGCCGGTTTCTTACTTTTACATTTTTTTCGTTCTAATAGTTACGGAATAATACCCGAAAGGGAGGAAAAAAAATAATATAAACGAACAAGGAAATACAGTGACGATACAAAATTACAGTGACGATAAAGAATTCCCCACCATGTTAAAATTAATGTGAGTGTGAAAGGAAAATAAAGAGTGATCAAATAATAGATAAAATAAAAATATAAGATAAAAATACCCTAAGGGAAGCGCTTTGAAAAAGGAAAAAGCGAAAGAAAAATATGTATAAAATACGTGCATGGTAATTTCAGTGAGAAATTTGTTATACCAATACATGATATACATGATAAAGCAAATAATTAAATAGTGCAAATTATAGTGCGGAAATCAGTGTTGAGTGTTGCTGAAAAGGAAATATACAGTGTCAAAAATATCGGCTTGAGCTAAGTATTATTATTCTTTGTTCACCTAGTTGTAGGATATACATATATATTTTTTCCCTGTTGATATAAGTTTTATCATTTTAAATGGAAGGTGTTACTAGGTCCCTAACGGAATTAACCGGAGCGATTAATAATATCCTCGCCCAACTTATTGGAATCGAAGGGCGCCTTAAGGTACTTGAAGACAAACAAGTGGCAGAAGCGGCGCTAGAGAATCCAGTAGAGCTGTGCGGTCCTAAGACCGAGTCCGACTTGCAGGCCATAAGTCGCCTGCCGGACTGTGTTAAGGAACTCCAGCCTTTCGACGGTAACCCTACCCAATATATTTCATGGGTTCATACCGTCGAGGCAATATTAAAGGATTTCGAAATTGTGAAATCCAAGCCGATTTATCGGGCTATTCTGCAGCATATAAGGCAAAAGGTTCGGGGCAGCGCTGATGCCGCGCTGATATCATATAATATTTTTGATGCTGACTGGCCTACAATTAAGCAATGTCTTTCGCTGCATTACGCAGATAAAAGGGACATGCGAACATTGGAGCACCAGCTTAATCAGCTGTCTCAAAGGGGCTCCAGGCTCGATGAATTCTATGCAGCGGTAAATCATCAGCTGTCTCTAATGATCAACAAGATTAAGACAGAGAGTTTCTCTCAAGAAACAGTCACAGCGTTGGTGGAGACTTACCGAAACAGAGCTCTAGACGTTTTCGTACGAGGTCTGAACGGCGATATATCGAGGATGTTAATTATCCAAAAACCGCGAACTCTTCCGGAAGCTTATTCGTCTTGCCTGGAGATACAAAACCTCAACTACCGGAGTCATAGATTCAAAATACGAATGTATCAAACACGGTGACGGCTCCCATAAACCAGACCTTCAGACAAGAACCTCATCGGAGAAATTTCCCACAGCATAGGTTTGATAAACCTAAGCACAATAACCATCCGCAACCAAGCGAAAACGAGGCACCTCCGCGACCAAGTGCGCCCAAACCTCACCCGAAGATGGATGTCGACCAGTCCATTCAGTCACGTCAGGTGAACTATATGAACAAGCCACAGGGTAGCAATCCATTTAAGCGGAAGGCTAAGTCCGATAACTACCAGCAGAAGCACCAGAGACTCTACAACGTACAAACGGCTGACGAGGTTCATAACGAAGGTCAACCAGAGGTGCTCAATGATGTTGACGCCTACGTCGCATCCGCGGAGGAGCACATCGACGAACAGAATTTTATTTCGGGGGGCTATCCAGCCATACATACCATACATAGAATTCATCGTCCGAAGCGGAACTATTCTGAAATTTCTTGTCGATACCGGGGCGAACAAGAATTTCATTAGTCCATCTGTATCGCAAAAAACAACTCCCGTAAAATCACCCTTTATGGTTCATTCGGCAGGCGGCAAGATTAAAATTACAGAATGTGTGAAGGGAAAATTCTTCGAAAGGCTTGGAAACAATACTCTTTTAACGTTCTACGTTCTGCCTGGCCTTACATCTTTCGACGGCATCATCGGCGATGATACTCTGAAAGAACTTGAGGCTGTCATAGACAGAAAACGAAACATTCTAACCTTATGCCCTGATGCTGTCTTCCCCCTCAAAGAAGAACCTTCCAAGCAAGTCTACATCGTGTTTAGCGATGCCCTTTCTGAGAATGCCAAGTCGGAATTGAACCGCCTAATCCTAAGATATAAGACCCTTTTTGGGCCCATAAGTGAAAGAGAAATTGTAAAGACCACTATACAGGCAGAGATAAGAACTACAACCCAAGAACATATATTCGCAAAAAGCTATCCTTACCCGACCTGCATGAGAGAGATAGTAGAAAAAGAAATAAATGAGCTTTTAAGAGAAGGAATTATCCGCCCTTCTAAAAGCCCATATAATTCTCCTATCTGGATCGTGCCAAAGAAGCCAAAACCATCAGGCGAAAAGCAGTATCGCATGGTGATAGACTACAAGCGTCTTAACCAAGTGACCGTATCCGATGCGTACCCAATTCCGGATATAAATTCCACACTAGCAAGTCTTGGTAAAGCGAAATATTTCACGACTCTCGATCTGACTTCAGGGTTTCATCAAATACCGATGAAACCATCAGACGTCCCGAAAACAGCCTTCTCCACCATGAACAGGAAGTATGAATTCCTCAGGTTACCCTTCGGGCTGAAAAATGCGCCCGCAATCTTCCAAAGGATGATTGATGACGTTCTCAAAGAGTAAGTAGGCAAAATTTGCTATGTGTACATAGATGATATTATCATCTTTGGTGACAATGAGGAAGTCCATTTAAAAAATTTAGAAATTGTTCTCACCAGACTACGAGATGCCAACCTCAAGGTGAATCTCGAAAAAACCAACTTCATGAAAACCGAAGTTGATTTCCTTGGTTATGTTATAACCCCCGAAGGCATCCGACCAGACTCCAAAAAGGTTGCCGCTATTCAAAACCTATTGCCACCAGTAAATTTAAAAGAACTCAAGTCTTTCCTTGGCCTTACGTCATACTATAGGAAGTTCATTCGCGACTACGCGTTCGTCGCAAAACCCCTAACTAATCTCACAAGAGGGGAAAATGCTCAGGTAAGGGCAAACCAATCAAGGAAAATACCGGTGAGTCTCGACGAGAAAGAACTGAAGTCCTTTAGCGAACTGAAAACTTTACTAACATCATCAGAAGTCCTAGCTTTCCCTGGTTTCGGTAAACCCTTTAACCTCACGACCGATGCTTCAGACTACGCTATCGGAGCAGTCCTTTCACAGGGCGAAATAGGCAAAGACAGACCAGTTGCATACATTTCGCGGTCATTAAACAAGACCGAGGAAAACTATGCAACCAACGAAAAAGAAATGCTGGCAATAGTCTGGGCCTTAGATAACTTACGATCATATCTATACGGCGCAAAGAAAATTAGAGTGTTCACAGACCACCAGCCTTTGACTTTCGCACTTGGGAATCGAAACTACAATGCTAAACTTAAGCGTTGGAAGGCGCGCATAGAGGAGTATAACTGTGAATTAATTTACAAACCTGGTAAATCAAACTTTGTAGCAGATGCTCTCTCCAGGCTCAAAAGTCATGTAAATCACTTGTCCGGTTCAGCACGAGCTGAGGCGGCACATAGTTCGAATAAAGCAGAAAATGGCTCTGCGACTGAAACAGCCAGCGAACAAAATTCCTTAACGGAAACTGCCTTGAGCGCTGACTCCCTAACCAACTCAGCCTCCGAAGCTAAAGCATCAACAGACTCCGATAGTCAGACAGTGCATAGTGCCGAACAGGATAGCTCCGATCTAATCCCACACGTTGAAGCACCACTAAATGTTTTCCGAAATCAAGTAATCATCAGGGCCGCAAGGGGATTAGAGATATACGAAGAACCACACCCAGGTTTCTCTCAACACTATGTCGCCGAGGACAATATGGATAAAACCAAGCTGACCAAAATACTAAAAGCCAAACTTAGACCGAATGTCATAAATGGGATGAAAATTCCAGAGTCTCTTATTGCAATGTTACAGGAGGTATTTTTAGAGCACTTTGCGAATTATAAGATCCGAATAACGCAAAGATTGGTGGAGGATGTGAAAAATCAGGACCGAGTATGCGAGTTAATTATGAACGAACATAGAAGGGCACATCGAAATCCTCGTGAGAACAAGGAATAGTTACGCGAGAAGTACTACTTCCCGCGAATGAATAGTCTGATAAAGGGATACACCAAATCATGTGAAGTTTGCAATGCTAATAAATATGATAGACACCCGATTCATCCTGAATTTCAACCAACTCCCATTCCTTCCTACCCGTGTGAAATCCTTCACTTGGACATCATCGAGGTCCAGAATGAAAAATTTATCAGCTGTATTGATAAATTCTCAAAATTTGGCAAACTTTTTCATATAAAAAACAGAAGTGTCCTTCATCTTCGTGAAAAAATCCTTAAGATTATTCATTACTTCACAGCACCGAAAATATTGGTGACCGACAACGAGAGTAGCCTCCTAAGCCCAATCATTGTTAACTTTATAGAGATGTTAGTAATAAAGGTCTACCACACACCCGTTCGTCGATCTGAAGTAAACGGTCAGGTTGAAAGGTTTCATTCAACTATACTTGAAATATTTCGATGCCTCAGATTAGAATACAGAAACTTGCGACTGAAGGAACTGCTCTATATAGCGGTCGATAGGTATAATAACTCAATTCATTCGGTGACAAAGCGAAAGCCAAACGATATCTTTTTTGACCGCACGCAAAGAATTAATTACCAAAACATGATAGATTTCCGTACTAAAGTTAATAGAGAATTAAAGCACGAAATAAAAAGAAAACAAAGAGAATCAAATCTCTATAGAAATAAAAAAAGAACGCCTCCAAGGGCTTATAAAAAAGGTGATGTTATATACACAGCCTCAAAAGGCATTCAGGCTAAAAATAAGCCACTTTTCCGAAAGGAAGAAGTAGCGCGTGATAATAAAGTCACCGTTACCACTGCAACAGGCAGAAGGGTTCATAAAACCCACATAAAAAATATAAAAAATGTATAATGCATACTTAAAAAAAAAAGAAAAAAAAAAAGTATGGATTATATCCTTGAATACACAAAATTTAAGGCCTTTAAACTTATAACTATTCATATCTAATATTTAAGTCTAACATACTTTTAAGATGATTTTAACATATTTTTAAGATAATTCTGTAATACAAAAATCTAAGCAAAGATTTAGATAAATAAATATGTCAATACCTAGCATTTAAAAGTAAAACGATTTTAAGATGATTTAATACAGATTAAAAAATTAATAAATACAGCAAAAGTAATTCATTAGCGTAAGACGAGTTGTGCTTAGCATTTTATAACCTTTGTAATCCTAAAGTTTTGTCATAATCACAGCCATAAAAGATAAGTTAATATTTACAGACTGTCCTGCCTAATCTGCATAGCAATGTCCCGTGGATTCCAGATATTCGAATATTCAGCTCCAGTAGTTTCCATCAAGGAAGGTAAAGCGTGGATAGTCAACGGCAACTTCAACCTCGTGCATGTCATAGACCTGAACCAATTCGAAAATCAAATTGGGAAGGTCACCGACTCCATCGGAAGACACATCAAAGACAAAGATACGAAGGCCCTTATTAATTTCTACCTGGGCCAAATAAGCGATCGAATCAATCTTCTAAGGAACAGACCACGGAGAAGACAGAGGTCCATTGACTGGATCAGCTCGGCATGGAAGTGGGTCGCTGGGAACCCAGACGCAGCAGATTGGAACAAAATCCTGGCAAGTCAGCAAGACATTGTGCAGAACAACAACCACCAATACAAGGTCAACGAAGAACTTTTTGGCGTCATCAAGGATATGACGAGGAAGATTAACTGGGTCATCGATAAATCTAACAACGATATTAAAACGACGGATATTCAAAAATTCCAGCAGGACGTTATTAATCAAATCCTGCTTATTAAAGATGAAATCGACGAAATGGTACGAGCCTGTCAAATGGCGAAAGGTGGCATTATTAACACAAACTTGCTGAATCATGACGAGATCAACACTCTCGTATCAGAGTTAGAAACTCTACCCTACGCCAACGAAATTGAAGCAGTCGAGTTCGGATCACCATCAATTTACACCAACGAATCCATGTTATTATACATCCTATCAATACCAAAGGTTAGAAAGGGGGACTACAATCAACCCCTGGTGAGGCCTACTATCGCTGATGGGAAGCAAGTCGACATCGAGTTTAGCAGATTCCTTATCAACCAGGACGAAACATATGGAGTACTAAAAAACTGTCTTTCTATAAGCAATTCCACCGTGTGCAAGGAAGAAGCGTTAGTGAAAATTCCGGAGAATCACTGCACGGCGAGATTATTGAAAGGCACTTATTGTACGAACAATAACGAGGTCATTGAGTTTATTGGTAAGGATACGATCTTTATTACGAACTACAATTGAGATCTTGCATCAGGGAATTCTACGCAAACCTTGATGGGAACCTTCGTTATACGTCTAAACAACGAGACAATACATCTAAAGAACCATACATTCACGAGCTCTAGCTTAACCAGTTTACAGGCCCTACCTCCAACGATGGCGAACGTAACAATCGAAGGACATAAGATCGACCTTCAACACGTTCATGGCCTTAGTCTGAAAAATATAGAACGTCTTCGCAACCTATCAAATAAACTCAGAATATCCACGGCTTCGGATGCGGTAATCCTTCTACTGTTAATCCTTCTAGCATACATTATATGGCGAAAAATTACCGGCAGTTTGAAACTCCCTTCTATTAGCTTACCTCAGGATACACCGGCTGGTACAACCTGTACAGCCACTTAGTATAACTAATTTCTGACGTCATTGATCTACGGGCCGTAGATTTTCGAAGAGGGAGGAGTTAACACGATCCAACAGACTGCAACCTGGAAACCCGACCCACTGCGAAGATCACAGTGGGAATACTTTGCATGGGAACCTTTGCTGACGAAGCACACGCGCATCCGATGGATTTCATGTACATGCATGCGCCGAATGCACTATTCGTGGGAAGCGCTAAGTAAGCGTATCGCATCAGGTGGAATCAAGGTAACGAGGAGCTGTTGTGTGGATTGGTGTGGCAGTCTTACTTCGGACATAGGCGTGTATAGTATTTTAATTCTAATAAAGAAATTTAATTTAATTTGAATACGTGTTTTACTCCCGAACAGTTGGAGTTCGGTTTTTTTTGAGTTACCCCGGAAAGGTAACGTTAACTCTGGTTGTAATATTTTTTGTTTTGGTGCGTGGTGTGGTGTTAAGAAAAAAAAAAATTTATAATTAATCGAGTGAAATCAAAGTCAAGTAGCGCCACTGCCGCTGATAATGGATTGTACGAATTCGCATCCAAGGTGAGTTAATATAATTTGTTTATTTCCGTTAACTGCGCCGGGTAAAATTTACGCACTTTACTGGTGCTTTCGTTCAGCGTGCGTGGATATATGTATGTATGTGTGTGCATTACTGAGCGGGTCGAGTTTAGCTAAAATATGTACATATATACTCGTATATTTCCCTTTTTCTTTTGTTAACTGTGTAGTGTGGTCTGTAATTCATGGATTATTATTTTGTGACAAGTGTGGATTAAATATGTTTGTTTATATGATGACAGTGGTGTATGATAGATTCTGTTCTGTAAATCTGATGTTTCATACGTGTAGTGTTGTATGACTTTATGATTATTGTTATTATTTGGAATTTATGGTTTATATTTAGAGGTTGTGTAAAAATACGTGCAGGTAAAGTTGATTTATATATATTTACACCGTATGTTGGATGTGGATGTAGGACGACTTATAAATGTATGTATGTGTGATTGAAGTTTGCGTCCAAAATTAATATTTCAATAAATATGGACTGTAATTATTGTATGTGTTGATAAATTTACGTACTGAAAATGACAGAGCATTATAATATTAATATCAGAATCCATTCGCGGGGTAAGAGTGAGTTGCATATGAGTATGACGCGATTATTTTGGTATAATGTGTATTTATGGAAATTTGTATTTATTGTATTTGCATTCTAAAGAACTGTTTCTTCGGCTAAAGTTTTGTTTGAGGGAAGACAACTAATTTTAGCTATATGGCGCTTAATTTCTCCGTTTTGAGTTTTTTAAAGTGACAACGCGTGTGAGATTGTCTGCCCCTGGATGAGTTTTAATAATGCGGGCCAAGTCCCATTTCGACTGTGGCAGGCGTTCGTCCTTCACCAGGACGAGGTCACCAATCTGTGGCTGATGTTCGGTTTTGAGCCATTTGGGTCGCTGCTGAAGTCGTGCTATATATTCGGAACTCCACTGTTTCCAGAATGTTTGGTGAAGTTTCTTGATCGATTGCCACCGATCGAGAGAGCTGACCTTGGTTTCACTTTGGTCTGGGTGAGGTAGGCTCGCTTATTAGGAAGTGTCCAGGTGTAAGTGGTGTGAAATCGTCCGGGTCGTTGGTCATCGGGCAGAGCGGTCTCGAGTTTAAACACGCTTCCACTTGTGTCAGAAACGTAGCGAGCTCCTCAAAGGTAAAAACCTCGTTGCCGATGATCCGTCTCAAATGGAATTTGACGGATTTCACACCTGCTTCCCACAATCCGCCGAAATGCGGAGAAGTAGGAGGAATAAAATTCCACTTGGTAGCATCATTCGCCAGTCTGTCAGCTGCTTCCTTCCAGTCGAACCTTTCTTCACGTAACAATCTTTTCAGCTCGGTATTAGCTCCTACGAATTTTTTTCCGCTGTCGCTAAATAATTGTATGCAAATACCTCTTCGCGCTGTGAATCTCCTTAAGGCTGCTATAAAGGCCTGGGTAGTCATATCGCTCACCAATTCGATATGTATTGCCTTGGTAGCAAGGCAGATAAAAATAGCAAAATAACCCTTAATTCTCTTGGCCCCTGTTCCCTTCCAGGGCTTGACATCGATGGATCCCGCGTAATCTACACCAGCGATTGAAAATGGTAGCGAAATACGCGAAATACGGACCCTTGACGCTGGTAAATTGCCCTTTATCTTTTGTGCTGGTCGGGCTCTAAAACGAAAACAAATATTGCAGCCGTGAATATATTTCTTTACACAATTCTTTATTCGGAGTATTCAGTATCATTTTTTGACTCCCTTTCATGGGAGTCTTTAAGCAGGAGTTAAGTGAAGCACAAAAAATGTAGTGCCTGATTATTTAACTAAAAAAAACAACTTTAATCGTCTTAATGCGCGCTTGCTACAGGAAAACTGGTTTGGTGTATACAGGGAAAACAATCCTTCTGTCGCATTCAATGTATTTTGTAACATTTTAGATTGCCACGTTGAGTTTTGTTCTACAGTATCAAAAAAGAGAAGAGATAAACAAAAAAGACTCAAGCCTTGGATGTCTGGTTATTTATTACATCGAATTGCAGAGAAAAGTAAACTACGGGCAAAATGCAAAAAACAGCCCAAAACCACACATCTGACCAAAATGTATAATCAAATCTGTAAAGAGGTAGTTTCTGAAGTTTATATCTGCAAAGATAACTATTACATAAACAAATTTCACTGTGCGAAAGGTAATATAAGAAAGGATTGGGAAATCGTTAGTAACTTGTTCAATAAAAATGTCACTTTTAATGGACCTTCTAAAATAAAGTTTAATAATAGGGATATCACTAATTCTGTAGAAATGGCTAATGTATTCAATGAGTTTTTTATTAGCGTTCCGGTCATTACTCTTTCTGATGCTGGTTATGATCCCTCGTCTCCGATTTTGTGTTCGGAAGACTGTCATAATAGAGAAAGTAGTCAACAAAATAGGTTTTTTTTTCTTTTTTCAATCTCTTCTTTTGAGTTATATAGAAGTATAATGTTGCTGGACGACTCGAATTCTACTACGTTGAATAGTTATTCAAGTGCTTTTCTGAAGAAAATCTGTTTTAATGTTGTTGATGTCTTTTCCAAAAAAGCGTATATTGTTCTATTTTCCGGATAGAATGAATATAGCTGAGGTCATACCTATCTTCAACAAAGATGATAGGACAAAGCCGGGTAACTAAAGACCGATCTCTCTTCTTACGGTCTTCTCCAAAATTTTTGAGAAGGTGATAAAGAGCAGAGTTGTCGCATTTCTAGAAAAACAATTATTCTTTAGCACTAACCAATATGGATTTAGAGCTGGCAAATCAACAGAAGATGCAATTCTTAATTTCTGTGGTCAGGTGCACGATAGTTTAAATTTCAAAAGAAACACTGCTGCTCTTTTTATAGATATCACCAAAGCCTTTGATACGGTAGACCATGATCTCCTATTGGCTAAATTGGAAAAGTTTGGTCTCAGGGGCTTTATTCTTAATTGGTTCGCTTCATATCTCAAAAATAGGAAACAAATGTTTAAGATTGGGAATTCTTTCAGTGAAAGTCGAGACGTTCGGATCGGAGTTCCACAGGGCTCCGTTCTTGGTCCTCTATTATTTATAATCTTTATAAATTCTATCTTTAACCAAGAATTAAAGTGTAATCAAACTGGTTTTGCGGATGATATTGGGTGCGTATATTCAAATGTGTCCGTACTGGATTTGATTGCTGATATCAATCATGATTTGGAAATACTAAGGCATTGGTTCGGTATCCACAAGCTAGTCATTAGTGATGAAACTAAAATCATGTTTTTTAACTTACCATCACTAGCTAGGCACTCTCCTAAATGTATATTTCATAGTTTTGATTGTAAGAAAATGTGTTTTAGCATTAGTAATTACGGTCAAATAACGGTCAAATAAACTCAAATTCAAAAAGCCTGACATGCTCTTCAAAATGCTTTTCTATTGAAAATGTTAATGCTTTTAGATATCTAGGGTTAACTATGGACAACAAAATGAACTGGAGTATACACACTACCTTACTAAAAAAATACCTTCTTAAAGCAACATATACGAGTATTATGTATCACCTAAGGAAACTATGCTCCCAGAAACTTTTAGAAACAATTTATTATAGTTTGGTACAATCTAAGTTGCAATATGGGCTCGTATGTTGGGGTGGTACTTATAGCAATAGTTTACAACCCCTAATCGTATCCCAGAAGCATATACTAAGATTAATATGGAAAAAACAACGCCGTGAACATAGTTTTTGTTTGTTCTTTAAATCAAATATACTTCCGCTGAAACATCTTTACTTTTACAAAGTTTTAAAAATATTTTACTAGAGAAGTGGAAACTTATTAAATCAGAATTTAACTACCTATGGACTTCGCAGCACGGAACGATGTTTCCTAATATTCCACCTCACAATACTCATCGCTTTTTACATTTTTACACTTCAGTAGCACCCAGACTGTTTAACAGGTTACCTTTTGAACTTCGAAGCATAAAAAAAATCTTTTCATTCAACAGCGAAATTAAAAAGTGGCTATTTAGGTTTGACTTCAATGAAATAAACAACTTAATAAAAGTAATTATATAGCGTTAGCTTTTACTTAAGAAAAACTCAGCTTTTTTATCTAATGCATTAAATTTACAAGTATAACGTTATCAGCTTATATAATCTTAATCACCCCACAACAATTGTATTTATCTTAAGATATAAATTTCTTTAAATTGATTAAAGCATACGTCACTAGTTTTTTAATTAAAGGATGTATCCTATATTCCTCAATGTAAATTAATGTAATATCTTGTGTATGATATGGAGGTTTACGAATTATATCGCAACGACAGAATAACCTCTACAACGGGTGGAGGAGTGGCAATTTATTGCAAGTCTTCTTTAAAATGCGATGTATTAGTAAAATCTGTCGACACTGATGTTGAATACATTATTGCTGAGGTTCATGATGGAAGTGTTAAATGTTTGGTTTCTTGTTGTTATAACCCTAACCGGAGATTTTCATGTGAACCATTTTTTTTCGCTCTGTCGGAGTTTTCACCCAGATATGTAAATATTATTGTATTAGGAGATTTTAATGCCAACTTATTAAACAATGATTCTCGGTCGCGCCAATTGGAGGATCATGCTTCTTCGTGTGGTCATTATGTTGTAAATACGTCCTATCCAACTTGTTTTCGTACAGATGCACCACCGAGTCTTTTTGATGTTGGTCTTGTTTCAGATCAATCAGCAGTTCTTCTATTTGATCAAATTTGTCTGGGTGGTGTTTCTGACCATGATATGTTACTTTGCACGTACGATATTAATTTTTCTCATATCAATAAGTCTACGACCTTTGAATTTAAAGATTTTAAATCTATTAACATCAATGCTCTGCAAGTTGCAGTACAAACAACGACTCCCTGGTTTCTTTGTAGACAGAGTCCAGATCCAAATGAACAAATTAATCGTTTTCAGTTATGTGTTGCCCAACTCTATGAAGATTTCGTGCCTGTTAAGACTGTTTTTGTTCGCAATAAGACTTTCCCTTGGTTTACTGCGGAAATTTTAAATGCGCTGAAAATCAGGAATAAGCTTTACAGCAAATGGAAGAGACATCGTTCTTCTTTTAATTGGGTCGCTTATAAAAACGCTCGTAATAGAGCCACTAGCATTGTGCGTGATTCGAAACGAAATTACTATTCCTCTAAACTTAATATGTCTTTGCCCCCAAAGGAACTGTGGAGGAACCTTCGGCAAATTGGTGTTAGTAATGGAGGGAATGATAACTGTACGTTAAATCCAAATGAGCTAAATGCACATTTTGTTGACAATGCAATGGCTGGTGCTATGTTTGATTTTCATCCGAATACCTTCATATCAGTGCAAAGGCAAGCCGATTTTGTGGTAACAACTGAGACTGATGTAATTTCAATCATAGTCAACCATTAAGTCAAATGCAATCAGTGAAGATGGTATACCAGTCAAATTTCTAAAAATAATTTTACCCAGTATTGTAAGCCACATAACCCATATAATTAATTCGTGTATTATGACATCTACCTTTCCCCAAGCTTGGAAACATGCACGGGTTATTCCGATTGCAAAAAAATCGAACGCAAGTTCTGTTAACGATTTTAGGCCAATAAGCATTCTCCCATGCCTATCAAAAGTATTTGAGAGAGTCTTATCCCGCCAGATGAAATGCCACTTATCGTTCAACTCTCTATTGACTTCTTCTCAGTCAGGCTTTCGAGAAGGGCATAGTTGTCAGTCGGCAATGGTGAAGATTTTGGATGATGTAAGGCAAGACTATGATAAAGGGCTCGTGACATTACTTTGCTTTCTCGATTTCTCGAAAGCTTTTGACAAAGTGAATCATAAAATTCTTTTATGGAAGCTTAAGCACTTGTTCGGGTTTGGCGAAAGAGCTGTTAAACTTTTGCAAAGCTATTTGTCGAACCGATTTCAAAGGGTCGTTGCTGGTGGAAGGATTTCCTCTGTTTTGCCTTTATTACAAGGTGTTCCTCAAGGTTCCATCCTTGGACCGATTTTATTTTCCATGTTTGTCAACGATTTGCCATTGGTATGTGTGCACACTCGTATGCATATGTACGCAGATGACGTTCAATTGTACATGTATATGCCTATGAATCGGCTTGACGAACTAGTTCTTTGTTTAAACAGGGATTTGTCGGCGATTAATGACTGGGCAGACAAAAACGGGCTGCTGCTAAATCCTTCTAAGTGTTAGGTTCTACCCATATCAAAAAGCAATTTTGAACTGAGTCTGGTGCCAAATATATGCATATCGGAATCGAAATTGGCAATAGTGGAGTCGGCTACTAGCCTAGGGTTCATAATAAACCGCAATCTGTCCTGCAGCAACCACATAAACTACGTCATTGGTCGCATTTATGGTTGTTTGCGTAGACTGTGGTTGGCTGCAAACTTCACACCCCTTGAAACTCGACGGAAGCTAGTCCAAGCCCTTATACTTCCCATAATAACATATGCCGATGTTGTTTTTAGTAGCATGGATTGGTTATCACGTAATAAGTTACAGGTAGCCTTCAATGATGCAGTTAGATACATTCATGGACTATGCAGATACGATCGGATATCAGTATATGTGAAAGGTTTATTGGTTTGTACTTTAGTACAATACATGTATGCAAGAAATTGTATATTCTTACACAAACTTATAATTACAAAGACGCCAAATTATCTGTTTTGCAAGCTTAGAGTTCTCGCTCGCAGAACACTTAATATAAACTTACCAAAATTTAAATATCTCAACTCATCAAGGTTCTTTTTCGTTCACGCCGTGAGGTTATGGAACTCTCTGCCCTTGAATATCAAGAGTATTAACAATACCGCAAGCTTTAAAACTTCAATATTTAGGCATTTTTCTATTCAGCAACAATAAAGATTAATGTATATTTAACTCCTCTTTCTCTTACTTCTTACTTTTCATCTTCGTTACTTTCCTTTCTTTTCTATTCTGTTTTTTTTTTCTTTTTTGTCTAATTGTTTATACAAATTATATTTTCAAAAAGTTAACCTTGCTTATTTTTGTCATCTTATGAATTGCTTTTATTTTTGAAATATTAAAATCTTATTAATTTAAACATCTAATGTAATGAAACTAAGTTTCTATTTTAACTATCAAGCCTAAGTACTATAAGAGACCTATGTCTTAATGCACATACCATGTTATCTAATAAATCTAATCTATAATCTAATCTTTAAGTTTATTTATATATTGTTAATTATGTGCTCATTGCTTGGAATAAATTAATTGAATTGAATTGAAAGTGATGATTCGGCGTAAGGATAATTGGATGTTGTTGTTCATACGTCAAATTTGCGTTCTGTGCCTGCCTCCAACCCTAAGTATGCCTTGATTGTCGATAAAAGGGTTGAGTGATTTCAACGCCTTTGCTCCTGACCTGGCCTTGATTCGCCGTATTTCTTCCGAAAACATTTCCTTCTGCACTACCCTTACTGCCAAAACCGTGGCTGCAAAAATTTCGGAGGGCGAGAGTATGTCGAAAATTCTTATCTCAGGTACCTGCCATGTGTTGATAATAAATCTCTTACAGAATGCGATGACTGGTAAAGGTTTAATTAATGTTGAATGGTTCTGGAAAAGTTCACTTATAAAGCTCTTTGCCTCAGGGTACAATGCGAGCGGATAGACCGTTGCTCCTCACCGGTTTTTATATCGGATGGCTGGAGTGGACACTTGAAACTCCAAGTGTTAAGCAAAAATTCGGGACCATTCCACCAAAGCCTATTTCCTTTCAGGTCAGATGATAAGTCTCCCCGTGAAGCCAGATCTGCGGGATTTAGTTCTGTTGCATGTGTTTCCATATTTCGCCTTTTGTCAGCCGCTATATCTCTGCTACCCGGTTACTGACGAAGGTGCTCCATCTGGTGGAAGGGGCCGCAATCCACGCTAGAACAATAGTGGAGTCTGTCCAGACAAATCTTCGTGTATTTTCCAATCCAAGAACCTTGGATGTGTGGTCTAACAGGATAGCCAAGACGACAGCTCTACATAACTATAATCTCGGATGACTCACCGTTTTCAACGGAGGTACCTTGTTCTTAGATAAGAGCAAGTGAACATGGATATTTCCCTGTGAATCCAAAAACCTTAAGTAAACTGCAGCACCATATGCCCGTTGAGATGCATCGCTAAACCCATGTATTTCAAGGTCTTGCTGTGAGTTGTATGTGCCTACCCAACGTGGAATCCTGATTTTCTCTAGCATCGGAAGTACTTGCCGGAAATTGAGCCACTCCCTTTCGAGTGCGGAGGGAACTGGGCTATCCCAGTTTGCTTTTATGATGCACGGTGCGATCCATCCCAGTTGATCGCATAGCTTGGCAGTCGTCGAAAGAATGGTTCTTTTCGTCACCTATGTCGCGCAGAAGCTCCTCAGAGTTAGTCGTCCGCTTTCGTAAAATGAATCCTGCGGAAGAAAGTAGATTCTGAATCTGTTCCCGTTTTATAAGCGCTTCTTCTACTGAACCAGCTCCGCTAATGAGGTCGTCAACATACATATCTTCTTGAATCATCTTTACGCCGAGAGCGTATATGTGTTTTTCATCAGCACCGAGCTTATTGATGGTCCGTATAGCAAGGTATCAGTTTCAGTTCAGTTTCTATGCATTTTTATATATATCACTTAAATTTCTCTTACATGCTAGACAAACAGCGGTTAAAAATTAGGTTAAATAACTTAAGTTATATAATAAAGTTATATCTTATTATAACTTACTGGCCCCATGCGGGAACTCTAAGTTAAACCTAACACTTAGACTATGTTTTTCGATGAATCTTACAGTCTAATTGTATATTGATTTTAACATTAATTAATACTAAGCCTAAGAAAACATTTTTTACCAAAAAAACTTAATAACGTGACCTTTTATTTTATTTTATTATAAAATTTAAAACTAAAAAAAACCTACAGACTACCAAAAAATAAATCTTAATCTATTTACTTAACCTACTTACATCTAACACAAACATAGCCATGCATAAATATATATATACATAATATGTATAAACATAATATATAAATACATGTATATAACATATATATGTTTGTGTTTTTTGTTGGTTTTTTTTTTCTTAAAACTAAATTAATCCTACCTAGAACTATATTAGCCGGCTATGGCTAAAAAAAAAATTAGTCTGACCAACTTTGCCTCAGATAAAGCTATCTATTACTGGAGGTATTCGACGACGAAGCATCCTCCCCTTCATCTAGCCGCCAAAATTGCTGGTGCTACCGAGCAACATCCCTCATGTCGCGACTCCTTACCACCCTACTGAACCGGAGACTCTCCGCACTGCCATGTGCGACGTCTCTGTCGTAGTTGAGTCGCCTGTCCGCAGCTGTTTGAGCGACGTGGAAGATTAGCGGCACCACCAATCTGTCCTGGATCAGACCTTTGCTATCTAGATAGAGGAACGCTTCTGGAGGAATAAAGCCGTCAAAGCGAACTCTCTCGTGATACATATAATTGGGATAGTAAGCCCCGGTGATCAGCTTGTTCGATGAGGTCATTTCTCTTGCAACGTGCCTTCGAGTCAACTTAATGACGAAATTGTCCACTCTTATTAGATTCGCCCTATTGCATAAGACCTCATTGGGATAGAATTTTATGTACTGAGACTCTGGTGTTCTGTATAAGCGAAGTCAAGTCCTAAGACAAGCCCTCTCAAACACCCGAATCTTTTCCAATAAACTTGCTCTCACGTTGAACTACACGGGACATCCAAATACAAGCATGGGCCTGATAAGGGCCATGTAGCAGATTACCTTCACCCTCGCATCGAGTTGGCTGTTACAAAACAGTCTCTTTGTAAGGGCAGAAGCACCTTTGGCTCTGGCCAGAGCAACATGTATATGTTTGTTAAAATACAGAAATTGATCTAGCCAGATTCCAAGGTATCTGACTACATTTCGACAAGCAAGTGGCTGCCGTGCTGCCCCACGATCGAGAACTTTCGCCAATTCTTTCTGGTATCCCTAGAGGCCCCAGACAAAGGTGTCCTAAACAAAATGGTTTCCGACTTCTGAAAATTGATTTTCAACTTCCAGTCATCGCAATATCGCTTAATTTTGTCGAAGTCAAGCTGCAAAAGTATATTAATGACCTCAATCTTTGAACCTGATCTGTACGCGATTATGTCGTCTGCGTACGCTATGGCATGGTGAAGTGAACCTATCAGAACACTCGTGTAAATGTTGAATAGGATCAGCGAATTTACCGCACCCTGTTGCAGACCGTTTTTAATGTTAAATGTTCCAGCAGAAGTCACATCGCCATTCTTCACGATGAACTGTCTACTGGAGAGCATATCAAAAAGAATATACAGCAGCGGTTTACTAATGCTCAACCTGTCCAGCTTTAAAAAGAGTCCCTCTAACCATACGGTATCGAAGGCCTTCTCCAAGTCAATCAAACAGGCACCAGTGCACTGGCTCTTGCCTTTGTTCCATTGGATATCAGAAACAAGTTTAGACGCAGCATGAAACCGAATTGATTATCCGGAACTATATGTTTGTCCTCAATCCACTTAGTCAGGACTCTATTGATCACCTTTTCGAACACCTTACTGATGCTTGGAAGAAGACTGATCGAGCAGAGATTCGTCGGATTGGAAGTATCTTTATCCCTTTTGAGTGATACAGTTTTCCAACGCACTGGACAATGTGCTTTATTCATTGCATTATTACACAGGTTGGTATAAATGTTCACTGCAATGTGACCATTGCGGACTTAGTACCGATATAACCGTTCCGAACGAAGCTGCGGAATTGGACGAGTTTGTTCAAAGGCATGCATACAACTATAGTAGGGTGCGTTGGATACACTTCTCCAGAACACTGACGAGAGCACTCTCCCCGAATTCGCTCTACCCACCGTCCAATATAAATCTGTCAAACGAGGAAATTGACAGGTATCTAAAACTAATGGACGAGACAATTAAACTAACAATGGACAAAACGATACCTCGGTATCAATACACTGACAACGAAGACTTATTCCGCAACGCAACCATTGACGCACTGCACCGACATAAAAGTAGACTGCTGTCAAGGCTAAAACCCTTGTACAGACAGTTTACTGACAGACATAACCCGGAGATTATGACGCTAAAGTCGTCGATCAAAAACCTCCAAGTATTAATAAAAGAAAATTACAGAGCATCTGTAAGTTTGTATTGGAACAACAAAATTCGGGCTGTAAATACCAGCAACCCGAATATGTTCCCGCAAATAAATAAAATATTTCGGAGGAAAGATCACAACGACCTTTCGTGTCTTAAAATCGCCCGAACGACGGACAACGAGAACATACTTATAGCAACAGGCATAGATCCAAATGAGGCTGTTGATGATGACAACTTCTTTGTGATCGAGGATCCGCAGGAGAAGGTAGAGACAAGAGGAGCGACTTTCCAGGAAGTATATAAGGCGAATGACATAATTGGCCCGAACCACGACCTGGAAAATTGAATCCTTGTGCACAATTTCTACCTTCGAAATGAAATAATGAATTGGCGATTCGAGAGCTCGGGTTTCACCAGTTTAGTGACGAGAATATTGCAAATAATGTCATCACCAATGAAATGGTACTACCACCGTTCATTTCGAAGGCAGAGCTCCAAACGATCTTCGAACCGCTTAGAAGTAAGAAGTGAGTGGGAACCGATGAAATACCGAACATTGTGCTTCGACATCTCCCAACAGGTTTATTGTGCCTTTGTTCATCGCAAATATCCAAATACTAGATTACTCTAAATCCCAACTAATTAAAATCAAAACTGACCAAGCCAAACTGCAAGATGGATCATTCAAAAGAATACACATAGTCGATCTTGAATCCTATGACGAAATCCTCAGTAAGTTAGAAGAAGCATCAAACGATATCCCATCCGACAATCCTATCCAACCTATTATATCCTTTGAAATACTCCGCATACAAAATTACCTACTTAAATTACAAATTATTAAACGACCGAAACGCTTCATAGGTAGTGCGTGGAAATTGATCGCGGGAAATCCCGATCACCACGACTACGAAATAGTAACAAATAAAATAAACAATGTGTTATCCAATAATAATAATCAGTTAATCATAAATAAATTAAGCTTAGATAAGATAAGTGAAATAACTAATGTTACTAATGAGATTTTAAAGTCAGTAAAAGAAAATACAAATTTAGAAAGTGAACTTATTATGAAAATTAAATATAAACTAGAAACTCTGAAAGAAGAAATTGTCAATTTGTCAAATGCTATTCATTGGGCCAAGGCCAATATAATTAACTCATTTATACTTTCAAGTAATGAAATTAATGAAACTGAAAAAATATTAAAAAATGAAAATATACCATATGTTAACTTAGATGAGGCACTAAAGTTTGCAGATAACAGAATTGCAACCGATGATGCAAAGAATTTAATTTACATTATAGATTTACCTACAACTAAAAGAGAAATATGTAACGTTTATTTATTAAGGGCTGTTAAATTAAATGATAAAATTAATAAAATCCCATTTGATTCAATTTTGAATTGTAACGAAAAAATATTTGGTATTTTTAAACCGTGTGAAACCTATAATAAATTTTCTGTATGTAGACTTAAGAATGTTATAGATATTAGCAACACCACCTGCATCCCGAAGCTTCTTAAAAGCCGTGAACCTACGTGTACGATCGCAAACAATCAACACATCCAGCCTATAGAAGAGATCACAACAGACATATTACTACTTAATCAATTCGAGGCACCAGCCACAATTGATAATGAAACAGTAGTTCATAAAGGCACTTACATCATCAGACACTCGAACATAACAATTGACAGAGAAATCACAACAAAGCAGGTAACCGATCACCAGCTGATGCCTGCAATCCTACAACCATCATCCATAATGAGCAGAACAGAAGAAGTACTATCTCTCGAAATGTTAAAACAATTAAACACTAATGCCCAGTTTCACAGTCGGAGTTTAAGTCGCAGCTTAGTTAAGTTAAACGCAGACCTTAAGTTTTGGCTTAAGTTTTTCGGGTTTTACGAGGGTCAATGGTTTAGCTAAGCCAAGCCTAAGAAGAGATTGTGAATAGTTTGTTGGTAATTAACTACTGTGAATTGATCGGATATGTCAAAAAGAAAAATGTCTTTGAGGTGCAAATCATTTGATTTTATTTTCATTAAAAGCAGTGAGGAATATAACATATGAGACGATAAAAAAAGAAGTGCATAAAAATATAATTGAAAACAAAAATTCGGACAGGATACACGCTCAAGAGAAGGCATCGGCTTAGAAGAAAATCGAAATTGAATTTAATGCGGGCTGCGGAGAAATATTTCGAGGCTCAGCAGTCTTAAAAAAAATATGATAATTTAAAAAAGTTTGCGGAGGAAAAAGGAGCTTTGTATGCCACAGGCGGTGGACCAGAAGAAAAAGTATCAATTACAAATATAGATGAAACGCTGCGTGATTTGCTTGGACCGCAAGTAGAAGGTTTGCCTTGCGTTTATGACTCGAATGCACCAAACAAAAGTGGTAATTATAATGAAGAGATATAAGAGATATACGACTTACATACACTACTAATTTTGTTTTTTTTTTTTTTTGTTACAGAACAAGCAATGAACGAAGAACCCTGCTGCAGCAAGGAGGTAACTGATGAAAACTGCATGAACACAATTAACAAAGATGCAGAAGGTGCCTTTTTCCCTAGATCATAACACATGGGATAAGTACACACCTTCTGCCATCAAAAAGAAGGCATCTCCATTGCTCCGCTCAGCTAAAAAGTTTTTTCCCGATGATAAGTTGATTAAAAAATTAAATTAGCTGAAGAGCAACGCAAATATACTCGTAATAGGGAAAAACACGATATGGAGATGAGGCATATGGAAGAAGAACATATGTACAAAATTAAAATTTTCAAAGCTCAATTGGAAAAAATACATACAAAATGTTTATTACTTATAAATAAAATTCTTGTTCACATAAACATATCATTTTCATGAATTTCTTGTGTTCTGATTAGATAAATTTCGAAAATAACTGTTTATTAAAACATTTCCTATTCCTGTATTTTCTTCACTAGCAGCATTTGGGACTTCAACATTATTTATGTACTCAATCTGCTCTAATAAAAACCGATCTAATGGTGGTGGCTCAACCTCATTATTTGAGCAGCAAATATTGTAAAGTACAGCTTTAGCTACAATAACGCTTTGAACGGTGGCAATTTTCAATCTCATTCCAATCGCAAGAATTGGAAATCTTCTTTTCCAGACACCACAGGACCTTTCAATACAGTTATCTGTCCGAATTATAGACTCATTGTAGAGATGTTCTTCTGGAAGACTGCAGCTTCTTAAAGGTGTCATTACGTATTTTCGGCATTGGTATCACCATCAGCAACAATTAAGTTGTTACCAAACTCGCCACTTCTTTCAAAGCGAGCTCTGATCCTAGAATTGTTAAATATAGTGGAATCATGTGACGAGCCTGGCCATCTCTCAACTATGTCCATTATCTTTAAGTGGGAGTCGCCAAGTGTCTGTACGTTCAGCGAAAAAAATCCTTTTCTATTCCGAAATATTTCACCATTCTGCCTTCCTGAAAATAAAATTTAAATTACGCATTGTTAGTAAATAAGTATATTATTTACTTACCAGGCGATTGGATTCGAATATGAATTCCATAGCTG
Source organism: Volucella bombylans (assembly GCA_949129095.1). Classification (NCBI taxonomy): domain Eukaryota; kingdom Metazoa; phylum Arthropoda; class Insecta; order Diptera; family Syrphidae; genus Volucella; species Volucella bombylans. The sequence continues at coordinate 305,617,776 of OX422140.1, read as the reverse complement.
CAATTGTACGTAGAAATTTCGCCGTTTCAAAAAACTCAGCAGCTCCAGTTGTTACGGGACGTTTTATATATCGACTCCTCAGAAGTGCTATAGCATGGGAAACTTTCCTTGTTACACGGCAAACATTTGATTTTTAGACTCCGCCAAAATCTCCAGCTGTAATAAGCATTCCACCGGTTGAATAAAACCTCAGTTTTAGTTTTTAGTTTAGTTTTTTATGCATTTTATTTCTATAACTTAAATTACTCTTATATGCTAAACAAAAAACGCTTAAAAATTAGCTTAAATAACTTAAAAATAATCTTATTGTAACTTACTGGCCCCATGCGGGCACTTTAAATTAAACATAATACTTAATCTATGTCTTTCGACGTAACTTACAGTCTAATTTTATTTTTATTTTAACATTTATTAGAACTAAGAAAATGAAAGAAAAACTTAGTGTCTGGACTTTTTTTTTTATCTATAAAAACTTAAAACTAAAAACTTATAGACTACTTAAAAATGAATCTTAAACTACTTAACCTACTTACGTCTAATACATACACATACATATATATATATATACATAATACCTATATACGTAATATATAAGCATATGCATATATAATTTTTTTTTTTTTTTTTGTGTTTTTGTATATTTTTTTTCTTAACACCTAACCTGGCTAAAAAAAAATTTGGCTGGCCCACCTTGCTTCACATGAAGCTAATTATCACTGGAGGAGTTCAACGACGAAGCATCCTCTCCTTCAACAAGCCACCAAAAGTGTTGGTGCTGCCGAGCAACATCCCTCATGTCGTGACTCTCTACCGCCCGGAGGTAGGTCCCGGAGACGCTCCGCACTGCCATGTGCGACGTCTCTGTCGTAGTTGAGTCGCCTGTCCGCAGCTGTTCGAGCGACGTGGAAGATTAGCGGCACCGCCAATCTGTCCTGGATCAGACCTTTGCTATCTAGATAGAAGAACGCTTCTGGAGGAATAAAGCCGTCAAAGCGAACTCTCTCGTGATAGATATAACTGGGATAGTAAGCCCCGGAGATCAGCTTGTTCGATGAGGTCATTTCTCTTGCAACGTGCCTTCGAGTCAACTTAATGACGAAATTGTCCACTCTTATTAGATTCGCCCTATTGCATAAGACCTCATTGGGATAGAATTTTATGTACTGAGACTCTGGTGTTCTGTATAAGCGAAGACAAGTCCTAAGACAAGCCCTCTCAAACACCCGAATCTTTTCCAATAAACTTGCTCTCACGTTGAACTACACGGGACATCCAAATACAAGCATGGGCCTGATAAGGGCCATGTACCAGATTACCTTCACCCTCGCATCGAGTTGGCTGTTATAAAACAGTCTCTTTATAAGGGCAAAAGCACCTTTAGCTCTTGCCAGAGCAACATCTACATGTTTGTTAAAATACAGATATTGATCTAGCCAGATCCCAAGGTACCTGACTACATTTCGACAAGCAAGTGGCTGTTCGTGTTGTCCGACGATAGAAAACTTTCGCCAATTCTTTCTGGTATCCCTAGAGGCCCCAGACAAAGGCGTCCTAAACAGTATGGTTTCCGACTTCTGAAAGTTGATTTTAAACTTCCAGTCATCGCAATATCGCTTAATATTGTCCAAGTCACGCTGCAAAAGCATATTAATGACCTCAATCTTTGGACCTCATCTGTACGCGATTATGTCGTCTGCGTACGCTATGGCATGGTGAAGTGAACCTATCAGATCACTCGTGTAAATGTTGAATAGGATCGGTTACCGCACCTTGTTGCAGACCGTTTTTAATGTTAAATGTTCCAGCAGATGTCACATCGCCATTCTTCACGATGAACTGTCTACTGGAGAGCATATCAAAAAGAATATACAGCAGTGGTTTACTAATGCCCAACAGCTTGAAAAAGAGTCCTTCTAACCATACCAATAAAACCTCAGTGTTATCAGAAGCATGCACTCTGGAGTTTGTTTTGCTTACCATGTTGTCAAGTGCTTAATATTAGATTGTATTTGTTCCAGGACACAAACGCGGAATGCTTCGACATCCGAAATCTTGTGACGAAATCAAGTTCATCCGATGTCGAATATTTTTTTCCCTTCTTACGTGAACCACAAAATTCCATATTCAGAATCACTTATATCTTCTTGGTCTGAATGTATTTCCATATTGAAATATAATTAATAAAAAAAAAATGTCAACCAAATCATGAATTTAAAAAGAACATATCAATGACATTTAGCTGCTGTCAAGTAAAACGTATTGCCAGACAACATTTTTACGTGAATTGAATTTAATAAGTGGATTCCATTCAGCTATGCCTTGCTAATTTGTTTTCAGTGTAAGAGAGTAGATATTTATTGAGTAAAGGAATATTCCACAAATAAAAATTTAAAAAAAAAAATATTTTCCAGGGTTAGGTTCATGTTCATAAATAAAAAAGGTACATTAAACAAAGGTAATGGTAACATTGAATTATGAATTTTGCTCTGACTGTAGTTAAGCCAATAATTAAGCCACCAAAATCGGCGGCTTAAGTTTTATCAACATTTAAGTGGGGTTTACCTCTTAAGCCGGCACTGTGAAACACCAGGATGAGATAGACCATAGTTTAAGCTCCAATTGAGGCTTAAGCTCTTACTGTGAAACCGGACAAATTAGTACTACAAAAATAGACCTTTTAGAAACAAAAAACAAAGTTAACTCCATTATTAACATATGCTTATATTTTTCGATAATTAGCGTATTCATAGCATTCATATCTAGGACTGCAATAATATGCAGTCCTATGCAAAATAGAAAAACCAATACAGAAACAGTATAAACTTGCACACCATTTCCGGCTCAAAGGACTCGAAACCAAGCTATAATTGGCATTGAAGTCATTCCAAAACGGGTCTCTAACAAAACTGCAAACTAGGACGTCTGCACTTAAGGGGGGAAGAGTTAGCACCAACAATCTGCAATTGCAAATATGAACACGCGCATCATCTGTTCCCACAGAGTCATTCGATATCCAACATGCGCATCATTTAAACAACAGCAGTCAATGTTCCCAGAGTGTCATCAACCACCTTCTCAGAAATATAACTTAGAGTTATGCACCGGACATGATCCACCATCATGTTGCTGACACAACACCTGAAACACCATTCGACACCGGGTTCACGCCGTACTTATAAATTCCATAGGTTTCATTATAACTATAAGTTAGATTTAAGTTCAGTTGTAAATTCGACTCTAATAAAGAAAGAGCTTCCAACCTCGAAAAAAAATTAAAAAAAAAAAAAACATTAAACTAATGTTTTAATTTATATCACATCAGCCGAGAGAGGCCATTAAACTAATTATAACGTATAAAGATTGTACGTTTTTCTTTTCCGTTTAAACCACAAGTTATTCCTGACGGCACATCAGTCAGGAACCCATTAAATAAATTTGTTCCCATGCTATGGAAATTATGCTCTGTTCAAGATTAACTCCGTCTATATTAGCAAAGTCTCTATATTGAAATGTGGTACCTGGTGTTTGGTTATGTACCCGAAAGTAAGTAAGAAAAATTAAATCATGCTTAGAGAAAGCTGGAGCAGAAAGTTGATCATAAAAAAGAGCGCTATCAGTACGACTAACGAAAAAAAACATCAAGTAAAGTGCTTGTACGAGTAGTACTAACGTGATGAGTGGAAGTGGTAATATTTACTGGATGTAGGTCAAAAGATTTCATCCCCTCAGAAAGATGCTTCTGAACCAAAAGATTAGTGTTTAAGTCACCACGTATAATTATATTTTTAGAACCTACTGATATGGACTCCATTAAAGCGTAGAAGGGTGTCTACATCATTATTGGGTCTATAAACAATGCCCAGTACAGGATCAGATTGTTTAGGAGATATTTGTTTATGTGACGAGGACTGGAAATGGATGTCAATGTCGTCCCGCAGGGAGCTTATCAACTCACACGTTTGTTGGTTGGATATAACCTGGGCAGAGCAGATGGCTTTGATGTCACTTAACACTTTATCCAGGTGACGTAAGTGAGTTTTTTTTCATTCCTGGTTCTCCCCGAGTCTAACTCGATTAGACCAGCAATTTGTTTATCCATGTGCTTTACTTTGGATTTTATTAGATCGTCTAAGTTCTGCACTGCGTTACATAACTCTTAAACACTTTTAACGCTGCTTTCAATAACCGAAAGTGCGTTTTGGTAGGAGTCATTTGAATCGCTTAGGCATTTTATTGCCAAAAGCACATGCGAAAGTGAGATAATCTTGCACTCACCACAAATTAAAAGGAGGTTATCGGAAAATTCTTTGATAAACACCGTATTTCTTTTGTTTAACCCGAACGGCTTTGCCACAGATGCCCTTGCAAGCTACGCAGTCAGCTTTGTTGTCATCGATTACACAATTGGCAATTTCGGAAGTCATGTTTAATTATAATACGAGTAGTTGTGTAGGTCAGTGAGACAGACAAAACAAAATTAATGAATTCGAGCACTAAGAACCGGAAAATGCAATTTGACGAAAATTAGAACTGGAAATTAAACAAAGAAAAACACGTCTGACTGGTTTGAGTAACTGTAATTGTCGCCGTATATCTCGAATGGAAGATCCCTTCTTGACGAAAATCGTCGTAAATGCTGCCAAAAATTCTTCTTTGGACATATTCGACACTCCTTCTATGTATATGCACGGCTTTCGTACAAAAGCAAATAAATATTGCAATGTATCCCTTGTAAGATATGGTGCCACAGCCTTTTGTGGTTTTAATTTGTATTGGACTCGCATAATCTATTTCTGTACATGAGAATGGCTCAGAAGGTCGAACATTTTCAACAGGTAAACCCTCCTGAAATAAGTTCTTCTATGAACTATCCAAAATTTACGTCTGATGTAAGCAATGAAGAATTGTTAAATGAGCATCTTTGATAATCAATCCTGTTATATAATCATTGTTCGGAAGTATAATGTGATGTTGTTAATATGGAATTGCGGAAAGAAAGAAAGAGATGTAGTACGTTGGGTTTAAATTTTTGAAGCACGGCAGGGCATTCCATAAGTGAGTTGTGCGGCTTAGGAAAGAATCACTATATTTCAGAGTACATCAGAAAATGAGCTTACGCGTAAACTGATGAACGTTCGTAACGAGTGAGGTGTTACGGCTGAAGGTTTGAAGGGGCGGAATGCACCTGACAATTTTGTTAGAGCACTGTTGGTGAAAATATGTTAATGATAGAACTAGATAATGGAGGAGATTTTATGTCGGTGTTCAAGAGTTTCAATTGCTTGTGTAATATTAGCATCACATATAAATTTTATCGCACGATAAAGTACAGAGGTATTGTAGGAGCACCTGATTCGATGTTTGCATTGCACTCCAATTTTTGGCGGGTGAATGCCTTATAAATTGATCCCAGATCAGAGGAGCTAAAATATTTATTACGTTGCTTGAGGAAACCTAGATATTTTGCATTATTTTTGACGACATCGAATATATGGTAGGTTGTCAGACCGAGAATAGAAAGGTTTTCAGATTCGACGATCTCAGTGCCATTCATGGGTAATTGCTAGGTGTTTAAATTTCACTATAACGACAGCAGACAGCATTGTGATTTGGAAGCATTAAATTCTACTCTGTTAGTGGTTTCCCAATTAGTTAAGCTGTTAATATGAGAATTTAATGGTTTCATTTAAGTTAGTTTGGTGGGGATGAGACTCCCATTTATTTGGCTTAATCTAACTTAAAAGAAAAAGAAAGATTTAAAATCTAAGAAGCAAAGGAATGGTGGAGTAAATCTTGTTTGAGACGAGAAGTGGGCAGGTTGAAATCTAAAACCGAGAGGTTTAAGTTGACCTTTCGGAGCGTACGGGAGACTGGTTCGTTGGAGTCATAAGAGGTGCGGTGGACAGGTAGACAAAAGAGACTAGAGCAGTCGTTGAATGACAAGAATGTTAGCAATATTCCTACGTTCTTCTACAGAATTCAAATTGAGAAGTTTGAGCAGAGAATTGATTGACAATAGAGAAAATAAAAAATAAAGAAATATATAGGTATAGATTTGTATTTGGCTATATTAAGTTTTAGGCAGTTTTTGAGGCACCAGATTGGGAACCGATCGAGGTCTTCTTGAAGAAAGATGGAGTTACGGGGATAAGAAATAATTTTAAAAAATGTTGGGTCATCAGTGTAAAGGGAGAGCGACGAGTGCTTGATGACCCCTTCAAGATCATTAATAGTAAGAATGAAGAGAAGAGAACCAAGATGACTGCCTTGTGGAACCCCAGAAGCTACCAGGAAAGGAACAGAAAGGGCGGATCTGAACCGAACACTACAATATCGGTTTACCGGGTAAGAAGAAATCTATTTTAATGAAAGAGGTTCAAAGCCGAGAGCATATAATTTGAAGAGGATCAATTGGTGAGATATCTTATCAAACACTGTAGTGGAATCGGTTGCTATAGCATCGATTTCATTGCTATTTTCTAAAGCTGCGAGAGCAAAAGACACGAATTCAACTAGGTTTGTGTTAGTTTATCTGTCCTTAAAGAAAAACATGTTGTCTGGGCGAAATAAAAGACTTGCATTTGAAGCTTAAGGCTTCAAAGAGTTTGGGTATATGAGGGTGTTTAGAAATGGGACGATAATTGGTAAATTTGTTCTTAGATCCATTTTTTACAAGTATGTCGGGATTATAAAAGAAGTTTTCCAAATCTGGGGAAATTGTTTCTGTATGAGGAATAGATGAGCTAGTTAGGAAAGGGGGAGAGGCAGGTTGAAAAACGCCAGGGAGGCCATCTGAGAAGACTACAAATTCATATTTAAGTTTTAGTATAATAAGCAATACAGCCCATAACTTGTTTCTTTTGTTTCTTAGAGAGCAGGGTCTAGTGCCATGTTTTATGGCACATAAAGGGAGATTGATTTGAATATTTCACTGCAGAAAATGGAGAGGACAGCGACTAGAGATTGGAAAATTCGAAAAAAACCCTTGATAAATAGGTATTGATTTTACTGAAATTTTCTTTGTGGAAATAGTAAAAAGAGAAAATTGCGTGGGGTGGCGGTGAAAGTTATCAATAATTGAAAGAGATAGAGGACAACATGGTACTGAGGATTTGATGGTCTAATTGCCTTTCCATATAGTTACATAATTGGAAACGCCACTGACTTAACATAGAATAGAGTCTGTTAACCGATCTGAGTAAAGACATTGCTTAGTAGAAATGGGATTAAAGCGATCAAAAAAGATAGCACTTCAGATGGAGTCCATTTCAGCTGAGGCAGATTAAAATCGCCGAAGATATCATTATTTTCGGCGATAAAATTGTCAATTGTGTCAATAGCAAGTTGGTTTTATTCGATAGGTCGGGCCGGAAGAATGTACAAACATCTACGAATAAGTGTTATTTTGACACAAAATCAAGCTAAAGGAAAACGAAGTGGCAACGACACAGGATTCAAAGCTGTTGGGAATGGACAGTGGGACACCTTGACAAGGGGAGTCAATCAAAGGGGATGTGCTATCAGTATTCCGAAAAACACTAAAAACAAGAGGGAATAACTTCTGGTTTTTTATGGTGGGGATATGATTAGGTCAGTCAGAGCGAATTAACAAAAAAACTACTTTATTTTTTATTTACTTAAAACAGCTTTATTGGTTCACAATCTTCACAAGACTCTCTTCATATCTTACTTAAAGCTAACCTATGTAACCTATCCTAACATTGGGTTATAGAACTTCGGATTGTTGATTCATGAAAATCAGCATTATGAACGGAAATCGGCTAATACGAATGACCACCGTTTGTATCATCCAAATTACCAAGCAAGCGGTTTTGCTTTAGGTTTAATTGGATATGCATTTGGGAGGTTAATACCAACCGATGTATTAGCATTTTCCGGTGATTCCCGCTTTGAGGCAGAAGCCTCTGGCTTCGTATTATTAATAATATTTATCTTATATTTTTTCTTATCGAGGTTACATACACAATTGCTCCTACAACTATAACGATTATTATTATTATTAGGCTTATATTTTTACCGTACATAACATTTTGACATGGATATGTCTAACCGCTTGTCTTTCTGAAAAATGTGTCCGTTACAAAATGTGCCCCATTTTCTGCTTTCCTTCTTCGTTCAGTGATCCTACTCTGTGTTCGTATTAGTGTTTTGTTGTTTGGTTTGTGTGCTTCACAACGAATGAACTGTGACAAAGGAATGGGATATTGGAGAACAGTCTGTATATGAACATATGAAACGTCGTCGCTCTGTTTGTCGACGTTTTGTGTGTGTTACAAATATACGTTTAATTCTGTTTGCATATTTGTTTTCTTTTTCCTCCTTTACATTTTTGCCCAATGCTGGTACTGCCACCGACACCGCTCCCGCTACTTTGGCGGTTCTTATATCATTGTATTGGTTGGTGGGAAGTAATGGTGCTGGATTTTATTAGATTTTTCCCAGTTACATATTTAGTTTTCCTTCTACCGTTCAGTGATCGTACTGTGTGCGGATCATAGACTAACTATACCTAGATATCAAACTTTCCAGATATTGGAAAATCAAAACGGGTTTTCTACTGATCGTCACTATCCGTGAGACTCTGTCCGTGAATACGTTTGAATTGTGATCAATGGCAATTTATCTCTTTTTTTATACAAACCACGCCCATTTGAACCAAAAAACGTCATCCACATTACACACACGTGCAAATCGTTCTCATTCTAGCAATTTTACTTGTAAATTGCTCTTATTCTGGCAAATTTTGACAAAGTTATAGAGATGCAAAAGTGTTGGAATTCACTTACAGTGTGTCTGTGCTAAAGTTAAGGGTCTGCAAAACTTTTGCTTGGTAGAGTTTGACATCTAGGTTAGTTTATCTATGATAGGAAGGAAGCATCCAATTGTGGGAAAATATGTAGTATGATGTGCTGTTTATGTGTAATGCAGGTGGTTTAAGGGTTGTGTATAGTTGACTTATAAAAGTCAATACACAATTGTTTTGCTTCTCTTCTTTTATTCAATTGATCGTACATTCCTACCTTGTGTTGCGTGTACAATGGGTTGCCTGAACAGGGGTGGATAGAAAAAATAATAATTTTCCGCTTGGACATCCTTTAACTTACTGCCAGTAGATAAAATACTATCAAACAGTGAAGATTTGAGATTTTAAATGGCTCCGAAATCTGCGGTAAAAAGAAAACGTGAAAATTGTAATCGTAAGCGCGATCTCAATTTACGTTGCAGTAATGAATTTTTTCAGTTTCTTCGCAATACGCCATTTAGTTCCGATACATCCGTAGGAAAAAAGTTTGAAAAGTTTTTAGAATTCCGCGTTTTGAATAAGGTATTAAAAAGTGCCGCGGATCGCGGAAATCACGTCTGTGTCAAGTTGGTGATGAATCAAAACGCGAAGCTGACAAACAACGAAAGCGTGATTCTCGTTTGAAAAAGAAACTCGAGAAGAAAGAGCTTAAACGCAAAGCAGCTGATGAAGAAATTTGTGTTGATTCTTTTTTTTTACACCAGGGTAAAATTTTAAACGATCTCTTTTTTTTTGCACAACCACCCTATATTCTATTTATCTTCACTCGTAAAACAATTAAGATTTTTTCGTCGTATGCCTATAAAGAATATCCATGTACCAATGCATCTGCATGTCGTGTAGATACTTTCAGCAGTTTACTGCTTTTTATGATATTGCATTTCTTTAATTGATTTCAAATTTTCTGCCTTATCTGCCTATTCTGCCAATCAATATGATTTGGTCAAATTTTATCAGTTTAACAAACATTTCTTTTATTATTATTATTTGAAGGATAATAGTATTGTATTGTTCCAAATAACCAGGATTCAGCTCTATCTATGATATTAATTAGACCTCTTTTTTGTCTGCCTTTACTTATTTTCTTACTTTATTCCGGACTAAATTTAATTCTGAGTAAAGTGGAACTGAATCTTTTAATCTTAAATGTGCTATATTTACTTCTAATAAACCTACAACTTTCACCATTTCAGATAGGTTAATTATATGTAAGACTGTATCTTACATGATATGCCAAGTTAGGAGTTTTTTTTTCTATATTGTAAAAGTGAACGTTTGCTAACTGAAATTTTCTAAAATATGGTTGATATTTCTCTCTTAAAGTTCTTGATAAATTCTTCATTTCTATTTTAATTGTAGTTTTCCATATTCCTATTGTTGAATGAAACCTATAATTGAACTTTCCTATAGCTTTCTACAATTTATGTTCTACTGAATTATCTTCTTGTATTGCTTGAATCTTCTCTATGGGCTGTTAATTGTTCATTCTGTTAACTCTGATGTTGTGAGACTACACTCTACTCTACTACATCATGACTACTGGGCTTCGTCCAATGTATTTCAATTCCTTTTTCCTGTAAAACATGCTCCGACTTAAATTCATTATCCATAATAATTTATTTTTTGAAGCTAGATAGTGCTCTAATATAGCAACTTTTTTAACATAGTTTCTATCATTTAGTATACATATATGCTACTGCGAATATAAAACGTTTATCAATAATAGTAACAAAACATTGTTTTTTGCAATGGAAAATATTTATGTGAATAATTTAATTTTTTTGATTTGGCATTTCAATAATTATGGGTGGCCGTGGCTCAAGTGGTAGTGGACTGGCTTCCAAATCGGAAGGTTCGGGGTTCGAATCCCAGCCTTTTCCAAAAGGCATTAATTTTTTCAGTTAACAAAAATCAAGTAAGATGTTGTTAAGTAGTTGACTAGAAATCAACAACAAGCCAACTTTCACTAAGAATTTATTCTCCCCATTAAAAGTTGGATGTGATCCATGGAGCGAAATAACCACTGAGCGTCAAATATCTTTCTTTTTCGCTCTATCCCATTTTCCGAAAAAACTTAACACATGCTGAAGCATTAGAAGTGTATTCATACCCACTTGAGTGTTAAATATCGGCCTTATAAGGTTTATATCATATTTTATTCCCCGACATATTTTTACAGTTATTAATTATAAGTTGGCTATGTTGGTGCAAAATAGGCTAATATATCTTGGCCTTTAAAGTTTGGTAAGCTTCAATAATACCACTGTGCAAGGATTCTTTTGCATGATACAGCGATATCTGCTTATGGCATTTTTCTTCTTTTTCTATTTCTTGGGCATTTTTTGTTGTTTTTCTAAACTTGATTTTTGTATTCTTTGAAAATAGCTCTATAATCTATTTCTGTATTCTGTTATAGTCTCTATCATCTACTTCTGAATATATGCCTACATTTTTTTATTTTTTATTATTCAATACAATTCATTATAAGGTACAGATCAAGAGAAACATATACGAGTAGTACAAAGAATCATTTTATAAATTAAGTCCATTAATATTATGTACATAACTTATATATCTATAAGTGTTTTTCATTGTTGAATAATATTGAGATACATTCTGTAGTTAAGGCAACTAGTGTCGAATGTATCGCTAAAGAATTATTAAAAAAGAAACAAAAAAAATTCCATAATAAAATAAAAAGGTGAAAGAGTGATTTATGAAGAAAAAAAAAGTACAGCATGATTTTTGTGTTTATCATTATTTTTAATTATCATTATTCTTAATGTACTATTTTTATTAGATCTTTTACATCATTGAAATCAAAATTAAAAAGCCATTTTTTTACTTCTCGAGAAAACGACAGAGCACTGCAACCGAAATATACAAATTTAGAAAGTGGTGGGTGTTATGTGGTGAAACAAACGCCAGCAATCTTGCATTGCTTCGAAGCCCATGAACGGTTACGTGATTACGATTTAACGAATATCCACTCCATATGTAAAATATTTTAAGCACTTTATAAGAGTAGAGATGTTTAATAGGAAGTATTAAAGAGTTTCAAAAAAAGCAAAAACTGTGTTCTAGACGTTTTTTTCTCCGAATGATTCTTAGAATATGCTTTTGCACCACTAACAAAGATTGGATTTTGTTGCTATATGTTCTCTCCAATAAACCTTTTATTGTACTAGGCTGTAATAAATGGTTTCTAAGAGTTTACGAGAGCAAAACAGTCCTAGATGAAAGATTATACTAGTAAATAGTTCTTAACAGATACTTTCTAACTAAGGCAGCATGCGCACTCCAATTTAATTTGTCATCAAACCCGAGTTCTAGATACTTAAATGTAGGTACCCTCTCAATTACAAAACATTTCGATGAGCAGCTAAAATCTGAATTAAATGTTTTTTCTGTACTAGTTGTTGGAATTAGTATAGAAATTAAAGAAATTGACAAGATGTAATCAAGTTTCGACTTTATTAACTTATTACATTAATGTGACGATTAATTAACATTTTATATGGTCTTTACATAAGAGACGCTGAGCAACAACTGTCTATTCATAGTTGAGAGTAACTCTGATCATCCTAGCATATATAGGTTTACACCTTACGCACAGATGGCATTACATACATTTGTATGTGGATTAATTTAAATACAAACTGTTAATTTACATATTTCAACACTAGTTTTGCCACAAGTATTGGAACTAATGTTTACAATTTGTACTGTGATAAGTTACTTTAGGGAGTTGCATATTATCAGATGATAGGCTACAAATCATAATTTTGGTTTTATCACTTATGACTAGCTTATGATTGCTGAACCAATGTCTAAGTTTTTCTAGGTCATGATTTATATCCGCAAATAAATCCAAGGTGAAAGCATTGGAATACGAACAAGCTATGTCATCTGCAAATCCAGTTTGTAGTCCTTTCAATTTTTGATTAAAGATTGAATTGATATAGATTAAAAATAGAACTGGGCCCAACACCGAGCCTATATGGAACATATATATCAATATTCACGTTATTACTCAATTTACCTTCTAACTTAACTATTTGTTTCCTGTTATTAAGGTACGAAGAAAACCAATTGGGCATAAAACTTCTGAAACCAACGTTTTTTAGTTTTGTTAGTAGTAACTTGTAACCACAGTATCAAATGCCTTGGTTATATCTACAAAAAGTGCAGCAGTATTATTTTTGTTATTAAGGCTTTCGTAATTATAATTACAAAATTTTACGAGTGCATCCTCGGTTGATCTGCCAGTTCTGAACCCATACTGATTTGGACTAAAAAAAGAATTATGCTCTAAAAAAGAAGCGATTCTACTTTTAATCACTTTCTCAAAAATATTCGAAAGAGCGGGAAGAAGAGAGATAGGCATGTAATTATTTAAATTGTTTCTTTCGTCCTTTTTAAAGATAGGTACCACAACTTTTAAGCAGTCTGGAAAAATACCACAGTAAATACTTTTATTATAAATATGTGCTAACACATCAGCAATAAAGAGTGAGATTCTCTTAATAAGATCATTCGAAAAAATACAATTCGTTGGCGAACAAGATTTTTTAATAACCTAATGGTTCTAAACAATTCAAGGGATGTTATCGGATCAAAAGAAAAAGTATGCAGTTGGGAGATTTTCCCGCTTAAGCTGCATGAGTAGCTATCATCACCTGCATCAGAAAGTTTATTTGAAGCCACATTTGTAAAGAAGATATTGAACGCATCAGCCATCTCAACGGGTGCAGAGATGACCCTGCCATTGATATAATAATTTATTGATATAATAATTCTCTTTAAAAGTGTGAACATCAGCAATAACTCTACAGATTTTTTCATAGAGATTACGAAGATGAGCATTATTTGGATGTTTTTTGCATTTGATTCCCAATTTATATTTTCTTTCTTACTAAAGTTGCCGACATCTAGGGTTTAAGTCTCTTTAATTTATTATTTCTATTTGAAATTATCCGAGAACATCTTGCGTCATGACCTTCTAAAATATTGGAAAAGTTATTAAAGGCTATAGTCATGTCCCCTACACGGTAGACGGCTGCTCAATTTTCGTGGATTAAACACGCAATAAGTCGATCGTAATTAATTACAGATTTATCGTATGATAAATTATTTGATTTCTTTATTTGGCTGTTAAAATTCAAAAAGAGACCTGTCATACAATGATCAGAAATCTTGTAGTTCGAGCTCGAACTGACAAGCGAACAATTTGGATAACGATCAAGTCTACCAAATGTATGATCAATGCACGCTTGAGAAGAGTGTGTAATTCGAGTTGGTTTATCAATACATGAGTACATCCCATTTGCCGACATTACGGCTAGATATTCATGTACTATCGGTGATTCACTTAGGATACCTTAATTAATATCTCCCAAGATAAATATTTTTTTTACTTTTTCCGGACCCAATAAACAACTCAGTTCTTCTACAGAAACGACCTTACTCTTTTCGTGCAACCTATAAATGCACATAAAAATACATTTTTTTTCATCAATTGTGTAAGAAACTTTAATTACATCCGCACTTATTTGATTACAACTGTAGTACTCATACTCTAAGTAATCTTTTACAAACACAGCAACTCCTCCTGCTGCATACTCGTATGTATCATTGCACTTAGCATGAAAATTAAAACCCGGTATATTATAAAGCTCTTTTTCACGTTTAAATATCCACATCTCAGAGAGGAAAATTAGGTCAGGCTTCTTAATAAAAGATTCAAGATGGGCTAGAAATAAATCAAATTTTTCTCATGCTTCAAATATTTTGGTGAATGATGGCAAACCGTAAATTATTAGAATGAAAAACACTTTTTAACATGTCATCTTCAAATTTACAAAATGGAATAACATTTGGAATACAGCTTTGGGAATCATGGAGTACGTTATTATTATTTATCATAGTGAAGAAATAAATTGGGATAAGTTTTCTAGGTCTTCAAAACAACAAATTTATTTTACCTTATAGTTTTCTTGTTTTTTCAAAACAAAATGACTCCTCTACTAATCCACAAGTAAGAAAACTTTCTCTCTATTTTGATTTTTTTAGCTCTATTAAACAACGCTCTATGAAACTTGGTCATTTACAAAAATCTGTTTATCCCCAAAATGTTCCCCGATAAGGCTAGTTTGCAACTTAATACTTCTTTTTTTTTACTGATAACTGTCTGCTTCTGTTCCAACGTCTTGAATTTAATACATAAAACATCCAGTGCTTTAGCGCATGCAGAGGCTGACTTATTCGGCGGCTTTCTGACAATCTTCTTGACGTAGCATGACTTTATGTCATCACGAGAGATGTTTACACCTAAGCCATCCGTCAGCAATTTGACGCGTTCTGATTTTTTACATTGGGAACACCGATGACATCAACACATTTCCTCAAAGGTTTCTGTTGCAAAGAACTTACAATGCTTTGTAGTTTGTTTACCTTATTCGAAAGTGACTTGTTTTCTTCCTTGAGGGTGTTAATGTGTAGCAGCGCATTCGAATTAAGTTCCATGAGAGCGGCGATTTCGTCCGTAAGAGTGGTGATTTTGTTATAAAGAACATCGAGTGTGATAGTACCAGTGCAGTGGGAATATTTATGTTGTTATCAATACTGAAAGATGACACAGTACCCAATGAAGAGAGTGATACATTCGATGCAGAAACGGCACTGACCAAATTTTCTCTTCACGAAGTAAGTGGTCGCGAATGTATATATTTTTGCCTACGTTGATCACATGAATTACACCGATACGGAATATTGTTTGTTTTTATATATTCAATTCAAATTCACACAAGCTAGGTGGTAGTAGACCTTGCACACTGCGCATTGGATTTTTGACCCAGATCTTTCAACTTTAAGTCTACATTTACATGGCATAATTAATATGCAAAGATTTAAAATTTTATAGAAAAAACTATGTGATTCTAATAAAAAATGAATGAGTTCACCTCAAACACAATATTGAAGTGGCATGTCCAGGTATTGTATTTCTTTTTAATATGTCTTTAATTATTCCTTCCTAGTCTTGTGGATTATCTCCATAACCTTTTTCCATGTTTTATTTCAAACTCTTTTCCGGACTGTAAGTCAAAATTATTTCAACTTTATATTTGTTTACTGGATGACAACGATTAGTATTAGGCCTGTAGAAGTAGCATCTTCCGACAGGTGCTGGTTTTTTAAATAACGAAAATGAGCCTCTGCAGTCGAACATCTTGCAGCTCTGCTAATAAGCCCCACTTCACGCCTCCCCGTGGCGCCATCTGGGAATCTCACCGGAGATTGCGAAGCGAAGGTGACAAATGGCGAGTTTCCTGCACCATAAATCAGGATTAGTTTCAGTAAAACAAAAAAAAAAAAACAAGACCTTACCCGGGCTACTCCGACATATTTGGAGCACAGGCCGGTAAGGATTTCCAAGACTTAATCAGGGTCTTGGAAAAGAGATGGTGGCGGAGGAGCTCTATATGGACCAACGGGAGCACTTACATCCCGAAACGGGTTACTGGCTGCGGTGTAACCGACCCCTCGTCCTAGGGGCAAAAAATGGAACTGGTCCTCCAGGTTGAGGGATGTGCCGACTGGCCGGCCATTTAAAAAACAAAAAATAATAAATTAAGTTACGAAGAATCAACAAGCCTTGGAGATGGACGGATCTACTGTTGACAACCCACGCAAACGATTAAAGGACAATAAGCTTCAGATATGCACGTGGAATGTTAGGTCCCTTAATAGACCACGTGCAGCCGAACAACTAGCGGAGGCCCTGGACTGCTGCGAAGCAGACATAACCGCCATCTAAGAAATGCGATGGTATGGGCCGGACAAAAAGGGGATGAATAACTGCGACATCTACTATGGCGATTGTTATCGACGGCAAAAGCAGCGCTTATTTGGATGCGGATTTGCTGTCGGCAGACTAAGACAAGAAGTCCTGAGCTTCCGGCATGTGAGCGAGCGCCTCGTAGCAATCCGCACCAAGGCTAAATTCGTCAACATTAGCCTTATATGCGCGCATGTCCCCGCAGAGGCGAAAGATAAGGACACCAAGGATGCATTCTATGAGCTCCTTAAAAAGACCTACGAGCAATGCCTTCGCTATGACATTTAAATTACCCTCGATTCCCAAATCTCGATATACACAAGGGGACTTGGAGAACTCCTGGTCAATCAACAGTCAAACAGATTGATCACATTGCGATCGACGCAAGACACTCCTCCAGTATAAGCGATGTCCGTACGTTCCGTGGAGCCAACATCGACTCGGACCATTACCTTGTTGTAGCCAAGGTACGGTTGCGGATATCCCAAACTACGCCAAGACAAACTAATGCTGTGAGGAAATTCGACGTCAGACGGCTACAAGTCCCTTTCCGATCGATTGTCTCTTAATCTCTTAAGCGGTCCAATACCGCCAGCATCAAGCATCGAAGACCATTGGAAACACTGCCAAAACGCCATCAGAGGTGCCGCTTCTGATGTGCTGGGTTTCACTCGTCCACCACAATGAAACCCCTGGTTCGATGATGAATGCCGGCAAGCACATGTAGCTAAGCAAGATGCATGTAAAGCGGTGCTACATAGAAGGACCAGAGCTGCTCATGAGCTCTATGAGCGGAAGGGGAGAGACGAACATCGGCTTCTCAGGAGGAAGAAGAAAGAGCATGAGAAGCGCGCGGTCGAGAAAATTGAGAGATGCTACTCCAGGAATGAGGTTCGGAAGTTTTACCTATAGGTAAAAATAACATGCCAGGGAAACAATCCCTGAACCGAAGCCTGTAGAGATGAACAACGGAACCGTGGTAGAATTGCAGTCGATGCTGAGGATTTGGAAAGACCATTTACGCAGACTGTATAACGGCGATGACGAACCAAATACCGCTTTCAGGCAGAATCAACCTGGACAATGATGACCAACAATTCCGTCCACCCGACCTGGACGAACTGAAGATAGCTTTATCTAAGCTTAAGTCCAACAAAGCTGCTGGAGCGGACGGCCTGACTGCCGAGCTCTTCAAAGCGGCATGCTATGACTTGGTAAGGAGCATACACCTACTTTGTCATACGATTTTTTCAACATCGTACTTGAAAGAATAGTGCAAAACTCACGAGCAAACACAAGAGGCACTATCTTTCAAAAGTCCGTCCAACTACTCGCATGCGACGCCGATATTGACATAATCGGGAGAAAGCAGCGTGATGTCAGTGGCGCTTTCGCGAGTATTGAGACGGAAGCGGGGAAATGGGTTTAGCGGTCAACGAATGCAAGACTAAGTATATGCTGTCAAGCAAAAAGAACAACCAACACTGACGTCTCGGGCAGAACGTCACCCTCGACAGGTATAACTTTGAGTTAGTTAAGGACTTTGCCTACCTAAGCTCCACTATAAATACAGACAACGACACCAGCGCTGAGATCAAACGAAAAAAACTCTTGCCAACCGCTGTTTCTTTGGGCTAAGAAGGCAATTGAGTAGCAAAGCCCTCTCTCGGACAACAAAATAATACCTTAATAATTCCCTTTATATACCTTAATAATTCCGGTTCTGCTCTATGGCGCAGAGGTATGTACATTATCAAAAATGGATGAGGGTGTTCTTGGTTGCTTCGAGAGAAAAATTCTTCAGGCGATCTTCGGTCCCTCATTGACGGTGAATGGAGGAGATAGAACAATGAACTCTGCGGACTGTACAGCGACATCGACCTAACCAGAAGAGTGAAGATCTAAAGGCTGGGTCATGTAGAGCGTATGGACACCAATGTTCCGGTGCGAAAAGTCTTCGAATCCGCTCCCGAGGGACAGCGCAGTAGAGGAAGGCCAAGACTCAGGTGGCGCACGCAAGTGGAAGGGGACCTCAGCCAACTTAGCGTGCGAAACTGGATGCAGCTAGCTAGGGATCGAGCTGGCCGGAGACGCTTGTTGACTGAGGCCCAGGTCCACCCCGGACTGTAGCTCCACTTAAACTAAGTAAGTAAGTAAGTTAGTAAGTATTTGTTTACTATTTCTTCTCTTATTGATATCTGGTCTTGCAATTGTTCTTCAACGGAATGCATTGTATCAGACAGTTCCATATTGGGTTCACTGCTGTTCTCTGAATTAATTTGATGACTTTTTTTTAACCTGCTCAAACAATTTTCCACTTTGTTTTCCTTTTAGAAATTCAATTTCAAAGTTATACTCTTGTAACTTTAAAATTCATCACTGATTTATTTGAGAAAAATTGTTTTCTTTATGCTTTGAATTCAAATATTTTATTGGTACATGGTTAGTTACGATCTTAAACTTTCTACCACTTGGTTAAGGTCTAAATTAATTTACTGAAAAGACAATTGCCAACAATTCTCTATCAGTTACACTATGGTTTTTCTCATGATTATTCCAAGTTATGGATACAAAACATATTAGATGACCGTCTTGTGAAAGAACTGCTCCAATAGTACGATATTTTTTCTGTCCAAATTGAACTGTTGTTTCTTCGTGACTTGCTAAATTTTACTTTGAATCACTTCGTGTCCAACTTTTTTTTTTCACTTTGACCGCTTAAAGTTCGTTTCACTGGATTCTAATTCTACTGAACAGAATCCTACCGACTGCACCAATTATAAACAAAAATACTTTATTTTTTATTTATTTAAAACAGCTTTATTAGTTCATATTCTATACAAGACTCTCTTAATATCTTACTTAAAACTAATTTGTATCCTAACACTGGGTTGTAGTCCTTCAGATTGCTGATTTATGAAAGTCAGCAACATGAACGGAAATAATGACCCCCGTTATGTAATCCAAATTATCAAGAAAGCGGTTTTGCTGTTGGTTTAATTTGATATGCAATGGGGAGGACAATTCCAACAGATGCCATATGGGAGTGCATGAGATTAACGCAAAACCGCGTGGGTTTTAAAATGTACTCCTCTTACCTTATAGCACAGATAATAAATCTATACAGATGTCTCATTCATATGGGAAGCTGTGTCCTATGAAAATGAAATCGAGCTAAAAAAAGAGCTTTTTAAAAAGCTGCAAATTCTTACAAAGAGCAGAAAAATCATTTTATTTCTTTTCGCTTTTTGCTCTTGCCACTTGTCACTCATCTATGCAAAGTCGTTTATCTCCTATCACACTCCTATGCAAAAACAATACGTGAACGAAAGAAATAAATAAAAAAAAACATGCGTTGACGTTGCCCAGCATAACCGGTTTGCTTGGGTTTATGTACGTGTGCTTGTTATTTTGCCTGTAACTTGTTATGCAATCTAAAATAAATGGGGGTAGGAATATAATTTTGAAGATCATGAGATCGATGGGACGTGAAGGTGGTCGTGCTGGAGGGGGTGGATATGACATTGCACCACACTATAAAAGTGGTTGATATTTGAAGCACAAGGTGCTAGGGCTACTCGTATTACATGTTATGCGGTTGAAGATATACATACATATATACATGAGCGCCAGAGCAATTTCCCGATTTTAATTGTTGTCAAATTTTGTGCTCAGGATATTAAGTACCTACAAAATTTGATAAATTTCAAAGCATTGAGCAACATCGAACTTATTCGGAAAATGTATATTTACGAGTACCTATTTGCTCCCTTTTCTTTCAAGTTATGTAAAAGGGAGTTTTTAAAACTGTATGCAAAATATTTGTATGTAAAGATCGAAAGTCTTCAATTCCGAGACTCGGAGACAACGCAGTAATGTACGGCCGAATATATGGTAGTTCGAACAAGTGGAATAGGATCTCAACCAACTTGGAGGTGCTGCACACTGCTGGAAACAGCTGGCGAAAGATCACGCCAGGTGGAAAGGCTTGTTGGTTGAGGTCCTGGTCCACCCCGGACTGTAACGCCACCTAAATAAGTAAGGAAAATATTGGAAATATTTTTCCGACAGCCATGAATGAGCCATATTTTAACCAGCAAGATCAATACTATATAGAGTATGATTTTGTTCCTTGGAGTAGAAACTTTGGATCCAATTTGTTAAACCAGACTGTAGTAGCACCGGTTGCCTAGGCTTATTCTGGTGGTAATATTCGACAAGGTGTCATTTGTTCAGTTTGCATTAGCCCAGAGTAAGAGGAACTCCTCTAAAGTAATGAGTGTTTAGAGTGACAAATTGTACGATTTGGTAGACGACGGGGTTATCTTTGATCGACAAAATGTACATTATAATGGCGGCAGATTTTGGCCATCCTGAAATGTCTATATCAATGACGTCACAGTCGTTCACAGACCGTCATGGAGTGAAAACGTGTTTCGGCTTTTATCGAGTAAAAAAGAAATATACCATATTACGTGAAAACCCGTATTTGATAATATTTTGTTAGGGTCAATTAGCCCAGTGGAAGTGGTGTTCGAACGAAAGCCAAAGTGGGGTGGGTTCGAGTCCCGACGGGGGAATCAGAGATTCTTTATTTACTTTTTTTTTTTATTTATAAAATAAAACACGTATAAGAAAAGAGTGAACAAGGCAGATAAAATCCGGCGATGGATAGAAGTGAGCGGTCCGCTGAGACAACAGAATATGTCTCAGCCAGAAAAGAATACCACTGCGCAACAAAAGCAGAATAAACAGAAAGTACAACCACAAAAAAACCAACAAAAACAGCAGCAGCAGCAACAACAAAAACAGCAGGAAAAACAGCAGCAAAAACAGCAACAACATCAAGTACAACAGCAACAGAAACAGAAATATCAGCAGCAGAAATCAACTAAACAAAGGGTGCCTCCAATTAATACATATAAAATGGAATTGAAGGATACAATAGAGTTATGTAAGTCGGTCATAGGCAACAATTTTTTTATTAAAAAACTAAGTTCAGATAGGCACGCGATCCACTGCAATACAGTGGACCGCAATACAGTGCTACCGCAAAGTTAAAAGTTTACTGAAGGACACGACGATGGAGTTCTTCTCCTACACTCCGAAGGGGGAGAAGCTGCAAACAATGCTGCTGAGGGGGTTAGAACCGTCGTCTGATCCGGAGGAGCTCTTTGCACTGCTGAAAGAGAAGGGGTGCGAAGGGCTCAAATTCGTGGGGGTCAAGCCATTTGTCACGGCTAGAGCCAAAAGGGAGAAGCGGCAACTGCCGATTTTCCTGGTCCAACTAAGTCCCACCACCAATCTGGATGGTCTAAGGAGTATTAAAGTCCTAGACTACCAGGTTGTATATTGGGAGAAATTAAAGAGGAGCGGAAACATTTTACAATGTGTTCGCTGCCAAAGGTTCGGGCATGCCGCGTCGAACTGCGAAATGCAGCCTCGATGCGTGAAGTGCGGAAAGAACCACAAGTCCGAGGAATGCGCTCTTGGTAAGGACGGAGCATCTAAAAAAAAGCCAACTCTCTTGCGCGTTATGTAGGAACACGGGACACACCGCAAATTATCGGGGTTGTCCCAAATTCCAGTACATCAAAAGAATAAATCTGGCCCGGCAGCAGAAAGTGGAAGTGAAACGTCCACCGGTGCATTTGCAAACTCCAGCCGTTACTCCCCATGTTACCTACGCCCAAATGGCGGCAGGTGGGGGAAATACGGTACAGCAAGCGAAGGTTGCTTCTCAGGCCCCAGCGCCCAGAGCACCGGAACAAGTACCTGAAATGCTAGCTATCTTGCTCTCTATCCAAGGGCAGGTGGCTCAGCTACAACGTCATTTAACTGAACAGACCGCGCGGGTGGATCAAGTATACGCACTGCTGCCTGGCCTAACGCACCTTTTGCCGTAATGGGTACGTACGTGGCGGAGCAAACCCTGAAGGTCCTTGCTGTGAATGTGAATTCACTGATTAGGCTCGAACGACGAGCCGCACTATTTAAGTTGCTTAAAGACCAAGCCCCCGATGTGCTTTTGGTTAGCGAACCTAAGCTTACCAAAAGACACAAAATGAGGCACAGAAGATACAAAATAGTATGTAGAAATCGACCCAACTCCTTTCAGGGAGGAGGCGTTGCGATTTGCGTACGAACGGGTATACGTTTTAAAAAAAGTATACAGTCGTGTAGTACGTAGATTCCAGGTGCTGGAAGCATGCATCGTGTATATCCCTCTCCGTAGTGGAAAGCGGTTGTACATGGTGTCTGTCTATGCACCTAAGGCTACTCAATCCACCTTATTCATCTCAGAGCTCGAGACGCTCTTTCGATTCCTGAGGCTGCAATTGGAATTTTATTTAATTTTATTATCGGCATAGATTTCAACGCCAAACATAGTGATTGGGGAAATAATACACCAAATACTAGAGGGAACCCACTATTCAATTGGTCTGGTCAGCACAGTGTAATGTATCGACTCGGACTTAAGACGACGGATAGTCCGTCGTTTCGCAGACACGGGTCCTATTTGGATCTTCTGCTGTTCGACTCACGAATACAACTGACGTGCACTAACCAACAAACTACAAACTGTCTACGCACTTTCGTGTATGACAGTGACCATTGCGGTCTCAGCACCGAAATAACTGTTCCCAACGAAATTGCGGAATTGGATGAGTTCGTCCAAAGGCATTCCTACAATTATAGTAGTGTACGTTGGACAGGCTTCACCAGAACACTGACTAGAGCACTCTCCTCGAATTCGCTCTACCCACCGTCCAACAGAAATCTGTCAAACGAGGAGATTGACAGGTATCTAAGACTAATGGACGAGACAATTAAACGAATAATGGACAAAACGATACCTCGGTACCAACACATTGACGACGAAGACTTATTCCGCAACGCAACTATTGACGCACTGCACCGACATAAAAGTAGACTGCTGTCAAGACTAAAAACCTTATACAGACAGTATACTGACAGACATAACCCGGAGATTGTGACGCTAAAGTCGTCGATCAAAAAACTCCAAGTATTAATAAAATAAAATTACCTTATTTAAGACCTTTCGTGTCTTAAAATCGCCCGAACGACGGACAACGAGAACATAATTATAGCAGCAGGCATAGATCCAAATGAGGCTGTTGATGATGACAACTTCTTTGTGATCGAGGATCCGCAGGAGAAGGTAGAGGCTATAGGAGCGACTTTCCAGGAAGTATATAAGGCGAATGACATCATTGGCCCGAACCACGACCTGGCAAGTCGAGTCCTTGTGCACAATTTCTACCTCCGAAATGATATTGTGAATTGGCGATTCGAGAGCGCGGGTTTCACAGAGTTCAATGACGAGAATTTCGAAGGAAGAGCTCCAAACGATCTTCGAATCACTTAGAAGTAAAAAATCAGTGGGAACCTATGAAATACCGAACATCGTGCTTCGACATCTCCCTCTAGAAGCGGTGAACATTTATACCACCCTGTTTAATAATGCAATGAATAATGCACATTATCCTGCGGTGGTACATCCGATCACCAAAAGGGATAAAGACACTTCCAATACGGCGATTCTCCGCTCGATCAGTCTTCTTCCAAACATCAGTAAGATTTTCGAGAAGGTAATCAATAGAGTCCTGACTAAGTGGGTTGAGGATAAAAATATAGTTCCGGATAATCAGTTCGGTTTCAAGGCGGGGCAAGATATCATTCATGCTGCGTCTAAACTGTTTTCTGATATCCAATGGAATAAAAAGCAAGCAAGCAAGCAAGAACCAGTGCACTGGTGCCTGCCTGATTGACTTGGAGAAAGCCTTCGATACCGTATGGTTAGAAGGACTCTTTTTCAAGCTAGACAGGTTGGGCATTAGTAAACCACTGCTGTATATTCTTTTCGATATTCTCTCCAGTAGACAGTTCACCGTGAAGAATGGCGATGTGACTTCTGCTGGAACATTTAACATTAATATGTATAAATTCGCCGATCCTATTCAATGTTTACACGAGTGATCTGATAGGTTCACTTCACCATGACATAGCGTACGCAGACGACATAATCGCGTACAGATCAGGTCCAAAGATTGAGGTCATTAATATACTTTTGCAGCGTGACTTCGACAAAATTAAGCGATATTGCGATGACTGGAAGTTGAAAATAAACTTTCAGAAGTCGGAAACCATTCTGTTTAGGACGCCTTTGTCTGGGGCCTCTAGGGATACCAGAAAGAATTGGCGAAAGTTCTCGATCGTGGGGCAGCACGGGCAGCCACTTGCTTGTCGAAATGTAGTCAGATACCTCGGGATCTTATCAGGCCCATGCTTGTATTTGGATGTCCCGTGTGGTTCAACGTGAGAGCAAGTTTATTGGAAAATATTCGGATGTTTGAGAGGGCTTGTCTTAGGACTTGTCTTCGCTTATACAGAACACCAGAGTCTGAATACATAAAATTCTATCCTAATGAGGTCTTATACAATAGGGCGAACCTAATAAGAGTGGACAATTTCGTCATTAAGTTGACTCGAAGGCACATTGCAAGAGCAATGACCTCATCGAACAACCTGATTTCCGGGGCTTTCTACCCCAATTATATGTATCACGAGAGAGTTCGCTTTGACGGCTTTATTCCTCCAGAAGCGTTCCTCTATCTAGATAGTAAAGATCTGATCCAGGACAGATTGGCGGTGCCGCTAATCTTCCACGTCGCTCGAACAGCTGCGGACAGGCGACTCAACTACGACAGAGACGTCGCACATGGCAGTGCGGAGCGTCTCCGGTTCAGTAGGTCGGTAGGGAGTCGCGACATGAGGGATGTTGCTCGACAACACCAACACTTTTGGTGGCTAGTTGAAGGAGAGGATGCTTCGTCGTCGAATGCCTAAAGTAATAAAGTAATAGATAGCTTCATCTGAAGTAAAGCGGGTCAGTCTAATTTGTTTTTAGCCATGTCCGGCAGGTAGGATTAAGTTAGTTTTAAGAAAAAAAAATATATAAAAACCAAAAAAAAAATAAATAAATAAAAAAAAATTATGAAAAAAAAATATATATACGTATATGCATGTATTTATATATTATGTATATACATGTTGTGTATATATATATTTAAGTATGTCTATGTTTGTGTTAGATGTAAGTAGGTTAAGTAGGTTAAGATTTATTTTTAGGTAGTTTGTAGGCTTTTAGTTTTAAGTCTTATACAAAATTAAAAAAAGTTCCATATACTAAGTTTTTGCTTAAAACTTATTTTCTTAGTTTTAGTAGTAATAAATGTAAAAATAGAAATAAAAGTAGACTGTAAGATTCGTCGAAAGACATAGTTTAAGCGTTAGGTTTAACTTGGAGTGCCCGCATGGCGCCAGTAAGTTAGAATAAGATTATTTGTAAGTAATTTAAGCTACATTTTAAGCGTTTTTTGTTTAGCATATAAGAGTAATTTAAGTTAAAAAATAAAAATGCATAAAAACCTGAAAAAAGCTGAACTGATATCAATGACGTGTCCCAACAGTCCGGACCTGGCCTCGTACGACTTTTTTTTATTCCCCAAACTCAAAACGTACCTTAAGAATAAGGGTTCGGCACGATAGACAATGTAAAAGAAATTTAATCGATATAACTTTGGCTATCAATGAGCTAAATTCAGCAATACTGGGGTTACTTTTATTTATGTTCCGCGCTCTTATTTTGCCAAATAAGTTTTCTAATGGATCTTGATTAAATTTATTTACATAAACGTAATATAAATCATCATGATTCATGAATAACGTTTCCCTTATTCTTAAAACGCTCTATATAGTTAGAGCTAAACCTTTGAAACAGAATGATCTATTTGTTGCGTTAATGGGTTTAATATTTATTATATAATCCTTCATTTCTATTATAAAACGGATATTTTTATCATTCCGTACAAGAGCTGGTTTTCCATTTAAAAGATCGAAAAGGCGATCGATCTTTTTTAATAAATTCAGCTGTCGGTTTCGCAAATTGGGCTAGATGGCCTGTGAATTGGTTCAGTTTTATTAAAGGTTCAATTCCACAGGATACAGATCTGCTTAGAACCTGTGCAGCCATCTTCACGTTCACCATTTGAAATTCTGTAGGGTCAATATGTGCCGCTGTCAGTCTTGGGCATATTTTGGTATTATTTTCTGTATTATAAAGGTATTCAATTACCTTCCAACTAACAATTCCATCAAAAGTGGTCAAATTGTATTTTATTAAGTTGTTTCGAAAACTTTTCAAAAGATGCGGGATATCATACATTCCATATATGGATTTGTTTTTGTAAATAAAGCTAAAGGTTTTTTCATTTATACTAAGCTTACTATATAAACTACGATTAGTGGGTCCTTGATCACAGAGAATAGCTCTTACATTTAACTTCAGCTCTGCGCATATATCAAGGCAGTTATATACCTCAACTTCAAGTGCTTTGGTGGGTAAATTGCTCGGACAGACGACTTGATATAAAACTTGCTTAAAAATTTCCACATATGCTCCGAATCATAAAGACGCATGCAGACTTAGCGTATGAATTATATCTTTGATTTCTTCCGTAATCAACAAAACCTTCAATTTCATCTTTAAATTTATTGTAGGTTAGATCCTTCTGAAGGCTCATCTCGTCAAATATTTGACATATTTTTTTAAAAAATCATCTCATTACTTTTGGGACATACCACGTATATATTCCAATATATGTACATAGTATTAGCTATATATATAATATAGTATAGTAATTGATCACTACATTTCGATGAATACCAAGCAATGAATCGATTTTCTCTTGAATATTTGCTTTTCACGTGCTTGTAGTCTTTTCTTGTGCTCTTTTTTTTGTGATCGGTAAGTGTGAGTGGGTTGTGGTAATCCAAAATTAAAAATTTTCCTAGGACCTTTGTACAAAATGGGTAGAGGCAAACATTGCACCCAAGAAGAAAGGAACCTCATTTTAGAAATGATTGAAGAGGGGGAAACATATACTTTTATACAGGATGTTCTTGCGTGCTCTGCGAATATGATGCAGTTCTGGCAAAAAAAGGACATTCAATGAAATATTAAGCAAGTGAAACGTTTTTTTTAAAGTTTTTTTTTAAATGAATTCAAGTCAAAAATGTAAGTTTTCTAAATAATACTGCTATTGTTTTACACACTTGTTTTTATCTGAAGCTTAATATTTTAGGTTTTCTATAAGAATAGTTACTTAATTTCAAATTCAATACTAAGTCTTTAGAACATTATTCTATGTAGAGGAAGAAAAAATAAATAATTAAAATACAGGTGCTATAAAATTAGTTTTATTGTAAAATAAAAAGTTAAATATCTAACACTGCTATTATTTTGCACACAGTGTACATGCACTGCAGATTAATAACACGAATAATATTTTGCTTGTCAAACTTCAATTACAAAATGTAAAGAAATATTCCACTTTTCCCGCCTTTGAATTGTTCTTTCTTACATACTCGTATATACCCATACGCTCAAACAAAATACCAATGCATGAAAAATTATATAATTTCCTATTGCTGTCGAATGAAAACAAACAGCCAAGTCTTCATACCCCTTCCCGCAAACCCCTTGCAATTGTTTTTCATATTCCTTGTGCCACTGCCCTCAACTTGTGGTGGGAGAAAAAAAAATCTCTCAGTAAACAAAGCAAGAAAGAGCGAGAATAATAAAGCTTAATATTACTCCGAAAGCTCGTGTCGGCTGGACGAGTGTCGGCTAGCCGACCAAAAGTGAACCATTTTTTTCTACAGGAATGAGACATCTGTATGGATTTATTATCTGTGCTTATAGTAAAGAAGGTGGGAGGAAGGTTTTCGCATGACTTGTTAGGTTCGAAAAATCTCTTAGAGTGTGCATAGTGGCGAAAAGCGGCAAGAACATCTGCGTCTTTTTGTGGAGGCGTATAGAAAATCTCGTGATACTTTTTTATAAATTTTCCTGAGACTAGTAACTTCGGTATGGAGGACTTTCTGCCTCCTGACATACCTGACATTCGGTGCTATCTCTAGTTTGCTGCGTTAATTTAACAGTAGGTTTTTAAAATGCGAGAGCTGATGAAGTTAGGATACTTAGCTTCAGTTCTGAGGTCGAAATTATGAAACGACGAGTGTATTGAGGGTTGAGTGGTGGCAGTTTGAGAGGTAGGGATTAAATCGGAAGAGACACGTTGACGTTGGATCTTGGTTTGGGGTGGAATAGAGGGAATTGGAGTACAGGTTGGATGCTTAAAATTAGGAAAAATATTAGTTTTGAAACTACAATTGGGGCTGGATTTGTTATGGGGAGAGAAGATGGGTCTTAGCAATTTAGATTTACTTTTTAACTTAGTCAGCAAGCTTAGGTGTGACGGAGTGCTTAACTATATGCTGCTTCTTGTTTGAATTTTCCAACAATTTGCAAACACGCATCTGTCCAAGATTGAAATTGCTGCTGGTGAGATGTTGGAAGCGAATTGCAGTGACCAACTGTGATGTCATTTCTGTTTCCGAAGGAATTCGAAATCCAATCGAAATCAGCATTTAGGTTTGATTAGCTTTCGTGGGACGGCAACTGAAGGAGTTGACATAGATGTGTTCTTTTTTGTCAAGATGGAAGAAGCTTCGCAGGAATCAGTAGGTTGGACCATCCGCAGATGACTTATATATATATGGAAACGAGCGTGATTCCATTTCGGGTTCCATTAATTGAGCCATGTGTGATATATTATAGTGGACGTTTAGGTAAGGCTGCGATTTTACTGCTTATTGTTGAGATGTGGTAATCAATATCACACACGAGGGATCGAATCGCAGTTAGTTTATCATCGACATTATTCACTTTATCGAAGATAACTTTGAGAATAGGATCAGACTATTTAGGTCAGAGTTGTTTGTTCGGCGATGCCTGGAAATGAATGCTAATGTCATCACGTAATAACGTGCACAGAACAGATAGCTTTTCGTCACTCAACACTTTATTCATTCCTGGATTTCACGGAGTACATTATATTACAATGTACATGTACCACATTATTTTTGATTTTACGAGACCGGCTGAGTTCTGGACCGAGTTACGTAACACTTCAACACTTTCGAGACTGTTCTCAATAACTAAAATTTTGTCCGTAATATTTTTGGCGAGTAATTAGAATCGCTTAGGCATTTTAGAGAATGAGATTCTTTTGCTTTCGTCACAAAAAAGGGGTTTATAGGAGAATTCTTTGATAAAGACCGTATTTCTTTTGTTTAACCCGACACAAACGGCATGAAAAGCTTTGTCATAGATGCCCTTGCAAGCTACCCAGTCAGTATAGTTGAAAATTGGTGACGTTGAACTAAATACACGGTTCCGTAAATAAATTAGTAGTGTAGGGCAGCTAGGGTATAAAAATATGTCGCTATTATAATTAGTATTTTAATTTTATTTATTGCTTGATTGCAACTTTCTAGAGATAGGAGCTTTGCACTGAAAACTGCCAGCAGACAAAAAAAATTAATGAATTCGAGCACTTGTAACAGAAAATTGAACAGTTTTATAGGGAGAATAAGAAAAACACGTCTGACTGGTTTGAGTAACTTTGTTAAAGTGAGCTTAGCATACGCTGCCATTCCCGTTTTACAGCCGAAGGCTAGGGATGTTAGTTCGGGATCGAATATGAAAAGCATTACAATATATGAAAAGCAGTATAGTATATGAAAAGAGTACTGTCATTAGCAAAGGAATATATTGGAGTGTCGGAGACAAAACTGAGCCTTAGGGCACACCAGAATTTATTTTGTGAATATCAGACTTGTAAACGCCCAAGTCAACTTGAATTGAGGCAATTGCAATTCCCTCCACACATAAGCGGGCTAATAGTATGGAGCTCAACTAGCATGTCTTCCGTTACTTGCTGCCCGGACGCCTTTCCATTTGTTTATAACCTTGTGGAAACAAATTTTTATTTCGTAATCTTAAATTACTGACAGAAGTGCAAAGGGTTGCATGTACTGGCACATTTGATGCCATAAGAACAACGCTAACAGCAGGACTAGATATTGTCCTCGGTTTATTGTTCTCCGATGCCTACAAGCAAGAATGTCATACCTTGCAAGATTTTCTAAGAATGCCAACTTAAACTATCGACATATCTCAAAATTCGTCTTTATATTCTAGCGTGAAATAGCAATCAAATTAAGACAGAATTTCACCGTTCGGTCTTAGATGTACGTATAACCTTATATAACGCAATCGCATCATCGTATCAAAGTTATACTTATTAGGTAAGTAGTAACCTTTGGTATAACTTTCGCTGATGATGGCTTATCACGGCCACTGTCTTTTGATTCTGGTCTTATGGACATGTAGTCCAACATAAGAAATTAGATTTTCAGCCATAGCCTGAGCCGATTAACTTCGTCTTTCAAAGTAAACCTAAATTCCGGTTGATATATAAGATAAACATATCTGAAACATTTTTGGTAATGCTTTTAAATCTGACCTACCATAGTTTTTTCAATATTAAGTTTGGACAAATTAACAGATCAGTAAACAATGCCAAGACTTACTTCCGAAAGTCAAGTTACTACTCTGTATCATCAATTGAAGGAAGCTATATACTCGTAAGAACACATATACTCGTACCGTGGAAACGGAGAATAAATATGGGATCGTATTTACTCGTAAGACTCTAAAAACAGGCATTTGAAAGGCAACTGCTTCTTTTTGAGAATTTTAAGGTTGAAAGCTCAAGCATAAAGACATACAGATCTAACCTTCAGTAACTCCAAAGCTAATACAGTATATACACTCCATATTACAATATTTTCGAATCAATTAATCATTTTCAGTACTTTGAAATACTATGCTCTGATTTATCATAAGTGAATCATTGGACAATTTGCATCTAATACAGAGATCTCTATCATAAGGAATAAAAATTCTGGTTTTTGAATATTTATAAGTAACAGTATTTTTTTTGGCTCATTAGTATCATATGCCGGAGCATGTGGCTGTAAATACATCCTGTGAAGTGTGAAGTCTGGTATAGAAAATAGGGTTAAAAAGTACACATCAATAAATTAGTATCGAAATTCCTAATGTCCTGAGTCTGACATATACCGTTCTGACACGTGACCGAGAACAAATTGGGACGAATGTAGAATTTCAATATATACTTTCTTACTTAAGGTGGCGCTACAGTCCGGGGTCGACCTGGCCCTCAACCAACACGCGTCTCCAGCCAGCTCGATCGTTAGCTAGCTACCTCCAGTTTCACACGCTAAGTTGGTTAAAGTCCATTTCCTGAGTGCAGGTCTTCCTCTACGGCGCTGTCACTCAGGAGCGGCTTCGAAGACTTTTCGGATCTAGATGACCCAACCACCTAAGTCGTTAGACCTTTACTCTTCTGCCTAAGTCGATATCACTGTACAGCTCGTCGTTGTAATTCCTCCTCCACTCACAGTCTTTGCATAATCCATTTCTGATAAAATCCATGGGTTAGGTTGGCAAGGGTTCTGGTGATGTTGTCTGAATTGATAGCGGAGCCTAAGTACAAAAAGTCCTTAACGCCCTCAAAGTTATATAAGCCGAGGGTGATGTTCTGTCCGAGACTTCGGTGTTGAGTGTCCTTTCTTTTTGATAGCATACTCTTGGTCTTGCCGCCATTGACCGTTAAACCGCTTCAGTCTCAATACTGGGGACAATTTGAGTAATTCTTAAAGTTACCTAAAAATTGATGTTTTTAATTTTAGGTTCAAATGTAAAAACTAGGAAAGTATTTCAAGAAATCATTTTCTTTTCATTTTGCGTCCGTTTGCAAGACGAAAAATTCAGTTTTTATTATAATTTTTTTAACACAACTCCATTTAATGTTTTTTGGAACACTATTCCGGTTGAGTTTAAACAAAGGTCCGAAAGTGTTTGATCTAAACTCAACAGGGACTTCATTCCTATATATTTGTAAATAATAGTATATACAATACTTAGAAACTCAACTGCGAAAACATGCAGCCCTTTGTGCTGGATAGATTTGATTTTAAGAGGTCAGCTAAAGTTAATTTTTTTCTCTCTCCCTCTCTCATTGGAGAAGTACATCACTGTGCAAAATTATAAACTCAAACCCAAATTTTAAATTTTCTTGTAATAAGTAATAAACATTTATTATTGGCTTTGTTCTAAAATATTGTCATACGATACCAATTCAGGGATTGCGATTACGATTCGCGGTAAAAAAAAACAACCATTAACGCAAACAATTTATTTTAAATTTTTATCAACTTCTCGAATAAATAAAGAGTACATGTGTGCAGTAAAAAATGATTACCAACTGTCCTGTAAGTAATTGTCAAGCGTAAAGACGTCCGAAAATGAAAAAAAGTATGAATTTCAAAAATGAGAAGGAATGGTTGGAAAATTGTCTCCATATCAATACTAAAAAAAAGAGAAGAAACTTGTGATTTACCAAGTATATCATAGTCATCTAGAAGAAGGGCAATTAAATCAATAACTGAGTGCTTGATGTCTACCAGAAAACAAGATCTAATAAATGCTACCGAAAACATAACCACTTTTTAATGCCTTAGCAATAGAGAATAATAAGGGTCATGAAAAGATGAAAGCTGATGTAATCAAAACAGTCTCTGGTACAGTACCAGTAAGCGAGTTAAAAGAATAAAAGAAAAGTGAGAAGGAATTAATTTCACTTCCAAGAATTCTTACATTACAAAGTAAATGAGGCTATGAAGGATCATCTGGACAAGGTGCCTACAAGCAAAAAATAAATACACCCGATGGTGAAGCAGATGCATACATGTTTATGACCTTAGGCACTGAAGCTTAACAGTTTAAATATTGAATTGGTCAATGGTCATTGAGTTATTTATAACCATTGTATGATTAACAGAAAAGTTCTGAATGAAATAACAGATACAAAGTCAACACAGTCATGTCTCATTTGCAAAAGAACACAAAAAAACTTCAACAATCAAGATGAATCAAATGATGACGAACATAACTACGAATAGGGAATCTCTCTTTGAGGGAGAGGATTTTGCTGAATGGATATTGGAATCAAGGAGGCAGAAAAAATAAGAAAACAAAGATCTCCAAAGCATTTTCGCGACGAGATTGGGCTCGATGTGGATAGATCAAAACAAGGATCTGGAAATACCAATGATGCTCTGCAGAAATGATACGTTTATTAGACTTAGCCCCGGATGCTGACGAAAATTTCAAAGAAACCTGATTTTTTTTTCTTTAAATTTTTGGTCCGTTTACCTTTTTCCTCACTGTTTGACTTAAAATGAATAACTGAAATATTTTTTGTATGTACTCTAATGTGCCACAAAATAAAAAAAATTCCCTTTTAATACCGCTAAGAAAAACATTTAAATAATTCTTCACTTACCTTAATTCACCATTGTTTTGCTCGGATTAGATTTTAGACACCCTGTTATTACTTCAATTATAGACTTTTGAATGTTTTTAAAGTCAAATATTATGTTTATCCACTGTAGTGAGGAAGTGTTATTTGTGCAAAAGTCTTCAGCATAAGATCTGAAATACCCTGTAAAGAGTTTTTCTCAAAATTCACTAATTTCCTAGTCGTGGGAATTTCCTTCAAGCAGCAAAATGCCTGTTGCTATATTTTCATTTGCTTAGGAGTATGGCGTAGGAATGAATCACAATATTTTAGAGTACGTCCGAAAGTGGCCTTGAGGATGTACCGATGAGCAGTCATAGCGAGACGAGTTTACGGTTAAAAGGTTGAAGGAGCCTAATGCTACTGGCGATCTCTATAGAGCACTGGGGGTGGAAATTGTGATAAAACAGTGTGAGACACGAGACATTAAGTCGATGTTCGAGAGTGTCCATTGTCTGAGTGTTTGACCTATGAGTTTTATCGTACAGTTTTGAATCCTATCTAGCCGGTGTAGAGATTTTTCGGGCGTACCCGACCAGATGTGGGCATTGTACTCTAATTTCGGGCGGATAAATGCTTTATATATTGAGGCCAGATTAGTTGGGGTAAAGTAAATATAGAGTAAAAAATTCTAGACATGTTTTTAGACATTTCATGAGCTGATGGTTTTTAGCGCTTCCATGACCTTGGAAAGAAGGAACGTAAGTGCAATGGGTCTGTAGGAGGAAAGAGAGGAAGATTCGACTTTTTTAGGGAGGGGTTGAAGAATGCTATTTTGCTCCAAGTGGCTTTCTCTTGTTGCCATACTGTACTTTTCGGAATCTTTTCCGCAACTGTGCGGTCGGTGTATGAGATATTAGCTAATATGACGAGCCTAGAGAGTACATTAACCTTATATTTGTCGGGGTGATAAGTTAAAAACAAGATGGCGGTATGACCATCAACGTCTAGTATTCGTGTGGGCTCATTTAAAAGCTGAATTAAGTTATTTTCCGCAGTGCAAATCTCAACACACCGTCCTTCGGGTGTTGTTTGTCTAGAATGTCGAAGCCACCAAGAATTGTGTATATTGAAATCGCCCGTAATGACGATTTCGGTATGAAAATACAGGGATACAATTCTTTGCAGGGGGACAGACAGCACATCAAACTCGGTCAAAGTAGAATTGGTGTCCAGTTTGGGGCTTCTGTAAATAAAGCAATATTGGATAATTTTCTTACGGATATGGAATTGTAACCACATGGAATTGAATTCCGGATTGGAACAGGGACCACATTGTTGTGGAGTTTGGTAGGCTACATCACTACGCTCGTAAATGGCGAGACAATTATGACATTAGTTCGTAGCCAGGTAGCTTCAGACAAGAGCGATCTGAGAGGAGGTGAGGCTGGAGATCTACCTGTGTTTCACTAAGTGCCAAAATAGCTGGTCTGTATGTACAGACGTGTACGTACGCAGAAAAGTGGTTACTATTAAGCTTGTGAATATTAGCTAGATCCACTCTAAATTCCCGAGTCATTGCTGCGAAGTAAAAATTCGGACTTTCGTTTACCGAATGAAATTGCAGCAGGTGCTATACCCTTACAATAATAGGAAACAGCACAACAACAAAATGTATACAAACAACAAGCTATCCATCGATTGTTAGATACACTCAGTCACTGAAGGTGCTGTATGACAATGTAATACAGCAACGGCAGTGACTGAGTGCAAGCAACATTAAGACCAGGGGCAGAAAGGTTGGGATGCCCGCACTGTAGATTTTGACTGCACTGCAGTTAATTTTATTTTTGTCGGTTTGTACGTGTTTTTTTTTTTATTTCTTTTTCTTTTTCCTCCACGCGAGGAGCGAATATTTCACAAGTGCACTTGTCGATGGTCTGCTCGGTCCTGCTCGAATTGCAGTAACATCTGCTCTGCAGCTGTCCATAGCCTTCGCTAATTGTGCGGCTTTACGTGGCCTTATAACAAGGGACCCAAGATTCAACGTGCAAATCTGAAGTTCGTTGTCCCTATTTCGTTTGCAGAGTTTTCCAAAAGTAGATTTGTCCATGTCTGAGGCTTGTTGTTGTTTCGTAACTGTCTATTTTTTTCACGGCCTGGCCGTTCCCCGTCAGCGCAACTCCCAACCTGAAAGGCCAGTTCCCCTCCCTAGGACGAGAGGTCGGTTAGACTGAAGCCATATAAAAAGTAAAAAAGTAAATTTGTTAGTTCCTGCCGAAAATATTCCACAACGGCACGAGTGATTATTGCAAGGAGCATTACAAATCCAACTTTTCAAAAAAGTTAAATTATTTCATCGCATTTAATAAAATTTAAATCCATTTCCTATACAATCAAAATCAAATTCCACTCTAAATTACGAAAGTACTGCTGTCAGTGCTATCTTCTGATAAAAGCCATATTAGAAAAAAGAATTAAAAAGTGAAAACTGAATGGAGTCCAATGAATCCCAGGAGCAGCATAGCAAGCAACTTGCCCGGACAAATCTATTCGCGCGCCCATTAGTAAAGGCAACGAAGAAACTGCACTAAGATTCAAAGTCGACTCAAGAGGACGACCAGTACCGGAACCACTCCTTTGTCATGTAAAATACTGTGACCAACTTCTGCTGTCAGTTTCCATTTTAACAAGTGTAACAGGAAAAAGAAATATGTAACTCGGTTGACTATACAGCCACCACAGTGTAAACCGCAATTTGCGCCAGTCGTAGCAGTATTATGTACTTACCAGTGCTTTCAGTCCAGTTCAACCAATGTCGACTTCGTTGCTGATTTAGCAGGAATTTTCCTGACTCTCATGCACATCATTTCCGTCGGACAAGGGACAATTAAATTTCAAATGAATTTTCAATTATTTTCCATTTCGGTAATGGCTTTTTGCACAAACACAAAAATATGTCTACGATGCCGAATGGATAAAGTACATAGATACACATATACCTTGAAATTTACAATTTTGGAATATTTACGAGTACTTGGAAAGATTTGACTGTGATATTATATTTTTTGCTAAATAGGACATCATTTCGATTTTGACCTTAGTGTGCATAATACATTATGATAACTATAGACTGAGAATAATCTTTTTGGTAAGTTACGAATACTCATCAACATACCAATATAACAAAAAATAAAGGAGATATAAGAGACTTCAATATTGACTACCGTTTTTTTTATTTAAAATTACCTATTTTTATGTGTATAGGTACATATAGTAACATTAATAATTGGCACACTGCTATTCAGAATTATTCTTGTATCGCAAAACGTAAGCAATCAATTTTTCCTTCGTATGTACGAGTTTTAGATTTTTTTTAAGTTAATACCCTTTCGTCTAGACGAGAAAGAATAGAACAGACCAACAGTCTGATCTCGAATACTAGGCTCCGTCGGTGAAACCCTAAGGACGATAGAGACTCACGACAAATAAGGAACCTTAAGAGCTACGGGTTTAGTGGAAGAAGTGTAATGGGCAGCACTAAACACGAGTGTATACAAATTATGAAACTTTAAATTTAAAATTAAAAAAAATATATTTAAAAATCAAATCTACATCTTATCATAAATATATATAAAACAGATACAAAGCTACTTGCTGCGATGTGCTTCCGCCGTTACTTCAAATTTTTGCTCGCTGTATGTGATGGAATACGGGTATCGCAGGTGCTTATGTTGTGTCATCTACATTTTGTGATGGGAACGTGGAACCAAAAGTATGGAATATTAGTGCTGTGCACTATTAAATGCTTTTTGTGTATTATGTTGCATTAACTCCTCCGCCCTTAAATGCAAACGCTCACGTGTGCAAATCGATTATTCATAAAAATTCTGTGATTTGTAATTTTTTTCCACAT
This sequence comes from Volucella bombylans, assembly GCA_949129095.1. Lineage (NCBI taxonomy): Eukaryota > Metazoa > Arthropoda > Insecta > Diptera > Syrphidae > Volucella > Volucella bombylans. The sequence goes on along the minus strand of OX422140.1, from coordinate 305,579,881 downwards.
CTTCTTGTTTTGATGTGTGGGTTTCGATTTACATCGCTTAATGCTTTTTAGCTGTACTATTGTACTTACAAGTTTTGTTTCGGATACCTCTCTCGAAGCATAGATTTGCACTGGTTCATTAAAGTTGTTGGGCGACTTTGTAAACACACGTCTTGCAAATCAAATTATCTACAAAGCACATGTTAAATGTATATGAACGGATAACTTGCACCATTTTCATTTCTGAATACTTTAAAGCATGATTGTTCAACCAAGTTGTGTACTTATTTTAAACAAATTACTTAATGGTTGCCAAGCTACCATACACACTAAAAAGAACGAAAAAGATATTAAACCCCAGGTTCCAGGTTGTCGGATGTGGGATCCTTGGTGCCAGATTGAAGGTGGGGAGTTCATGGTTCCAGGTTTCTGGTGGGGGGTTCCTGGTGTCAGGTCAGTCAAAGCAATGTTTTTTGTGGGTTTGGAAGTGTGCTGTGACACGAGGAGTGTGTGATAAGGCATGTGGTATGTGATTGTTGTTGTTGGGGGGGTTCCTGGTGTCAGGTCAGTTAAAGTAATGTGTATCTTTAGTGGTTGTTGTTGTTTTTGTGGTCTTGGAAGTATGCTGTGACATGAGGAGTGTGTGATAAGGCATGTGGTATGTGATTGTTGTTGTTGGTTGAAGTAAGATTTCCGGTATTTGAAGCGTGAGTGACATGGGTAATGATAAGATACATGATTGTTGTTTATGGAAATAAATTTCGTGAACTTGTGGTAATTGTTTTGAATGTTTTATGTACATCCGTTTGTCTACTGACGCACCTATAACTGATTTAAAACGGCAATAGTCATATGATATCATATTTTGCGGTCACCTTGTTCTAAATTAACAAATCAAAAAATCTATAAAATGTGAAATCACATTTTGTTTTATTACACATCCCTTAAATCGATCTTAGGATAACGAACAAATGGACTATCAAAAGGAATTAAACCAACTCGAAGCAGGTGTCTTTAAGGATACAGTAAAAGTTTCATTATTGAAAAAATATTTGCCTTATGAAATAAGACAAATTAAAATGTGCAAAACTAAATACGGTAAGCGCATGCTGTGTGAGTTGGTGGATTTTCAAGTAAGTACACACATTCTGTACATATGAAAACAAAAAAATACATATATCTTCATATAACAGGTTTTTCTTCCATCACGGTACAGCAGCATGAGTGAAGAAAAGTCAAATATAATTAACAATGAAGCGCATACCATGACATATCTTGGCCCATTGGGAAGATCTTCACAAGTCCGAATTAAAAAGTTGTAAATGAAAAGAATAAATAATGTTAAGAATCAAAATAAATAGTGAGAAAACAAATAAACTTTTTCTTTTTCTTTTTATTTATTGCTTAAATTGGCTACAAAATCTTGAATAATGTGTACTGTAGCTTATTCCAAATCGTTCAAAGCTTTCCTTAGAAGTAATGCATTTTCAAGTGCACAGCATCCATGATGGGCTGGACATTTTTTAATCTCAATGTTTTGCTCTCGCAGCGAACACAAGCTTGCATCCAAGTTCTTCGAGATCAAGGATAATATTGTCGATTTTGATATTTCAGAGAATCTCTTCAATCCACTTTTTTTATATGTGTACGAATTTAAATTCTTATATCAATGGGTCCTGATCTTATTTCCTCATTTTGGGTGTCACATCCACCACAATGATTGGAGCTACTCGTACATTTCTAAAGTCATTACGGGATAATAGTGGCTGAGGCTCGCGCATATAGTAACTCTCTTGAAATTTTGTATACATTTCACATAAAATAGCATAACTTTGCAAAATCAGACAGTAGTATGTGTGGAATCTTCCATGTAACATTTGTCACACTTAGCTTCACTTTTTCCTTTTCCTTTGCTGCACTAGAATAAACAGCATCCTGATCTGTTTTTGAATTTTATTAAAGTCTTCGGCAAAACCCAAAAGCATTTTCTGTGGTACACAAAAATTAAAATTTCCATTTTCTAATTCAACGTTTTCCTTAGCAAACCATCCAGCATTTTCCAACATTTTGCTTTCATTTTGGTTAAGAGAAATCTAACTTTTTATTGTTGATGTTATGCCTATATTTCGGGTACGGTCTATTTCGATTCCATTTATTTCATAAAGTATTTCGTCAAACCAATATGCTACACAACTATTTTTCAACTTGATATTACGTGATATTGTTGCATCATTGTCAAGAGTTACATGCCCTTCGATGTATAGATAACTCTCACTTGGTAATACATACAGATCTTGATTCTGAATACATATTCTTACTTCATCATTATTTTGAAATGCTTGCAAGTATGGTGAGTAGCTGTGGTACTCCTTTTTTATAATGCTTTCATCGTAGATGTGCTTTTGTAATATATTTATAACCTCATTCATCATTGTTTTTTCAATTGAAATCCTAAAGATTTTAAGTATTCCTTATTAGCATCGGTCAATAATTCGCAACGTTTTCTTTTTTCTGCTCGTTTGTCTATTACCCCTGTTTGTTGTTTGGTGATTGGTGAAGGAGTTATTAGTGTACTAGATATTATGTTGTTTTTATCAAAAATAATGGCTGTTCGTTTTTTATCATAAATAATCATTATTCATCTCGTTTTAAATGAAGTCGGAGAGTTATTGTTTCTTCACGAAAATTTACCAGATTGCCGTCTTGGTCAACAATTTTAACAGTAATAGATGTTATTTGTCTGGTGGTTACAGGTAAATAGATAACATTTTTGGGGATTTCATCTAATTTATACCCAGGAGTACCGATTAATGAAAACTTATGAAGTGTATGGGCCGGTGCACTATTAATATAAGATCCGCTAACGATATTACATTCTATACATATTACGTTGATTTTCATTACATTTATAGGTAAATCAGATTCATGTATCTCAATTGACTTTAATTTTCGTCTACTGAATCCCAATAATGAACCAATACTTCGATCACGATCAAAATTAATATCATCACTACAGTACATTTCAGTTTTTAATGTATTATAATTTGCGTCAATAAAAAGTTCGCCAGTAGCGTTAATTTCCTCATATTTTTTTTGCGTATGAATTCAGATATATCCACGAATTCATACTGGAAGTTCTATGACATTGTTATTTACGTGAACAGATTATTGCCCAAATCAACGTTGGGTATTGAATTGTATGTGTGGAAATCAACAAGACCGCAAACATAACTCCTTTCCAAATTAATTGGTGGAAAGTAATTAGCAGTTAGCATTGATGATGTACAGTTTAAAGTCAATGTTATTGACATCTTAAAGGATAGTATTAAAGTGAAAAAAAAATATCTAAGCTATGTATATTTAAATTTATTAAACATTAAATTACAAATTTAAGCTATGCAATGGTGTGTGTGTTTTTTTTTTTTTTGGTTGCGCCAATGGATGTGGTAATCTTCATAGATACGGTAGCCCGTGCCACCAACATGCACGATTCGCAACACCCAAATGTTCGATGCTAGGAGTGCGCCTACTAATCCACACCACTACGTCCTTCAACCACTCTCCCCGCGGGACTGCCGTTAGGTATTACTTCGCGGGGCTGGTTAGCATTACCATTCCTGCTATCATTTGCTTCTTCAGCTCTTCTAATTTTTTCTATTCTTCTTAGCTCGTTTTGCACAATTGTCACTGAAAAAGTACGATAAAATGATAAAATGATCACCACACGGAACAACTAATTATCCTTTAGACTTTTGATAAGAGCGGAGAAATAAAACGCACGCCTTGTTCACTTCGTTACAATTGTAAGAGTGTAATGGATTTATCCCCACAATTTTTTTTTAATTTTTGGTGGGGGCTAACGCCCCCATTTATTATGCTTAATACAAGCTCAAAAACTAAGACTTAAACTAATACTAGGGCTTAAAGCTAAGGATGGTGAAGGAGATCGAATTTGAGGGAAAGTGTGCTGCGATTAAAATCGAAAACGGAAAGGTTGGAGTTTACCTTACGCAGCATACGGGAGATTGGTTCGTTAGAGCCATATGTGGTGCGGTGGATAGGTAGATAAAAGAGACGGGTGGAACGTAGATTACAAGTGTTAGTGTTAAAGAAAATGGAGTTGCAAAGAGGCATGCAATCGACGGAGCCTGAGAGGAGTCGGTGAATGAACAAAATGTCTGCTGCGTCCCTTCGTTCCTCAAGGGTATTCAGGTTAATGAGTTTGAGACGGTCTCGATAGGGAGGTAAGATTAGAGGATCGTTCCAAGGTAGACCTCGAAGAGCAAAGCGAAGAAAACGACGCTGGATCCTCTCAATACGAGATACATGAACTCGTTGAAAGGGACACCACGCTTGGCTAGCGTACTCGAGAAGGGGGCGAACGTAAGTGATGTATAGTGATCTAGTCACGTACGGGTTGCAGAATTCTTTGGACCATCTTTTAACGAAGCCGAGTGATGAGTTTGCTTTAGAAATTATCTCATCAATATGCGAGCGGAAATTAAGCTGCCTGTCGCATAATATACCAAGGTCGCGGATAGATTCAACAAGGGGTATAGGTTGGCCGTCGAGATGGTAAATTCGTTGAGGAGACTTCTTGCACTTACGTGAGAAAGTAATCGATTGACATTTGGAGACATTGAGTTCCAAGCAGTTCTTGATGCACCAGGTGGAAAAACTATTTAGATCTATTTGAAGGACGGTGGAGTCTTGTTGTGAGGAAATGGGTTTAAAAAATTTGGTATCGTCAGCATAGAGAGAAAGTGTTGAGTGTTGAATGAGCCTTTGAAGGTCGTTAATAGTTAGGATGAAGAGGAGTGGACCTTGAGGAACACCTGAGGTGGCCAAGAAAGGGGCTGATAGGACAGATCTGAAACGAACATTATAAAAACGATTATCCAAGTAAGAAGATATCCATTTAAGCAAAATGGGTTCAAAGCCCAGGACGGACAATTTGAACAGGATTAGTTTATGAGATATCTTGTCAAAAGCTTTACTGAAATCAGTTGTTATAACGTCAACTTCTTTACCCTTTTCTAAGGCTGAGAGAACAGAGGACACGAATTCTACGAGGTTAGTGGTAGTTGATCTACCCTTCAGAAAGCCATGTTGATTGGGGGAAATAAAAGATTTACACTGAAAGCTTAAGGCTTCATGCAAAATACTTTCGAGGAGTTTGGGTATATGGGAAAGTTTAGCTATAGGGCGGTAATTGGTGACTTCGCTCTTTAATCCCTTTTTGTGTATGGGTGTTATGAAAGAGGACTTCCATATCTGTGGAAATTCACCTTGAGAGAGCGATAATCGGAAGAGATTAGCAAGGGGGCGTGAAAGAGTTGAGGAACACTTTTTAAGAAATATGGATGGAAGGCCATCTGGGCCGGGTAAGTATTCATCATCAAGTTGTTGTAATTTGTTTTCTATTACTGTATGATCAAAGCTATGAGAAATAGTAGGGCCAATAGGGAAGTTAAGTAGGTATTTGAAATAAGAGGGATGCGGTACGAAGGAATTATCGGCAAAGGATTGCTTAAAAAAAGTAGCAAAAAAGTTAGCTATGGTATGCGGATCAGTTGATGATATATTTTCGTATGAGAGGGATGGAGGAAAACCGTCGGATTTTTTTTGTAATTAACGAATTGATAGAAAGACTTAGGATCATTTATAAGCCTTGATTGCGCACTATCAAGGTATCGCTGATAGAGAAACTTATAGAGCTGGGCGAATTGAAGGTATGACCCGAGATAGTTTGAATAGTCAACAAAAGAGTTGGACCGGAGGAAAACTGTCCATAATTTGTTTCTTTTGTTACGTAAAGAGCGAAGTTTACGATTATACCACGGGGGGCTCGTAGAAGAGGCTCTATTACGCGAAAAGGGGACATAGAGAGAAATAGAATTAAGTAATTCTCTGTAGAAAATATAGAGAGCACTTTTTAGGGGCATATTGGCGAATCAAAAGAACACTTACTAAGATATGCGTTAATTTTGCGGAAATTCGCTTTATGAAAGTCGTAAGAAATGGTAGCTGCAGATGGGGTGGGGCGGAAAGTAGAGTGGTGGAAAAGAGAAAGAAGAAGTGGTGGGTGAAAGTTATCAATGGTCGATAGTGAAAGGGGACAGAGCGACACAGAGGAGTTTATGGGGTCAGTGGTGAAAATGAGGTCTAATTGCCTTCCCATATAGTTGGAGACTCCACTAACTTGGCATAAGCTAGAGTCTGTGAGCTCATCCAAGAAGAGACATTCTTTACTCGAGATAGGGTAAGCGATAAAAAAGGATTTATCATCTGATTGAGTCCAGTGCAGCTGAAGTAGATTGAAATCGCCAAATACGATGATATCATCGAGAGGATCAGATAAGTTAATTATTTGATCAATTGCATCGATAGCGAGTTGGTAGCATTCGATTGGTTGGGCCGGTAGGATGTAAAAACACATAATGTACAGGGACCTGCAGGGGAGTGTTATCTTTATTGAAACGTAGTCAAGTTTAGAGGAAGTAGAAACAGCGATTGGTAAAGAGTTTAGGTCATTGCGGACGGCCAGTAGGACACCTCGACACGGAGCATCATCATTTGGGCGGGTAAGATCGTCGTCTCGGAAAACATTGAAACTAGGGGGGAATAATTCCTGATTATTTATATCGGGAATTAGATTAGTTTCGGTCAGAGCGTAGACCTCAAATGGGAGAGCGTGAGATTGGCGCAAGACGGCACGGGTCTTAGATCGCAGTCCTCTTACGTTTGGATAGTAAAAGGTAAGAGGAAGGTTATTACGAGAGGGCGTAGGAGTGGATGGTCGAAACACTGGCAATGGTAGCACGTTAGGGACGAAAAAATTTGTCGTTGTCAGCTCTGCTTCGTTGGAGGTGTGAGATCCTTTTTGAGTGCACATAGTTACCGAAAGCAGCAAGGTCGTCTGAGACTTTTTGCGGAGACATATTAAAAATCTCGTGGAACTTGATGTATAAGTTCCTCAGACTTGTAAGGTCAGTAGGGAGACCTTCCTGCTGTATTGAGACCATGACGCTTGTTTTAGTTTTCCCCTCATAACAAACTGAGTCTGATTTGTCATGCAGATATGCTAGAAGGAGACGTATATTCTCGTACGTCTTTTTTTCTCTAAGCCTAGAAAGTGCATAACGACATTCTGTTGAGCCAAAAGTTTGTTGGGTTATTTTAACTGTGGGTGGCAGAAGGGGGTCAAAAATGGGGCAGGTGGACGAAGATTTTGAAGGCGATGCAGGGGTGATTGAAGGGGCATTAGACACATGTAGATTACTAATGATTTACATTTGCCTTTTTACATATATTATATTTTACATTAACATATATTGTTATAATTAGGTATACAAATTTTTAATTATGTAAACTTCTACAACATCCTCCCCGGCCGTGAACGTAGTTCTAAATGTATGTCGACCCTTAGTTTAGCAAAGTGTCTCTGCCTTCATGTTGTTGCTTTCCTTGTCGATCGCCCACAGCCATCTTCTTCTTTAGTTTTGATCAACTTCATGTATTATTGATGTTGTGTTGTGCTGATTGCCGAACCGGCATAATGTGTAGTGCAAGTGCTGTGTTGTGTTGTGCGAAGAAAAAATAAAAGTAAAACGGGTTCGATAAAGTTGCGAAGTTCCTGATATTTTGATGAATAATGTAAGTATTGTGTATTGACCATGTAATTTAATGTAAAAATTAATAAATATTTGAAAATGACTTATTGGGTCAGTGGCCATTGTTGTTGCAACTGTGCAATGAATTTCACAATGGAAGTTACTCATCCTTCTCTTTCGTGTGCGTAGATCGTTTAGAGTTGTAAACAATCTAGATTTTCGTGAAGTGTAGTGTTGTCCTTGAACTCCAATTTGCAAAAATTTTTTTTTTTATGTGTTACTCCAAAACAATAAATTGTGGAATTGTGTGTGTTTCCAATGTGGGTCATGATAGTTTTATCGCATGAGAACATGTGCTATCAGCTGAATGTGTTGAGTGGGAGTCTATGCACTGAGACTCTTTAAAATAATTTGTTATTATTTGATTCGATTTTTTTTTTTTTATTGATTTTTGCAAGATTGTGTAGATTGCGTTATTAATTTGTTATTGTTGTACCTATATTAATCATTGGAAAGTGTATAGTAAATGTTTTTGTATGCACATAAAATAAATAAAGTAAATTCCGGACAAAAACTGTGGTTTGTACTTGCCGTCGGCATTCTGAGTTTTATGGTTTACTGTCGGCGTTTTGAGTTTTATGGTTTGCCGTCGGCGTTTTGAATTTTGTGTTTTGCCGTCGGCATTTTGACGATTTTATGTGCATATATTTTATGAAGCTTGATTATTGTTGATTTGGATGTGTGTGTTTTGTAGGATTAAATTAATTTAATTAATTGTCTTCTTTATATGTGCTATTGGTCGGAAGTAAACAAATTTTTGTGATCGGTCGTTTTATTTCTCCATTTTGTCTTTTCAATCTGACGACCCGAACCAAGTTATCAGTGCCAGGGTACGTACTTACGACGCGTGCTAAACTCCATTTTGTCGGGGGTAGGTGATCATCCTTGATCAGGACTAGGTCTCCTATCTTGGGTTGCTCCTCAATTTGTTGCCACTTTGGGCGCTGTTGCAGACGCGTCAAGTATTCGGCTTTCCACTGCTTCTAGAATAGTTGTTGTAATTTCTGGACGCGGTCCCATCGTTTTAAATATCCACTGTTTGTCTCCGCTAAGTTTGGTTGATGGCTTGAGTTTAGGGGTCGTCCGACAAGGAAGTGTCCGGGAGTGAGCGCGGTGAAATCGTGAGGATTGTCGGTCATAGGACTCAATGGTCTCGAATTCAAACACGCTTCTATTTGATGTAGAAACGTGGTGAGTTCCTCAAATGTGTAAGTGTCGATGCCGATGATCCTTTTAAGGTGGAATTTTATTGATTTTACTCCGGCATCCCACAATCCACCAAAGTGCGGGGAAGCTGGAGGAATAAAATGCCACTCTATTCCGTCTTTAGAGATCGTTTCTACCACATCCTTCCAATCAAACTTCGATTGGTGAAATGACTTCTTCAATTCCTTGTTGGCTCCCACGAAGTTCGTCCAATTATCGCTGAATATATGCGAACACAATCCTCTTCTCGCCGTGAATCGTCGAAGGGCTGTGATGAACGCTTGTGTGTTAAGGTCGCTCACCAATTCGATGTGTATGGCCTTGGTAGCCAAACACACAAAAATGGCAAAGTACGCCTTGAGGGTTTTGGCGCCCCTCCCTTTCCACGACTTGACTTCGATCGGACCTGCGTAGTCGACCCCGGAATGTGTGAACGGTTGAGAAATGCGGACTCTTGGGGCCGGTAGATTACCCATCAGTTGGTGCGACGGTTTAGCTCGATATCGAAAGCAGATGGAGCAGCCATGTAGGTATCCCTTTACGTAATTTTTAAATTTCAGGATGTTGCGCAAGTATGCTGTGGTTTGCTGTAGTCCTCCATGAAACGTTCGCAGATGAGCATCAGCAATCAGAAGCTTTGTGAAATTATGATTTCCTTTGAGTATGATTGGGTGTTGTTGATGAAATGGAAGATCCGCCTGTTGCAATCTACCTCCGACTAGCAAGATCCCATCAGAGTCCGTATAAGGGCAGACTGAGCTTGGGGCTTTGGCTTTCACGTCGGGAGTAAACATTTCTGCTTGTACCAGCTTTACGGCAAATAGTGTGGCAGAATGAATCTCGACTGGAGAGAGTAAATTACCTTTTCTCGACTCAGGTATGGTTTTTAAACTTGTAACAAATCTTTGACAGTACGCAATGATCCTTATAAGTTTTGTAAGATTAGAGTGTTTTGATATTAAAGTATAAAAATCATTTTTTACCTGAATACCGATGTAAGTTTTAATTGACCGTTTCTCCTCGTTTGTAGTTAAGCTCGTCGGTTGCTGTGGACAATGAAATTCCCAAGATTCACGCAGAAAATCTGGACCATCCCACCAAAGTTTGTTAGCATGTAAGGCAGAAGGCGTTGTTCCTCTGGATGCTCTGTCTGCAGGATTCATTTCACTGGGAATGTATTTCCAGCTCTCTGGTCTCACCAGTCGTTGTATTTCGGCTACCCGGTTGTTAAAAAAGGTAGCCCACTTAGTTGGAGTAGCAGCAATCCATGATAACGCAATGGTTGAGTCAGTCCACGCATATTGCTGCACATCTGGAAAGCCTAAAACCTTAGAAGTATAGTCCAGTAGTGTTGCAAGAGTAACGGCTCCACAGAGTTAGAGTCGTGGCAATGTCTAGGTTTTTACTGGAGCTACTCTGGTCTTGGACATAAGCAACTGTACGTGGATGACGTCGTTGGAATCGAGAACTCGGAGGTATATGGCGGCGCCGTATGCCTTCTCAGACGCGTCACTGAAACCATGTAAGTCGAGTTCCTTAAGAATGCTGTGCGTGTGGATCCATCGAGGGATACCGATCTTTTTAAGTTGCGGCAATTCCTCACGAAAAGCGTTCCACTCCTTCTTCAACTCCTATGAAATAGGTTCGTCCCACTTCAGCACGCTACGCCACAATTTCTGCATCAGAATTTTGCCCTTGACGTCGCAGGGTGAAATCCATCCTAAAGCGAAGAGCTTAGCAATGGTGGACAGGATTGTCCTTCTTGTTGGGTCAGCACCGTCGAGTTGGATGTTCTGAAATGAAAGACTATCGTCTACTGGAAACCACTTGATACCTAAAGTGTTGACATGATCTGGGGTATCTAAAGGTAAAGAAAAGGCAACTTCCCGCTGATCTAAAGGTATTTGTCCCAAAACCTCGTTGGAATTGCTTGCCCATTTCCGCAGATTGAACCCTCCCGCGGCCAGCAAACTGTTAACTTCATCATGCTGCAACACTGTTTCCTCAACAGTATCAGCTCCGGCGAATAGATCGTCTACATAAGTATCTTCTCTCACTATTCGTGCGCCCAAAGGATAGTTGTGCTCCTCACCAGTGGCCAGTTGATTTAGCGATCGAATGGCAAGGTAGGGTGCACAGCTTGTACCGAACATAATCGTCTGGATACGATATACCTTAATTGGATTGATATCACAGTCACGCCAAACTATCAGCTGGTAATAAGAGTCGGCTGAGCTGACACGGATTTGCCTGTACATTTTCTCAATGTCTGCTGTAAAGGTATATTTATGTTTTCTCCATCTTAAATTGATTTCAATAATGTCCGTCTGTTGTTTAGGTCCTGTCATTAAATGCTGGTTCAACGAAGTTCCAACTGATGTTTTGGCTGCAGCATCAAAGACGACCCGGAGTTTTGTCGTTGAACTGGATGCTTTGGACACGGCGTGGTGCGGCACGAAGAAGTGATAAGAAGTCTTGAGTACTTCGTCCTTGCTGACTTCGACTTCTTTCATATGTCCCAAATGTAAGTACTCGTCTATACACTTCTTGTACTCTAAGGGTAGTGTAGGGTCATACCTGAATCGTCGTTCCAGCTGAGCAAACCTACGCAAGGCACCTTCCTTCGAGGATCCAAGCCCAGGTTTGCTCCCTTCCTTAAATGATAACGATACCTCGTATTCGTCCACTATCCAACCTTTTCATCGTTGCCTTATAAAACTCCTCACATACCTTGTCCTCATATGTTTGATGAGCCTTGAAACGTTAGAGTTGCCGGCTGCATCAAGTACTTGAACGAAGGTCCTTATGGTCCGAATTGGATTTGCTTCCTCGCCACGGATGATTTCTGGCTGTACTATCTCGGAGTAGATGTCGTTTCCCAATAATAGATCGACTTCGGCGGGTTTATAGTAGGTCGGGTCAGATAGAGTTAGTCCTTGTATGTGCTTCCACTGCTTTGGTATTTGCTCGTGGGCCGGAAGAAGGCCAGTCAGCGATTCGAATATTAAGGCTCGGGTACTAGTTTCAGAGACCGAGTGCAGAGACCCCAACCTAAGCTCAATGTAGCTGTGACAAGTTCCGCTGCTGACCTTCCCCAACCCTGATACCTCTACGAAAGTCCGTTTTCCCTTTATCACAATACCTAATCTCTTAACTGCCCGATCAGTAATAAAGGTGGCCTCTGAACCCGGATCTATCAAACCGCGGAGTGTAATGTCTATACCTGAAGAGGATCTTACTTTCACCAGCACTGTTGCGAGTAACACGTCTACATGGGAATCTACTGCGTGAAAAGTGTTGACCTGGTTGAGTGGGCTGAAAGGTGGTAGCATTTAAGTTTATTGTAGATAAATGGGATTGTGTGGGGGTGCATGTGTGTTGGGTGGTGGTGACCGAATTAGGCGCTGTATGTGTCGTGTAGTGTTGGGTATTTGCTGTGTGTGAATTGAATTGTGAGTGTGAAGGGGGGTTAATGTGTAAAAGGGAGTGGTGAAGCTGTTGACAAAAGTAGCATCGGACTCTGCTGGCACACTGTTGAGTTGCGTGACTGTATGCAAGACAATTCTCGCATACGCCGATTTTACCCCCACGACATTCCTGCGAGACACGATGTCCATTTTTAGAAACCGGTTGCAGGTCGGCAGTGAATGAGGCCCTTTATTGCACACTTTGCAGCTGAACTTACTTTTTTGATTCTACTTCAAGTGAAATGATTTTATTTTTGTTGAAGGTGCCCTAGAGATCTTACTGACTCCTATATCTTCCCGTTGACCAACTGCCTCCAATGTCCTAAACCTCGCTTCTAAAAATTCAGTGAAACACTCAAACTTTGGTAATGGTGGGGAATTTTTTTTTACTAAACAAAAGATAAGGATAACATCCCAGTGTTCCACCGGTACCTCGAGATTTTTCAACGCTTGTCGACATTCTACTGATGTATCCAGTAATTTTTTCAGATGTCCAGCAGTCTCGTGGATAATGTTCTCCTGTGCAAAAAAGATTCTCAGCTGCGCATTACCGAGGACGCGTTTATGGTCATAGCGAGATGTGAGAATGTCCCATGCTGGCTTATAGTTCCCGTTTTCAATGACTAAATGTTGAAGGAGACGCTCGGCCTCACCCCCCAAACTAGATTTAAAATAATGCAATTTCTCAACCTTAGTTAATGCTTTATTTGTATGTATTAAAGATACAAAAAGATCATGAAATGATCTCCAGGATTCATATTCTCCCAAAAAGACCGGTAAATTTATTTTCGACAAACGAATGATGTTTTTATCGCTAGAAGTACTTATAATACCACTTACCGGAGCCTGAACTGTTGCTTGAAGTTTATCCATGCTATCTAATAGCGCTGTTTTGTAGTCCAGGTAATTGTCTTTTATCCTTTCGAAAATTTCCTCTAATTCATCTTCCTTTCCAGATTCAATTGAGGATATTCCACCGGTGTTATGTTGGGTACTAATCTTGAAATTTTCCTCCAGCACGGCAATCCTATTGGAGATGTAATTTTTTGTCCTCTCCTTCGGGGATCTCTTTCCACAATTTTCCCAATCTTTTGTAATTTGCTTTAGCAAATTCTTTTGGAGCTTAAGAGCGGTGCTCATTGTTGAAATTAAGCAACAAAAAAAATACTCGTAAGAAAAAAAATAAAAAATAAAATGGGGGTGTATTTCAACTTACATATCTTTCAGATTCTTTAAATTGCCGAAGATTTGCAGAAAATTGATTTGAAATCAAAGCGGTATCCCAGATATGTGTTGCACAGTTGTAGCGGATATTCCAACGGAGTCTTTGCGGCAGCAACGTACTCAACGGTGGATATGCTGTTGCAATATAGTCCAACGGTGAGCAAAACTGTTGACTGGAACGGTCAAAGTGTCGAACAACGGGGATGAATATTATAGCGGCGATTTGACTACAATTTTTTATTAGTCTGATGTTTTTTTTTTTAAAAACAATTTGAGGAGTGGAAAAATTGCACGACGCGGGAAATCGATTTGCACTTTTAAAAAAAACTCACTGGTAGAACTGTTCTTTCCTTTTTGTCTATAGTTTATTTAGATTAATGTCAAATATTTTACTTTATGATAAAAGGTATACACACACATTGATTGATTTACTATCAATCGTAAGGACTCGAAGGACCATGAAAAAGTACGATAAAATGATCACCACACGGACCAACTAATTATCCTTTAGACTTTTGATAAGAGCGGAGAAATAAAACGCACGTCTTGTTCACATCGTTACAATTTTAAGAGTGTAATGGATTTATCCCCACGAGGTATGCAATATATTGGGTTTTAATTACAATCGATTATATTATGAATTTACTGCATATCATTCTTATTGGTAATGCAATAGATGATTTACATTTGCCTTTTTAACATATATTATTATAATTAGGTACACAAATTTATAATTATGTAAGCTTCTACAACAGTCACAAATGTGTCGATTTCCATCCAATTTTCCTCCGACTGCAACATTTGGTCTATGAGCAGTATTGGACTGGGCAGATTAATTCTCCACTGCGAAAAACGCCGGCAATGAAATATGGTGTGCTCCGTATCTTCCTCCTCGTTTGAGCACTCTGAGCACAAAGGGGAGCTATCGTGTCCGAATCGGTGCAAGTATTTGCGATAGCCGCCGTGACCAGATAGGAACTGCGTAAGGTGGTAGTTGTTATCCCCATGTGCTCGTTTTGTCCAGGTCTCGATGTTCGGGATCAACTTGTAGGTCCATCTGCCTTTTGTACTATTATCCCACCTGACTTGCCAGAGGGCTGCTGAAGCCGCTCGATCTTCTCCTTTTATTCTTGCAATTTCACCTGCATCTTGTCGCCCTGGGGTTCTTCTATTATAAATTCTCAACATCTCGTCCGCGAGAATGTCGATCGGAACCATTCCTGCTATCATGAAGGCTGCTTCATCCGAGATTGTTCGAAATCCACAGATCGCTCTTAATGCACGGAGCCTGTATTGTTTGCTTTTATGGCGAGTGCCCCGCCCAGACCGGAGCAGCGTATAAGAGGATTGAGCTGACTACTCTAGATAGGAGAATCCGCCTAGCATATCCAGGTCCACCAATGTTTTTTAGTATCCTAGAAAGTGCTCCTTGCAGCAGTAAAGCCGTGTTACTGAAGTACTCTACATGTGCTTTGAACTGTAATCTGTTATCAAGTATTACTCCCAGGTATTTTATTGATTCTTTCGATCGGATTATTTGATGTCCCACCCGTATATCGGCGTATTCTACAATTCTTCTACTGTTAATTAAGACGGCTTCCGTTTTATGGTCCGCTAATTCTAGACCGGCGGATACTAGCCAGTCTTTGATGCGAATAATCGTTACATTTGTGGCAGACTCTATCTCCTTTATTTCTTTTGCCACCATAACGTCGGCAATGTCGTCTGCAAATCCGATTACTTGAACTCCTCTCGGCAACATAAGCCTTAGCACTCCGTCATACATAATGTTCCATGTTCTTTCTCCTTGTATCGCTTCGGTCGCAATGTCGACCACAGTTTTTATGGCTTGAACAGTAGACCGCGATTTTCTAAACCCAAACTGCAAGTCTGATAGTGCTCCTCTCTCTTCTGCTACCGTGAGCAGTCTAGCATATATTATCCGTTGCAGTATCTTTCCCATTGTGTCTAGAAGGCATATTGGACGATACGAGGACGGTTCCCCAGGTGGCTTGTTTCCCTTTGGAAGCAAGACTAGGTGTTGTAGTTTCCAAGCATCCGGGAAAACTCCTTCTTCAAGACGTTTTTGCATTGTTTCCATAAACATGTCTGTCCGCTTATGAATAGCTGCTTTTAGTGCCTTATTTGGTAAGCCATCAGGTCCGGGCGCTTTACTGTCGCCTATCTTCCTGCATGCGTTTCTGAGTTCATCTGCTGTGACTATTGGGATGTCCTCCGTGTTGGACTCCCTAATTATATGGTACATAGTAGATGTACTTCGGGGGAAAGGTGTTCTACTATGGAGCTTAGGATTGCTGGACATGTTATTTGGACATGTATATCATGACGATCCTATATACTGTACCCCAAGGGTTTATGTCAGCTTCTTCACAAAGTTTTTTAAAACATCTTGTCTTGCTCTCCTTGATTGCCTTTTTTAGGTCGCGTCTTGCTTTTTAAAAACCAATAAGGTGTTCTTCAAAGCGATCTCTTCCCCTAGATCTTTGGACTTTGTGTCGGGCTTTTAAGCACTTTGCTCTAAGCTTTTCTATTTCCTCATTCCACCAGTAGCATGGTGTTCCTCCTCTAGTACCCGTTCTTCTGGGCATTGATGCATCGCACGCAGTAGTGAGAATGCGGACGAGTTGTTATATACAGGCTTCAGCTGTTCCGCTTTGAATTATGTTTTCGATATTTATCATTTCTTCGAACGCGTACAGGTCGAAGTGTGTGTCCTTCCATCTTGGGCCCGTTCGTTTAGCGCGTTGCACGGTACTCTTCTCCTTCGTTTCAAATATTATTGCTTTTTGATCACTGTACGTGTATTCTTCGCTGACTCGCCATTTTATGTTTCGCAAGAGGGAGTTGCTAACGAACGTAATTTCAATAATCGAGCCCGTACCTGCCTTACCATATGTATTTGCACGACCTTGGTTTGCAATGCCTATGTTAAGAGTTGCAAAACTTTCTAGCAGACTACGGCCTCTGGCATTTGTAAGTCTGCTACCCCACTCCGTTGCCCATGCATTAAAGTTGCTATGCTGGATTCCCGGCACCGATACGGCGATGCCCCGAACCAAACGATAGCACTTTATTCTCTCTCTGGGATCCCGCTATCCCAGCTGTGGGTTCAACCAGGTAGCGCGTACCGGCAGCTAAACCTGGGCGAAATGAGAAAGAAAAAAATATGGGCGCCACGTGATTTTTGTTGGAATCACGAAACCTTTTAAAGAAAGAAAAGAAGAAGGAAAAAAAACTTCCCCGAAGAAGAAAAAAACCGAACCAAAAAAAAACAAACAGCCAAAAATAAAAAAAAGGCCAAAAATTTCACCACGTTATAAAAGCCCCGTTGGGGCTTGACGATTTATTCTTGTTTAAATTAGCGGTACACTCGTCAATAGAGTGACCCGCTATTTTCCACGTCCCGAAACAACAACAAAAAAAAACGTTAATCAACGGGTCGCGTGTCCCGTCTTTTCTCGGGAATTTTCGCACGCGCGGCCCACCGGAGTCTTAATTTGCGAAATTTAAAAAAAACGAATTTATTATTATTATTATTTTTTTTTTTTTTTTTTTTTTTTCTTCACTACACTATACTGAGCTGTTATTCCTAGCGGTGCTGCGCCCCTTTCTGGCACAGTGCCTCGTTCCTTTCGTCCCGCTACCGCAGCTATCCCAGTCCTGGTTCCTGTCTCCCCCTTTTTTTATTTTGTTCCTTTTCCCGTCCTTTTTATCTTACTCCGCGATTTGCGATTTGCGAATTTCTTTATTTTATTTATTTTTTTTTTGTCTACGCGAATCTACTCTAACTCTACTTTTTACAACAAAAGAAAAATTGCTTTTCGCAATATCTATATATTTTTTTTTTTTTTTTGTCGCACAACTCCTCAGACTCCGAGTTCGCTCCCACTTCCAGTAATGACTGGGAACTCCACTGAGCGAGTTTGTGGAAGCTGTGGATCCTAGCTATTGCCTACTCTTAGGTTCTACTAAAAAGAAATTGCGAAAAGCAGAGTTTCCATCCTTTCTGATCGCCGGGTAATTTTCCCCCATCGGATTACACTAATAAAATTTAAAACGCCCGCGAAGGAGAAAGGAAATGCGATGGAATGGTAGCTGAAGTGTTGGGACGGAAGGAAAAGAATATAGATACAATCCAGAAGGGATTGTATCTCAATCCAACCATCCGTTGGATCGCCGCCCCTCACAAAAGCCAAGTATAGTGCCTGTGCAAATTTAAATTTTTATATTTTTTTTTTTTTTCCCGGGTCCCTACCTACTCCAGTGGATCGGCGTTCAGATTTGGGGGGGGTGGGGACTGACAAATAGCGTGTCACTCCTTACAATTATTTATTTATTATTTTTTTTTTTGTCATTGGGCCCTTCTGCCCTCTGGCCACTCTGCCAGTTTGTACTTTTTTTTGTTTTCTTTTGCCATGTTTGTTGTCGGTTAGCGTTCTTTATTGTTGGTTGGTGTTCTTGGTTGCTGCTGGTTTTGCATTTATGTTTTCTTGTTCCCTCGGTGGAGGCGGTCTTATTACTTGGCCGTCCGCCTACACGCCTCTGCTGCTCCTTCGGTGCTCCATCGGTGGGGTGCTGGCTTAAAAAGGGGTCGTCATCCCTTCACCCATCGAACCTAACTTTTAAAGCTGGTACGTCGTTGGGGTGTGCCCGGTTATACTGGCCGTCCGCCCGCACACCACTGTTGCTCCTTCGTTGCTCCCTCGTTGGGGTGTTGCTACACAAGAGATCGTCGTCTCTTGACCCATCGATCAAATGGCTTGGTTCGTACACCCCTGGGTAGCATAATGGGGTGTATTCTTCGCCATATGTTGTTTGGCTTTCGTTGGGGTGTAGGTTCCAGGGATCGTCTTCCCCCACCCGTCATCATCGTGTTGGGGTGTCTGGATCAAAAGGACCGTCCGTCCCCACCCGTCGGCGACTTTCAGACGTCCTGTCTGATGCTGCCCGTTGCGAGTCTCCCGTCCATCTATGGGCTCCGACAACGGTGTTCCTGGTGGACCTCCTGTCGCACCCTGGGGTTCTTCCTGTGAACCTATGTGGGTTGTTTTCCGAGGTCTGGGATTGGTGGGCCACTGGCTGATGGGACCATGGCTGCCCTCCACCTCCGCCAGA
Source organism: Volucella bombylans (assembly GCA_949129095.1). Lineage (NCBI taxonomy): Eukaryota > Metazoa > Arthropoda > Insecta > Diptera > Syrphidae > Volucella > Volucella bombylans. Next base: position 305,561,196 of record OX422140.1, on the reverse strand, counting down.
GCTCGGTGTTCCCACTCAACGAAAAGAGGGACCGAAGGGACTTGCAAGGGAAAACGAGAGCCAAACTTGTTGCGGGAAAGTTTACCGCAACAAACCCCACCCTCACCTCCTAGGAAATGGGCTTGCATTCCTAAGAAGCGCAAACCATTTCCCGAGGCTAAAGGTTCTTAGGAGAGACATTTCCATCAAGGCCAATACCGCCAGTCTATGCAAAAACAAACTAAAATTATGACCCAATCGGTCTTCTAAGCTACTCTACTCTACTGGGACTTAAGACTCTTCTGGCTCAGCGCTATAGGGCTTAAGGTCCTTAGCGTGCCAGGTACCTTTATTTTGACCATTCGAATCCACCAAACTGTATGTCCACGCTGACACACGTTTGAGGATCCTGAATGGTCCCACGAATTTCGGCGCAAGCTTGGCCGCGTAGTAATTAGCTGCGTCAGACAACACGAAGTTTCGTCGCCATACTAACTCGTTCGGGAGATATTGCACATCTCGCCGTCGGAGGTTGTAGGCCTTCGCCGACTTCTTCGCTGCCGCCGCTAATTTCCTACGAATATCCTGCCTCAACATCTCGAATCTCCTACCTAACTCCGGTGTATCTGAGTCCCTAAATTCCCTATTCCTTTCCCTACTTTCAAGATCTAAGTCCCTACCTATAGTACCTGTGGTCTCACTACCTGGTACTATGTCCCTACTACCTAACCTATCCTCGCTACCTATCCTATTCTGGAGATAATCCCTCGAGACATCAAATTCTGTGCCGCGAGTTACCATCTCCCTTCCGAAGTTTACATAATATGGGGATACCCCCAGCACCTCGTGTTGGGCCGTGCGAATCGCGCACGCTACCTTCGCCAGCTGCGAATCCCAACCTCGATGATTTTCCGAGACATACGCTCTGAGCGTTGTCTTGATTATCTGATTGATTCTTTCCGCAGGGTTAGCCTGCGGGTGGTAATGGGCCGTAAACCTGATTTGTGACTCGTAAGAGTCACAGAGAGCTTTATGCTCCCTTCCGCGGAATTGGGGACCGTTGTCACACACGACAACCTTGGGTACGCCGAACAACAAAAAGACATTTTCCTCTAGTTCCTTGCACACTGCCTTCGCAGTTGCGGAACGTAGGGGAAAGAGCAAGGGGAATTTCGAAAAGTAATCGACCACGGTAAGAATGTAATTGTAACCCCGAGTGGACTTGGGAAGTGGGCCTACCAGATCTACACAAACCATTTCCCAACACCTTGACACACCTACCCTCTCAACCATCAGACCAGCGGGTCGCTCGTTCACAGGTTTCACCTGTTGGCAAATCGTGCAATTTCTCACGTATTTTATTACTTCTGACCGCATCTTCGGCCAGTAGTACCTAGCTCCTACTCTCGCAAATGTCTTGCGGACGCCCATGTGACCCGCTAATGGGTTATCATGGCACGCCTGTAAAATCCCTAATCTACCTAGCTTTCCTACTACTAATTTCCACTCGTTACTGTTATCTTCGTAGACTACTACCTGCCTATTCTTCACAAACTTGAAGAGTTTGCCCCCCTCTACTCTCCACAAGGGGTAGGCTAACGGGTTAGCTTCTACTGCCGCAATCATTTTCCTAATCCAAGGGTCTTGATCCGCTTCTGAGATTCCAGCCAACTTCGGAACTCCTCGCGAAAGCATGTCGGGAACTACATGCTCTTTCCCCTTTCTGTGGACAATCTGAAAATCAAATTGCTGCAGCCTCACTGCCCATCGACCTAGTCTCCCTTGAGGTTCCTTAAGGTTACTCAGCCACACTAGCGAATAATGATCAGTTACGACCGTAAACCGAACCCCTTCGATGTATGGTCGCAACTTCTCAATCGCCCAGAGCACAGCCAAGCATTCCTTCTCTGTGGTAGAGTAGTTCCTCTCATTTCTCTGCAGGGACCTACTGAGATAACAAATAACCTTCTCTCCATCTTCAAACTCCTGAGATAATACGGCCCCTATTCCATAATTCGAGGCGTCCGTCTGAACTAGGAACGGCCTATCGAAGTCTGGACATGTTAAAATGGGTGCCGTTACTAGACATTGTTTCGCCTTCCTAAAGCTTTCCTCACACTCGTCCGTCCATATAAATTTCCTATCTTTCTTTAACAAATCTGTTAAAGGCCTAACTAAAGCGGCGAAGTTTGGTACAAAACGTCTGTACCAAGAAATTGTCCCTACAAAACTCCTAATTTCCTTCACACTCTTCGGTGCGGGAATCCTAATCATACTATCTACTTTTTCTGGATCTACATGTAGTCCATTCCTATCTACAACATAACCTAAATATTTCAAAGACGGCCTACAAAAGTTACATTTTTCCCGACTAACTTTTAACCCTGCCTCACACAATCGCTTAAAGACCTCCTCCAGTATCTTAAGGTGTTGGTCGAATGTATTTGTGACGATAATAATATCGTCCAGGTACACAAATACGTGTGGCTCTAGATCAGCACCTAAGATGCTGTCTATAAATCTCTGCCACGTAGCAGGCGCATTGTGTAACCCGAAAGGCATTCTCTTAAACTGGAACAGGCCTCTATTCGGAACCGTGAAGGCTGTGAGTGGGCGCGATCTCTCCTCCATGGGGATCTGCCAGTAGGCCGACTTTATATCTAATGACGTCAAATATTTGGCGTCCCTAAGCTTATCCAATGTCGACGAGATAAATGGCAATGGATAAGCATCCCTATCTGTAACCCTATTCACTTTTCTATAGTCGAAGTTTTCTAAACGACCCATCTTTTTTCTTGATAAGGACTATCGGAGATGCCCACGGACTGTTCGATTTCTCGATAACTCCCGCCTCTAGAATCTCGTTTAGCTCCTTATCGATGTGTTTCTGCATCGCAGGCGACACAGGGTAATATCTTTGTTTTATAGGTTCTGCCGACGTCCTAATCTTGTGTTCTACCAAATGAGTGCACCCCAACCCCTCGGGCATCGACTTAAAAATACCGTCGACCAAAGCTTCCAACTGCCCTGCTTCGGCGACGTCCAGCTCGGAGATGTCGCGAATTGCGGTGATCGAGGCAACCGACTGTTGGCTCGAAAAGTTCCACACCCGTGATCTTAAATCCGGGACGATTCCCGCCAGTGCCCAAAAATCTGCACCAAGGATCACGGTGTGGGGTATCGCTGGTATAACTAGACATTCTATAAACACGGACCGACCTTGCACTTCAATTGGTAGAGACACCACCCCCACGACATCTACGCTTTTTCCGTCCGCTAACGCGACGGACCTAACCTGATTTTTTCCTAACCTAAGCCCTAAATCCTTAACTATTTTCCATCCCTCACCCCCTATTATAGTGCGAGAAGCGCCACTATCTAAAAGACCTAACATCCCTATACCGTAAATATTAACTCCTACATATGGACGCCTATCATTGCCGTTTGCCTCCAAGCTAAACCCTAAATGAACTACCGAGTTCCCCGACTGGTTTCCAGCACGCGACCTAACCCCTACTTGCGCCGGCGCTCCCGTCCTGCTGGCCCGGAAGTCCGTTGCGCGTTTCCCGACGTGCCGCTGCAACGTCGACATTGGCGCCGTGTCACTCCTGTCGCTCCACAACCGTAGCAGCGTCTAGGAGCTGAACACGCGCTTGAAAAGTGGCCTTCGCCATTACAATTAAAGCACCGGATGGGTGCACGCGGTGGTATGTCCTCTCGGACAACCGAAACTCTGGGCTCCTCCCAGTTCACGAATGCCAAATCTGGCTCCAACAACCGACGCGTCCTCGGATTGGGTGGCGGAGCAAACGTTTCCACGTTAGCCCGCACCGTCTCCAACCTGCGACCCAATTTGACCAGGTCTGCAACCGTCTTGGGGTCTGCTAGCCCAAGCTGTTGCTGGTAAAAGGGGGCCAGGTTTCTTTGAACTATGGCAAGCTTCCGCCGCTCCGATAGCGGTTCCGAAAGCCTGCCAAACATATTTTGCACGACCGCGACGTATACTCCTATGGATTCATTGCTTCCCTGGGTACGATGCCTGATTTCCTCCAGTAGGAGGTCATCGTAGTTGGGGGGAAGAAACTCCAGTTTCAGTTCCGCCACCAACTCTTGCCAAGAAGAGACCGACAACCTAATCGCCCTATACCATATGAGCGCCTTCCCTGAAAAAAGTTCGACAGCTGCCCTAAACAAGTGAGCTTCAGTCACCCCGCGCGCTTGACTGAGCTCTTCCACCCGCTCCAAAAATGAATTTACCGACGCACCACAACGTTCCCCCGTGAACTTTATGTCCCACTTGGCCAGGTTTTCCCCCCTCGCATACGGCAAGCGCTCGCTGTGGTCACCCGTAGCTGCGTAGAGACCGGTCTCTTCCGCAACAGCAGGCGTCACCGGTGATCTCACAGCGCGGACTGGTGTTCTGTCCACTGCTTGATGCTGCTGGAGGGAAAACCTTTTTTGCCGGATTTGCTGCTGCTGTTTTTCGTTGAGTTCACCCCTCGTTGGCTGTGATGGTCGGTTCTTGACGAGCCTCGAGCACGATGGCTCTCCCTCGTCCTCGTAGCCTACCTCGCCCTCATCATCCAGATCGTCTTCTGTACCTCCGGCTAACTCTCCGGCCAGTAGATCGTACTGAACCTATGCTTGAGATTACACTTCTCCTCGGTTTGCTCAGGAGAAGTGTCTCTCGCCCTATCCAACCTACTAAGAGCCCATTCGATTTTTGTAAGAATCTTCAAGTATTCCTTCGACTTAGGATTACTTGAAGGTTCTTCCAAGAGCTCTTCAATTTGCTCTATTTTTGCGAGTATGGCATCTCGGTCCTCTACAAACGTGAATTTGTAGGCCGAGTCAAACCTTAGAGACCCCCTGCGTTCGAGCATACGAGCGGATCTCAACGACTTCCGCATAGCTTCCACGGTGCCAATGGGAAGACCGCGAGCCTCCATCTCGTAGGCCATCTCGTCCACAGCGAGCCTATTGATCTCCATATTCTAAACAACAAAAAAAATAAAGCCACAAAAACGATGTCGCCGAAAAACCCACTCTAAGCAGAAACAACGAAAAAAAGAAGGAACACCAAAAGAAAACCAAACAAAAGTCCGAAAAAAAACAAACCCACGATGAAACTAAAAAAACGTCAAAAAAAAGATAACCAAACGCAAAAGTGAGAAAAACAAACAAAAAAAACGCCAACGCAAATGGTCACCCTCTGACTCGCCAAAATGCCCCGAACAATAAGGATGGTCACACTGAAATCCCCAAACGAACCGAAAAAACCGTTGATCACCCTGAAATTTTCCGTCAAGACAAGAAGCGCCCGAACGAGAAAAAAAACGAAGGCAAAAAAAACGGAACTCAAATATCAAATGCCCCAAATAATTATTTAAAAATATAATTATATGTATGGTATATATGTACGAGTATGTAAGTATATATAGTAATATATAAGTCAAAAAATTAAAGTAATTGTATATGTAAACAAAATAAATAAAGTGTATGGGTATTTAAATGTTTATGTATATATGTTCCAAAAAATATATTTGTAGGTGCGTGTATTTATATGCGAGTATATATGGATATGTAAATGAAGAAATATATATATGTAGGTGTGTACGTATATCTACGTATGTATGTAATTAAATGTTTGGCTATGTGCTTTTTTTTTTTTTTTTTTTAATTTAATTTTTTTTTTTTTTTTTTTTTTTTTTTTTTTTTTTTTTTTTTTTTCGAAAAACAAAATCCACTGAGAAGTGGGTTCAATAAAAAGGAAAACAAAAATTCCAAGAAAACTAAAAATGAAGACACCTACTTGGGGACCTGGTACTTGCCCAGGTTTAGGGAATCCTATCTCTAACTCCTCGTGTTGTCCACAGGTACTTCTTCTTTCTTGCTCTTTTTCTTTATTTTGAATATTTTCTCTACCCTTTATCTCTTGTTGCACTCCAGCACTTGATGCAATCCTAAAAGAAAACAAGCCGTATCAAAATATTCTTAAAAAAAACGGACACACAACCAACTAACTAACGTAACTGCACAAAAATCCGCGAAAAAAAAAAACCCAAAATTTGATCGAAAAAAAGATAAAAATAAAAACCACGAATAATAAAAAAAATAATTACGAAGAAAAAAAAAAATGACGGCAATTGAAATTAAACGAAAGAAAGCCCCACGTTGGGTGCCAATTTGCTATGCTGGATTCCCGGCACCGATACGGCGATGCCCCGAACCAAACGATAGCACTTTATTCTCTCTCTGGGATCCCGCTATCCCAGCTGTGGGTTCAACCAGGTAGCGCGTTAACGGCAGCTAAACCTGGGCGAAATGAGTAAGAAAAAAATATGGGCGCCACGTGATTTTTGTTGGAATCACGAAACCTTTTAAAGAAAGAAAAGAAGAAGGAAAAAAACTTCCCCGAAGAAGAAAAAAACCGAACCAAAAAAAAACAAACAGCCAAAAATAAAAAAAAAGGCCAAAAATTTCACCACGTTATAAAAGCCCCGTTGGGGCTTGACGATTTATTCTTGTTTAAATTAGCGGTACACTCGTCAATAGAGTGACCCGCTATTTTCCACGTCCCGAAACAACAACAAAAAAAAACGTTAATCAACGGGTCTCAATTTGCGAAATTTAAAAAAAACGAATTTATTATTATTTTTTTTTTTTTTTTTTTTTTTTCTTCACTACACTTCACTACACTATACTTAGCTGTTATTCCTAGCGGTGCTGCGCCCCTTTCTGGCACAGTGCCTCGTTCCTTTCGTCCCGCTACCGCAGCTATCCCAGTCCTGGTTCCTGTCTCCCCCTTTTTTTTTTTTGTTCCTTTTCCCGTCCTTTTTATCTTACTCCGCGATTTGCGATTTGCGAATTTCTTTATTTTATTTATTTTTTTTTTGTCTACGCGAATCTACTCTAACTCTACTTTTTACAACAAAAGAAAAATTGCTTTTCGCAATATCTATATATTTTTTTTTTTTTTTTGTCGCACAAATTGAAAATAAAAAAAACTGAGGCTGACCCTCTCTGTATGCTGGTCGTCACCAAAGTGTCTGCCAGATCTTCTACGATCCACAGCTCCCGTCCGACACACACACACACATTCACACGCACATTCTCTCTCGCATCCATTCAGCCGTAGTGGACCCAACGACGGGATTTCTAGCTATCACACTAGCAAGCTTTGCTAGTGTGTGCCCCCGTGTCCGACTAGGCCTCTCACACGTTCCATTTTGCACATTCATACTCAACTCCTCAGACTCGGAGTTCGCTCCCACTTCCAGTAATGACTGGGAACTCCACTGAGCGAGTTTGTGGAAGCTGTGGATCCTAGCTATTGCCTACTCTTAGGTTCTACTAAAAAGAAATTGCGAAAAGCAGAGTTTCCTTCCTTTCTGATCGCCGGGTAATTTTCCCCCATCGGATTACACTAATAAAATTTAAAACGCCCGCGAAGGAGAAAGGAAATGCGATGGAATGGTAGCTGAAGTGTTGGGACGGAAGGAAAAGAATATAGATACAATCCAGAAGGGATTGTATCTCAATCCAACCATCCGTTGGATCGCCGCCCCTCACAAAAGCCAAGTATAGTGCCTGTGCAAATTTAAATTTTTATATTTTTTTTTTTTTTTCCCGGGTCCCTACCTACTCCAGTGGATCGGCGTTCAGATTTGGGGGGGGTAGGGACTGACAAATAGCGTGTCACTCCTTACAATTATTTATTTATTTTTTTTTTTTTGTCATTGGGCCCTTCTGCCCTCTGGCCACTCTGCCAGTTTGTACTTTTTTTTGTTTTCTTTTGCCATGTTTGTTGTCGGTTAGCGTTCTTTATTGTTGGTTGGTGTTCTTGGTTGCTGCTGGTTTTGCATTTATGTTTTCTTGTTCCCTCGGTGGAGGCGGTCTTATTACTTGGCCGTCCGCCTACACGCCTCTGCTGCTCCTTCGGTGCTCCATCGGTGGGGTGCTGGCTTAAAAAGGGGTCGTCATCCCTTCACCCATCGAACCTAACTTTTAAAGCTGGTACGTCGTTGGGGTGTGCCCGGTTATACTGGCCGTCCGCCCGCACACCACTGTTGCTCCTTCGTTGCTCCCTCGTTGGGGTGTTGCTACACAAGAGATCGTCGTCTCTTGACCCATCGATCAAATGGCTTGGTTCGTACACCCCTGGGTAGCATAATGGGGTGTATTCTTCGCCATATGTTGTTTGGCTTTCGTTGGGGTGTAGGTTCCAGGGATCGTCTTCCCCCACCCGTCATCATCGTGTTGGCGTGTCTGGATCAAAAGGACCGTCCGTCCCCACCCGTCGGCGACTTTCAGACGTCCTGTCTGATGCTGCCCGTTGCGAGTCTCCCGTCCATCTATGGGCTCCGACAACGGTGTTCCTGGTGGACCTCCTGTCGCACCCTGGGGTTCTTCCTGTGAACCTATGTGGGTTGTTTTCCGAGGTCTGGGATTGGTGGGCCACTGGCTGATGGGACCATGGCTGCCCTCCACCTCCGCCAGAGCTCGGTGTTCCCACTCAACGAAAAGAGGGACCGAAGGGACTTACAAGGGAAAACGAGAGCCAAACTTGTTGCGGGAAAGTTTACCGCAACAAAGTCGCCGGCGATAACCACGGGGCTCTACCACAAACGTCGGCGGATAGGTTGTCTAGCATTGCCTGGTACTCGTTAATGGTCCAGCTTGGACGTGCATAGCAGCTGTAAAAATATTTGCCATTTACTTTGGCCCGTGCAAAGCCCTCCGTAAGTCCGCTAGTTTCTTGAAAGGCATGCCTTCCACATATCCATATAGCAGCATGCTTTGTCCTATCGCAGATCTATATATTGCTGTCCAGAGTTTTATACGGTTCACTTATCAAAATAACGTCCGCGTTTTCTTCTCTAGCCGTTTGTGTAAGGATATACTGTGCAATTCTACAGTGATGTAAGTTAATCTGTATTACCTTTATGTGTTTTTGTTGATGATGGCCTTCCTAAAAACCAGACACTTGCTGCTTCCGGCTACATGCTTCGAATCGTTTGGGTTTTATTTTCTACAGAACATGCATGATGGCTCCTTATCGCAGTTCTTTGCTATGTGGCCTTCCGTTTCACGCCTTCTACATAGCTTGGAGCGGTCCGCACTGCTTTTGCAATGCTTGGCTATATGCCCAAATTCAATACATTTGAAGCATTTTTGAAGAATCGCCGCGTAAGATAGTCCTTCACTTTCTTCGATGACGAACGCGTCCGGCTTACTTCTTTTCGCCTCAAGCTTCTTTTTGTTAATATCCTTCTTAGTTTTTCTCAACTGTTTGCCATCGTTTGACTTCTGTTTTGTCGGAATGTCGGTGTTCTTCTCCTAGATCCTTGGAGTTATGCCTCCAATATTGTTTTATTTTTGCTTCCACTCTTCCAAGTCAGGTAACTGCGAATTTGGTTCAAATGCCGTCTCTCTTTTCGCAGAAAAAACACTGCTTTCAGTGCTTCTCCCTAAAGGTGCTGGTGCGGTGTCTGGTGACCTTAGCATCCTTGAGCTCCTTTGAAATTGATTTTCCTCATTACCTTTCTCTTCCACTAATATTCCCTCCGTTGGTTTGGTTTTTGTTGAATTCATTTCGATTGGGTCCCCACTCAAATCCGTTATCGATGTCCGAGTGTGTAGTAACCTAAGGATTCCATGGTTGTCTTTGCAAGCAGTGAGGCCATGCAAGGGTTGACACAGACCCTTGTGAAGTATTGTGCCAGAGCCAAATCGGTTTTAACAAGGAATGTTACATCTTGACTTATACCACCAACTTAATGGCGACAAGGCATCGAGCGTTCTTTGAGCGCTGCCAAGGTTTTAACGGGACGGGGGCGTTTGTAGCATTAGCCTGAAAGCCATTTCCGCAAAATTTCACTCTTGCTTACTCAGGTAACAGAATACTACAAACGTCAGCCCTCATAGCTGTCAATCCAATTATTTTTCCAGTATGCCATAATTAAGACCTTACTTAGCTCAGCCTTAATGTTTTACGTTAATTTTTCAATTTATTTTAATAGTTACATGCGTGTGCAGTCACTTCCGGGTGGAGAAACTGCACCGTTCACCTTGTGGCGGGTACCGCCGGATCTCGCCATTTGCTTCTTGCTGTATCCTTCGTTGCCGCCTTGTGGGGTGGGGAGCACTTACTTGTAACACGGTGTTTGTTCGCCTTGTCACAGAGAGTTCATAGGGGTTCCTTTGACCTTTTCAGCCAAGCCCTCCTTCTCCGCCCTCTGGATGGGGGGCTGCTTATTGGGTTTCGCAGTTAGCCTCCATCTGGGGTGTTCCGATAACCATGCTTGGATGCATTACCTCAGCGTCATTCAGGCTTCAGCTCGGGTCGTTTAGAGTTATAGCGCTATGTTATGCCTCTGGAACACGAATGGATTTTAGTCGCCTCTTAAGACAGGCATACATTCCCTCAGGTCTATTCAAACCCCGACCAGAAGGGGGTTGCAATGGTGTGTGTATGTGGGTCGGTGAGGGTGTGTGGTAGAGTGTGACTCATAATATATCACTTTTTTCGATCCAAGAGTTGTGTTCATTTGAAAATCCTAACCATTTTACCAAGACTCTATTCCCTCTGGTTTTATTAAAAAATATACGCAAATATTTGCTCCGGCAAGAATTTAGAAAATAAAAAAAGAAAGCTCGCTTTAAACTAATTCACCGTTTATTTAAAAAAAAAGGATTACGTTAAAATATGGAACAGGCTAACACGTCTGAAGTCTTTCAAAGTAAAGAGAGAACTACATTATTAGACAAGAGAATCGAATTATGAGGAAAAGTTAACATGTGTGTGTGTAAGTTACAAGAGTTACAAAACTGCAAAAGTAATACAAGCAAATGAATGTTAATTCATTGTCATGTGTTTATTTTTCAACATCCTGGGCCGGGGGCAAGTGATGCAACTCCATTGGATACAGGAGCTGAATTGGTCGTCGAAATCTGCTGCCATCAGAGCACCGTACTTCACAGGAACGTATTTTTCCATCTCTTCCCAAGAAAGTTTGCTCAAAAATGACTAATCTCCAATGCACTCTAGATGTTCCTGCATCGGACAAAAGAACCACGTTACCTTCCTTAAGAGCTGTTGATACCTTGGTGTTGCTGTAATGAAATGAACGGTGTAGCTGCATATATTCAGCTCACCACCTTTTAGCAATCTTGGCGCAGTACTTCATTCGATGTTGCCAAAGTTTCCTCAAACCAGGGTCGCTGACGCTGTGATTTTTTGTGGTAGTATTTGGCGCTAACCATCCGATCAAAAACTTGGCTGGAGTAAGAGGCTCTAATACTAGGGGGTCGTTGGATACGTAATTTAGTGGCCGATCATTAACAACAACCTCTGCTTCGCTGAGTACCGTACGTAGCTGATCGAAGGAAAGTCGAGCCTTCCCAATTACGATCCTTAGGGTGTTTTTAACAGTCCTGATAAGTCGCTCCCAAAATCCACCCCACCAGGGTGCTTGCTCTACGATAAATCTCCATTCTATTCGCTTTTTGGCCAAGAAGTCAAAAACGGCATCCGTGAGAATGCTTTGAGTCTTGTTAAGTTCTAGTGCTGCTCTTCTGAACATTTTAGCATTGTCAGAACAGATCGTCGATGGAACCCCACGCCTTGCTATAAAACATCTCATAGCCATCGGGCAGCAATCGGTGGACAAACTTACCGTGAGCTCTAAATAGACGGCTCGGATAGCAGCACTAGTGAATATCAAGATGTAGGCCTTATGTGAAGAAGCATCTCCCGGATTCACGTAATACAAAGGACCGGCAAAATCAATCCCTACGTTTTCAAATGGCCTTATTAACGTTATTCTTTCGATCGGGAGAGGAGCGAATGGTTGGGCGGCTGCTGGACCAAATAGCTTCCTACACACCAAGCAACTTCTTATTCTTTTCTTTACCAGCTGTCATTCTTTAATAATCCAGAAACGCGCTCTCAATTTGGTAAGAACTAAGTTAGTCCCTCCATAGCTGGTCAGCAAGTGGTGGTCATCAACGATGAGGGTGGTGATATGATGACCTGCAGGCAGGATGATGGAGTGCTTAAGATCAAACTCCTCATCTGCCTCATCTGCATCCGCAACCTTCCACCCACTCTTATCAGCCCATACTCATCTAGGAAGGGGGCCAACTGTGCTATAGTTGATGAAACTCTCGGTACCGTCTTCTTCTGCAAGTAACTTAAATCGTTAGCAAAACTGAGCGATTGTACATACCTGAGCCAGTAATTTTCAGCGACATCAAGCTCCGCTTTTGACAAACAGTTCGTCTGAGCCCTCTGAGGATTGAGCATGTTACTCGCAATAGACGTCTCCAGCTGTTGAAATTTTCGCAGAATAGGACTGGTTCTTCTATTATTTGCTGCAAGTCATCAGTTTCGATCAGGAATCTCGGGCTTATTTCGTAGTAGTCCTAATGATGGTGTTTATCGTTAGAATTCATCAGAATCTGGGCGTCGTTTAGCCAATCCCGACCTTGTTTCCACAATAGAGATGAGGAAAGCTTTCCTCCAGAAATGCCTCGGGTTACTAAATCCGCAGGGTTGCCTTTACCGGAACAATGTCTCCAATCTGTTATGGCAGTGTGACGACGTATTTCTGAGACACGACTCTGTACATACGGCTTCCATCGTTGAGTTTGACCAAAGATCCAGTTTCAGGTTATCTTGGAATCGGTCCACAAAAATAATTGGTGTATAGAAACTCGTAAAGCTGCTTTAAAATATGCTCACAGTCGGGCAGCCACGGTGCAATTCGACTTTTCGCACATAGAAATGAAGTCACTGCAGTACCCTTGTCGTCTATTGCTTGAAGATATGCCACGGCCCCATAGGCTTTGCTGCTTGCGTCGACCAAAATATGACACAGAACTCGATTCGGTGCTGGAATTAACTGCACCGCTCTGGGAATTGACATCTCCTTTAGCTGTAAGATGTTGCGAATACACTCATTCCACTCTAGCATTAGATCATGTGGTAAAGTTTCATCCCAAGAGAGTTTCCTTTTCCAGGCCACTTGGAACAATATTTTCAGCTTGATAATTGTAGGACAGACGATCCCTAGTGGGTTATAGATTCTTGCAATTGCTTGCAAAATATTTCGTTTCGTTCCCTTTGATTGATTTGATTCCAAAAAAAACCTGAACAGAATCTAATGGCACGGACAATTCGTCGTTAAGTGCTGACGAGTTCAAACCCAGCTCCTTTTGCGCAATTGGAAATCCTTGAGGATCTACTGTTGATCGAATAACTGCACTGTTAGAATGCCGCTTCCTTAGGTTCATGGACGCTCTTCCCATAACATCAATAGCCTCACGGTAAAGTCTTAAGCCTACTTCTTCTGAGTCAACACTGACGATCAGATCATCCACGTAAAAACCTTTTCTCAACGTTTCACAAGTTTCAGGAAAATGTTGCTCTTCCATCCTCAAGTGGTGTCTGATTGCGTCAGAAAGACTGCAGCAAACGCCAAAAGTGACCCTGGTCATGCGAAAGTCTACGGGTTGGTTTTACCAAACGAATCGATGCGAATCCCGATCAGCCTTATTGAGAGTTATTTGGAGGGACGCTTTCTCGATATCAGCTACAACACCAATGGGACCCAATCGAAAATTTAATAAAATACTGAAGACATCAGGAAGCAGATTGGTTCCAGTGACAAGCTGTTCATTCAAGGAGGGAAATTGGTCTGTATGAGCGGAGGCATCAAAAACTATACGTAGTTTGGTAGTAGCACTCGTTTCTTTGTAAACAGGTCGATGAGGAAGATATATGATTCTTTTAGAAGTCGCTTTTGGGGTAGGTGCAACCCGTTCAGCCACACCATCTTTGATCATTTGACGAACCGCCAAATCATAATCTTTCAGTTTACTTGGATCTCTAGACAAGCGTTTAGTTAGAAAATGCAAACGACTTACCGCTAGACCTCGATTATCCTCACACACAAACTGTGGATTTTTCCAGGGCATTGTTGCTTCATACCGACATCCAATTTGTTTCAAGCAAGTTCTTGTCATTTCTTCCGTCGTGTGTTTATTTTCCGCTTCCTCGCCGCGTATACAAATTGTTTCTAAAGACCACATCTTCGCAAGCTCAAAGAACACTCAAAACATTAGCAACAACTGAAGATTGCTCCTTCCCTATTACTTCGTCGTCAGAAGAATGAGATCCTTTAACCGTCCAGGCAAAAATCGATTCCACTGCACTCAGGCGTATAGTTAACTTTCGTTGTCTACCTGTAACTACGAGTATTTCCTTGTCTGCTTTCAAAAGCCGTTGATGGCGGGACTTTAAATTCCTGTGTCTCTTATTTCTTATTTTTTAAGTTCACCGCAGCTATCAAAACAAAACCAAAAATGTAATAAAGTAATATTTTATATGTTCTATTGCAAATACGAGGGTGGGACAATAAGACTGCGACTTTTTGAGTGTAATATAGTTTTCCTGCAAAAAAGTTGTATTTTCCAACATAATCTCCTATATGCCCATACGCTCATCCAACCTTTCAGCTTCAATTCATCGTCGATCTGGTCTATTAGATGGTGATGCCTTTAAGCACTAGATCAGTCAGACCAGTCAGCTTCCTCATTCTCGTAAAGAAACAACCTCAATTTTGAGAGTATTGTAGTGCACCAATCGTCAATAACCTTAAGGCGGTTTGCGCTTTAGAGCAGACAGTGATTAAACAGACAGTACAACTGTCATGTATTCATTCTTGTCCATCCTCCAGATTTTGAAGCATACTCTCGCCTATAAACAATCTGTTTTACCAGCTTTTTTACTTAGTATAGCATCGATTTTCAAGCTGTAACAACAACAAACCCGCTTTGATAAAGGAGTAGATCTGATAAAACCCGAGCTGATAAAAGCCGAACTGATAAAAGCAGATCTGTTAAAAACTGATCTGATAAGAGCTGATTTGATAAGAACTGATCTGATAAAAGCTGATCTGATAAGAACTGATCTGATAAAGCTGATCTGATAAAACCTATCCTGATGAAAAGCTATCCTTATAAGTAGATAAAAAAAATGAATGAGAAACTATTGAAAGATGTTGTAACGACTAGAAATATATTAAGGAAAAAGTTTAAAAGTACCAAGATGCAGGAAACAGACGCTGAACGCCTTCTGGCAGACACTTTTAAACCATTAACTGTACCTCTTAAGAAATTAGTTGAAAAGGCAACAGGAAATACTGATGATGATAAAACAACTGAAACTAATTTTGAAATTAAAACAAGTACTCCTATAAAAAGGAAATCCTCCCCTGCAGAAATATCAGCTAATGATGATGATGGATCAAGCAAGGCTGATAATTTCTTCTCACAGAATGACGGAAATGATGACAATACGTTCAGGGAATTAACAGATCTATCTGAAACTAATCAATTAGATTTGTTATACGGACCATATAAAACCTCCAACTCTAAATGGAAGTTTGGTAATAGTACAATTAAACTTGAATCAAATGAGATTGTAATTGGTGATAAAAGCTGGACTCTTACACCTGGACTCTATGAATTAATATTTTACAAGACACCTAAAAATCATACAACCAATAACTTGAAAATTTACAAGGAAATGCTTATTAAAACAAGCGCACATAAACGTAGACATGATGAAAATCAACAAATTAAAGGAACTAAAGCATTCAAATATAAGCAAATAATAAAAAAATTATTTCTTGATAGCAGTACACCTAAAATTCATAAAGACGGTCGATTAATGCAAGTTAATAAACAAAAGCCTAATTATATATATTGGGATGATCCAAACGAGTTAGTTGACAGATTAAGACTGCTTATTTCTTCTCAATCAGCAGGTCATACAAAGCATAATAACGAAATTGTCTCCATCATTGAAGAACTAACGGAAAATAATATAATAGTATAAATCAATTATCATTTGATCCATTTACAGAATGAGTGTTGACAAGTTTGGTCACTCTCCCCATAATAATTTTCAAAATGAAAATATATTAAAAAAAGTGTTGGGATTTAATTTAGATCGCGATAAGAACATAAACCTCCATAACAAACGTTTAAAGAATCTAGGTTTACCGACTGAAGACTGTTCGTGAATAAAATGTATAACTACATATATTTTTGTTAAAATAATTATTAAAATTGTAATTTATGTTAGAACTAAGCTAAATTGAACTCTATTTTTATTAATAATGTAACCTATGAAACGTAACGTAGGATTACGTATTGTTATTTAGTACATTTATACAAAAGTATGACAGTTTGTGAACGTAAAAATATGGAAGAATTTCCGGAAAATAATAAAGATGGTCTCTTGGCTGTTACCCTTAAAACCGAAAGAACGTGTTTCATTTTAAAACCCGCATTTTTCACCCATTTTTAACCCCACACAGTAATCAAAAGTAAAAAAAGCCCTACACACCCCAACATTTGGTCCTTTTCGAGCCGAATAAAGATTCCACAGAAAATTAAACATTTAAACATATAAAAAAGAAAAAAGTGCAAGGTTAAAACGTACAAACATACATATATATATAAAAGAAAAGATACTTAAGAGATTTCACAAAACATTAAACATTTAAAAGAAAATAAAAGAAAAAGTGCAAGTGCAAGTGCAAGTGCAAAAACAAAGTGCAAGTGTACAAAAAATAAAAAAATATATATAGATATATATAAAACATAAAGTACATACACAGATTCCCTCGCGGTCGGTGTCTTGCCCCTTGTCTTTCTTCTTTTAAGACTTACAGACTCTCTCCGTGGTTTTGCAGAAATCGCATTTCCCGCGCCGTGTAAAAATTAATTTCAACTTTAACCTCAACTGTCACCAGCTGGGCAAAGTTATTCAAAGGTCGTAAGTTGCTGAAATAAAATATTTAATTAAATATCATTTAACACTGTATCTAATAATTTAATAAAATTTAATTGTACTTGATACATACATACATTGGGTTATAATTAATTAATTTACAAAAAAAACCTTAAAAATGTCGAAATTGTCCACGGGTGCAGATCAGAAAGGTGTTCTGGAGCAGATTCTTCGTGACCACTCCAACTTCAAGAAGACTGGAGCATCACGTCGTACAGCCAGCTATCTGTCAGGTCGTCTTCTTATTCTAGAAGGGAACTTCAAGAATGCGCTTGGTCTTCAAGCGAAGATTCGACGAGGAGAAATCGAAGAAGGTCTGGAAGAAGAAGATTTTGATGAAATTTTTGATCTGCTTCAAGAAACATATTTCACTTACCGAGGTGAAATGGTCGACGCTATAGACAATGCCAAGTTAGCATCCAAGGAGAAGATTGTGGAAGGTGAATCCACAGGTGCTTCTTGCAATGAACTTTCATTGCCCCAAATTCAAATACCACATTTTGAGGGCTCGTACACGAAGTGGCAGGCTTTCCACGATGTCTTTTTGTCGTTAGTCCACACAAATAAAAAGCTGGGTGAAATCCAAAAGCTTCACTATTTGAAGTCGTCTCTTACAGGTGAAGCTGCTCGTTTGTTGCAGCATTTAGGTTTGTATTCAGGCAATTATGACAAAGCATGGGAACTGCTTGTCGCCAGATACGACCACAAGCGAGTGTTGGTAAACGCTCATTTTCAACTTTTTTTTGAGCAGCAGCAGTTGACAAAGGAGACGGCAAGCAACATCAAGTCTCTACTGGACACATCCCAGGAATGTTTCCACGCTCTGGGAAACTTAGGATTGCCGGTTGGTTCTTGGGATGATATTTTAATTTACATTCTGGTGCAAAAATTACCTGCTTTTACTCAGCGTTTGTGGGAGGAGAAGTTAGGTAGTTCGAAGGAGTTGCCAACACTGACGCAATTCACAGAGTTCCTGGAAACACGTTTTCGAACCTTGGAAGCAGTAGCTGGAACGAGTGGCATCAAGGTCAGCGGTTCTTCTGTACACAAGGCTGTTGCGGTCGAGAAGAAAACGGTGTTGCACGTCGGGAAGAAGCAGTTTGCATGCCAGGTATGTGGTAGAGGTCAGCACCCCCTTCGAACTTGTCAGAAGTTCATTGCCATGGAGATCTGTGAACGATCTAAGGCAGTGGACAGAATCGGGGTTTGTCGGAACTGTTTGGCGTACAGTCACAAGACGAACCATTGTCAAAGCAGTGTGCGCTGCTATTACTGCAAGC
The DNA here is from genome assembly GCA_949129095.1 of Volucella bombylans. NCBI lineage: Eukaryota > Metazoa > Arthropoda > Insecta > Diptera > Syrphidae > Volucella > Volucella bombylans. The sequence continues at coordinate 305,543,073 of OX422140.1, read as the reverse complement.
AGGCACACCATTCTCTGCTGCATGTTGATAATCTCAGCTCTAAACCTACAAGGGATTATAAAAATACAACAACAGGTACACAAACATTTCATATAAGGTCAACATTTAACCCACCTAAAGTAACCTCTTCTGAAGTACATCAGCCAAGTGTTCTTCTGGCAACAGCAGTGGTTCGAGTTAGGTCATCAAATGGAAATTATTTTAATCTGAGGGCGATAGTTGATCCTGGATCGGAAGCAACGTTTATTACTGAATCCGCTGTCCAGTTATTAGGGTTCGTCAGCGACGAACGATCATTCAGGTATCTGGATTGGGAAAAGTTAGCAGTGGTTCATGTCAACGGTATGTAAGTCTTACCTTTGGGTCTCTGGTAACACGTTTCGAGACAAATACCCCAGCTTATGTGTTCAAGTCCCTGACTGGTCTTTTGCCGTCCAAGCCTCTAGTTCTGCAAAACTGGGAACATATTCAAGGTTTGAAGTTAGCTGATCCACAATTCGACAAGCCTGCGACTGTTGATATTCTCCTGGGAGCCGACGTTTACTCTGACTTTATTCTAGGATCCATTATACGCGATGATGATGAAAGATCGCCAATCGCACAGTAATCAGAGTTAGGTTGGCTTATCCTTGGGAAGGTTATTTCACAAAATAAAAAACCTGTCCACAGCTTTTTACAGGTTTTCGACATAGATACTCAGCTGCGAAGGTCCTGGGAACTGGAGGAGTTCAACACTAAGAAAACTGCGGAAGAGAAAACTTCTGAAAAGAATATCAACACAATAACAAGATCGCCTGATGGTCGATATGAGGTATCGCAGCCATTTACAGACGGATGTAAGCCTGGGTTTGGTGCCTCGAAGTTAGGTGCCTTACGTAGGTTTCATCAACTGGAAGGAAGATTCCAGGAAAACCCTACACTACACAAGGAGTACTCTAAGTGCTGGACCGAAAAAAAGGAGCTTCAACAGATGACAGAGGTTGACGAAACGAATACCATACTGGATACGCCACACCACTTGTCTACTCCTCACCATGTGGTATTCAATAGAGCGGAATGTAAACCTGGGTTTGGTGCCTCGAAGTTAGGTGCCTTACGTAGGTTTCATCAACTGGAAGGCAGATTCCAGAAAAACCCCACACAGTACAAGGAGCTTTCCAAGTGTTTAAAGGAATGCAAGGAGCTTCGTCGGATGCCAGAGGTTGACAAAAAGAATACCTTACTGGATACACCACACCACTTTTTCATTCATCAGCATGCGGTATTCAAGATGTCAAACAAAACCACGAAGCTTCGTCGCAATTTTGTATGCTACAAACGTTTTGTTCGAAACTGCCGGGCACAAGCTGGAAAAAGAAATAGAGGTCCACTAAAGGTAGACGCAATCGGCACAAGACTTTTCGAAATTCGTCAAGTAGACATTGCCGTGGAGAAGTGGAGCGAAAAATATCTGCCCAGGATGAGACAGCGCCCAAAGTGGACAAGACGGAAGCCAAGATCAATTCGCGAAGACTCAGTTCTCTTCAAGGACGAAAAACTATCGCCGTTGCAGTTGAGATTCCGACGAATTATTGGCGCACATCCCGGAAAAGACGGACTTGCTCGAGCGGTTACGGTACGAAACGAAATAGGAGAACTTAATCGGTCACTTTGAAAATTTTGCTATTTGCAATCAAATATTGCAAGTGAAAAGCGAGACATTTGAACGACACAACACAAGATTTTAAACAACACAACACAACATTTAAACGACACAAAACAACATTTATAAAACAAACACTTTAAATAAACTCGCATGAAAAATTAAAGACATTTCTTTTCTTTGAAAACAATTTATTAAATTAATAAAATATAATAATACAAACTTATTCTATCCTAGAATCCCTACACTACACAACACACATACAGTCCACTCTAAATCAATCATACCAGACAACGTTGCAGAGTTCCAAAATCCCAAAATGCCGACGGGAATTGGAGAATCAAAACCCCGACAGCACTTGCAATTTTTCACATGAACACTCAACGTTGTCCACTCAACACAACACAACACTTTAACATTTATCCCTTTTTAAAATACATTTCAACTTAAAACACTCAAATGTAAAATAAATAACTTAAACTATCATAAATAAACAAAATAAATAATAATAATAAATACATAAATAACAAAAAAAATGAATATGTCAAAAAAAACTTACTGGATGAATTACAACAACAATTCTATACGAAGGCGGATTCATGGCTTTACACAAAAATGTAAATACCACACACACACCACACACTAAGAAGGCTAATTCGGCCATCATCAAAACACTATCCGATCGCGAAAATTTCGTCGCACAGCATCGCGCTGCACAACCAAAGATTGCGTACGCGGAAAACAGTTATCGTACAAAATAACACCACAAATTGTATCGAATTTGTTGGGAAAATATTTTTTAATGAACTTTTTAATTTTTTTTTATTTTCCCAATTCTTTTTTTTCTGTTATTTTGTTTGCACTGCACTCGAATATCACTTTCGCGAAACCAAAACCAATCGATGCACATCAATATGTACACACGCACGACATATATACAATTGTGTACTCGCGCCGATGTACACAATTCAAAACGAAATCTTACTGCGCGAAGGAATGGGAGCAGACAAAAAGGAAAAAAATAATAATAATAGTAATTAATTAAAAACACTTACCTTTTCATATCAACTAAACTAAAAAAAAAACACAGAAGGGTAAAACAACGAAAATTAAACAAAAACCGAACAACACACGCGACACAAATTGACCTAGTTTTGGTCAACGATCAAAACAAACTGTTGCACTATTGCAATTTGGCAATGACACATATTTTATCTCCCTTTGTTGCCCGTTTGTTATATCGTCGTCCTTGTCACCTACATGTAATGTTTCAAATTAATAATTACACGATTTTGTCTCATTTTACATGCCTAGTCAACACACTCACACAACACACAACTTTTATGTCAGAAGAGGTACAGTACGGTACAAGAGCGAGGACACTTGCGGACGAAATTCGTCCACCGGGCGGGAGAATGTTCGTGAATAAAATGTATAACTACATATATTTTTGTTAAAATAATTATTAAAATTGTAATTTATGTTAGAACTAAGCTAAATTGAACTCTATTTTTATTAATAATGTAACCTATGAAACGTAACGTAGGATTACGTATTGTTATTTAGTACATTTATACAAAAGTATGACAGTTTGTGAACGTAAAAATATGGAAGAATTTCCGGAAAATAATAAAGATGGTCTCTTGGCTGTTACCCTTAAAACCGAAAGAACGTGTTTCATTTTAAAACCCGCATTTTTCACCCATTTTTAACCCCACACAGTAATCAAAAGTAAAAAAAGCCCTACACACCCCAAGAAGACAGTGATGCAGTTTCAAGAAGATTCGTTAGAGAGGATATAAGTCATTTAGAACTGAAAGTCCAAAAAGAAAATGCGATTGTCAAGAACACCCTTAGTAACCATTTAAAATTAAACCAAGAAGCTCTTGATAAGGAAATGCACATTTTTAATGCAAAAATCGAAAGCCTGAAAGAAAATATCACACATATTGAGGTAAATATTGTGAGAATTGAAATTATCTGTTTAATCAAGTAGACATAGCGAAACCGACAATACTTTTAAACAAAAAATTAACAATGAAAAAATAGCAATAGTTAATGAGCTTCATAGGCAGGCTCGTAGAAATTTTAAACGACGACGAGTAATAACGAAATGAATAGATGATCTTTGGCAAGCAGATTTGGTTGAAATGGAAATTTTCATCTTACAACAAAGGTTATCGATTCCTTCTAACAGTCATAGACACTTTTTCGAAATTTGCTTGGGTTATTCCTCTGAAAACCAAAAATGCTGTTGACGTTACCAAAGCTATGAAAAGCATATTTGTTTTAGGTCGATCACCAATCAATTTACAAACTGATGCTGGAAAAGAATTTGTTCAATAAAAACTTTCAAAACCCAATGAAAAGCTATCACATTGATCATTACTCATCATACAGCGTCTTAAAAGCATCAATAGTTGAACGTTTCAACAGAACTTTGAAAAATCTCATGTGGAAACAGTTTAGTTACGATGGATCATATAAATGGAATAATATTTACAAGGACTTGGTTAAAAAATATAATAATTCAAAACATAGAACTATTAAAATTTCTTCGGCTAGTGTAAATTCTTCCAATGAAGATCATACTCGTATGTTAAGCACTGTCTATAATAAATTGAAAGTATTTACTAAACCAAAGTTTAGTGTTGGTGAAAGAGTGCGAATCAGTAAATATAAACATACTTTTAGTAAAGGTTACACCCCAAACTGGACAACAGAAATATTTAAAATTAAAAAAGTGCAAATCACTTCTCCGATTACATATATTTTAGAGGACTATGAAGGCAAAATAATTTAAGGAGGATTCTATGAATGTGAGCTGATGAAAACAAGTTTTCCAAACAGTTACCTTGTGGAGAAAGTCTCAAAACCAGAAGGAATAGAGTCTTGGTAAAATGATTAGGATTTTCAAATGAACACAAATCTTGGATCGAAAAAAATGATATATTATGAGTCACACTCTAACACACACACATCCGCACCGACCCACACACACACACACCATTGCATAGCTTAAATTAAATAGCTCCATTGGTACCTACCAGTGGACACTTCAATTTCATCACTGCCTTGTAGGCATTACGACTGAGCCCAGTAAGGTCGTAATTATGGTATACTGGAATCAAATCTTTAGAATGATTGACATATGGTCTGACGTTTGCAGTATTCTGTTACCTGAGTAAGCAGGAGTGAAATCCTGTTGAAATGGCTTTCAGGCTAATGCTGTGAACGCCCCCGTCCCGTTAAAACCCTGGCAGGCCTCAAAGTACGTTCAATGTTTCGTCGCCATTAAGTTGGTGGTGTAGGTCCAGATGTAACATTCCTGGTTAGCACCGATCCGGCTCTGGCACATAACCCCATAAGGGTTTGCGTCAACCCTTGCATGGCCTCACTGCGTGCATAGATAACCATGGGATCGCTAGGTGACTACACACCCGAGCATTGACAGCGGCTTTGAGTGGGGACCCAACAAAAATGAACACAAATAAACAACACCAACAAAACCAGGAGAATGAGATCAACGGAGAGAACCCATTCCGGAAGAGCTCGATGGTGAGAAGATCTCCGGCTAGACAGCCGCCATCGCCCCAGAGGAGTCCTGATGGAGAAGCGGCGCTTCAAAGAAATACGTGGATGGTGCTGGAACCGAATAACCAGCCCCCCGTGTTTCACAAATTAGAGGAACAAATAAAAGCCCTAGTGGAAATGCTGGAGGATGGTAAAAGGCGATCAATTCACCAACCAATGCGGGATGCAATAGAAGGCATCAAAACGCTCTATGAGCTCTCGGCGAACGAGATGCGTGATAGCAAGCCCAAGAAAGTTATCAGCAAAGAAAACACCTCCCAAACATCCCCATGACTTAAGGTGATTTCGGGGCCCAAACGAAGGCTAGAGCCTATTGAGTCGCCGAGTTCGAAACGCCCGCCGAAGTCACCGCCCTTAGTCGAAGCGAAGAAGGCATCACGTGGCAAAGTGGTGCCCCAAAATCAGAGCAATGCCGGAAAGAGAAAGAAGGCCCATCCCAAGAAGCCCGCCAAATCGACAATGAATGAGCAGGCCACAAACGATCAAATAACCGCTAGGACGGCGAGCAAAGAACTGTCCAAGGGCGACGACAGCGCCTGGTTGAAAGTTCCCAAAAAAAAGCCAAGAAAGCCCGCGCGCGATTGAAGACGTGAAAGATACTCGTTTTTCCATTTGCGCCAGAAATGTGCTACTGCGATTTGAACGTGCCTCCACCGATCTAGATAATTTGTTGTTGTCGACAATAAGTCTCCTTGAGGTACCATGTTGGTTGGCTCGCCAATTAAAAAATGACCTGGAGGTAGCGAGGCAAATGAAGATGGCGAAGTAGCCCTTAAGTGTTTTGGCTCCACGTCCCTTCCACGTCTTCACTTCTACAGGTCTTGCATAGTCGACGCCGGTGTTGCTGAATGGTCTAGCAATCCGAAGCCGCGATGATGGTAAGCTTCCCATGATTTGCTGCATCGGCTTGACCTTAAACCGGAAACATATGACACAGCGATGAATATGCTTTTTTACGCTCCTCTTCATGTTGAGTATCCAGTATTTAGAGCGGATGTAGGCCATTGTTTGTTGGAGACCTCCACGGTAGGCTTGATCGTGTGCATGCCGTATGAGTATATTTGTGAATGCCTGGTTCGGTTTGAGAATGTTTGGGTATTTTGTGTGGTATGGAATGAGTGCATTTTGCAAACGACCCCTGTTACAGAACGAGGAACATAAATGTAAACGTGGCTTAACTTCCTTCCTCTCCTTTGTGCTTGACATTTAACTAATTCTCCTTTGGTTATTCGCGTTATGCGCAATTATGACATTTCTTAAAATGGCCACATTTGTCATTTGTAAGCCGCCAAGAAAGGAAGGGAGTTAAGCTGCGGTAAGTATTCGTTTGTGTTTGGTATATGTATTCAAATTTACTTTCTTTAGAAATAAACCGTTTATGTCAACTTTAAATCGTTAAATTCGTTATCCCATCGCCTTTCGACGGCCGCTACAATTTTTTATTTCGCAGTTTACACACTGCATATAGCCGCCATTGCCGCCTCAGTAGAATTCATTCACGCCGCCGTAATAAAGGATTTCGTACCGCACACAGCCGCCATTGAAGTCGCGGTAGAATTCACTTAAGCTGCCACAACAAAAGTTTAAAACAGTTCCCAAATGCAACGTTCACCGCCAGCAATACGAAAAAGCCCCCGTTTTCAAAGCGAAGTTGCCGACACCCCAGCCTCTATGACCAGTATGGAAACGGTAAATTCCGTCACAACTGTTAATCAGGTAGGTACAATGAACACTACATTAGCGACAACATCAGCCAATATTTCCACGACCGCACCGCAATGTTCTGCGTACATAAATGTTGCCAGTGCCGCTGCAGCACAGTGTTCCGCGCCCACAAATGCTGGCACTGCCACCACAGCAGAAACCGACAATATTCTTTTGTCAATGCAACGTCAAATCGCCGCATTGGAAAACCAGCTAAAAAATACCTAAGCCAGGTTGAGGGAAAATGATTTACAATGCCATTCACTCAAAATGGCGGTTCAAAGTCAGCTACCATTAGCTGTCCCACTTGCTCCTACGTCAACAGTACATGAAATAACGCCATCGCTTCAAGCCGTTACCAAGTCAGTCGCCACTGTTTCAACTGTAACCGGTTCGCCAAGTGACCTCCAACCAACGTCAACGTTAATTCAATCGAGTCCCTACAGTAACACATATACTCAGCCAGCATTGAGTATGCCATCCGTATATACGACCATGCCGCCGGTAAGTTATAGGTACTCTAATCCAATTGTAGGGGACATAAATTTTCCTTGCACGTCAAACAACATCTCAGCACAGCCGCTGTCTTCGACTTACTACGCCACACCGCAGCAATATGCCAGCATTCCTGCATGCTGCTCAAATACCACGGTGCCTCGAAAGATCCAGGATCTCCCAGCGTTTGGTGGACAACCCGAGGACTGGCCAATCTTTTTTACAGCGTACGTTCAATCAACAGCCGCCTACAACTATTCCAATCTGGAGAATAACCAACGTTTGCAGAAGTCCCTGACAGGTGAAGCAAGAGAGACCGTTAAATCTCTCCTTATTCACCCTGACAATGTGGATGCCATTATAGATCAGCTGCGTTTCCGGTTTGGCCGTCCAGAACTACTTATACGGAGTCAATTGAGCCAGGTGCGGGAGATTGCACCAATTAGTGAAAACGCAGTGATTCGTCTAGTTCCCTTTGCGACTAAAGTAAAGAACCTTGTCGTATTTCTTCAAACAGCGAACGGCCAACAACACATGGCGAATCCAACATTGTTAGAGGAGCTTGTCTCAAAGCTTCCAATGTCTAAGAGGCTAGAGTGGGCTAGGTATGCTGCACGGGTGCAACCATACCCAGCGATTGCAAACTTCAGTGACTGGGTAAGTGAACTTGCCAATCTAGTTTGTATTGTGCAAGATGGTGACAACAGAGATCCAAAGAGACGCATGCCAATCCTCCATGCTGCAGGGAAAGCCCATCCACCTACCCCAAAGTGTTTCATATGTCAAGGTCAACACAAGGTAACTGAATGTAAGCGATTTTTAAGTTTAACAGTATCTGAAAGGTGGTCAAAGGTAAAACACAATCGCTTATGCTTCACGTGTTTGAAAGCCGGGCATGCAACCCGCGACTGCCGATCCAAGAGCCACTGCTCCTTTAATGGATGCCAGAGACGACATCACGAACTACTTCACGAGTTGCCAATCAAGTGTTCTGCGTCTGCCTCACAACAACGACAACCGGAGGGCGAAGAAGCTGAAGAAACAATTGCATGTAGTTCCGGTAGTACATTGCTGGCTATGAAGGATGTCATGAAAAACAACAGTCTGCTCTTTCGGGTATTACCAGTCACACTTTATGGACCAAATAAAACCATCGAAACATATGCCTTATTAGATGAGGGATCATCAATTACCATGTTGGATGCCGAATTGCTGAACGAGCTTGGTCTGAGTGGTCAACATCGCAGTTTAAATATGCAATGGGTTGGAGGTAGACAGGCTCAAGGGCCTACAGTGATAGTTAATGTTTACGTGAGTGGAGCTGGTAAAAAGAAGAAGCATATGCTGCGAAACGTCTATGGAGTGCCAAATCTCAACTTACCCGTTCAAAGCTTAAGTGAAAGCGAACTTCGTAGCCTCAAAGGCAACCAAGAGCGATTGAAACTGCAGCCATATTCCGACGCCAAGCCTAAGCTGCTAATCGGATTAGACCATTGCCACTTGGGATTGCCAAAGGGTTTCCATGCAACCAATAGATATGGACCGTTTGCTACAAATACGGAACTAGGTTGGGTGGTGTTCGGGCCCACTACGAAGATCGTTTCCACAACACCGTCATGTCTCCTGACCTACGCACCGAGTAACGAGTCATTGCAGAAGCTGGTCGCGGATTATTTTGAGACCGAAAATTTTGGGGTAAAATCATCACCTCCAATCGAAAGCGAAGCCGACTCTAAAGCCAGAAACATCCTTCGGTCAACAACGAAAAGGATAAATGGGAGATTCCAAACCGGACTGCTGTGGAAGGCCGATATCATGAAGTTACCCGATAGTTATCCAATGGCAGTGAAACGTCTTATTGGAATCGAACGAAAGATGAAGCGAGATGAGAACTTTGCCGCCGCCTATCGTTCTATTCTCAAATCGTACATCAATAAGAACTACGCCCGCAAACTGCAGCCAGCAGAAGCCGCCATAGTTGGTCCGAGAACATGGTATCTGCCACATTTCGGAGTGTTGAACCCTAATAAGCCGTCCAAATTACGCCTTGTGTTTGATGCTGCCGCCGAGGTGAAGGGGATATCCCTCAACTCATGTCTAATGAAAGGACCTCAAGAGTATCAACCATTACCATCAGTGTTGTTCCACTTTCGTGAAGGAGCCGTCGCCGTGTGTGGGGACATCAAGGAGATGTTCCACCAAATACTGATTCAGCCTGAGGATAGGTGTGCCCAAAGATTTCTTTGGCGTGATGGCGATGACTCAAAACAGCCGGACGTGTATGAAATGGTTGTCATGACATTTGGAGCCGCGTGTTCACCTTGTGCAGCCCAATATGTAAAGACTACAAATGCTATGAAGCATCGAAGTCACCACCCACGTGCCTTAAAAGCTATCACGGACCATCACTACGTGGATGACTTTGTGGATAGTTTCGAGTCTACGGAACAAGCCATTGAAATATCGTTGCAGGTAAAGGAGATCCACAAGAACGCCGGCTTTGAACTTAGAAACTTCACCTCGAACTCGCCAGAAGTTGTAAACGCTTTACAAGGTAAGGATGCAGATGTGTTAGTGAGCGCTAAAGGTAATCTGGAAACTGAGAAAATACTGGGTATGTTCTGGCAGCCAGCCAGCGATAACTTCAGATTCCAGTTGCGGTTCCACCACGTTGACAAAAACATCATCAACGGAGAAAAGAGCCCTACAAAGAGAGAACTGCTAAGCGTTATAATGTCAGTTTTCGACCCGTTGGGGTTTCTTAGCCATTTCACTATTACTGCCAAGTTATTAATGCAAGAAGTATGGCGACATGATATACGATGGGATGAGCCGCTGCCTGATGAAGTTCTCCAAGGGTGGAATAGATGGCGGTCAGTGTTGTCGCATGTGGCCAATTTCAATGTCTCACGTTTTTATTTCCGAGACGGTTCCCCGAGAGAAGTCCAGCTTCATATTTTCGTTGACGCCAGCGAGGATGCCTTCGCTGCAGTGGCATATTGGAGGGTAGTTAATGCAAACGATAAAGTGAATAAGTCATTTGTATGTTCTAAAACGAAATGTGCTCCGCTGAAGCTACTTACAATTCCACGCCTTGAGCTTCAGGCAGCAATCTTGGGAGTACGCCTTATGACAACTATAATAGAGCAGCATTCGGTACGCATCTCTCGCAGCGTCTTGTGGACTGACTCAACAACTGTCATAAAATGGATAGGCAGTGAACATCGTCGGTACAGACCGTTTGTGGCCCATAGAATTGCGGAAATTCTAGCGACTACTAATCCATCCAATTGGAGGTGGGTGCTAACCCAGGAGAATCCTGCTGACGAAGCTACGCGGTCAAAAGGTCTACTTGACTTCAGCGCTTCATCACGTTGGTTACGAGGGCCCACATTTTTGTGTAACCAGGAAATTGACTGGCCTGCAAATCCCACCACCATAATCAGCGACCGTGCAGACGATGATGAAGAGCTTCGCCCAAAATATTCTTTGATCATCGTGAGTATAAACATTATAGATTTTAATCGTTTCTCCTCTTTTAACAGGCTCGTACGAACCACGGCCTGGGTACTGCGATTTTTGGACCGGTGTCGTAAACGTTCCCGTAACAACGAGGGAAATAGCTTAACAGCTTCCGAGCTTGAAGTAGCAGAATTGTTACTGTGTCGCCAGTCCCAAACAGAAGCGTTTCCTGCAGAGATAAAACAAATCAGATGTAACGAAGGAGTTCCAAAGGGGAGTGTATTGCATAAACTCTCCCCCTACATCGATAGTGCTGGCGTCCTCAGAGTCCAAGGTAGAGTCGATGCAGCTAGCTGGCTCACTTATGCAGCAAAGCGACCAATCATATTGCTGCCAGTTCATCCGTTTACGACGCTAGTCATTGCCGACAAACATCGCAGGATGAAACACCAAAACCTTGAAGCAACGATCTGTGAAATCCGCCAGAAGTATTGGATTCCCCGTCTACGCCAAAACATGCGCAGAATCGTCGCGAATTGCCCTGAGTGCAAGATTGCCAAGGCCACACCAGTAACTCCAATGATGGGACCTTTGCCTGAAGACCGACTTAAACCGTTTGTGAGACCATTTTCTTATACTGGATTGGATTTCTTCGGCCCACTCACCGTTTCGATTGGACGTCGCACGGAGAAGCGATGGGTAGCACTATTCACCTGCTTGGTTGTGCGCTCCATTCACCTTGAGATCGTCTACGACTTATCCACCGACTCATGCATTGTAGCTATTCGGAACTTCATCAATCGCCGTGGAGTCCCAGTAAAAATTCGTTCTGATAATGGGACAAATTTCGTCGGCGCTAACCAGGAAGCGAAACGATTTTCCGAAGTATTTGACTGCGACCGTGTGCAGGACGAGTTGGCCACCAAGGGAATTAAGTGGGTGTTCAACTGCCCAGCTAATCCATCGGAGGGAGGAGTGTGGGAACGTATGGTGAGATGCGTAAAGCGAGTGCTACTCCATACCCTCAAAGAAGTATCTCCACGCGAATACACTCTACAGTGCCTTGTGATAGAAGCCGAAAACGTGGTAAACTCTCGGCCGCTTACGCATTTGCCAGTGGATCCCGATCAAGAAGAGCCGCTCACGCCGAACCACTTCCTGCTGGGATCAGCAAATACATCGCAGACTCCAAGCGTAAACGAGTCGCTAGAGAAAATATGCCACTTGAGAAAACAATGGCGAATAGCCCGACAGCTGAGGGATCGTTTTTGGAAACGATGGGTAGCCGAGTACCTGCCAACTTTAACACGCCGAGCCAAATGGTGCCAAAGGTCAAGGCCAATTGCTAAAGGGGACTTGGTGTTTGTCTGTGACGTGAACGTACCGCGGAGGCAGTGGTGTCGGGGCCGGATCGACAGAGTGTATACAGGAGCTGACGGAGAAGTTCGAAGTGCCGATGTCCGCACATCTAAAGGATTGATGAGACGTCCTGCATCAAAGCTAGCCGTTCTGGACCTGGATGTTTGTGAATCGTGGTCGATCCACGGGGGTGGGGGTGTTACAGAACGAATAACATAAATGTAAACGTGGCTTAACTTCCTTCCTCTCCTTTGTGCTTGACATTTAACTAATTCTTCTTTGGTTATTCGCTTTATGCGCAATTATGACATTTCTTAAAATGGCCACATTTGTCATTTGTAAGCCGCCAAGAAAGGAAGGGAGTTAAGCTGCGGTAAGTATTCGTTTGTGTTTGGTATATGTATTAAAATTTACTTTCTTTAGAAATAAACCGTTTATGTCAACTTTAAATCGTTAAATTCGTTATCCCTTCGCCTTTCGACGGCCGCTACAACCCCCGACGCGTAGAATGCTTTCGTTGTCAGCAACCTTGTTAAGCAATCTTATGGCTAAATACGGTATGCATTCTGTGCCAAAGGTCACTGTTTTAATCCTGTATGCTCTCAGTGGCTGCTGTTCACTATCCCGCCAAAAGATGAGTTGGTAATTGCTGTCTGCCGTTGGTACTAAAATTTGTCGGTACATCTTCTTGATGTCGGCGGTGAAGGTATATCGATGCTGTCTCCATCTTAATATGACATCGATAATGCTTTTTTGTAATTTAGGACCAACCATAGAGTGCTCGTTTAAGGACGTACCGTCCAAAGTCTTCGACGCTGCATCAAACACAACTCGCAGTTTTGTGGTGGAGCTTGAGTCTTTAATGACGGCCTGGTGTGGCAAAAAAAAATTAAAAGGAGTTGCAAGGCAAGTGTCGTTAAATAAATCTACCTCCTCCATGTGATCCATATATTCTAACATACACCTTTTATATCATACCTTTAGTTTCGGATCCTTCTGAAAACGACGTTCTAATTGAGTAAAACGTCGTAAAGCAACTTCCCTGCTTGCACCTAACGCTGGTCGTACTCCATCTTTGAAGGGTAAGGACACTTGATACCGTCCATTTGTTAATCTGGTTGTATGGGTTTGGAAGTGCTGTTCACAAGCATGCGGCTGGTCGAAGGGTCTAGAAATGAACTCTGAGTTCTCACACACCTTCACTCTGCGCACGATTTGCCACTTATGTGTTGTGTCCAACCGAAGAAATTTGCTGCGTTTCCTTAAGGCGTGCTTTCCGTTATGATACACTTTGCATTGGAACTGCTCCTTCATCTGGGTATTAGCATAAAATACTTTGGCTTGTGGACTAGACTTCGTAGATGACTTCGTATTTGCTTTCGACCACAAAAGAGGCTGCTGGTCAACTGCTTCAAGCGTCCTAAAACGTGCTTCTAAAAATCCGATGAAGTCCTTTCTGCTTGGAAGCTCCGTAGAATTGCCCAACTTTTCTTCCCATAAATGCTGCGTTGAACATGGTGGTTTTTGGAAAAAGATGTAGATGAGAATAACATCCCTGTGGTTTACTGGCACTCCCAGGTTTTCTAATGCATGAAAGCATTCTTGAGATGTATCAAGCATAGACCTTAACCCACCGGTGGACTCCTTTGTTAATGATGGTTGGCTGAAAAAAAAGATTTAACTGGGCATTGACTAGGACCCGCTTATGGTCATATCTCGCCTTCAACAAGACCCATGCCTTGACATAGTTTTCTGCTTCGAGACCTAAATGCTGTATGAGACGCTCTACGTCCCCACTAATTGATGATTTCAAATGGTGTAGTTTCTGGATGTCGCTCAGGTGAGTATTTGTATGAATTAATGATCTAAATATATCATAAAATTAACGCCATTTCGTATAGCATCCGGAGAACGTTGGAATATTTATTTTTGGAAGGCGAATATCCCCACCAGTACCAGCTGCAGCCGACGATGTGTTGATCGTCTCTGTAGGCGCCTTTGAAGTTGATGCACACTTGTCGATGGCGTCTAAAAGCTCGCAGCGATAGTCCAGGTGAGTTTCCAAGAGTTGTTCATAGACCTTCATTAATTCTTCCGTTGTTAAATCATTTTCTAGCTTGATTGCACCCATAATTTCCTCATGGTATCGCCTTGCTGTTGCCAAATTATCATCAAGGATGGATAGACGGGTGGATAAATAATTTGAGGTACGCCGCGTTTCACCTGTCTTCCTAAAATTTGAAAAATCGCGAACAACCTGAGCAAATAGTGCTTTCTGCAGCTCTCCAAACGACATAGTGAGTTAATATGGATTGAGGTAGTTAAATAAATGTATATTATATGTAAATTTATTGAATGTATGAAAGTACGAGGGGCGTTCAATATATTCTCGGTATCGATATGAAGGAAAATGCGAATTCAATTTAAATTGTTTTTATTTTTCAATATAATCTTCCCAAACATCAATGCATTTGTTACATCTTGAGATAAGCTTTTTTAAACCCGTGTCCTTCCACTTTGGCCCTGTTAGCGTGGGACAGAGTCTGCGTTTCTCTTTGCCGACATTGAATAAGATAGCCTGGTGATCGCTATGGGTATATTCTTCACTGACTCGCCATTTGGTTTTCCGCAAGAGTGAGTTGCTCATGTATGTGATGTCGATGATTGACCCTCTGCCTGCCTTTCGGAACGTTTCAGCTGCGCCATCGTTGACCAGAGTTAGATCCAGTCTTGCGAAGGATTCGAGGAGAACTCTCCCTCTTACGTCTGTTTTACTTCCCCAATCGGTAGCCCAGGCGTTGAAATACCCAGCAATAATAACTGGGTGTTTTCCTCGTGCGTCAGCTACAATGTCGTCCAACAGCTTCATATAATCCGCCAATGATAGACTACGGGGTGCATAGCAGCTATAAAAATGTACACCATTTATCTTAGCAGATACAAAGTGGTCTCCCCGATGGCCGACTGACTGTAGGGCATAATTCCCGCAGGTCCATATCGCGGCCTTTTTTGTGTTATCATCTATCCAGCTGCTTCCGTCTATGGGTTTGTACGGTTCGCTTATTAGGCCTACGTCGATTCTTTTCTCCATTACTGTTTGCACCATTACTGCGCGGCTGCGCAGTGGTTTAGATTTATCTGGACAGCATTTATCATATTAATTTGGCCAGTGCCTTCTTGATTACAGGGCACTTGCTGCTACCAGCCACGTGTCCAGCGTTTTCTGGCGTAACCATCTTACACCAGAAGCATAATGCGTCCACTTTGCATTCTTTGGCTATGTGACCTTCTTCTCCACAGTTTCTGCACAGCTTGGATCGGTCATGCTCGCTCTTGCACTGGCGCGCCGTATGGCCAAACTCCAGACACCTGAAGCATTTGGTGAGGGTCTTTCGAACACGAATACGGCAATTTACCCAGCCGACTTTTATTTTACCGGATTCCAGCAATTTGTTCGCCATCTCTGCTGGTAGGCCCACTGTCGCGATCTGCGTGCTACCGTAGCCCTTCCTAAGACTGAGCACATTTCCTTCGACAACTCCAATGTTGTACTGTGCTTTGATTGCATCGCAGATGTCACTTCTGGTGGCGACTTCGTCAAGGTCTTTGATTTCAATCGTGGATCTCTGCACTAAAGTGCGGATTTCCGCTTCTGCGCCAAGCTTTTCGCCGATTTTACTCCTGAATTCTTCGGTTCTGTCACCAGATTCGCGCAGCTGGAACAACAGGTCTCCTTTCTGGGTTCTCCTAATCTTTGTAACCGCATCACCCAGGTTATGGAGTTTGGGGTCCCCTTTGACCCTGCGAAGTATTTCCGCATATGAAAGTTCACCCTTGCTTGCCACCACGATTGCGTCAGGTCGCGTTTTTCGCGCACGGGCTTTCTTGGCTTCTTTTTGGGAACTTTCAACTAGGCGCTGTCGTCGCCCTTGGACAGTTCTTTGCTCGCCGTCCTAGCGGTTATTTGATCATTTGTGGCCTGCTAATTCACTGTCGATTTGGCGGGCTTCTTGGGATGGGCCTTCTTTCACTTTCCGGCATTGTTTTGATTTTGGGGCACCACTTTGCCACGTGATGCCTTCTTCGATTCGACTAAGGGCGGTGATTTCGGCGGGCGTTTCGAGCTCGGCGACTCTATAGGCTCTAGCCTTCGTTTGGACCCCGAAATCACCTTAAGCCATGGGGATGTTTGGGAGGTGTTTTCTTTGCTGATAACTTTCTTGGGCTTGCTATCACGCATCTCGTTCGCCGAGAGCTCATAGAGCGTTTTGATGCTTTCTATTGCATCCCGCATTGGTTGGTGAATTGATCGCCTTTTACCATCCTCCAGCATTTCCACTAGGGCTTTTATTTGTTCCCCTAATTTGTGAAACACGGGGGGCTGGTTATTCGGATCCAGCACCATCCACGTATTTCTTTGAGGCACCGCTTCTCCATCAGGACTCCTCTGGGGCGATGGCGGCTGTCTAGCCGGAGATCTTCTCACCATCGAGCTCTTCCGGAATGGGTTCTCTCCGTTGATCTCATTCTACTGGTTTTGTTGATGTTGTTTATTTGTGTTCATTTTTGTTGGGTCCCCACTCAAAGCCGCTGTCAATGCTCGGGTGTGTAGTCACCTAGCGATCCCATGGTTATCTATGCACGCAGTGAGGGCATGCAAGGGTTGACACAGACCCTTATGGGGTTATGTGCCAGAGCCGGATCGGTGCTAACCAGGAATGTTACATCCGGACCTACACCACCAACTTAATGGCGACGAAACATTGAACGTACTTTGAGGCCTGCCAGGGTTTTAACAGGACGGGGGCGTTCACAGCATTAGCCTGAAAGCCATTTCAACAGGATTTCACTCCTGCTTACTCAGGTAACAGAATACTGCAAACGTCAGCCCATATGTCAATCATTCTAAAGATTTGATTCCAGTATACCATAATTACGACCTTACTGGGCTCAGTCGTAATGCCTAAAAGGCAGTGATGAAATTGAAGTGTCCACTGGTAATTACCAATGGAGCTATGGTTTCCCACGGTGCCATCTCTTTACCCAAGAGCTAGAGAGCTAGGAGATGGGTTAGCACATAGTTGAAGACGGTGCCGACTCGTCTTGTCGCAGAAAGTTCTTAGGGGTTCCTGTGGCCTTTCGCGCCCTCCTTCTCTGCCGCTCTTGGTCGGGGACTGTTTATTTGTTATTCGCAGCTAACCTGCATATCTGCAGGCCGATCACCATCCGCCACCTGTGACCCCCCCAGTAGCCTGAGATTAGCCTTCTGTGTTTTTTTTTTTTTTTTTTTGTTGCGCCAATGGATGTGGTAATCTTCATAGATGCGGTAGCCCGTGCCACCAACATGCACGATTCGCAACACCCGAATGTTCGATGCCAGGAGTGCGCCTACGTACTAATCCACACCCTTACGACCTTCAACCACTCTCCCCGCGGGACTGCCGTTAGGTATTACTTCGCGGGGCTGGTTAGCAATTATGCTCTATTCTACGAGGCCGCCTCTTGAGCTCTTCTTAGGGCTTCTGCTCTTCGCAGCGCGTACTGTACGCGCACTATAAATGAGCAGATCTCCATCCACTTGTCCTCTGACTGCGTCATGTGACTAATGAGATTTTCTGGACTTGGCAGATTTACCCTTTCTTCTGCAAAACGTCTGCAGTAGAACACTGTATGCAACGCATCCTCTTCCTCATTTTGGCATTCTGGGCACTGCGGCGAACTATCGTGTCCAAATCTGTGGAGGTATTTCCGGTAACCGCCGTGCCCAGACAGGAACTGTGTGATATGTTAGTTACAGTTCCCCCATGATCTCTTTGTCCATGTTTCTATGATGGGAATAAGCTTGTACGTCCACCTGCCTTTTGTGGAACGGTCCCACCTGGTTTGCCACAGCATTGCGGATGCTGCCTTTTCTTTTTCCTTGACCCTCTTTGCCTCTTGCCAGTTCGATGATCGCCTAAGATACACCCTCTTCATCTCATCCGCGAGGATGTCTATTGGGATCATTCCAGATAAAACACAGGCTGCATCATAGGAGATTGTACAGAATCCGCTGATCACTCTGATTGCACAGAGCCTGTGAGCTGATACTAACTCTCTCCTACACTCGTTTGTCACCAGCGCACCCGCCCATATAGGAGCAGCGTATAGAAGTACTGAGCTGACCACTCTGGTCAGCAAGATCCTTCGGGCGTATCCAGGTCCGCCGATGTTCGGTAGCATTCGGGCGAGTGCCGCCTGCATCAGCGATGCTTTCTTAGTAGCGTACTCGACGTGGGGTTTAAAGCGCAGCCGATTGTCGATCATGACTCCAAGGTACCTTAAGGATTCTTTGGATCTAATTGTCTGGTTTCCGACGCGGAAGTTCACGTATTCCGCCGCCTTGCGACTGGTTATTAGTACAGCTTCAGTCTTGTGTGCAGCTACTTCCAGACCCGTAGACTCCAGCCATTCCTTTATTTTTGAAACTGCCTCGTCTGTGGCAGACTCCACCTCGTGGATGTGCTTGGCTACTGTAACCACTGCTATGTCGTCAGCGAAGCCAATAACCTTGACTCTCTCATGCAGGGTTAGTCGCAGAACTCCGTCGTACATTATATTCCATAGGAGAGGTCCAAGGACCGACCCTTGTGGGACTCCCGCGGAAACACTGTAGTGCTTAGCACCATCGTACGTATGGTACTTTAACCTCCTGTTACTGAAGTAGTCCGTGACGATGCTCAAGAGGTAGTATGGTGTATCCATCCTGGCCAAGGATCTCCTAATAAACGACCAGTTCGCCGAGTTGAACGCGTTTTTGACGTCGAGCGTTACTACTGCGCAGTATCTTTTTGTCCCCCCATTTCCATCTTTTCCCTTGTATTGCTTCAGTTGCTGTATCTACTACCGCCTTTATTGCACCGATGGTAGAACGAGATTTTCTGAAGCCGTACTGGTGATCTGACAGCGCTCCGTTTTCTTCCGCCACCGCCAGCAGTCTGTTGTATATAATACGCTCTAGGATCTTACCTAGAGTATAAAGCAGACATATTGGGCGATACGATGATGGTTCTCCGGGTGGCTTATTGCCCTTTTGAAGCAGCACTAGGTGTTGTAGCTTCCATGGCGTAGGGAATATTCCCTCCTCTAGACACCTTTGCATAGTCGCTAGGAAGATGTCCGGTCTCGTCTTGATGGCCATCTTTAATACCTTATTCGGTATGCCAGGTGCTTTGGTGTCTCCAATTTTTTTGCAAGCAGGAAAAAGTTCTTCCGACGTGATGGCAGGGATATCTTCCATATTGGTCTCCCTTGTGATGGTGACCATAGTAGTTGGTCTATGCGGGAATAGGTGCTCTGTTATAGTTCTTAGCATTGCAGGGCAGGTTAGTTGTGGGGACCTGTTGCCTTTGAGCTTCTTCATCACCACCCTATACGCTAAGCCCCAGGGGTCTAGGTTAGCCTCGTCGCAGAGCTGTCTAAAACTCCTTGACTTACTCTTTTTAATGGCACTTTCCAGTTCCCGTCTCGCCAGTTTAAAGTTGGTTAGTCGTTCTTGGAAATCTTCTCTTCCTCTGGATCTCTGAGATCTTCGTCGTGCTTGTAGACACTTCGTTCTGAGCTGTTTAATCTCGTCGGTCCACCAGTAGCAAGACTCGCCTCTTTTACTGACAGATCTTCTGGGCATTGATGCGTCGCACGCTGCGGTGATGGTCTGGATTAACTGATGAGAAAGGGCTTCAGCCGATCCATTGTTCATTGTTACGCTGGTGTTTAGTATTTCCTTGAACATATCTTTGTCAAGCAGCGTGTCCTTCCACTTTGGCCCTGTTAGAGTGGGGTACAGTCTGCGTTTCTCTTTGCCGACATTGAATAAGATAGCCTGGTGATCGCTATGGGTATATTCTTCACTGACTCGCCATTTGGTTTTCCGCAGGAGTGAGTTGCTCATGTATGTGATGTCGATGATTGACCCTCTGCCTGCCTTTCGGAACGTTTCAGCTGCACCATCGTTGGCCAGAGTTATATCCAGTCTTGCGAAGGATTCGAGGAGAACTCTCCCTCTTACGTCTGTGGTTTTACTTCCCCAATCGGTAGCCCAGGCGTTGAAATCCCCGGCAATAATGTGTGTGTGTGTTTTTTTTTTTTTTTTTGGTTGCGCCAATGGATGTGGTAATCTTCATAGATGCGGTAGCCCGTGCCACCAACATGCACGATTCTCGCAACACCCGAATGTTCGATGCCAGGAGTGCGCCTACGTACTAATCCACACCCTTACGACCTTCAACCACTCTTCCCGCGGGACTGCCGTTAGGTATTACTTCGCGGGGCTGGTTAGCAATTATGCTCTATTCTACGAGGCCGCCTCTTGAGCTCTTCTTAGGGCTTCTGCTCTTCGCAGCGCGTACTGTACGCGCACTATAAATGAGCAGATCTCCATCCACTTGTCCTCTGACTGCGTCATGTGACTAATGAGATTTTCTGGACTTGGCAGATTTACCCTTTCTTCTGCAAAGCGTTTGCAGTAGAACACTGTATGCAACGCATCCTCTTCCTCATTTTGGCATTCTGGGCACTGCGGCGAACTATCGTGTCCAAATCTCTTGAGGTATTTCCGGTAGCCGCCGTGCCCAGACAGGAACCGTGTGATATGCATCTGTCGCTCTGTCTCTCTCTCTCTCTCTCTTTCTTAGAGTCAGTAGTTATTTCACAGATCATGAGAAAAATCTCTGTTTACCTGAAAACCACTCACTTCTCTCCATCAACCCCACCCCCCTCTTCGAATCGCACATGTTACCTCTACCACTCAAGATACACACCCCCCTTAATCAAACACCTACAAATTACCCACACGCTCTTTCTTATATTCATACTAAAACTACAAAACACCAAAACACTGATAACATTCAGCCCCACAACCCACCCGTACGATTGAACATAACACACACCTAATACCCCTTATCTGAACGCCACCCATCAAACCGCTCCATACCAACCACCAACCACCATCAACCATTCATCGATACACTTCTTATCACATGGCGCCTACACACTGCTCACAAGATCAAACACTTGGCGACACTATTCCCCACCATACTATACCCAACTCACTGCCTAAAAACTTCACCGACGTAAGACGCCAAGAAAAAAAAAATCCAGCTTATTCGGTCATAGAGGAATTTGTACCCTTGTTTCCCATGTGCCAAAAAAAAACAAGAATGTTCTACTTGTATCAAGTATGCATGATGATCAAGAAATCAATGAAGATACTGGAAAGCCTGAGATGATAATGGATTATAATGCGACAAAAGGAGGCTGTTTGTGATCAACATATAAAATTGTTGCTGGACTAAATTACTTACTAAATTACTCTTTACTATTATTCTCTGTTTTGTCATTATTCTCTGTTTTGTCATTATTCTCTGAATCTAACATTGTATAATTTTGTATTTCTGTATATAATGTAAGAAAATTGTTCTCTTGCGCTCTCACCTCTTATACTGAGTGTGGGTGGTCAGCACTGCAGCTTGCCTATGCGACGATTTGCTTTTTTCTCGTCCACTTGGATTTCGTTCGTCGCAGCAGACACACTCATCTAGCAGCTAAGTATCCAAATAAAATTTGTATATATATATTGATTCAGATATAAGTTTTTTTTATTTAAACATCGTTCGGAGCGGAATTCAATGCTCAAGTCGAATCTATTTCTAACCATAAACTCTGGTCCTTCGCAGCCGAATTAAATTAAATTAATTACTTCAATTAATTAAAAAAAAAAAAAACCTTCTTCTATATCTATGTGCATGCTTTTTCGTGAAAAACCACGTATGTGATTTCGTTGCTGGTCTTTGGTAGAACTACAGGAAAACAATTAACATAGTTCCTCGCGACAGTATCCCTTTGGGTTATACACGTGTATAATTTATTTAAGGAATTCTTACGCGTTAAAGATAGGCGTTTACCCGGGTTTTTCGTTTGATTGCGTGTTGGCAATTTGCATAAAATGAATTCACTAAAATTAAAGCGCGGGAATGCAAAAGGGCGCTTAACTCGTGCCGCGGCTTTTGTAGAATCTATAAGTGACTGCACTTCGATGGAGATGCTAGAAATTAAATTGACTAAGTTGGACGAAGCTTGGTCGGAATTTTGTTCGCTTCATTGTGAGTGCTTGAAACACATGGAAGAAGGTGTAGATGAATTCGAAAATGAGTTCGCGGAATATGAAGCTAAATATTGTTTTACGCATTCCGAGTTAACAAAATCTATCCGTCAAAGACAAAGTGCGGTGCAATCTAAAGACAATAACTCGGTTTTGGAACGTCTTGCTCATCAACAATCCTCGTTTCTTGAGAACCTAAATAACTCAGCCAGTATAAGTTCGACCATCAACCTACCGAAGATAATCGTGCCCTCATTCTCGGGTTGTTACAAGGACTGGCCGTGTGTTCGCGATTTGTTCATAGGTGCAGTTGATCGCAAATCTAACCTCACTGCAACACAAAAATTTCATTATTTAACCCTATCGAGACGCACGGTACACATGTGTACCATCTAAAGTTCAAACATCCCTAAAATTTCACACAGCTCCCATATTCATACCAAATTTGTACCATCTCGTCCGTGAGTATTTTGAGAACAAAATATAACCGTATTTATGACAATTCAGTAACTGTAAATTATTTTATTCCAAAGTTTTTACTCGCACGTGAACTCAGAATTTCGAGCTTGTGTTCTTTTTTTGTAGTTTAGTGTATAAAAAATATATATTTTCGGAAAAAACAGTGAATACATACATCATAAATTTATAAAGTGTGATAATATTATAAAAGGTAAGTGATTTGGATCAAAATGGAATAATAATCAACAAATAAACGTGGATGGTACAATAGTGTACCATTCGTCCTGTATGTTGGTACTTATAAGTACCGCTCGTCATTTTTGGATACCGTATAATACTTCTTTCGTTCTTAGATTTCAATGGACCACGAAGAAATTGAAAGATTGTTGAATGATGAAGGAGAAAATTCAAGTGGAGCAGACTTTTCTTCTGGTAGTGACGATTCGTTTCGACCAGATCCAAGTGATGAATCCGAAACAGAAGACGACCAGGACTCAAGCTCTGGAGCAGATTCAGATGAAGAGATGACTGTTCCTGAAATTGGTAATAACAATCTTCGTGAATCCGGTTCTACAGGTGATACACAAGCTGAAAATGTAATTTGGACTACGGTCACCGGTGTATTTGTTCCAAAAAAAACAGTTTTTCCTTCACGACCTTGCAATATATCACAGACCATTCACCGATCGTCCTCAATCGTTCAAATTTTCCACAAACTTTGGCCAAGATCTGTCTATATATATATTGCACAGTGCACGAACGAACGCTTGGATATTCATCGCAGATCATCACAAAATAAACGCTGCAAGACTATGGATCCAACTAACGCGGATGAAATAGAAGTAATCATTGGTTGTATGTTCACAATGTGCTACAATCGGGTGCCAAGCCTAAAGGATTATTGGTCATCACATTCATCGCTGGGAAACCAAGCAGTGAAAAATGCAATAACTCGCGATCGGTTCCTTATGGTTACATCAAAAATGTATTTCTCCCCACCCGAAAAGCCAGCTGACTGTTGTAAGACGTACTACGTGAACGATCTGGTTGAATGCTTGAAAAAAACGTTTCAAAACTGCAGACAAGATAGTGTTTATCAGAGCATCGACGAGTCAATGACCAAATTCAAAGGGCGCAGTAACCTCAAACAGTACATGCCTCTAAAGCCTGTAAAACGTGGAATCAAAATGTGGCTTCGATGTGATGCCCTAACTGGGTACACGTATGATTTCAACATTTACAGCGGAAAAGAATTAGAGGCACTTGAAGGAACTTTGGGCGAAAGAGTCGTTAATAAATTGGCTAGCACGATAAAAGAGATAGATGTAAACCTATGTTTTGACCGTTTCTTCACATCAGTCAAATTATTGGAATCTATTGGATATCCATCGGTGGGAACTATAATGTCCAATCGCAAAAACGTTCCCAAATTTGGAAGAAAATTGCAGAGGGGAGAAGCTGAGTTCAAAGGATCCTCAGGTGGACTTTTATGCGTGAAATGGCAAGATACCAAAGAGGTTCTAGTGCTAAGCAACTGCCATAGCAATAACATGGAAGTCGTTACAAAAACCTTGAAGACCGGTGAAAAAATTCAAGTTCCTTGCCCGCAAATGATTAAGTTTTATCGAGAGATAATGGGCGGCGTTGATCGGGCAGACCAAATGAGCGGCCTCTATGAATACGACCGAAAGTCAGATAAATGGTGGAAGAAGATTTTTTACAGGCTGATAATGATGGCAGCAGTGAACGCATGGGTCATTCACTCTGAAATGAATCGACAAAAATTGCCATTCAAAACGTTTTTGGTAAATTTATCAGAGGGCTTGGTTGCTCAAGGACTCGAAAAAACAGCTGTACGGAGATCGAATCATCGAGGTCGTCAGCCAGTGAGAGGAGTAGGGTCTCGACATTTGCAAACGAGGGCACTTCCCGACGCCGTTGCGTAAATTGTGCGAAGTCTAAAAAACAAACGCGCACCAAAACAATATGCAAGGAATGCGAAATTCCATTATGTAAACATTGTTTTGCACCATATCACACTTCCTAAATATATTTATGTACAATATTATCTTATGTAAAATAATCAACAGTATTTATGTTTTTGTTATCTTACTTTTAGAAAAAGAATAAAGTTTATGTTTTCGTTGCCTAAACTACGACTGTATTGTATTTTGTGTTATACAAGCCGAATGGTACTTAATTGTACCACGGAACAACCCGAATGGTACACATATGTACCAACGCCTTCCGGACACGCCCATACAAAATGTCTTCTTTTTTTATATGAATTACACTAATGAAAAGCTCCTTAACTAATTCTAAAATGAAAAATGTCTATAACTCCATCACATGAATTGCGTCCCGAAAGGGTTAAAGTCGTTTTTGCGGGACGACGCCGCGAATTTAATCAAGCATATTCCTGTCTCAGACGCGAAGTATATCGAGGCATGGGAAAGGCTAGAAAAACGATATGATCGCGTAAATCTAATTGTTCGGTCTTTTATAGAATTGTTCTTATCCCTGCCCTCGATGGGGATAGCAAATGTACAGACACTTCGAAAAATTTCAAACGGTGCCGACGAAGTAATTCGGGGGTTAAATGCGCTGGACAGAAACGGCCGCGATCCGTGGTTGATTCACCTCTTGCTAACGAAACTTGACTCAGATACAAAGCAAGCTTGGGCAGAAGAGGTAGGTTCACGGGATGATCGTTCGATAACGGATTTAATTGAATTCCTTGAGCTACGATGTGACGCACTCGAATCGTGTCAATCCCTAAATCGTACAGTTACATCACGGGGAAAACAATCCAATCCAATTCGAGCTCACCTAGCAAAGTCATCTGACAATCGATCCATCTGCCCCATGTGCAAAAATGACCATATCGTACCCCAGTGTTCTCGGTTTGTTGCTTTAGACATTGAATCGCGTCGATCGTTCGTGAAAAATAATTCACTATGTTTCAATTGCCTTCGAACTGGCCATTCCTCTAATAAGTGTAAGTCCACGTTTCGTTGTCGTGTCTGTAGAGCTCGTCACCATTCGCTAGTTCACCAGGATGATACAAAAGACATTCCCTCGCAATCGTCCTCACCTGTACAACCATCAGCCCTCGCAACTACAACGTCGCCTGATCCGCGTCAGTTTCGCTCAGCAAACTTGCATGATACGTCTCCATCACCATCTCCATTCGTAGCCAACCACTCCATTAAGCTTCGCCCTGGAAAGCAAACTGTACTTCCAACCGTTTTAGCTAAATGTCGAAACAGCCAAGGGAGATATATTGATGGTCGTGTTTTACTTGACACGGGATCACAATGTTCGTTCATCACCGAATCGTTTGCCCAAAGACTTGGGCTTCCGCGGAAGCACTCTCGTATTCCTATTGTAGGGTTATCATCCAAAGAAGCAGGATATACAAAGGGATGTATGACACTACAGCTTTGTTCTCGCTACAATGAGGAGTCTCTATTCATTGATGCGTTCATTCTTGGGAAGCTGACTTATCTTCGCAGTCATTTGACACATCTTCTTGGGAGTATATTAGGAGCTTAGATCTGGCAGATCCACATTTCAATGCGTCCAGTGCGGTCGATGTGCTGTTGGGAGCAGATAAGGTTTGGTCTATTCTGCAAGCGGAACAACTTCATGGACCCCAAGGCTTGCCTATAGCACAGAAAACATCATTCGGGTGGGTGGTTACCGGAGAGTTAGCCGATATGCAGATCGGTCGTCGAGAATTAACTTCCTTTCACTCCACTGTTGACCTAGATTTTCTTCTACAACGGTTTTGGGAAATGGAAGAGGTTTCCCCTAACAAGGCCAACAATACGTCAAATGATCCAGCCGAAGAATATTTTCAAAAAACATTTAGTCGCTCAGAGGATGGAAAATACGTTGTGTCGCTTCCATTCAAAATCCCCTGTCCTAGTTTCAAAGACACTTTACATTCCGCCACTTCGCGTTTGCATTCGATGGAACGTCGGTTCAAAAATAATCCCCAGTTGCACAAACTTTATTGTTCATTTATGCAAGAATATCAAGACCTTGGTCATATGCAACTTATTCCTCGTGATCGAATTCAAAACCCACTCGGACAATGTTTTTATCTCCCTCATCATGCGGTGTTTAAATTCGACAGTACAACTACTAAATTACGCGTCGTGTTTGATGGTTCTATAAAAGATTCGAATGGGCAATCGTTAAATAGCCAACTCCTAATCGGTCCCCCAATTCAACGCGATTTAATCGGTGTGTGCTTACGTTTTCGATAGCATCGGTATGTGTTCACCGCCGATATAGTCCAAATGTTCCGCCAAATATGGGTTCGCGATAAAGACATTGACTATCAACATATTGTATGGCGTAAAAATCCCAACGATGAAATTCAACATTATCATCTGAGAACCGTGACATATGGTACCGCTTCTGCTCCTTTTTTGTTAGTACGCGTCCTGAAGCAGATTGCAGAAGACTACAAAGCAACATATCCAAACGCCACTCGAATCCTTCTAAATGATGTCTATGTCGACGATGTTATGACGGGAGCAAACTCAGTTGAAACGTTGCTGGATTTTCAGGCAGAATTAGTCGCGCTTTTGTCCGAAGCGAAACTCCATCTGCGGAAATGGAGTTCTAATTGTTGGGCTCTTCTCGCTAAGCAATCACAGGATGATTGTGAGTACTCATTTGTCGACCCTGAACGTTCAGAATCTTTTATAAAGGTGTTAGGTATGTACTGGAATCCAGCTACAGACGTATTTTCGTACCGCATGGCTCCGTTGAATCCGTGTTTCTCTCCAACAAGGCGACAACTCCTTTCCGAGATATCTCGTATTTTTGACCCACTCGGATTCCTGACTCCTTCGGTTATCCTTTTTAAGTTAATGTTTCAGGAACTCTGGTCATCCGATTTAAAACTTGGTTAGGATGATCCTTTACCATCGGACCTCTCAGACAGATGGATTACCTATCGCAATCAGCTTCCATTTTTTGAAAGAATTCGGGTTCCGCGAAATGTGTTTCCTTCCGATAAACTTTTAGAACTTCACGGCTTCTCGGATGCTTCTTCGTTAGTCTACGCCGCCGTCGTTTACGCTCGCTGCAAAACCAGTTCGGGTAACTTCAAGATTACTATCGTTGCAGCAAAGACTAAAGTAGCTCCGTCCAAACCTGTTTCTATCCCGCGTTTGGAGCTTTGTGGTGCGGTTTTGCTCACTCGGTTGTTAAATTCAGTCAAATCGTCGATAACGGCCAATATTACAAAAACATTTGCTTGGTGCGATTCCGAAATCGTGCTGCATTGGCTTTCGTCACCGCCTCGTCGCTGGACAGCTTTCGTGCCCAACCGTACCGCCGCCATTCTCGACATTGTACCGCGATACTCGTGGCACTATGCAAGTCGGAGTCAAATCCGGCTGATTGTGCTTCGCGCGGAGTTGCTCCCTACAATCTTTCTGACCATCTTTTATGGTGGAGCGGTCCATCTTGGTTGTCACTCTCGGAAGACCATTGGCCCAAATCTAGCTTCTCTTTGAGTGCGGAAACAGCAGCTGTAAAAAGGGAGGAAAAGCATGTTTTAAGGCATGCACTCGTCACGTCGTTTGATGGACATATCATTCAGAACTTGATCGAAAAAATCTCTTCGTGCTATCGTTTGCAAAGGATTGTCGCTTACTGTATTCGGTTTATTTCCAATTGTCGGCAAAACATCTCTAAGCGAGTAACCCAGGGATTGAGATATCCGGAAATCAAAGCTGCTACACTTGTCATCCTTAAATTCGTGCAGCTCAAATCCTTTAAAGATGATATACATCAACTGAGAACCAACCATCAGCTAGCTTCAAGGTCAAGGCTGTTGAGATATGCTGCATATTTGGACAGCGATGGACTTATTCGCGTAGGAGGACGAATTAAACATGCAGCCGTGGCTTACAACATTAAACATCCTATCATAGTCCCAAACAATAATAATGTTGCTTCACTCATAATTACAGATATTCATCAACGTTACTTACATGCTGGAGTATCGGAAACATTTACATTCGTTCGACAGCAGTTTTGGATACTGGGTAGCCGAAACTTGATCCGGAAAATTATTCATCGATGTAAGCCGTGTTTTATGCAGCGCAAATTTACGAGTCAACAGATCATGGGTGATCTTCCAGAACAACGTATCCACCCTAGCCGTCCATTTTTGAACATGTATGTCGACGAAAGCTATACATCTCGAAGTGGTGAGCGATCTTACCAGGGATGCATTCATCGCAGCTTTAAGAAGATTCGTTTCTCGTCGGGGCAAATGTACCAACATCTACAGCGACAATGGTACCAATTTTCAGGGAGCGCGTCGGTGCTTAACTGAGATGCATAAATTAGTCATGAGTCAATCTCATAACGATACTATCGCTTCCACTCTTGCCAAAGATGGAATCACCTGGCATTTCATTCCTCCTTCTGCACCACACTTTGGAGGCTTGTGGGAGGCTGGCATAAAGTCAGTAAAGCTACATTTGCGTCGTGTAATAGGGTCTTCTAGTTTAACCTTTGAAGAATTATACACTGTTCTTACCCAGGTTGAAGCTATTCTAAATTCTCGTCCTTTATGTGCAATATCTGATACTGATTTGAACCCATTAACTCCAGCTCATTTTCTTGTAGGTGAACCACTAACAGCCGTTCCTGAGCCTAACTACTTGACTACCACAACTAATCGACTTTCCCACTGGAATCATCTCCAAAGTATGGTTCAGGGATTTTGGAAGAGATGGCACATCGAATACATCACGACGCTACAGGAGCGAACTAAATAGCAAAAACCAAGTCCAAATTTGAAACCTGGAGATCTGGTGGTAGTAAAGGAACCGAACCTTCCTCCCACGAAGTGGGTACTGGGTCGAATTCAAGAGGTATCCCCAGGTGCAGACCAACGAGTGAGAGTTGCCACAGTCAAAACTTTTGACTGTTTGACGCTCTTTCTTCAAGAGCTTAATTCTCCTGGATCGTCCTAAGATTACGGACAACGTTGGGATTTCACAAATAAGTATTTTACATGTTAGTTCCGGTATCCGCACACAATAATAATATTCACAAATTTTAAATTTGGTATCAATTTTAAAATTCTGAAATCTCTTTAACATACGAAAGTATTTCCTCCCATTTGTTATATATTTCCATATTTCTATTGTTTACTTTGATCAATGCTTTTTTACTTACCTGAAATTTCTGTGTCCTCTGAATATAAATGTGTTTTTCAATGGTAAATGCAGAAATTCTGGCTGCCGCACGTTCACCACGACTGTCTGCATTATTTAAAATCTCTCCATTCTAGCCAGACAAATCAACAATGTAAACAAGCAAATTGCATAAAAGATAGAAAAGTAAAGGAAGAAATTGCTCAGCAGGTGAGTCTCCCTCCATTTAAACAATGTCGGCACAAGGACAGCACCCAATGTTTTGTAATAATGCTATGAAACCCATATTCACACTTCACGTCTTTTCACTTACGAGTATATGAAGAGCTATCATTTCTATAGGCTGCGTCATTCATTGTCCAGCCCGTTCGGCATATGAACAATGCCCGCTGTCACTATATATGTATATGTATATATATATGCATCGAAGTATATAATATATATAAATATATATATATTTACACTTCAATCTACAATATACTTTCGTCCTTCACACTCGCATACTCATATGACATGGCTTTTATTTTTTGTTTCGTAGATACTCGTATTTACACAGTTTCCATTTTTATTTTTATTTCCCCAATTTTTCGTTTTTTTCTTTAATCAGTACAAAACCACAAGTGCGGAAAATTATATCCTGGAAATTTATTCGAACAAGGCAAAAAGTGTTTCCATGTCGACATCGATATGAAGGAATGGTTAGCCTGCATTTCCAGTGTCACCAGAAATGTTTATAATTAAATTGTGCAATTCGTTGAGTCCGTGTAGTGAATATGAGACAAGCAAGGACGAAATTGTTGCTCATATGTTTGGGGTATACAACCAATATACTGGACTGGTAATAACCATAAGCAACTTCCAGTAGTGATGTCAGTTTAAAGGAAATTTTTAGTTTTTTTTAGAACTGATATTCTTAGTTTTATGCAGAAGGCGATTTTTTTTAAAAGAACTTAAGAACTAAGCACGTATTAAGTTTTTTGGAAAATGGGACAGAGAGGGAAAGAAAGATGTTGGGGCTCAGTGGTTATTTCGCCCCATGTATGGGAACCAACCTTTAATGTAGAGACTAAATTCTTAGTGGGTTTTTTGTTAACTGTCGGGTCGTTAACTAACTTAACTGATCGGTCGCGGTTGGGATTTAAGCACCGAACCTTCGAATTTGCAAGCCAGT
Source organism: Volucella bombylans (assembly GCA_949129095.1). Lineage (NCBI taxonomy): Eukaryota > Metazoa > Arthropoda > Insecta > Diptera > Syrphidae > Volucella > Volucella bombylans. Next base: position 305,511,856 of record OX422140.1, on the reverse strand, counting down.
CCATAACTACTTGAGCCCCGGCCACCCACAATCCTGAACCTTCGTGGAACGAATTCTACGAAATGGTAGGAGCAATGTTAAAGCAAGTCTCACCCTAAGTAGTTGTTTCTCTTATAGCTAACATATGTATTAATATACAAAAAAAAAAATAAATATAATGTAGTGTCACATAATTTGAAAGCAACATACTCATAAAGTCTTTCATACTTTCCGCATTATTGTGCAGAATTCCTAGATTTGTTAAGAAAATCTGCGGCATTCAGAAGGATCCATCTATCTAGGAATTTGTTCACATGAAATTCAGTCAAGGTATATATATACCTAAGGAATTCGGGTTGTAACAAACTCACCTCTGAGCATTCTCTAATGTGTCTTAGAGTACTTTGTTTGTTTTAATATGGGATGCAAGAAATACTGCGACAACTACGAGGGGCGTTCAACATATTCTCGGTATCGGGATGAAGCTGTGGTTGTATATATAAATTGACTTATTTATCAAGTAATACTATTATTTTAGTGCATTCATGTAAAATTTCATATAAATGTGATTATTAATTCGCGTTTTATCTCTAGTTAAACAGAATCATAATGGCAACTGAGACGATGATGGTGAAAATTGAGCATCGCGCTGTAATTAAATTTCTCACTAAGCAAGAAAAAAGTCAAAAAACTATTCATGAAGAGATGGTGGCTGTTTACCAGGGTTCCACACCTTCATTATCAACTGTGCAAAAGTGGTCAAGTGAGATCAAGAGAGGCAGAGAGAGCATTGAAGACGACCCCCGCTCCGACGCCTCGCTCCGACGCCCCGGCTACTGCTTCTACGGGAGAAAGCATCAAAGAAGTCGAAAAACTTGTTCTCGAGGATGCCCGAATAAAGGTGAAAATGATGGCAGAGATCACCAAGCTATCAATTGGTACCATTCACACCATTCTTCATGACCATCTTAACCTTTCAAAGGTCAGTGCAAGGTGGGTGCCACGAATGCTCACAGCGCCTCCGAAAAAAGTGAGAATCGCATGCTGTAGAGAGCTTTTGGAGATGTGTAGTGAGAACGCGGACGGTGTTATGGATCGAATTGTTACTGGGGATGAAACATGGGTCCACCACTATGACCCTGAAAGCAAACAAGAGTCCATGCAGTGGCATAAAAAAGGAACAGACCCCCCGAAGAAGTTCAAAGTAACTCCGTCTGCCGGGAAGCTCATGGCCACAGTTTTTTGGGACTCAAAGGGAATCTTGCTCATTGTGTACAAAAAAAAGGTGAAACCATCAACGCCACATCCTACGCTTCCACTTTGCTTAATTTGCGGGAGGAAATCAAAAAGAAAAGACGGGGTAAACTCGCAGCGGGTGTGTTGCTTCTTCATGACAACGCTCCTGTTCATACGGCGCGAGTTTCCAAGGCTGCTGCGCGAGATTGTGGTTTCAAAGAAATCCAACACTAGTGATTATTTCCTGTTTCCGGATTTGAAAAAATGTCTTAGTGGAAAAAGATTTTCGGATGATGAAGAACTCAAGTCGGCAATAAATGGGTATTTTGCAGAGAAAGAGGAAATTTATTTTTTTGAGGGTTTAAGAAAGCCTATCTCAAGATGTAGCAAATGCATTGATGTTAGGGGAGATTATATTGAAAAATAAAAACAATTTAAATTGAATTCGCATTTTCCTTCATATCGATACCGAGAACATATTGAACGCCCCTCGTAAATCTTGAAACAAAATTCAATGAAGTTTTGGTTTTGCCACTATTTAAGAATATCAGGACACATACATGTTGACACAACAAAAAGAATTCCTTCCTTTATCCGAAATAACAATATAGCGCTTATTTATTGGGTTCACTATATTATATTCATATCAATATGTTCATTTGGAGGACAGATGCATTTCATGGATTAAAACGTATCATTTTTCATAAAAATATTAGTATACGAACTACTCCTATGTGCAATTTTTTCAGTGAACACAATTCTATTCGAATCTCAAGACATATTAGCAATGATTTTTCAATCCGAAGATATGACTAAAAATGTATTTTCGGAGTCTGCGCTCTTTTTATGCTATTGCTTGTTTCCAACGATACACTGTTTAGCCCTTGTTTCTTCGTCAATAACAAATCGATTAGAAATCCTCTTATAAACTTGACAACAGACGGTGAATACAAAAAAAAAAATCGCTACAACAAAAACCAGCACAAGTGCCAACGAAAAAATAAGCACAGACACAACAAAGGCAAAATATACAACAACAAAAATCACAAGTGCAGCAACAACAACAGCATCAACAGCACAAGTCCCAAAATCAGCAGCAGGAGCAGCAGCAAAATCAGCAACAACAACAGCAGAAACACCAGAAACAACAACAACAGCAGAAAGTCAACAGACAGAAAGTATCTCCAATTAATACTTACAAATTAGTATAAGATTATTAAGTAATTGTAAGCTAGCATTTAAGCATTTTTTGTTAGAATGTAAGAGTTAGTATTAAGAAAATAAAATGCATTAAAACTGAACTGAATACTTACAAATTGGAATTAAAAGACACCATAGAACTGTGTAAGTCGGCCATAGGCTGTAATTTTTTTATAATATCATTCATGCTGCGTCGAAACTGGTTTCTGATATCCAATGGAACAAAGCCAAGAACCAGTGCACTAGTGCCTGCCTGATTGACTTGGAGAAAGCCTTCTATACCGTATGGTTAGAAGGAATCTTTTTCAAGCTGGACAGGTTGGGCATTAGTAAACCACTGCTGTATATTCTTTTCGATATGCTCTCCAGTAGAGAGTTCATCGTGAAGAATGGTGATGTAACTTCTGCTGGAACATTTCACATTAAAAATGGTCTGCAACAAGGTGGGGTGAATTCGCCGATCCTATTCAACATTTACACAAGTGATCTGATAGACTCACTTCACCATGCCATAGCGTACGCAGACGACTTAATCGCGTACAGATAAGGTCCAAGGATTGCGCATTAAGCGATATTGCGATGACTGGAAGTTGAAAATCAATTTGCAGAAGTCGGAAACCATTTTGTTTAGGACGCCTTTGTCTGGGGCCTCTAGGGATACCAGAAAGAATTGGCGAAAGTTCTCGATCGTGGGGCAGCACGGCAGCCACTTGCTTGTCGAAATGTAGTCAGATACCTTGGGATCTGGCTAGATCAATTTCTGTATTTTAACAAACATATAGATGTTGCTCTGGCCAGAGCCAAAGGTGCTTTTACCCTTACAAAGAGACTGTCTTATAACAGCCAACTCGATGCGAGGGTGAAGGTGATCAGCTACATGGCCCTTGTCAGGCCCATGCTTGTATTTGGATGTCCCGTGTGGTTCACCGTGAGAGCAAGTTTATTGGAAAAGATTCGGGTGTTTGAGAGGGCTTGTCTTCGCTTATACAGTACACCAGAGTCTGAATACATAAAATTCTATCCTAATGAGGTCTTATACAATAGGGCGAACCTAATAAGAGTGGACAATTTCGTCATTAAGTTGGCTCGAAGGCATATTGCAAGGGCAATGGCCTCATCCAACAACCTGATCTCCGGGGCTTACTACCCCAATTATATGTATCACGAGAGAGTTCGCTTTGACGGCTTTATTCCTCCAGAAGCGTTCCTCTATTTAGATAGCAAAGGTCTGATCCAGGACAGATTGGCGGTGCCGCTAATTTTCCACGTCGCTCGAACAGCTGCGGACAGGCGACTCAACTACGACAGAGACGTCGCACATGGCAGTGCGAAGCATCTCCGGTTCAGTAGGGTGGTAGGGAGTCGCGACATGAGGGATGCAGCACCAACAATTTGGGTGGCTTTTTGAAGGGGAAGATGCTTCGTCTTCGAACTCCTCCAGTAATAGTTAGCTTCATGTGAAGCAAGGTTGGCCAGCCTAACTTTTTTACTATGTATGTATATATATGCATGTATGTATGCATTAGATGTAAGTAGGTTAAGTAGGTTAAGATTTATTTTTAGGAAGATTTAGGCTTTTAGTTTTAAGTTTTATAAAAAATTTAAAAAAAAATGTCCATATACTAAGTTTTTGCCTAAAATTTATTTTCTTAATTTTAGTATTAATAAATGTAAAAATAGAAATAAAATTAGACTGTAAGTTTCGTCTAAAGAGATAGTTTAAATGTTAGGTTTAACGTAGAGTGCCCGCATGGGGCCAGTAAGTTAGAATAAGATATTTTAAAGTAATTTAAGCTAATTTGTAAGCGTTTTTTGTTTTAGTATATAAGAGTAATTTAAGTTATATAAATAAAAATGCATATAAAATGAAAAAAAAAAAATTATTATATTTGTACGGGATAATATACTTTAACGCTCAGATGTTATTATTGTGTATTTAACAAAATAAATTTCATAAAAAGCTTACTAATAACTCTGGCAACGAGAATATATGGAAAAAATTGATTCGTCTGCGCTGTGTACAAACATTTTAAGGGTACACAAGTCCCTTGAGCTCGCGCTAATTATAAAAAAAATTTAGTAAGAATTTAATATTTTATTTAATTCACCAACAAAAATATCCGCCTTTATGCAATGATGGGTGAAGCTCTATATTTTCAATGTCTACTACGACACATGTTTCCGAAGTCATATGAGAATTGCCTAGAGTTAATAAAATTGTCATTCGTAAGAATAATAGCAAGCCTGGAACAGTCGAAAAGTGTTTTTGAATCCAATTTGTTGATTCTATCAGTTAATGACATATATAGTATATGTGTCTCTGTAGCTTAAAGAACATTTGTACTAAATCGAAACCTTTTGTTAATTTCTTGAAATATGCTTTTCCAGTGCCCCTCTTTTTTGAATTAAACTTCTACGAGGTATGAAGCTATAAAGAAATTCAATCAAGGAATATCGTAAGCCCATTGGGGATATTTTAATTCCAATATTTGGTCCTTCGATCCGGATGTTTTAATGAAAAAAATCTTTGCCTTTCTATTTTGTCCGCAAAATAATTATATGATGCAAAATAGAAAAAGTTTATAATTACAGGCGTATCTTCTCTCAACTACGAGCGCAACTTAAGATCTTTCCTTTATTGCTCTCCAACGTGAACATCGATCGTTTCACATACCTATCATCGAGAATCTCTGTATAAAGCAGTACCAATTCGGAACAGTGACCATCCTGAGTTTAATTGTGCTGTACCATCACATTATCATTACTCTCTTCTTCGTCGCAAGATTCCTAAATCTTGTACCGCACTGGGTCCCTGTATTACGTCATACCACCACCACATTATCACAGGCAAATTAAGATCTTCATCTCTCACATCATCGATATCTCTATACGCTAGCCCGAGCAGCAAAGTAACTTTATTTGTAACTCCACTGTTCCATATCAGTCACTGTTTTATCCGTAATTTTCAATTCAAGAGATTCCTTACCGTTGGTGGGGGGAAATCTTTTAAGTGAAACTACTTCGTTGACTCTTAATAACAAAAAGCGATTTTATTTATTGAATAGCTTCAATTTATACAGAAATTTTGCTTACTTTAACAAAAAGAAATTTGTACAGAAAATTTGCTTATTTAACAAAAAAGAATCAATATACAATTGACACTCGAGCGCGACAGGTAAACGTACTTTTTGTCTATTCGACACTTTACGTATTGTGCGGTTGCAACCTGAGTCATTAAATTGTTGTTGTCACAACATGCTGGGGCCTCTCTCAAACTGACGAAACACAAAAATCGGTGTCTGAAAAAGTTCCTCCACCTTCAATCCGCTTCTCATCTTTAGACTGTTGAATGATTATTGATTGATTTGTCTTCCTTCTCAGTAAAATGACGCCAATTGTAACAGCTACTACCAGAAATACCGTTGACCCCAGAAGAGAATATTGATGTACCCTATGGGTTTTTATTTCCTTCAGAATATGTTCTTGACTTCGTTGTAGCTCGATCGAATGTTCTAATTTTGAGATCTCTAACGACATATCGGTTTTCAATACAATGGGACTTTGCTCTCTTTTATAGTTAAACGTAGTTAACTTTTTAGAAAGATTGAAAGATGGTAGCAAAGAAGATGTTATTTTTTTGATCATTGTTTGTCTACCAATGATTGTCATCATTTGATCATGGATCATGCGATCTGCCGGCAATTTCAATATCCCACTACCCTTTAAGGTAGTGTGTGATGGATTGAAGTCACAGTCAATGTTGATTGTAGTTGTATCCGGAACACTATATATCCAAGAATTCGGATGATGCATTTCAATCCAATATGTTTTAATCGGAATGTTGTTCGTCAGGCATGAGTCCAAAAGCTCAGTGTTGTGGTGAATTAGGCTCATTTCACAAGAGCTGACCGAAGCTCCTGATGTATATATTGGGTGTTGAAGTCTACACCAGTAATTATCGAGGTGTCTCTCCTTGCAAAGGGAGAATTCAGATCTATCAAGAGGGTAAAAATGGTTTCCCTTTAGATTCACAAGCAAGTAGTCTGAAGTTGCCACAATGCAAGTGAAATTCCCACTATGGAAAGTAGGAACTGGTAACACTTTATATATCTTAAATTCCTCATTAAAAAGAAGTGGGAGTGTTATTTCTATTATTATATTTCTGCCAGTCAACCTTCCTCTTGAACTCAAGCTTTTGTAAAGTTGAAGGATGGATTCATGCTGCCTCTCTCCTGGTATCATTAATGAACGCGCTATGTTTTCGTGTATCCTTGTCAATTCATTTTTAAACTGTTGAACTGTCAGAATTAGTGGATGTACCTTTCCCGTTTGTGTTGACAAAATAATGTCTAGTAAAATATTCTGTGTTGACTGATAGTAAAACATTATCAGAATAGCGTTGATAGCAGTTGACGAAAATAGCTCCAAATTGTTGTATTTGTCTACATTATCCTTAATTTTTGCTACCACTTCATTCAGCGATTGAATCTGTTGTCTTGTGTCCAACTGTTCCCTTTTGAATATACTTATGGTAGAGTCAATTATAGTTGTTTGGTTTTTCATGAGTTGCAGCACATGGTTTTCGTTTCCTTGAATAGCTTCAATTGTTTCTTCATACTGTTTGGCGAACCGTTGATCAAGTATTCCAAATAACTCGTTCGTAATCGTTCCTACAAAGTCAAATGGTGAGCGCCGTTATCTTCGAATAGAGTCATCATTCGCATGCAATAAAATATCGTTGTTTAGTTCAATTTGCTGAATCTGGCGCTTAAATTGGCTTAGTATCCCTTCGCACATTATTGACTTGACTTCAGCTATGTCTGTGGATGAGCACATTGTTTCCATTTGATTAACACTTTCCTTATAGGTTTCGAACTCCAACCAATATGATGTCATGTTGAAAAATACGATGGTTTTCCAAGAGCTCGAAATAAGACTCGCTCGTCCTACATCCTCAAAGTATATTCCTGGCTGGTTTTCAAATGGAGTGAATTCGACCTTATGTTGTTGATCAGTTGGAGTAGCTTTGACTGAGTTCATAATTCCTAACAGTATAAAAATCCAAAACAGTGAGCTAGGTTTCTTATTCGATGAGTTTTTAATAGTTGTTAACACTTGTGGTTTTCCTTTGCTTTCTCGAATATGTTTGATTGTTGAATCAGGTTGTCCTGACTCTATAGGTAAACGACACAATTTTGCTATGGGCCGTTTGATGTGTTTATTGCTGCTAAACACTGTTGCCGCTCGAACCTCATTATCCTTACCAGGGTGAACTTCAGAAATTCTACCCATTACCCAGGTTGTTGATGGTAATCGATCTTCCTTGATGAGAACAATGTCACCAACCTTGAAGTTCTCTTCCTTCTGTTGAAGCTGAGACAAATATTCAGAAGACCAAGTTTTCCAGAAGTCTTGGGTAATTTTTTGTAGCAGCTGCCAACGGGAGCGGTATGTTTTAGTCTCATCGATAATTGGTTCGGGTGTTGCATTAATAGCGCTTCCTATGAGAAAGTGGCCAGGAGTAAGAACGGTCAGATCACTTATATCGTTTTCGATTGCCGTTAATGGTCGGGAGTTAAGGCACGCTTCGATTTGAGTTAGCACAGTTGTCAATTCTTCAAATGTCAATGTTCTGTCTCCAATCACTCGCTTAAGGTGATATTTGGTTGATTTTACACTTGCTTCCCACAATCCACCAAAGTGAGGTGATGCTGGTGGTATAAAGTGCCATTGGGTTCCATACATTGCGAGTATGACCGATGTATCCCTTTCAGATTGTTTGATTGAAGCTCGTAGTTGCTGTTGAATTTCTTTACTGGCTCCAACAAACGTTGTGCCATTGTCACTGTAAAAATGCGAACATATTCGCCTCCTCGAAGTAAATCGTCTTACTGCTGCTGAAGTAAGATCACTAACCAGCTCAATGTGTACTGCTTTAGTTGTAAAGCAAACGAAAATGGAAATGTAGCCTTTTGTTGATCGGTTGCCTCTTCCTTTGTTGATAAGTATTTGAATGGGTCCTGCATAGTCAATTCCTGTGTGCGTGAAAGGTCTTGCTGGGGTTACTCTAGCAGCTGGTAACACACCCATTTGTTGAGAGTTTGGTTGTGCAATGAAACGATAACATCTTATGCACTTGTGTATAACTTCTCGGATTGCTCTTTTTGCTTGTGTTATCCAATACTGTTGTCTCAGTTTTGCAAGTGTAAGTCGAACACCACCGTGTAGTGTGCTTGCATGTGCGTCTTCAATGAGCAATTTTGTAAGTTTTTCACCATGCGGTAAAATATATGGGTGTTTTTGTGAATTCGATAATTCTGAATTTTGCAAACGACCACCAACTACCAAAATGTCGTCATCATTTAATTGGGGGCTCAATGATACTCGTAGTATTTTACTTCGTTTATCCAACTGCTTTCTTGTCTTAATGCACCTTAGCTCTTCGGGAAAAACTCTTTGTTGTATAGCTCGTATGATCGCGTTGCGAGCATCTTTGAGTTCCTTAGCTGACAAAGTGGTTATTTCCTTAATAGCACATTTAATTCTAGTTTGAGAGTCCTTTACTTTTTTATACTGCTGCACTCTAGTTTGCTTTGGCTTGTGATCTTTGCAACTGGCAATAAATCTTCTGCAATAGGCCGCTACTCTTATTAACTTGTTGTAACAAGAATATCTTTCAGTTATATCATCAGTGATTTGTATCCTTACTGTCATAACCTTTCTTGTTTCGGGAACGTCGACCGATGCATATTGGTTTTGTGATGGCCAATTATCAGAATTTACTTCTAGCCATTTTGGACCCTTCCACCATAGTTGATTGTTCACCATAAATTCAGGTAAGCAACCTCTAGAAGCACAGTCAGCTGGATTTTCTGATGATTGCACATGTTTCCATAGTTCGGGTTTGATTGCATGTTGTATCTCTGATACCCTGTTGGCAACAAACGTCTTCCAGGTCGATGGACATTTCTGAATCCAAGCTAAGGTTATTGTGGAATCAGTCCAGGCGTATACATTACCAACTTGTGTGCCATATGGCCGTAATGTGTCGGTCATTAATTTTGACAGTAAATGAGCTCCGCATAACTCCAATTTGGAAAGTTGAAGTTTCATGCGTATCGGCGCAACCTTTGTTTTTGCGCTTATAAGTCTGGTAACAAAGTGACCATTGGACAAGGAAACTCTGGAGTAAATTACCGCTGCATATGCTGCTTCTGAGGCATCACAGAAACCATGAAGCTCGATTTTCTTGCAATTGTCCGACTCTATCCATCTTAGAATTCTAATCTTTTCGACTTCAGTGATATTCTTCTTTAACTTGTTCCATTGTTTTTGTAACTCCACTGGAAGAGTTTCATCCCAATCGATTTCCGACTTCCAGATTTGCTGCATCAGAATTTTTGCTTTTACCGTTACTGGGGCTAACCAGCCAAGAGGGTCGTACAGCTTAGCTATTTCGGATAAAGTTTGGCGTTTTGTCTGTGACATCTGCTTTAAAGTGATCGCGTCTAAGTGGGTCTTAAACTGGAATGTGTCACTTATTGGGCTCCAATGGATGCCTAATGTTTTGATGGTGTCATCAACGGCAAAATCGACTTTGTTTACATTTCTTGATTCGATTGGAATATCCTTAAGCAGTCTTTTGTCATTTGCAGCCCATTTTCGCAGGTGAAACCCAGCCTTCTCTAACATATCAATGAGTTGCCTTTGTGCTTCTTTGCATTTTGTGATTGTGTCTTGTCCAGACATTACGTCATCAACGTAAAAATCATTTTTCGCTATTTCCGAGGCGACTGGAAACTGCAGTTTTTCGTCTTCAGCTAGTTGTTGTAGCGTTTTTATTGCCAAATATGGTGCTGACGCTGTACCATATGTAACTGTGGTAAGTTTATACTCTTTGATGGTTTGGTTTTCGGCACTTCGCCATAATATCCGCTGATAATCTTGATGATCCTTATGTAACTCAATTTGGCGGTACATTTTCTCTATGTCTGCACTAAAGACATATTTGTGTTTCCTCCATCGCATTAATATAGTAGCTATATCATCTTGGAGCCTTGGGCCTACTAGCATTAAATCGTTTAGGCTTACATCGGTTGATGTTTTAGCTGATGCATCGAAGACGACTCGTAATTTTGTGGTTAAGCTGTCCGGTTTTATGACAGCATGTAGTATGCTTTTTTCTCCTGCGGATTGTTTGATTCCACTTCGATCATGTGACCGAGCCTTAAGAATTCGTTCACCTCATCAGTGTATTCTTGCTTGAGTTGTGGATTTCTATCGAATTGAGCTTCAAGTTGACAAAATCGTGCAAATGCTCTGTTTTTTGATTCTCCTAATTTGCTGATATTAGTTGTTTCTTTATTAAAAGGGATTTTTACTACATATCTCCCATTGTTTTTCCGGTAGTGTGTTTCTTTATAGAACGCTTCACAGTCTATTCCCATTTGTGTTTGTTTTCTTGGTTGTGAAACTTCCTCCAACTCCCAAAATTGTTCTAGTTGTTTATCAACTGATTTTTGGGCTACAAGTCCAATGATTCCTTTACTCCAAGAAACTTCAGATTTTGCTCGTCCTGATATAAGCCATCCTAACCGTGAGTTTTGGGCTATTAGGGAAGTTGCGTCATCCCTTCTTATACCATCGAGAATAACATCTCCAAATATATCGGCTCCGATAATTAAGTCTATAGTTCCAGGAATATCGTAGGTTGGATCTGCCAGCTCTATACCTTTAAGGTCTCCAAAGCTCACGCGTTTTACTTGGTTTGATGGAAGTTGGCTTGTTAGTTTAGGCAGAACAAGGGCTTCAACCTGGAGGTTGAGCTTTGATGGAAACCATGAAGTTATTGTGAACTCGACTTTGTGTTTGGACGTGCCGGTTTTCATAGCGCCTAAGCCACTCACTTCAATGTTCACTTCTTGTTTCTTTAGCTTTAATAATTGCACAACTGATTCCGTTATTAACGTTGCTTGAGCACCTGGGTCAATAAGTACTCGTATCTTGATACTGTGGCCATCACTGCTGCTTGCATAGACAATTGCTGTTGCTAGAACAACATTTTGATCTAGGTAACTATGGTTCACCTGTTTTTGTTGCATTTCTATGTGCAACATTGTATGATGCTTCTTGTTGCACTGTTTGCATGTACGTTTGCTTGGACATTGAGTTTGCTTAGCATGTTGCAAGCAGTTATAACAAAGTTCCGCCTGTTTGATTTGTTTACATCTTTCACTTGGCGTTAAGTTGTTGAATGTTGGGCATTTGTATATTATGTGATCGCCCTTGCATATGCGGCATTGTGTTACTGCCTTGGATCCGACGTGGAAATTACGTATTGCGTATTTTGCTTCATCCCCACATTTTTGTTGCTTTTTTGCTGGATTCAGAACTTCTAAGGCTTGGTAACGTCTTTCCATGAACTCCAAAAGCGTTTTTAAATCGGGCATTTTATTGGGTTCTGTGAGGCTTTGCTCGAACAAATTTCTGGATTCTAGATCAATTGATTTTGTTATCAGGTGTACAATCATTGGACCCCATGACGTGGTATTGAAGCCCATATTGTTTAGAGCAGCTAAGCCCTCCTTGATAGCATCCAGAGAATTTTTAATATTATTAGCTGATGTCGAATTTCCTTGATGCCCGGAACTGAGCATTTTGTCGATGTGAATTGACACAATTTTTCGTTCGTTATTATATCGAGACTTGAGCGTTTTCCAAGCACTCTCGTAGTTCTCACTCGAAAAGGTAAATTGCTGAATTAAATGAAGAGGTTCGCCTTCTAAGTGAGTCCTTAAATATTCCATTTTTTCTATAGTACTTAGACTACTTTTGTTATGAATTATTGCAACAAACAGATCGTAGAATGATTGCCACTCCAAGTAATTTCCTTTAAACGTAGGAATTTTTATTGGAGGTAGTCTAGACTCTGTTTGCCTTGTTTCTTCTCCTCGGTTTTGTTTGTTAATTTCACCTAGCCTGGTCGCCATTTGATGAAGAAATCGATTTATATCTTGTTTCACACCTTTATAGTCATTGTTAGTGACATACTTCGAATTGAGATCAGCTTCCGTAGCATTTGTCATGAATTCTTCATGAAGGTTAGTAAGATTATTCAGTTGCTCTAGCAGCATTTTCTGCTGGAATACTGCTCTAAAGTTTCTTAAAATTCTTCAATATTTGATATCACTGCTTCAATTTTTAGTTGTAGTTTTCTTAGTATATGATTTTGGGTTGCTGAGTTTTCCGTTGAACTTGATGTACTAGATAACTGTGCTGGCTTAGTGACTGGAGGAATTATGGCCACCAAGTTGGTTTTTAGTATTTCATACATTTCCTTGACTCGTTCAAACGTATTTCTTCCCATATACGGAGTGTCGTGTGCAATTACATTCTTTACTTTTTCATGATTAAAAGAAAATTTTTCCCAAATTTCGTCAATTTTTTTGATTCGTTCGTCTTTGTACTTCTGAGTTTTTCGGGATGCGCTGTCTTTTCCAACGTTTATTTTTATTTTCTATAGCTCCTCTGCTAACTTCTTCTGTTCTGCAATAATGATGAAGACTTCGGTTTTATCTATTTTGGAATCCATCGCTGTTATTTTTTATTTAATTAATGTTATATAAGTTATAACAAAGTTCCGCCTGTTTGATTTGTTTAATTATGTTATACCAGTGTTTTAAGCCCTGGTATACGCTTGAAATTCGTGAGATAATGTTAATAATTTTTCTGTTTTCTCTAACCAGTGTTAGTTGCCCTGGTAACGCCTTATGTAGTATTTGTTTTATGTTTTTCGCTCGAAGGACCAATGTTTTATCCGTAATTTTCAATTCAAGAGATTCCTTACCGCTGGTGGGGGGAAATCTTGTAAGTGAAACTACTTCGTTGACTCTTAATAACAAAAAGCGATTTTATTTATTGAATAGCTTCAATTTATACAGAAATTTTGCTTACTTTAACAAAAAGAAATTTGTACAGAAAATTTGCTTATTTAACAAAAAAGAATCAATATACAATTGACACTCGAGCGCGACAGGTAAACGTACTTTTTGTCTATTCGACACTTTACGTATTGTGCGGTTGCAACCTGAGTCATTAAATTGTTGTTGTCACAACAGTCACCGTTTGTCTCGCTATACAGTCAACAACTCAACCAGTGTCCAAAACAATGACGACAAAACAGGGAGCAGGAACAACATTAGCACTACCAACTGAAGGAAGAAATTTATACAAATCTAATTAATTAGGTGCGCGCATATCCTCAAGTTCGGTAATAATCATTGTTTTTGAAATGTTATTGGGAATGTTCGATAGAATTGATCATGACAGATTTAGTCAGAGCGTAATTGATACGTGTATATATATTTTATTTCTGATATTGGTTTACGCACTTCACTCTTCTAGTGTTTAGAGTTAGGTTTTCTTATTAATATGACTGCGTTAGATGACTTTAGCTGCTGACCAGCTGATTCAGTTTCACTCGAGCTTTCAAGAAGTTCCTATTGTGGATAAAACTCCAACCTAAACTTCAAAACTAGAATTATAAAAATCGGGACGAATAAAAAGGATACTTTTGCAGATGATGTTGATCCAGGTAAATCTATATATATAGAGGTGCATACACAACTTACGAGTATGTATATGAATGTATGTTTTATGTTAAACAATTGATTCAACAAATAAATTTAAACCTATTAAGGAATATAAAGCCAGTAAAAGTTCAAGTCACTAATATGCAGTGCTTCCTCTTTGTGATACTGACATCTTTCACGGTGACTACTTCACTTGGCCATCGTTCCGGGATATGTTCACCGCGGTTTACATCAATAACCCAAAGTTGTATTCCGTGTAAAAGTTATTTCACTTTAAATCTAAAATAAAGTCCATAAGGAATCAATTAAACAATTTTTTCAACTTGCAATACTTAAGGCTCATCAGATTTCTACTGAATCGTGGGTTCATGTTCTGGTTTACCATAATTCAAATAATATACCCGTAAAAACGTTGTCTCTATGGGAGCAATCCATAAAATGCCCGCGCGTTATCCTAAATTTTGAAGTAATTGATACATTTTTAACTAGACGATACAGAGTGTTTAAGGCCGTTTCCTATCTTAAATATTCCGCCCGAACAAAGAGTCAACCGAAAAAAGGTCAGAGTTCTCAAATACACACAAATAATAATAATAAATTCTTTCTCAATGTTCTCATTCACTTCGACAATGTTCAAAATTCCTGGACATGCATATTCCTGATAGAATTTCGAAAGTGAGTTCCCTAAGTTTTTGTAAAAATTGTGTAGCCTCTAATTATTTAGAAAAGGATTGTAAAAGTGTTAACACTTGCAAGCATCGCAAGAAGAAAAATCATACTACTTTACATTTTAAACCTTTCCAAATCCAGGTATCCACATCAACAGTTCGGGTGCCACAACCAACGCAAATTCAATGCGAGGTGATAATGTCCACTCCGTCTAACAATTATCAGGTGAATTAAGTATTATTGTTCTCAAAATAATAATCGAATCATTTTAGCAAGGACTTTGATATATGTTCATTATTTAGGTCAGAAGTTTACCTTGCTATCTGAAGAAAATAAACCGTCCGGTGAGACAGATACTAGCGCGTATATCAGACATAGTTGCTGTAGTAAAAGCTGATTCATCAAAGTTGTGCTCTATATGCATTGGCTGCAAATCAATGTGTTCCATCTTTCACCATAGTAATATACGCCATAGTTTTAAAGCGATAATCTGGTAAATAGCCCAAAGAATCCCCCAAAAGAAATTTCGAACGCAACAAATATAAAGTTAGCTGATCCATATTTTTATGAAATATCGTCAAATCAGCACTTATATCCCTCTATTATTAAGGAAGGTACTATACAAAATCTTTTTGATTCCCTTGTCGCGCAAATCACCATATTTGGATGGATACTTTCATGTCCCCTTTCAAATGAGAGTTTTATCATCCAACCATCGTATCACACTTTAAGGAGTTTCTATCGATCAACAAATAGTACAGTTCTGGGAAATCGGAGAACTTTGAAATAAAAAATTGGTTTGCGATGGAGAGCCTATATGTGAATAGTTGAATTCCCAAACAACTAGCCAGAATTTTTATGGTCGATATGATGTCCACCTTCCATTTAAAAATCCCATAACATCTCTTGGACACTTAAGGGATATCATTTGGAACCAATTCTTACGAATGAAAAAAAATTTGCTAAAAAATCTAGAGTTTCACTTAAAATAAATTTTATCAGGTTCTTGAAGATTATCTTATGTTAGGGAATATGGAGACAGTTTCGCCAAATGAAATTCTCCTGACAAGATCTCCACTTATTATCTACCTCATCATTCGGTTATAAAACCGGTTAATATTACAACGAAATTTCGGATTATTTTTAACGCCTCTAATCCATCGCCTTAGTGACCTTTTAAACACAGGTCCGTTTTTAAAAACTAATTTAGCAACCCCGGCTTTAAAATGGAGGTTTTATCATTCGTTTTTGTAAATATGTAAAATGTAAATATGTAAAATATGTGTAAATAACGAAAAATCTTAGCCTATCCTGCGCACTGCAAATATTAACGCATCGGCAGATCACAGTCTTGAAGATAATAGGCTTAATTTTGGTGTCAATTATGCACCATATCTGGCAATACGTACATGAAGATAGCTACCCAATGAGGAATAAGGAACGTACCCACTTGAAGAAATTTACGGTGATGACGTCCATGCCGGGTCTCGTAATGTAGCCCGAATTGTCTCAGGCTTTGAGGTCAGCAAGTTTTTCTTTAAAAAAATGGACCTCGATGTCTTCCGAACTTCTTCAAGACGTTCGGCCTTCTCGTCGTCACTATCAAGGCATTCTTCAGTGAGATGATAAAAGTATATCCAACATTCGCAATTCGTTCCAATTCTCCTTTAAAATTTCCAAATAACATAATCTTCTAACGAAAAGAAAAATTTTTGTTCGGACTTTTTTAGACTATTTGGCCCTGCCGGATGGTTAGTTCATGTAATTATTTGTGCAAAATTATCTTTTAAAAAACTGATTCTTACGATACAGACCTTGTTCTTCTTACGTGTCATAGCTGGAAAGTCTACTTTGAAGCTCTTCCTGATATAGGTTATATTCAAATTCCTTATTGGACTAAATACAGTCCAAGTCAATCAATTCAGATTCACGGATTTTCTGATGCCTCTGAGAAAACTTATTCCGAAAGGTTTTACATCCTTATTCAATATAGTGAAAGCAGTTGGTCTTGTTATTTGTTATGTGGCAAAAGCAAAATTGCCCCAGTAAAACAGCTCGCCTTACCACGATTTGGACTCTGTGGCGCTGTCTTGCTTTCTTCTTTGTACAAAAAAATTATTACTCAGCTTTGCCGTGGACTTAGACACTCTGGGACTTCCACCCCTAGAATTGAAGACAAGGAGTTTATAGTGGCACGGTCCACTTTGGCCAGAGCCCATTTTTCAAATAGTCGTCAAAAATGATCTTGAATTAAGGTTAATCAAATCAAATGTTGTCAGATTAAAATGAAACGTTGGAGTGATAGAGGAAAGATTTTCCTCGTGACCTAAAGCATTAAATGATATTTGTTTTATTGTTCGCTACCCTCGACGAACGAATCGCCGTTACAAACACACACTTTCTTGTACGTCAAAAGAGCTTAGTTTTGATGAAGTTTCGAATGCTAAATTTCAGATCATTTCTCTGACTCAGCTGTTCCATTTTGAACGTGTCGCTATCCCAAAGAGAAGTGTCATTGCAAATCTTAAGCCAATGATTGTAAAAAATCCAATCTTGTGATCTAATGGGAGATTTACGTGTTCAACTCTTTCCTTTAACGAAAAGTATTCTATTATTCTGTCTTATGAAGTAAAAATATTAATGCTACTTGTACGGTTAATCCATGATTTTAGCTTCATGGTGGCAATCAATTAATAGTTCGGTAAAATGGATACCAAAAGTTATAATTAGATGAAAAAATTTATCAGTTCATGTTTGTGTTATAAAAAAAGGAAACTAGAAACTCAGATCATGGGTGCCCCAGATAAAACTCAAATTTCATTACCATTTATTATAACTGACTTACCTTTTGCCGGTGCATCGAAAATACGTGCATTTGGGATCGACGACTCTCTTCTTCAATGGATTAGAAATTACCTTTTGGAACGTTCAATTCAAGTTGTTTTGGACGGTTTCAAGTCTGATATTCACAAAATAAATGCTGGTGTGCCCCAGGGCTCTGTTCTGTTTCCGACACTCTTTTTAATTTTCATTAATGATCTCTTGACTGCTACTTCTAATCCAATATATTCCTTTGCTGATGACAGTACTCTCTACTTTTCATATTCGTTGCCGGACTCACGGCCCTGCTCTTCGGCTGTAGAACGAGAACGGCAGAGTATGCTAAGCTCATTAAATTCCGATATCAACAGCATAACCAATTGGGGAACTATCAACAGAATGGAATTTAATGCTTCCAAAACACAATGCTGTCTGTTGTCGTTAAAGCGAAATTTAAACACCCAGCCATTATCCATGAATGGCACTTGTATCGTCGAAACCGAAAAACTTTCGATTCTCGGTATGTGTGTCAATGACAACTTACGTTGGAATGACCACATATTTGATGTCGCCAAAAATGCTGCGAAATATCTAGGTTTCCTCAAGCGATGTAAGAAATATTTTACCCCCCCTGATCTGGCCTCAATATATAAGGCATTCATCCGCCCAAAATTGGAGTACAACGCCCACATCGGGTCAGGTGCTCCTAAAACATCTCTGCACCTACTAGATAGGATTCAAAACCGTGCGATAAAACTTAGTGATTATGCTAATATCAGTCAATCAATGGACACCTTCGAACACCGACGAAATGTCTCGTGTCTCATTTTGTTTTATCGCTATTTCCACCACCAGTGCTCCACTGAAATCGCCAGTAGCATTCCGCCCATTCAAACTTTCAACCGTAACACCCGTCTCGCTATGAATGCTCATCAGTATACCCTCAAGCCCATTTTCGGATGTACTCTAAAATACCGTGATTCGTTCCCAAGCCGTACAACTCGCTTATGGAATGCCCTGCCGATCTCTGTATTTCCTGGTCGTTATAACTTGCAAACATTTAAAAACAATGTACATCGGTACCTCTCTTTCTTCCTCCCTAAATTTCCTTTGCCCGCGCTGTGTACAATCACCTTAAGGGTACTCAAAACCCTTGAGCGCGCGCTGATTATAAAAAAAAAATGTATAGTTAAAAGCTTTTCAGGTCGAGATTATCGGGTAATAAAATGTTATGTCTGTATTTTCGTGTGTTGGGCAATTCATTTAGAAGCAATAAGTACTTGAACTGTCAGACTTTCTTATCTGGATGAAATGGACTTAAGTCCATTTATTTCAAGACGTGCTTTACCTAAACCTATATTTTCTGATGACGGCATTAATTTGGTAGATGCTAGTAAGATTCTATCAAACTCTCTAAAAATGTTTCCGACATTCCTCCTTTAACGCCAAGCCATTTTCTTCGCGGAGGACCTTTGCTCTCACTTCTTGAACCAGTAGGTTGCGAAAGTTCTCTTAGCTGCATTAAACATTGGGAAAAAGTAAATTATAGAATACTATACTATAAATTATAGAATACTATATATATAAATGGAAATTTCCAAATCGGAACGCAGCTCTAAATGACCTCACTGTTATTAAGGATTAACATTTCTCCCCAAATGAATGGCGTTTAGATCGCGTTATAAGAACATTTTTGGGATCTGACAGTCGAGTCCGGGTTGTGGATATTGAAACTCAGAATGAAGTCTTAATACGACCAATTAATAAACTATGCGTTCTTGCTTTGCCATAAAATATATCATAATAAGATTGATTTGATACGCCCATTATAAAAAAAAAATCTATGTATGAATGTTAGTTGTAACTTTTAAAGCTAATGATGCAAGGCGGTCGGCAATATTCGTGCCGAAAAGTGTATTTGAGGCCAATTGTTTAATTTTAGCCGATAATGACACAAAGGTGTCGCTTAAGGAACATTTGTACTTGACTGAAATCATGTACTAATTTTTTGTAACTTGCTTTTTCGGTTTCCTTACCCTTCGAATTGAACCTCAGCAAGGCAAGCAGCAACAAAATATTTTCAGTTGAGAACTATCATATTTTTTACTTGAACAATTCTTTGAGCATTCCACTCTTTAATCCAAGGAAAACGAACGAGCTTTACGTATCATGGAGTCGACAACCAAGTATATTCCTTTGGAATATGCGAGACTGGACTCTGGTGTAAACATGACATCATTGACTTACCCGATTCCCTTCCGATGGCAAGACGGAGACTTCAGCGCCTGGAGCCCAGAATGAATCGCAATACAGCTTTGAAGAAGTTTCTGGTGGACACTATCAAGAGCTACGAAGAACGAGGCTACGTCACAAAGGTGGAGAAGGATGAAATCTATTCCGGAGGAAGGTCTTGGTACTTACCGATATCCTCAGTGTCTAATCCTAACAAATAGAAGATGCGGCTCGTGTGGGATGCTGCCGCTAAAGTCGACGACGTCGCATTAAACACTTACCTGGTGAAGGGACCAGACTTCTTGACATCTCTCGTTGGTGTGTTAATTCGCTTTAGGGAAAGGCCAGTAGCCCTCTATGGCGACACAAGGAAAATGTTCCACCAAATTCTAGTCCGAAATTTGAATTTGAAATATCAGACGGCGCAGAAGTTCTTGTGGCGTGACGGTGATTGTTCGAAGCATTCAGTTGTATATGCGATAAGTGTTATGACCTTTGGTGCATCTTGCTCTCTTTCCTTGGCGGCCTTTATTAGAGACAAGAATGCGTATAGATGGAGACACGAATATCCGGAAGCTGTCAATGCTATCGTTAACAACACTTATGTAGACGACTGGCTGCAGAGCGTCGAGACCGAGGATGAGATGATCCAGCTGGCTAAGAGGGTGCGATGGATTCATGGTGGCTTCGAAATGCGCAACTGGTCATCTAATTCCAAGCGCGTTCTAGCAGCTCTAACGAATTCCGACGTGCAGTTCGATAGGCTCATCGAAGAGTTTAACTCTATCAGGGAAATGGTCCTCGGTCGGTGGCGACCGGCTAAGGATGAATTCTCATTCTTCAACAATCTCGGCGATTCAGTTTTCGACGAAAATATTGTTCCAACGAAATGGACAATTTTGCAGACCGTGATGACAATTTTCGACCCACTTGGGCTTCTGGGATTCTTCGTCGTCCGCGCAAAAATTATACTTCACGACATTTGGCGCTCTGGAGTCAGCGGGGTCGAGCCAATTCGAAACACTGAGCGAGAGACATGGTTGCAATGGGTGCACAAAATCCCGTTCATTCGCACAATTAGTATTCCTCGATGTTTTCTTTGGTGAGTGGCAGTGGCGACATCGAACTTCACAAGTTCGTCGACGCAAGCACATGTGCTTATGCCGCAGTATGCTATGTGAGAGTTGAAAGAGATGAAGCAGTCTGTTGTTTGCTGATAGCATCTAAGATTCGTGTTACCCCACTTAAACCAGTATCGATTCCGAGACTAGAATTGATGGCTGCGGTCCTTGGTTTGCGATTATCAAAATTTGTGGAGGCTGAATCTTCAATCAAAATAAATCGCCGGTTCTTCTGGACCGATTCGAGAAACGTGCTGTGCTGGATCAAATCCGACGCAATGAAGTTCCATCAGTTCGTCGCTCTACGTATAGGCAAGATACTGGAAAACTCCAAAGTCAGAGAGTGGAGGTGGGTGCCGACAGCACAAATGGTAGCAGATGATGGGACGAGACGGAAGATCGACTCAGACATTGGGGTGCATTCTCGCTGGTTTCACGGCCCCGACTTCCTCTACGCTTCAGAAGAGAATGGAAGACGAGGCAGTTCCAGAGGCCGAAGCAGTTTGTCATATCAAAGTACACACCATGGTAACAAGCATGGCCGTCTTTACCCCAGACCCGATGAGAATCGGCAAATGGGAAAAGCTACGAAAATCTCAGCAGTATGTACTACAATTTCTTCGGCAGGCAGCTAGACATTTTTCACCGCCTAAGCAGCTTACAACACTTCTTAATATATGTAGATTCTATGGCCGGGGCCGAGTGTGCTATTATCCGCACTTGCCAGAAAGAGGCGTTTTTAGAAGAGCTGGAGTCTTTGTTATCGCCGCCGAACAAGGTAGGTCGAAAGAGTTCGATTTTTAAATACTCTCCTTATCTAGACGACTTCGGTCTACTGCGAGCCCGGGGATGAGTGGATGCTGTTCAGGGAGTGCCAATAAGCGTCAAGCGCCCTGTTATACTTTCCCGAAGTCATCGAGTTACGTGGCTAATGATAGAGTTCTATCACCGGAGGTTTCATAACCACCACAACGAGATTATCTTCAACGAGGTGCGACAGCGATTCCATGTGAGCGGTCTCCGAGTTTTAGTTCGAGCTGTCGCACGAAGCTGTCAAGCGTGCAAGAACCGACGTGCAATTCCTGTCCTTCCAAGCATGGGTGACTTACCACCGGAGCGCTTGGCTCCATTCACGCTAACCTTCACGTATACGGGCGTGGATTACTTTGGACTCCTT
The DNA here is from genome assembly GCA_949129095.1 of Volucella bombylans. Classification (NCBI taxonomy): domain Eukaryota; kingdom Metazoa; phylum Arthropoda; class Insecta; order Diptera; family Syrphidae; genus Volucella; species Volucella bombylans. The sequence continues at coordinate 305,489,831 of OX422140.1, read as the reverse complement.
AGCATCGTTGTTGATCGACGAACGGAGAAGCTATGGGATGTGATTTTCACTTGTCTCACCACGAGGGCAGTTCACCTCGAAATCTCCGCTTCGCTGTCAATGGGAACCTTCCTGCTGGTGTTGAAGCAGTTAATTAGCCAACGAGGAGAACCGAGACGAATTGTCTCGGATAACGTGACAAATTTTCGGGGTGCAAGTCGTCTGCTAGCGGAGGAGATTGAGCGGGTTTCATCAAGCGAGTTAGAGGCGGCCTACCAAGAAATGGAATGGCATTTCATACCACCATCTGCGCCCGACATGGGCGGTGAATGGGGGCTTCGCTCGGTCAAGTCGATTCTGACGGAAATCCTGCCGTACAATGGGCTGAGAGAAGAGATGTTGAGAGCCGCTCTAGCCGACGTGGAAAACATCCTGAACTCCAGACCTTTTACGTCCGTACCCCTAGGCTCACCAATGAGCGAAGCGATCACTCCATATCACTTCCTTGTCGGAAGCTCAAGTGGCATAAGGGAGCGGAGCAATGAGGAAAACAGCGGATCTACGTTGAATAAAAATTTTGCTCTATAAAACCAATTAGCGAATCAGTTTTGGAAGCGCCGGTTGCGGGAATATTTTCCGTGCTTAACTCGCCGCCATAAATGGCTTCAACCAGTCCCAGATTCAACAGTTCTCGAAGACGTGGTTATAATTCTTGACAAGAGCGGTAAAATGAACGACTGGAAAAAGGGTGTGGTCATGGACTTACACTATGCAAGACACGGCGAGGCTAGCGGTGCAGTAGTGCGGACGGCGAACGGGCTGTTGACTCGGCCAATAGTGAAGTTGGCGAAACTAGACGTGAAGAAGGAGCAGTCAAAATCACGAAAAATTACGAAGGGGAAATTTTGCGCCATTTACAAAGTAATGTATATTGTAATACACTCGTGTCATCTCTGCACAATGGCTACGTGTTACGAGGGGCGTTCAATATATTCTCGGTATCGATATGAAAGAAAATGAGAATTTAATTTAAATTGTTTTTATTTTTCAATATAATCTTCCCTAACATCAATGCATTTGTTACATCTTGAGATAAGCTTTTTTAAACCCTCAAAAAAATAAATTTCTGCAAAATACCCATTTATTGCCGACTTGAGTTCTTCATCATCCGAAAATCTTTTTCCACGAAGACATTTTTTCAAATCCGGAAACAGGAAATAATCACTAGGGGCAAGGTCTGGACTATAGGGTGGGTGTTGGATTTCTTCGAAACCACAATCTCGCGCAGCAGCCTTGGAAACTCGCGCCGTGTGAACAGGAGCGTTGTCATGAAGAAGCAACACACCCGCTGCGAGTTTACCCCGTCTTTTCTTTTTAATTTCCTCCGCAAATTATGCAAAGTGGAAGCGTAGGATGTGGCGTTGATGGTTTCACCTTTTTTTTTTGTACTCAATGAGCAAGATTGCCTTTGAGTCCCAAAAAACTGTGGGCATGAGCTTCCCGGCAGACGGAGTGACTTTGAACTTCTTCGGGGATTTTTGTTTGCTTTCAGGGTCATAGTGGTGGACCCATGTTTCGTCCCCAGTAACAATTCGATCCATAACACCGTCCGCGTTCTCACTACACATCTCCAAAAGCTCTCTACAGCATGCGATTCTCACTTTTTTCTGAGGCGCTGTGAGCATTCGTGGCACCCACCTTGCACTGACCTTTGAAAGGTTAAGATGGTCATGAAGAATGGTACCAATTGAAAGCTTGGTGATCTCTGCCATCATTTTCACCTTTATTCGGGCATCCTCAAGAACAAGTTTTTCGACTTCTTTGATGCTTTCTCCCGTACAAGCAGTAGCCGGGACGGCGGAGCGGGGGTCGTCTTCAATGCTCTCTCTGCCTCTCTTGAACTCACTTGACCACTTTTGCACAGTTGATAATGAAGGTGCGGAACCCTGGTAAACAGCCACCATCTCTTCATGAATAGTTTTTTGACTTTTTCCTTGCTTAGTGAGAAATTTAATTACAGCGCGATGCTCAATTTTCACCATCATCGTCTCAGTTGCCATTATGATTCTGTTTAACTAGAGATAAAACGCGAATTAATAATCACATTTATATGAAATTTTACATGAATGCACTAAAATAATAGTATTACTTGATAAATAAGTCAATTTATATACACAACCACAGCTTCACCCCGATACCGAGAATATGTTGAACGCCCCTCGTATCTCTTTCTCTTAAGTAATTTTTCTCCCAGTCAATCAAATATCCACGTTCTTTTCTGATGGACCATTGGGTGGACACGGCACTAATGTAAGTAAATGGATTTTATTATATTGAATTATGCATATTAATTTAAAATAAAGATTTTAGCATTCGCTTCAAAATATTACACATACGAGTACATCCGCCGAAAAGTCAACAGGGAGCTCTGAACGACATCCCTCCAATTTGGCTGAAAAGTGGTAGAAATACTCATGGGGTGGTACGAATCATAAAGCAAAAAAAAGTTTTGCAAAATTCGATATAGTTTGCGTGTAACGGAACTTCAAAAATTGGCACAAAATCAAAATTTATGCTTTCTTTTATATTTAAAAAAAATAACTTTGGCTCTGCTCATCAGAATTTGATAAAATATACCTTGCTGAAATCAGGAAGAGGTGAACTTTCAAAGATTGGGAATAATTTTTATTTTCAAGGATGAAGAATATTCCAGAATATCCTTTTTACTTATATCCTTGAATAACTCAAAAAATGGTACTTTTTTTGTATTTATTATAGAGAGATTCGTACTCTATTTCCATTTAAAATTTCAAGTTGGGATCTCTATGTGTTCGGCCAAAATAATGTTTTATAGGCGGCTAAATCAAAAAACTAAATATTTATTACGTTACTCCTCTTATCACCCTCGCATATAACCCGAGTGCACATACATAAGTACATAGCTATTTTATTTTTAGAAAAAAACGTCACTGTGCCTCTTTTATTTCTTTTATTGACTTGTAACTGCACATTTCCCGTTTTTGAGGATTTTAGAAGTTAGGCTTAATTTATTTGCACTCACTTGGTGTCAATCTGTCGTGAGCTCGGGATATACGAGTATTTTAGATTGTGTCGTAATAAGAGTGGTGAGTAATATAAATTTATAATGAGTGCTTTTGTTTGGAAAACGTGCTGCAATCCTCTGGACTTACCACCTCATCAGTGCTCGTGATTTGCAGGCCGTACAGGCCGATCATGAATGGTTACGATGCAACCAAAATTGAACACAAAGTTGGTAATTTTCTCTACGTGTAGGAAAAAATTGAGTCAGATCCGAAATTCTGATACAACGCCATCATTGCTAGAGGTTGAAGATCCAATTGAAGACATTGCATTCAATTTGATTAATGAATGCATACAGTATATTACAGAAAATACATTCGACAAGAGAAGACTTAGTGACTTAAAATATGTGCAGTCAAAACTGAAAAAGTCTGTGTTGAAAATTGCAGAGAAAGTTTTCTCGGTTACTATTGATAATGATGATGATAGAGACGAAGAATATTTCGTAGGAAAAATAAAAGAAAATTTCCATAAAAAAATAAAACCAAATCTGGTTTGTTGTCTTTACTTTCAAGAGAATGGAACGTCGACAAAATTATAGAAGAATTTCCAGGATCGACAAGCTATATGATCAAGAAATTTAGAAAACTTCAAGAAGATCAAAGCGTTCCTCAACTTATGGAAAAAGCTTAGATGCTGATATCAAGCAATTGGTAGAAAGTTTTTACTGTGAAGACGATATCAGTCGTTTAATGCCAGGAAAAAAAGACTACGTATCTATATAGGTAAAAAAAAATTATTTTTTCAGGTTCAAAAATAAGACGTTTTGCTTTTTGTTATATTGAAAATCAGAAAAAATATATTCAAAAACGACTGGTTCTGGCTAACCTTAGGGAGATACGATATATATATATATCTTATATTATAAGTTCAAAGAAGATCATAATAATGTTAAGATTGGATTTTCAAAATTCGCGTCGTTAAAACAAAAGAACTGCATTTTGGCTGGGGCATCAGGAACTCATTCCGTACGTGTTTGCACCATCCATCAAAATATCAAACTCATGTTTTAGGGTAGCAATATATCAAGGCTGATAGAAAACGAAGATAAGCATCTTAATGACAGCAGAGCCTGCTTAGCTTTTGTAATTTGTAACCCTCCTGATATAAATTGTTACTTGGGCAAGTGCCTTAATTGCCCAAACTATTCTAAATTAAGGAGAATCTTTGACACTGCTTTTAGTAATCACTTCATAGAAGACGTAACATACTATTAGTGGACCCACACAGACCGATCAAGATTGGAAGTGAGAATTGAAAACTCTGAGGATTTCATTCAGAGCTTTTTGAAACGGCTTGGTGTTTTCATTCGTCATGTTTTTATAACTGATCAACAAAAACAGGTACATAAAGGAAGTCAAAACTCTCTTAACGAAAACGGACATACTTGTTTTATTGGACTTTTCCGAAAATTATGGTTTTGTTGTGCAAGATACAGTGCAGGGATACCACTGGACTAACGAACAGGCGACGATTCACCCTTTTATGATGAATGCTATTAAAAATGAAAGTTTTCAGTGGCTGCTTGAAACATGATACTATCGCAGTAAACTATTTCAGCGCCGTCTCTTAGAGTTGCTGCACAAGAAATGCCAACATTTTAAGAAAATTATTTATTTTTCTGATGGATCTGAAGCGCAGTACAAAAACAATAAAAAGACTGGCTGCCAAGCTATCCTACAAAGACCGTATAGGGAACACATAACAACTCCCTTACAGTTATATAACTGGCAACTGAAAATATAAAGAATATGGATTTCTCCTACATAACACACAGGAGTATCATACAATGAAGAAAACTTATTGATGGAATCGGGATTTTCTAATTAAAGAATTGTGCCGGAAACCAGAAAACTTCATCATATTTCATCTGTTTCACAAGGAGTAATTAAAGTAAAATATTTTTCCTTTTCATCGGAAGAATATGTATATACTCTTAAAAGATAATAAATAATGATGTTTTTTAGTTATTAAGGCCTTGGGATACAAAGGCCCCAGTGTGACTTTTAGATGAAAATATTTATTACAGAATATTTAACGGCCTATAAAACATTATTTTGGCCGAACACATAGATATCCTAACATGAAATTTGAAATGGAAGTAGAGGACGAATCTCTGTATAATATATAAAAAAATACCATTTTTTTTGTTATTCAAGGATATATGTAAAAAGGATATTCTGGAATATCCTCCGGTCTTGAAAATAAAAATTATTCAAAAACTTTGAAAGTTGACCTTTTCCTGAATTCAATAAGATATACTTTATCAAATTCTGATGAGCAGAGCCAAAGTTATGATTTTTTTAAATGTAAAAGAAAACATACATTTAGATTTTTTGCCAATTTTTGAAGTTCCGTTACACGCAAACTATATCGAATTCTGCAAAACTTTTTTTGTCTTATGATTCGTACTACTCCAATGAGTATTTCTAGCGCTTTTCAGCCAAATTGGAGGGATGTCATTCAGAACGTCGGTCAATCCTTATGTAATGCTTGAATAGGAATTGCTTTTAGGAAATGAGCAAGCGAAAAGGTATTGAAAGTTTGGTATCAGAAATCCGTTTGTTTTCTATCTGCGGCGCAGTATTCCCGATATTCTCACCAACCCATATTCCCATAATTCGCGATATCAACGTGGTAATTTTCCTGAGCAGCCACGACTGATGCCAAGAATGTTATTATAATCCGGCTTGGTGAAATAGAAAACTAAAGGCAGCTACTCATAATCCAATTTTTAGGGCCAATTTTCAGGATGAGGAAACGCATAGACAATATATCAATTTGTAAAGAACATTCATGAAATTCGTTCAAGTTGGCCTTTATGGTGACTGCATTAATAAAACGACCAAAATAATAAAATATCAGACTCATTTTTATTGAAAAGAAAGCATTTGTTACACACAAATATGATGCAAAACATTGATTCAATGGGATTTATATTCTTTTAGGATTTACATCTATGGTTTCGGGAAACTGCTTAAGTTAAGTACGAGTAATATTGACAAAAGATATTTTAATTAGAAGATCATTTAAAACACGTTTGTCAAAACAGAGCTAGGAGCGAAACAATTCCATTTAGGATCGTAAGTGAATAAATTAGTTCTGCTGTAATTTCGATTACATATACTCGTATGTACATATGTATATCATACAGAGGTTTTAAGCAAAACCTTACGCTGACCTGTTTTGACTCATAGTGAAAATAGCGTCTTTCAAATTTATGCCTTCATGTCAACAAATGAGGTATTGTTGAACTTGTAAGTACGAGTACTTCAATTGTTTCGAAGTTTGCAATAAAATAAATGTGTCAAAAGTTATTGAATATCAAAAAGTGATTTTTTGTTTTTAAAAAAATTAAAATTTTGAATTTTTTTTTCCGATGTCTTATTAACCCCCACTTTTTGCAATTTTGAAACATATACCTAGTACTTATTTACAAACAGAAAACAATGTCTAGTCATTTAACCTCATGTCAGTACTTTTCAAGACACGACCCAATTTTTAATATAATGTTTTACCAAACATACCTAGCTTGGTAAAACATTATATTAAATAAAATATGACTTTTTAAAATATAATTTTTAATATAATGTTATACCTAACATATAGTACCTAACTTGGTAAAACATTATGTTAAAAATTGCTGACAGTTTTAGGCAGAGAAATACAAATATGGATTGCACATCTTTATTTTTAATTTTTTCATCTAGTCTTTCTAAACTACTGAAATATCAATTGTCAATGCAAACTTTTGCATTGTGTGCACAGCAGAGCTCGTCATTAAAAGAAACATTTTAACGTTTGGCTTTATTGCACTTTGTGGAAGTGAAATAAATCTAATTTGTCGTTATTTCACTTTCATCGCTTTTGATTTTGCTTACCCGGTATAAATCGATTGGTGCCATGACATAAGGAAAAATCTCAAAATTTGGTCGTGTGACTCAAAGCAACATAAGACCATATTTCGAGGTAGGGCCTTATGTAGCTTTGTGAAAGCGTTATAAGGCCATATGAATTTAAAGCATAAGACCATATGGTCTAAGGCTATGTCAACCACTTTCAGGCGGGCGCCTGTATCTTACTGGTACCTGGATGACCCGCTTCGCGTTCAAAAAGTGAGAATGAATATCGACTAAACTAATTATGACAAAAATTGAACTGAAATGCTGAACAATAATTTGTAAGCAAACCCTGAAATAAAGAATAAATTTCAATTACACAAACTCGTTTACTCTTCAATTATTTTTAATATAATTACGTATAGCTACATACATACTCGCACATATCTATTTTAACACTGTGGATTAAATGTGGTCCAATTCAGCATTCACATCCAAATTTTGAAAATCTCTTCAATGTACAAACGTAGATGGTGTTTTTTTATGAGTTTTTTTTTAATGTGAAAACACACAGATAGTTAATAGTTAATTTGACAGCTTACGCCACATTTTTAATCAGTATTATGTGAAAAATAATCTTTGAAAGGCTCATCCCCGAGCATCGTTTATACATAAATTGTGGAAATTTATTTCCAAAATCAGTATTTATTATAAAATGTAAACACTACGCCAGTTTTACTGTCGACATAATCGAGTAAGTGAGTAAGCTATTACATATATTTGCAACATAATTCATAAACCTGGTACTATGAAAATATCGACTCCGTTAGATTTAGTGTTGAGGAAGATCCCAATTCAAAGATTCTTCATAACACGAAAGAACTTGGCCTGTGTATATCGACTTTGTGGAAGTTTTTGCGCAAAGATCCTGGTCTAGACTTTTAAAAGATTCAGTTGCTGCAAGAATTAAGGCCAGGGGATTATCGTTTGCGTTGTAACTTTGCTGATTGGGCGTATAAACAATTGTAAGTCAATCCACTTTTTAACCATCAAAATTTGTGTAGTTGTGAGGCTTACTTCTGTCCCAGGGGCTTTGTTAATAAGCAAAATTGTTGTATTTGGAGCGAAGAAAATCTGAAGGTTATCCATCAGCTGCCGATGTACAATGAAAAGGGCTCTGTTTGGTGCGGTTTTTGGGCTGGCGGCATCATCGGGGTGCACTTATTTAAAAATTATAAAAATGTCGCTGTCACTGCTGCCCGATGCAGAGCCATGACCATTGTTTGTTTTTTCCGAAAGTGCGCGGACATAGTCTGCAGTACATTTGGTTTCAACAGGATGGTGCCAAATGTAATACTGCCGACGAAACTCTCGATTTATTGAAGGGCAACATTTTCATTTTCTTTTAACTCCCGAAGAACGGACCTTAACAAACTTAAAAATCTTATAAGCAACATTAACTTTGCCTTCATTGCTGACACTGCAAACATAACTCTTGCTCTGGGAAATTTTTATTCGCTAATTTTCTCCTGCATTGCACATTTGGTTCCATATTCCTTTTAAAAAATTTGCTCGTCATCCCATTCTTGGCAGAACAGAAGTTGTGCTCTCTCCGGAACAATAAAGATAAGTTGTCACATAAATTCGTAATAACTAAAACTAGTTTCGATTAAAGTAACTATCGATGTTTTTCAGATTCGTTTTCAGACCTTTGTGTTTGTTTTTGTCTTGAGTATCTCTACCGAATATAATTTAGTTTAATCTCGGAGTTTTCAAGCGTTTCTATCAATTTGCTTATACCAAAAGAAAGTCAGACGAATACTCTTCAACTCTTATGCTTCTCAGTGATTCGTCGACAAATCCAAAAACTATAGCAAATTTCTTCGCATGTCATTTTAAAAAATCTTTTTAAAGTAAACACCTGAAGCCGATCCTAGTTATTTTAGTTATATGACTATATACGAGTATAAGTATAAGTCAGCACGGTTTCATAAAGGGCAAATCAACCACCACTAATCTAATTGTGTTAGTCTCTAAAACGGTTTCTGCTTTAGAAGATGGTAAAGAAGTCGATGCAATTCTTACCGATTTCAGGAAGGCCTTTGGCACAAGTTTTCATTGACTTATTATATTAAAGCAAATCATATTTTTGATGGATTAAACCCTATTTAGAAGACCGACAATACTTACTCGTAGTTATTTTCAGATCCTCAATAGTCGTATTAAAGTATCATCTGGGGTCCATAAGTGTAACTGTCTTGGAACAATCACCTTTATCGTAACACTAAACGATATTAAACTCATTATAACAGATTCTAATGTTTCTATAATCATTGATGACGTGAGAATTACATCATTGCACTCTGACACTCATTACTTGCAAGATGTCTTCAATAAATTTTCGCTGTGGTTAAAAAAAAAAACGTTTTGAAGGTTAATGTCAACAAGTACCAGGTAATAGCCCAGCGAAGCAAACGACTAAAATCGTTTTCCAAAAGACTACTTATGATAGATAGATAGATAGATACTCGTAACATAATATATAGATCGTAATTTAGTATAAAAACTTTTAGAAAGCAGAGTTACCACACATGTTATATTACAGAGATATGATATTAAGTATGCCTTTCTGTTCCAGTAGAGTTTTTTGTTTTTACAAAATATTATTTATATGTAGGAAATTGATTTAATTTTAGAGCAAAGTACGTCTAGTCATAAAATAACTAAAGGTGTGTTTTTTTGGTAATCTATATAGGCTTAATAAATATTTTCCATGCAAATTACACTAACAAATTAGCCTATATAGAATAACGAAATCTGGATAACTATCCAGCCTTATTTCCTTAGCCTCGATAAAAACTATGCTACCAAACCATTTTTCCCCGATTGTTATCGAAAAGTGCTATCGAATATGTTAAAAGTGATACAACTGAGAGACGTCAGTCACAAGAAAAATCATTTTCCTATGTACAGTGGCGAGCAAAACTAGATACACAATTGGTCATTCATAATTTTTAACGAATAAAACATTTTCTTCTAAATCAAATACTTTAAGAGTTTGAAATTCAGTTTTCTTATTATTATTTAAAAAATTATTACAAAAAAATTAACAAATAATAATTAACATAAGTTTTAATTCTTCCAAAATGTTGTATAACTCCATGTATCCACTTTTGCCCGTTTGTACTCAAGTTTGTTTTTCTTCTAGTTTACCGTTAATATTCAATTTTTCTTAGCTGTGGGTCAGAGTAGGGACCGAAAGAGTAAATATTCCTAATGATATCATTGAAAAATTGGTTGAAAGTATGCCAAAGCGAATAAAAAGTGTCATCAAGAATAAAGGTTTATGGACCAAATATCAAAATGAATAAAAATGGACTATTACCAAAACGTGCAAAAGTCGATACATGGAGTTATACAACATTTTGGAAGAATTAAGGCTTATGCTAATTATTATTTGTTAATTTTTAAGAAAATTGAATTTCAAACTCTCAAAGTATTTGATTTAGAAGAACATGTTTTATTCGTTAAAAATTATGAAATAACCAAATATGTATCCAGTTTTGCTCGCCACTGTACATTTAAAAGCCAACAGAAAAATTTACAAATCACAAAACAAAACCAAATAAGAAATGTTATTTCGCGGTGCTGCCAAACTAATGTGCTGAAATTGCTTGTCCTGGATAGACGTTTTATTGGCAAGAACTTTTTTAAGCCTATATAGAATACCAAAAAAACACACCTTAAATAGATATATCATACATACATACATACACATATATATTTAAATAAGTAACTAATTAACATTAATAAGTATTGCTTCAACAAACTCACTTAATTAATATTTAAGTAAACAAATTTATAAATAAAAATAAATAAATAAATAAATAAATAAATGGGTAAATACCATGAACAATTACTATTAATTAAATAAGAGGCAAGAATAAATAAGTAAATAATTAAAAAAAAAATAATAAACCAAAATAAAATTAATAAATAAATAAATATATGTATAAATAAAGAGGCATATAAATATATAAATAAATAAAGTACTTCTTTTATAAGATTACTCATAAGTTTTTGAATTCTCTCAGGTAAAAATTCAAGATTTGCTCTTCTGTGAAGACTTGAAGTAGAATGGTGCAGTGGAAGGTTAAGCATCTACTTTATTTGGAGTGAGATATTTCCTTATGATACCGTATTAAGAGTTCTAGGTATTGGTTTTGAGAAAGAACTCAACTTCCACTCATATATTTGCAGCATTATTAATAAAGTTAACTCTGCAATGGGCTTTATCAAATCCTTGTAGAAAGGATTTTCCAATTTTTATATTACAATGTCCCTCTACATCACTTTTGTAAGGTCAGAATAAAAGAGGTCCAACATAGGCTTATTCATTTTCTCTATGAAATTATACCAAAACTAATTAGCATGCATTCCCTAAAAAAAAAACATCGCTATGTCGCTGATATGTTGATATATATTTTTATCCACCAGTTATTAATTGGAACCATAGACTACCCAAAACTTATACAAAATACCTCAGTCATATCCAAACCCGTAATCTAAGATTCGTGTCCCTTCCGCAAACTGAAACTCACAGCTCTAATTTTGGTCACTAAGCATGCCCCAATCTCAAAAATGGTGTGTACAACCACTACCCTGAAGCCTTTTACCTCAATAACAGCAAATACTTAATCAAAGAAGCCCTGTTCAAAACGCCAGTATTCAGTCTGTATCCATTTTTATTTTTATTACTTAAATTGCTCTTACTTGCTAGACAAAAAAATGCTTAAAAATTAGCTTAAATTACTGGCCCCATGCGGGCACTCTAAGTTAAACCTAACACTTAAACTATGTCTTTCGACGTATCTTATATTTTATTTTTATTTTTACATTTATTAATACTAAAACTAAGAAAATAAATTTTAAGCAAAACTTAGTAAATGTAAATTTTTTTAATTTTTTATAAAACTAAAAACTGAAAGCCTACAAATTACCTAAAAATAAATCTTAATCTACTTAACCTACCTACATCTAACACAAATATAGACATACAATAAATATATATATATATATATATATATACTTTTTTTATTTATCTTTTTTGCGTTTTTATATATTTTTTTCTTAAAACTACCTAACTTAATCCTACCTAAAGCTATGTAAGCCGGCCATGGCTAAAAAACAAATAGGCTGGCCCACCTTGCTTCACATGCAGCTAACTATCACTGGAGGAGTTCGACGACGAAGCATCCTCCCCTTCAACAAGCCACCAAAAGTGTTGGTGCTGCCGAGCAACATCCCTCATGTCGCGACTCCATACCACCCTACTGAACCGGAAACGCTTCGCACTGCCATGTGCGACGTCTCTGTCGTAGTTGAGTCGCCTGCTCGCAGCTGTTCGAGCGACATGGAAGATTAGCGGCACCGCCATTCTTTCCTGGATCAGACATTTGCTATCTAGATAGAGGAACGCTTCTGGAGGAACAAAGCCGTCAAAGCGAACTCTCTCGCGATACAAATAATTGGGGTAGTAACCCCGGAGATCAGGTTGTTCGATGAGATCATTGCTCTTACAACGTGCCTTCAAGTCAACTTAATGACGAAATTGTCCACTCTTATTAGGTTCGCCCTATTGTACAAGACCTAATTGGAATATAATTTTATGTACTCAGACTCTGGTGTTCTGTATAAGCGAAGACAAGCCCTCTCAAATACCGGAATCTTTTCCAATAAACTTGCTCTCATGTTAAACCACACCTGACATCCAAATACAAGCATAGGCCTGATAAGGGCCATGTAGCAGATCACCTTCATCCTCGCATCAAGTTGGCTGTTATAAAACAGTTTCTTTGTAAGTTCAAAGGCACCTTTGGCTCTGACCAGAGCAACATCTATATGTTTGTTAAAATACAGATATTGATCTAACCAGATCCCAAGGTATCTGACTACATTTCGACAAGCAAGTGGCTGCCCATACCGCCCCACGATCGAGAACTTTTACCAATTCTTTCTGGTATCCTAGGGGCCCTAGACAAAGGTGTCTTAAACAGAATGGTTTCCGACTTCTGAAAGTTGATTTTCAACTTCCAGTCATGGCAATATCGCTTAATTTTGTCTTAGTCACGCTGCAAAAGTATATTAATAACCTCAATCTTTGGACCTGTTGTGTACGCGATTAAGTCGTCTGCGTACGCTATGGCATGGTGATGTGAACTTATCAGATCACTTGTGTAAATGTTGAATAGGATTGGCAAATTTACCGCACCTTGTTGCAGACCTTTTTTAATGCTAAGTGTTCCAGCAGAAGTCACAACGCCATTCTTCACGATGAACTCTGCATGAATGATATCATGCCACGCCTTGAAACCGAACTGATTATCCGGAACTGTATGTTTGTCCTCAACACACTTAGTCAGAACTCTACTGATCACCTTCTCGAAAACCTTACTGATGTTTGGAAGAAGACTGATCGAGAGGAGTCTCCACGATTTGGAAGTATCTTTATCCCTTTTGGGGATGGGATGTACCACCGCAGTTTTCCAATGCGCTGGATAATGTGGATTATACATTGCATTATTAAACAGGGTGGTATAAATGTTCACCGCTTCTAGTGGAAGATGTCGAAGCACAATGTACGGTATTTCATCGGTTCCCACTGATTTCTTACTTCTAAGTGATTCGAAGATCGTTTGGAGCTCATCCCTCGAAATGAACGAGGTGTTCAATACGCCACTCCTTTAAATATGGATTTAAATAAATAAATTTCGAAAAGTTAGTATGAACTGAGCTAAACTGAATAAGTACCAAAACCACCAGCGTCCTGAAATATATGCATTACATGGCTTAAGTTAGCTAAGTAAACCATTTTTACTTCGAATAATCAAAAGCAGATACCTATGGCAATAAAACCAAACCCAAAACTAAAGCACACCTCCAAACCCAGGTATCTATCTAAAAAAATTATGGTAGCAATGCAGCGGTAACCGAAAGAGGCCTATCCACTTTCCATTTCTGGAACCAGGGGAAACAGTAAAGGGTGTGAAATATTGTGAAGAAATCGGTATAGTGCACGCGAAATTGACTGAAAGTTAGCTTGCATAAATGGACACCCTAATTAACACCTAATGGTGAAAACCCTAAACAGTAAAGAGTTTACCACCATCACTTTCTTCTGATGTTTCCTGCTTATCGGAAATTTGAAGTACCTAATTTTGGGGCGGAAAAAACTTTATGATCAATATACTCGGAATCTTTGATTAAATAAAATTTTCGAAAAAAATAAAGCCTAAATTTCATGAAGTATAAAAACATATTTTTAAATTGTTATTAAAATCCTATAGGGAAATTTCAGAAATAACCTCTGACAACACTGATTTAACTGCAAAGGCAGCACCGAATTAACTTGAACAGACATACGATGCATATACAAATAGTTGTGTGTAGTCATTGATAACTGAACGAAGCTTCTGATGGTGCATGTTTATTGATGGGAATCTCTGGGGATATCCTTGCCACATTTCATTAACCTTGGCCAATGGTAAGGGCAAAAGGTGGTTTCGGTTTGTTCTTTTTTATTTTATCTGTTCATTTTTGTTATTGGTCGCCCCTATGAGAATATTGGTAATTATTTGAACAACGAGATATGTTGTGAGTGGTGGTCGTTAATTACATTTGCAATTGGCCTTCGTATTCGATTTCCACTCTTGCTGGAACTATCAATAAGCTCGCTACGAAGGCGACTATTCATGGTAACTGGACGAGTTGTGTTTGGAAGGATTACCTATACATATTTCATGTTTTGTATCCTTAAAATGTCTGCAATTTAAAAGTATTTAATTCACGTCATGATGATTCGCACGGTACGGTTGTAGTTGGATGCATGTGATGATGCAGCTTAAAAGTTCTATTTCTACAATTATTGTATTGAAATAAATATATTCATGGTAACAGCTTTAATATTTCAACTTCAATTTAAGCTAGTTTTTATTTCCACACTCAACTTTGTTTTGTTGGATGCAGTCGATGGGATTCAAGAAATGTACTTCACGTATAATATAGTTATTAGTCCAAGCTTATGAACATAAAATGAGCTCTTTTTTGGCATACGTTAAGTCGTTACGAAAAAGATTTCTATATTCTTTATATTAGTGGGTTATACGAGTATGTACACATGCGCCGGAAAATCTCGTTCTTCCTAAAGTAAAGAATTCATTAAGAAAAAGTATAATTTTGTTTCGATGTGAAACAAGGAAATAAGAGATAAGCTTAATGAACATTCTATTTCACTTGGAAACGATCTCGTGCATGTATGTACCATATTTCGTTTTATGAAGCGAACGAGAGCAGCAAGCCTTTAAGGGTGGAAATAATCTAAAATGTGGAATAAACCCTTCTCTTTAATCCATCCTATATTTCAGTAGCACACTATGAAGAGTAAGTTAAAAGAAGGAAGATACGTAACATAATTTTATACTAATATATAAAATAGAATCCAAATTTAAAATTTATAATTGTCACTGTTCTTCGTCCTATCTTCAGGATATAGTGGTGTAGATAAGAGTGGTAGTCATAAACTATGCTACTTGTCCATTGTACACATGGTTGAACGGACCGCTATCGATGATTTCATACTCTCAGCTCACATATTCAAGAATACTAATTAAAGTAGATATTAGATTTATCTACCTTCTGTAATATATTTCTCCAAAACTCGTGCTGCACGTCAAGCTCTACATCAAATGTCATGCAGCAGTGTGGTTAAAAATGGTGAAGGGGCAGGTAAGTTGATATGATCCTTACGAAAGTGAATTCACTGGTCAATCGGGAAATCCAGCAATTAATTGGATTGGCTATATGGGAAAGATTAACGAACAACGTATTAAGAAGATAAAACAAATCTAACCAAAACACTAGGGAACGTTTACTAATATAATCCCGATAATTAAACTATAAGAAGAGAGGAAAGGCCTTTTCCCTTGAAAATAGCGGTAGTCAGCGATTCCAAAAATGAAAGGATATGATTTTAGTCACCTATTTGTTGATACCATTCCTCAAATACAAATATGTTTAACAGAAAAAAGATTCCAATCCGGACAGGAAGTGGATTTGCAACATGATGTATCTTAATTAACCATTCCTAACACTTACTATACTTACTGACATAAGGCCTCAACCAACAAGCCTCTCAAGCCAGCTCGATCTTTAGTCGGCTGCCTCTAGTTTCGCAACTGTTGGTGAGGTCCCCTTCCACTGGCGTGCGCCACCTGAGTTCGGGTCTTCCTCTACTGCGCTATTCCGCGTGGGCGGATTCGAAGATTTTTCGGACATGAATATTGGTGCCCATCCGCTTTAAAAGACCCGGTTATCTCAGGCGTTGAACCTTCACTCTTCTGGCTAAGTCGATATCGCTATACAGCCCATACATTTCATCGTTGAATCTCCTCCTTCATTCACCGTCTGTGCAAACGGAACCGAAAATCCCCCAAGAATTTTCCTCTCAAGAAAGCCAAGAGCACCCTCATTCATTTATTAGACTCAGTGGCTATTTCGCTCCATGGGTGGCATTCAACATTTAAGGGGGAGACTAAATTTAGTGTAAATTCAGTTGATGTTGTATTTAGACAACCATTCATCTCACAAGATTTTAGTTGTTTGAAAAAAAGTCTTTCGGACACGGCTGGTATTGACCGCCCAACCGTTCGATTGGGAAGCCAGTACGCTACCACTCGAGCCACAGTCGCTAGATGAATGGACTCAGATGTTCACACAATACGACATGGAATCCGTATTCGATATTAATAATACTAATCCTTCCTTCTTCTTTTCTTGAGGGTCGAACAGGCAATGCGGAAGTTCAACTCATCTCTACAGACTTCGGTTCACGGTTTGTGTCCGCGGTATGTGTTTTTTACCTTTTTACATTTCCTGTTCCTGATCTTTCTTCTTACTTCTGATAGTCCGATATTTGGCGATTTCTTCTAACTGCAGCCGTCTGACGTCAAACTTACACATAGTATTAGCTTGTCTTTGCGATGCTCAGGATATCCGCAACCGTACCTTAGATAGCAGAAGGTAATGCTCCGAGTCAATGTTGGTCCATCGGAACGTTCGGACATCAATAATACTAAAGAAGTACCTTGAGTCGATCGCAATGTGGTCAATATGGCTGATTGATTGATCAGGTGATCTCCAAGTCACCTTATGAATATCGAGATGCTAATCTTACGCATCGCCGCGAAGGAGATTAGACTGAATGCGATATCGGAGGTAGTGTTGTATAAACTATACTTTCCGATAGTAATACCAAAGTCGACCTCTCTTAATGCATTACAATTTCCGAGGACAATTTCAATATCATAGCTAGGGCAGTTCTTGCCCAAGAGTTGGTAGAAACTATCTTTTGTGTCGTCATCTTTCTCCTCTGCGGGGTATGCTAGTATTGTCAAATTTATCGGATAGATTCGAGGCGCTCGCTTACATTCCGGAAACTCAAATCTGCCGCTAACAACAAATCCGCATCCAAACAGGTTCTGCTTTTGCCGTCGATAACAATCGCCCCAGTAAACGTCGCAGTTTTTCATATTTTTGTCCGGTCCGTCCGACCTCCGCTAGCTGTTCGGGTGAACGTAGCCTATTAAGGGACTTAATATTCCACGTGCAGATCCGAAGTTCATTGTCCTATTTCATTTGCAGGGGTTGTCAACCGTGGGTCCGTCCGTATCCGAGGCTTGTTGCTGCCTCGTAACTACATATTTTTTACATGACCGGGCAGGTCTCCGACTGCACAACCCCCAACCTGGAGAGCCACTTCCATTATAATACTCCTAGGACGAGGAGTCGGTTAGACCAAACCCAGGAACCCGTTCGGGAATGTAAGTGCTGCCGCTGGTCCATTAAGGATTTATCCGACACCATCTCTTTTCCAACAGCCTGACTTTGTTTCCGAAATCCTTACCGGACTGAGTTTCAAATAAGTGGGAGTAGCCCAGATAAGGTCTTATTTGTGTTATTCACCTCTGATTCCATCTGGGGAATTCCTAATATCACAGCCGCTTAACTTATGATGGCAAAATATCTTGTTGAAGTTTCGGTTAAAGTTGGTTAACATTGAAAAACTCAAAGAATAATACCTATTGCACCAGTTTTCAGTTTTAAATGCATTTTATTTTCTTAAACATTAACTCTTACGTACTAACAAAAAATGCTTAAATGCTAGCTTAAAATTACTTAACAATCTTATACTAACTTACTGGCTCCACACAAGCACTCTAAGCACTCTAAATTCTTATATCTATGTCTTTCGACTTTATTTACATTTTGCTACTAATTTTGTATAACTAAGGCTAAGAAAAAAAAAATTGTTAACAAAAAACTTAGCATATGCACTTTTTTTGTATATAAAAACTTAAAATAAAACTTAGCCTACCTAACCTACATACACAATACACACATAAACACATATAGGCATTATACACAATTATATACATATATTTCTTAAATGCTAACCTAAACCTATGTAAGCTGGCCATCGCTATTCACAGAGCAAATAGACTGGTCAGCTCTGCCTCATAAGTGAGGCTGGTCCGTAATAAACGGAAACGACGACGAAACATCTTCTCCATCATTCAACCACCAGAAATGCTGGTGCTGCCGAACGACATACTTCTTATCGCGATTCCCCACCGCCCTACTGAACCTGAGACGATCCACACTACTGTGTGCGACGTCTCTGTTGTAGTTGAGTCGCCTGTCCCCAACTGTCCGAGCGATATTGAAGATGAACGGCACCGCTGATCTATCCTGGATCAACCCTATCCGATCTAGGTAGAGGAATGCTTCCGGGGGAACGAAGCCGTCAGAGCGCACACTCTCGTGGTAAAGGTAATTGGGGTAGTAAGCCCCGGATATCAGGTTATTCGTCGAGGTCATTGCTCTTGCAATGTGTCAACGAGTCAACTTAATTACGAAGTTGTCCACTCGTATTAGGTTCGCCCTGTTGTAAAGGACCCCATTAGAATAAAATTTCTTGTACTCCGACTCTGGTGTTCTGTACAAGTGAAGAAAAGCACTAAGGCAAGCCCTCTCAAACACCAGAATCTTTTCCATTAAGCTTGGTCGTACATTGAACCACACGGGACACCCAAATACCAGCATTGGCCTTATAAGGGCCATGTAGCAGATTACCTTTACCCTCGCATCGAGTTGGCTGCTATAAAACAGTCTCGTTGTAAGGGCAAAAGCGCCTTTAGCTCTGGCCAGAGCAGCATCTACATTTTTGCGAAAATACAGAAACTTATCTAGCCAGATTTCAAGGTATCTGACTATATTTCGACAGGCAAGAGGATGCCCGTGTTTTCCAATGATCGAGAACTTACGCCAATTTTTTCTGGTATCCCTAGAGGCTCCAGACAACGACGTCCTAAAGAGAATGGTTTCCGACTTCTGAAAGTTAATTTTCACCTTCCAGTCATGGCAAAATCGTCTTATCTTTTCGAAGTCACGCTGCAAGAGAGTATTAATGACCTCGATTTTTGGACCTGTTCTGTACGCTATCAAATCGTCTGCGTACGCAATAGTATGGGGAAGTGAACCTATCAAGTCGCTTGTATAAATATTGAATAGGATCGGCGAATTGACCGCGCCTTGCTGAAGACCATTTTTAATTTGAAATATTCCAACAGAAGTCACATCACCATTTTTCACGATGAACTGTCTGTTGGTTAGCATATTATAAAGAATGTACAAGAGTGGTTTACTGATCTCCAGCCTAATCAGCTTATAGAAAAGACCCTCTAACCATACAGTGTCGAAGGCCTTCTCCAAGTCAACAAGGCAGGCAGCAGTGCATTGTTTTTTGCCTTTATTCCATTGGATATCGGACACCAGTTAAGACGCGGCATGTGAGATATCATGTCCCGCCTTAAAACCGAATTGATTATCCGGAACTAGATGTTTGTCGTCAACCCACCTGGACAGAGCTCTATTGATTACCTTTTCAAAAACCTTACTGATACTCGGAAGGAGACTTATCGACCGGAGATTCGCCGGATTGGATATATCCTTCCCCTTTTTGGGGATTGGTAGAACCACGGCCGTTTTCCAATGCGCTCGATAATGTGCATTATTCGTTGCATTACTAAACAGGGTGGTGTAAATGTCCACCGCTTCTAGAGGCAGATGTCGAAGCACGATGTTCATAATACCATCGATCCCCACCGATTTCTTAGCCCTGATTGTGTCGAAGGTCTCATAGAGTTCTTCCCTTGGAATGAACGGGGGTAGGTCACCCTCTCTGGAAATGACATTATTTGCCATATTTCTGTCGCTGAACCGGGTGAAGCCAGAGTCCTCGGATCGCGAGTTCCCTATTTCATTTCGAATGCAGAGGTCGTGCACCAAGACGCGATTGTCCAGGTCATAATTAGGGCCAATGGTATCACTGGCCTTGTATACTTCCTGGAAAGTTGCCCCTATGGCCTCGACCTTCTCCTGTGGATCCTCCTCGATCGCAAAGAAGCCGTCATGATCAGCGGCCTCATCTGGATCAATACCTGCTATTGTCAATAACCGTTCGTTGTCTGTTGTCCAGGCTATTTTAAGACACTGAGGGTCGTTTTGATTTTTTCTCCGAAATAATTTATTTATTTGCTGAAACATATTCGGGTTGCTGGTGTTTACAGCCCGAACCTTGTTGTTCCAATACAAACTTACAGAAATTCTGTAATTTTCTTTTATTAGCGTTTGGATATTTTTAATCGACGACTTCAGTGTCCTAATCTCCGGGTCTTGTCGATCAGTTAACTGTTTATACAAGTTTTTGAGTCATGTCAGAAGTATACTTTTCTGTCGGTGCAGTGTGTCAATAGTAGGATTGCGGAACAGGTCTTCGTTAGTCCTACGTCGATACCGCGGTATTGTAGTGTCCATAGTTTCTTTAATTGTCTCGTCCATTTGGTTTAGGTAATTGTCGATCTCCTCGTTTGACAAATTCCTATTGGACGGTGGGTGGAGCGTGTTTGAGGAGAGCGCTCTTGTCAAGGTTGCGGAGAAGCGTGTCCATCGAGTCTTACTGTAGTTGTAAGAATATCTTTGGACAAACTCCTCCAATTCCGCAATTTCGTTGGGAACTGTAATTTCGGTGCTAAAACCGCAATGGTCGCTGTCATACACGAATGTGCGCAGACTCTTTAGCGTTTGTAAGTTCGTACCTGTCAGTCGTATACGTTTGTCGTATAGCAGTAGATCCAAATAAGACCCGCCTCTGGGAAACGACGGGTTATCCGTCGCTTTAAGCCGGAGTCTGTACATGACATCGTGCTGACCCCACCAATCGAGTAGTAAGTTCCCTCTAGTATTTGGCAAATTATTTCCCCAATCTCTATGTCTAGCGTTGAAATCCCCGCCGATTATAAAATAATTCTCCCCCGATTCCAGCCTCAGAAGTCGAAAAAGCGTGTCGAGCTCTGTAATGAATAGGGTGGATTGTGAAGCCTCAGGTGCATAAACAGAGGCCAAGTACAGCCGCTTTCCACTGCGCAGCGGAATGTAAACGACGACTGCCTCCAACACCCGGAACCTGGGCAACACTCCCTTGTACACTCTGTGAAATTTTATACCTTCTTTAATGAAGATCGCGACACGGCCTCCAAGTTTGGATCTGGGCCGGTTTCTTCTTCTAACAATATAATTATTGTACTCCAGTTTGTGCTTATCGGTTAGCTTGGTTTCGCAAGCGAAAAGCACAACAGAACTTTGGTCTTGTAGCAATTTAGACATCGCGGCTCTTCGTTCAATCCTAATCAGTGAATTAACATTCACCTCAAGGATCTTCAAAGCTTGCTCCACCATGTACGTACCCATTACGACATGTGATGCGTTAGGCCCGGCGGCAGCGCATAGATCTAGTCCACCCGCTTGGCCTGTTATTGTACTTGCTGTTGCAGCTGAGCCATCTGCCCTTGGATTTCGAGCAAGATGGCCAACATGTTAGGCACAGATTCCGTTGTTCTAGGCATTGGCGCCTGATAAGCTGTACCGTAGCCTCCTACCTGAAATTTTGGACGTGATGGCTGGTGTTTGAAACCTAACAGGTGAACGTTTGACCTCTAACTTCTGCTGCCGAGCCAGTTTTGCTTTTTTAATGTCAGCGAACTTAGGACAACCCCGATAGTTTTCGGTGTATCTCACGTTCTCACATAACACGCACGGGAGCTGCGTCCTATCGGATGCTCTGTCCCTACCCAGAGCACACTCCCCGGAACTGTGGTTCTTTGCGCCCTTCACGATTTGAGGCTGCATTTGGCAGTTCATCGCGGCGTGCTCGAAGCTCTGGCGGTGAACGCATTGTATAACGCCTTCGCTCCTTTTTAATTTTTCCCACTGAACCACCTGGTAGTCTAGGACATTGATACTCCTTAGACTATCTAGACGACTTTCGGCACTGAGCTGCACCAGGAAAAACGGCAGACTCCGTTTCTCCGGCCTAGCTCTAGCTGTGATAAATGGCTTTACCCCCACAGACTTGAGTACTTCCTCCTCTTTGAGCAGTGCCAGGACTTCCTCCTTTTCATGGCTTTCGCCACGGCATCAGCAACCGTATTGTTGCCTTTTGTAACTGCCGTTATGGTAACAGCGGAACGCGTTCCACCATCCATCAGGTGATTTCTTTCCTTTTGATTGTTGGTTTTTTTTCGAATTCACACACACACCGAGTTTTGCCCGGGATTCGAATCCGCGTCCTAGGATTTGGGGTGAGTACGATAACGTTGGCGCCAAAAATAATTGATAACGGTTTTTTATAGAGGGGCTAAAAATAAGCATTTTTTACTATGGGAGGTGGGGGTCTATCTCGCCCGTTTATTAGGTAGGGGCAATTCTATTAAAAAATTACTTAAAATGGAAAAAAAAATTATTAAAAAACAACGGCAACACTTACAATAAAGTGCTGTACCAGTTTCGAAAGTCAGAAACCAAATTTTCAACCCTGTGTTCCAGCTATATTATTTGTATTAATAGTTTTTAAGAAATCCGCATGCAAACCCAAAATTTTGATAAAAAAATTTTTAAAATGAAGTTTGGACCAATTTTTTTCAAAATTGTGAAATGAAGTGCTAAATTGGATTCCTGTGATCGATGCCTATATTAATTTTGAATCGAACACAAAAAACCGAATGGATTTACGTAGTGCAGTTTTGAGAAAATTGAGAATTACGAAAACTACTTTCTTATGAGATTTTTGTTTTTTTGGTATTTACGGTGATCTCACTTCGAGGATTAATGTTTATGAACCTGTCATCTTTGTAAGTAAAGTATTGCAAATCATTTAGCGTTACCCAGGATGCACCAAGAGGAGGTAGAATTGTATTGCATTCCGCGTCTCAGTGAGTCAGTTTGTCAGTAAGTCAGTAGATAGTTAAAAATAGTCAAGTCGATTTCTAATGTACGACTACTCGAAAGTTAATTAACGGATTTCCTCGGTTGTCAGTGCACTTGATTCTCGAAATCGTTACTTCTTGCCATTTTAATTTAATTTCGCGAGTTTTATCAAACTTTGCATTGATTTTTTCCTGCTGCAGTTATTTACTCTTTTTGCCTACAATGTCCGTCAACGGAAATAATACCCCCACCAGCAAGCCCATCACCCGCAACGCGGGAAAATCATCCAGTTCACTGACTGTGGAGCTTGCATTGATGGAAAAGAGTATTACAAAGCAAATGATGATTTTGCTAAAAGAAGCAGAGGATCGAATCACTTCGAAGATGGATGATATCTTGAGCGAATTTAAAAGCAAAATCCTAGAAATGAACATTGAACTTTCAACTTTGAAGGCAGACAACACCCTCTTAAGAGAACAAATTGATGAAATGCAGCGCTCGCAGAAACTCAGTGATGTTGTCATAAGATGTATCCCGTATGCTGAGAATGAAAGCACCAACGATATCGTCAAAAAACTAGCTGACAACATCAAACACAAACTCTCTCCATACTATGACTCTTTCAGAACAAAGCCAAAAACAACAACTGCTTCACGTAATGCTAATGGCACTATAATTGTTGGACTCTCTTGTCACGCGGAACAGCGCGCCTTTCTATCTGCATACAGGTCTAAGCATCGGTTGCACTTGTCAGAGATGGATGGGTTCACATCAAATGATGCCGTCTACATTAATGAAAGTTTAACGCCAAAGAACAATGCAATTCTGCACGAATCCCTTAAATTGCGTCGGTGTGGTAAAATTGTTGCTGTTATAACAAAGAGTGGTTTGGTGCACATAAAGCGGAGAGTTGATGGAAAAGAAGAGCGAGTTATCAGCATCTCGTATCTTTCCAAGCTTTTCTGAGCTGTCATGTTGTCTTACTAATTGCAGTGATCCCACTTTTTTTAATTTTTTTGGCTTTCAGTCGGCACTTTTAATGGTAGTATTTTTCTTTTTGTTTCTTTTTTTTTTTATTTTTATACATACGATTTTACTTTTGTTATAAATTTATTTATTTTTAGTTTTAAAATTACTTATTGATTACTGTTCTTTATATACTCACTATTTGTGTATTTTTCGTTTTTTCAATTTATATATTTTTATTTATTTTGTATATGAGTCCTTATGGTGTGAACACTTATTGTATTCCTCGCGTTATGCTTAACATTTTCAGCAAATTTGCAAATGGGCTAAAAATATGTAACTTTAATACGCAAAGTACACCCGCACACATTGACGAGTTACGCGATTGTTTCTCGGTGGGATCAATTGATTTTACTTGCATTACCGAAAGTTGGTTAAATGAGAATATCAGTAATAATGCTATTGATATACCAGGGTATTATATCTTACGTAACGACAGAAACTCGAAACGTGGTAGTGGGGTTGCCATATACTGTAAATCTAAATTTAAAAGTGAAGTAATTGAGTCGTCAGAAAATTCCGAGATTGAGTTTATGTTTATTGAAATAATGAATAGTGTTACAAGTGTGCTAATTGGTTGTGTGTATAATCCAAACAAAAGTTTAAGTGTTAGTCAGTTCTTTGAAAGTCTCAGTATGCACAGTCCTAAATATTTATCTTAGTTGTGTGCGGTGACCTTAATATTGATCTCTTACTAGACAATAATCTATCACAAAACTTAAAAAATAAATGTTCTATGTTTGATCTAGATATTGTCAATATTTCCACAGCTACTCATTTTTGTCCCCATTGCAAAGAAAGTCTTCTTGATATAGTGTTAACGTCAAACTTAGAGCTAGTCACAGAATACAAACAAGTAAGTTTTCCAGCTATTCCATCATACCATGACCTATACAGATTAGTGTAGTGCCATGTCCCGTGCAATTTACCTTCCGTGATTTTAGTAAAATTAATGAGCTCGATTTGACTCGCGATGTTCTTAATTGTCCTTGGCATCTTTGTTGGGAAACTTGTTCAGTCGATGATAAAGTAAATACTTTTCAATCACTTGTCCAGTCTCTTTTCGAGAAACATTTACCAATTAAAGTTAAGAAAGTCATTAACAACGGCGTCCCCTGGTTCTCTGAAAATATTAAAAAACTTATTTTAAATAGGGATAGATCGTATTCTCGTTGGCGGCAAAATCGTAGTAGAAATAATTGGAATATCTACAAATTTCAAAGAAATAGAGCTACGACCGAGGTAAGAAAAGCCAAAGCAGCATTTTACTCCTCAAAGCTTAACACTACTCAACCTAGCTCTACTCTCTGGAAGAACCTCCGGTCCTTAAGAATTGTTGAAATGACGTCAGTGGGATGCGATCTAGATCCGAACCACTTAAACAGAGTTGTTAACAACCCTGCGTAAGGAGTGTTTGTCAGCCAAATGAGTAGTTGCCACCCTCAACTCAGAGATGGAGCTACATTGAGGCAAGACGGTACTGTCAAATTGACACACGTTTCCGGCTTTCTTTTTATTGGCAGCAGCGAGCGCGTGGACGCAAAATACAGAACTACAGAAACAGAAGATTTATATTGTATTAAGATTTAAGTGTAGCATTTGTAAAGGGAAACATATGTAAGCAAAATTTGTATATTAATGAACTGTACTACATATTTTAATAAAGATTTGTAACTCACCCTTTTCTAGCACTAAACTGTGGCCTTTTATTGAACAGGGTAGTTAACGAATTCCCGCCGTCGCTAATCCGCGACAACAACAATTTACAAATATATTTTTCGGTCCACCGATCAAGATGCCCCCAAAAAAGGTTCCAATTCCGCAGCCTTTCTCCAGGTCGGATAAATTGCGCAGATCACCAACCAAAGATGGGAAGCCACGATCACCAGAAGAATATAACTGCTACGCCTGCAACGATCCAGATTCTGCTGGGAACATGGTCCAGTGTGACCGCTGCGATGTCTGGTGCCATTACCTTTGCGCCGGAGTGGATAGTTTCGTCAGTCAAGAAGAGTGGGCTTGTGCGCGTTGTGTGACAGGTAAGAGTCTCTCATTGTCTAGGTTTCCAGAAGCAAAAGCACCTGCATATTCTGCCAAAAGGACTGCTACTACAGCTTCTGCGGATCTCTCTTCAACTGCTGCTGCGTGTGTCGCTACAACTGCTGCCGCATACGCCGCCACTAAAGCACCGAGTCTTCCAACTCCTACTACGCACGCCACCACCACGCCGCCGAGTCTATTTAGAACTTCCATCTCTTGTGCCGCCGCGACTACGTCCAACTTTTCCACAAATGCTGTTTTTGATGCTGCAAGTGCCAACCTAATTCCACCAAATCATTCTCCAATCGCTCCCACATATGCCGTAACTACCTCGTCGAGCAATTACACAACAACAGCCGTTAATTCGGTCACAGCTGCTGCACCTTATGCAGCCGCATCAGATGCTGCGAATTTACTTATAAAACCAGTCAAAACAGTTACTGTGTGTGATGATCCAGCAACAATAGCCATCGCCACTGGGTCTGCGTATCCTGAAATAACTTCTGGCGCAGAAGGTTTTAATGCTGGCAGTGTCTATAATACCAAAACCCCCTCCACTGGTGCTAAGGCCGTAATTACTTCGTCAAAGTCTTTGCCCAATAAAAACCCGCTGGAATCAATTGACTATCGGCGACGAAATTCAAAGACGTCCACCGGTTCGAGTTCATCGAAAGTTTCTATGAAGCACCTACAAATAGAGTTACAGAAACTGGAAGAAGAACGGATATTGCGAGAGAAAAGGGACATAGAAGAACGCGAGTACCTCAGGCAAAAATACCACATCCTAAGTCAGTTGGCGGATCATGCGTCGGAAAGTGAAGAGGATGCCGAATGTGCATCTAGGCTGAAGGTCGACAACTGGCTTATGCAAAATCCCAGTCGTGATTGCCCACAATCGACGAAGGTGACATGGGAAGCCGATGTAGCACTACCGGAATTATTGCGAAGAAGTACACAAAATCAAGATGTGAATAAATCCTGGCTAGGTGCTTCCGTTAACCCATTGCAGCAAGTACAGGAAAAGGCAACAATAAGACAAGCAATTTCCGCACCGGCGAATGTTATACAACAGATCCCAACCTTCGATATGCGAATGCCGCAATCAACCCTAACCGACAACCAACAGTACGCTCAACCCGTCTCATCCTCCCCACTTCCTCCGGCACCACGATCAATCCAAAGCGAAACACCCATTCGAAGTTTGACAAAACATAATATAGCTGCGCGTCACTTAATGTCACGGGAGTTGCAAAGCTTCTCAGGGAGTCCCGATGAATGGCCGCTCTTCATATCTACATTCGAACGGAGCTCGGAGCTCTGTGCATTCACCGATGAAGAGAACCTGATTCGTCTGCAGAGGGTACTGAGGGGAAAAGCGTTAGAAGCCGTCAGAAGTCTACTAATACAGCCAAATTGCGTTCGCCGCGTAATTGCAACGCTTAGAATGCTGTACGGCAGACCAGAATTGATAATCCACACTCTTCTCCAAAAAATCCACGCAACTCCAGCGCCGAAAGCAGAAAAATTGGAAACAATTGTAGACTTTGCTCTTCTTGTTCAAAACCTGTGCGCTACAATGGAGGCATCGGGCGTTGGAGCTTATTTAAACAATCCAACACTCTTACAGGAACTGGTTGAAAAGCTGCCTCCTGCCATTCGTCTTAACTGGGCCATCTATAGGCAGACATTATCATCATGCACATTGTCTCATTTCAGCGATTGGATTTACCAAGTCGCCGAGGCCGCCAATAACATCCTGGTTCCGATCCCTTCCTCTACAGCTGAAGGAAAAATACCCCGCACCCGGAATGTGCGTGCGAAGGGTTTCATCAACGCCCACCATGCTGAAACAGTCTTAAACAACAAAAATTTGTCGTCCAAGAGCAATTGCTGCATTTGTTCTGGCGCTTGCGTTTCTGTTGTTGAGTGCAAACAATTTCAACAACTCAACCGTAGCATGAGATGGTCGGCAGTAAGAGAGCACCAGTTATGTCGACGGTGTTTAAGCAAACACGCTTATAACAGGTGCCCTTCAACGTCGGTCTGCGGGAAGAATAACTGCACCTTTAAACATCACGAGTTGTTACACAATGAGGAGAAAGATGGCGAAGAAAAGCGCAAAACGATTGGAGACGTTTCTCTACACACACAATACCACTGCAATTTCCATCGCTATGAATCTTCACCGACGCTATTTCGTATAGTCCCTGTGGTCTTGCACGGGAACGGCATTCAACTTCAGACGTTTGCATTTTTAGATGATGGATCATCACTTACATTACTGGATGAAGAAATCGGTAGGCGACTGAAAGTAAAGGGAAGACCGCAGCCGCTATGTTTGAAGTGGACCGGGGACACTCACCGGTACGAGAACAACTCGGAAGTTATCACTCTGCAAATCTCAGGTACTTCGCCAAACGCTGAAAGGTATACGCTGGCTGACGTACACACTGTCGACAATCTACAACTTCCGTCACAGACGATAAATGCGACGCACTTGCAAAGTAAATACGAGCATCTTAAAAGGCTAGCAATTGAATCATATGACAGTGCAGTACCACGTTTGCTTATAGGCCTTAACAACGCTAAACTTGGACTTCCATTGAAGTGTAGAGAGGGAAGTTCAGAAGAACCTGTGGCGACTAAGACGCGCCTTGGATGGGTTGTACACGGTAATTGTTCTAAACTGTCCGGCATGGATGGTTACACGAAGGAACAGTACAGCTTTCACATCTGTGAGTGCAACGACAATGAGCTGCAACGGTTGGTGAAGGGGTTTATATGTACGGAGAACTTCGGGGTGTCAAGTTCAGGAAAAATTCTGATGCCGGCTGAGGACCAACGTGCCCTGGATTTGCTAAATACACACTCAATTCGAAAAAATGGTCGTTTTGAAACTGCACTGTTATGGAAATTTACCGAGATTCAGCTACCGGATAGTTTACCTATGGCCAAGCGACGATTAGCATGTTTACAACGACGTATGAGGCGAGAACCACATTTAGCTGAATCACTTAAGGAAAAAATAGAGGAATATGTCTCGAAAGGCTATGCAAGGAAGCTTTCGCCTCAAGAAGCAGCCGAAGGGCATCATCGATCATGGTACCTGCCTATATTTCCTGTCCAGAATCCAAATAAACCAGGAAAGCTGCGAATCGTGTGGGATGCAGCCGCTACAGTTCAAGGTGTGTCACTGAATTCTGTCTTGTTGAAAGGTCCGGATCAGGTAGCATCGCTTGCGTCCGTGATTTACAAGTTTAGAGAAAATCCGATAGCCATCTGCGGAGACATAATGGAAATGTTCCACCAAGTCAAAATACGAAAAGAGGACCAGAACTTTCAAAGATTTCTCTGGAGTCCCAGCGCCACACAGGAACCAGACGTCTACGTAATGACTGTCATGACCTTTGGGGCCACGTGTTCGCCTTGCAGTGCCCAATTTGTGAAAAATAGGAACGCCGACGATTTCGCTGGGACGTTCCCGAGAGCTGCTCGTTCGATTCGAGAAAACCATTATGTTGACGACCTGATGGACAGCGTAGCTACTGAAGCGGAGGCTATTGAATTAGCAACAGAAATTCGCCACATTCATCAGCAAGCAGGCTTCCACATCCGAAATTGGATTTCAAACTCGCCTTTAGTGCTTAAAACGTTGAAGTCCTACCCGACGGATAGCAAAGACTTAAACGTAGACGTTGAGTTGGGAACGGAAAAAGTACTGGGAATGTGGTGGTGCACCGCATCTGATTTCTTTACGTACAAGCTGACCACTAATCCAAACCAAACGGAAATTCTATTCGCCGGCCGTCGCCCTACGAAGCGCGAAGTCTTAAGGACCTTGATGACGATATTTGATCCGTTGGGACTGTTGGCCCACTTTCTGATGTACATAAAAATATTGTTACAGGAAATATGGAGGTCCAAAATCGAATGGGATGCCGAAATTAAGGATGCTGAATACAAAAAATGGTTAAAATGGGTAAGTTGCCTGCCAGCCCTAGAATCTCTAAAAATTCCCAGGTGCTACGTCATCAGAAATCCTAAGTCTGACTCGGAGAAGCAGCTGCACGTATTCGTTGATGCCAGTGAGAATGGTTTTGCTGCCGTAGCTTACTTGAGAACCATTAACAATGGACTAATAGAGTGTGCCCTAATTGGGGCCAAAACAAGAGTTTCGCCGTTGAAGACCCTGTCGATACCACGACTTGAGCTGCAAGCGGCGGTTCTAGGTGCGCGACTATCAAAGTGCATTGTTGAGTCGCACACTATAAACTTTTCACGCCGATTCTTCTGGTCGGATTCTAAAACCGTTCTGAGCTGACTTCGCTCAGACCATCGGTGATATAGGCAATTCGTGGCCCATCGTGTCAGCGAGATGTTGGATTTAACAATGGTATCGGAATGGCAATGGATTCCTACGAAGTTGAACGTAGCAGACGAGGGGACCAAATGGCAGAAACTTCCGGAGTTGGATGCATCCAGTCGATGGTTTAGAGGACCGGAATTTCTTTATTCACCTACGGACAAGTGGCCACAGGAAGATCAACCAAAGGAGCTTACGAGGGAGGAGCTGAAAACGGAATTTATTAACGTTCACACCCAAGCTCCAGAAAATATTTTCCGACCCAAAGACTCTTCGAGTTGGAAACGGTTGCTTCGAAGTACAGCCTACGTGTTCCGGTTTATCTATAATATAAGAGTTCGAAATCGCGAAGGAGCAAAAGCAGTGGGACCTTTGTCAAAAGAAGAACTTCAGCTGGCACAAAACGCATTGCTGAGACAAGCTCAGGCCGACGTGTATCAGAGGGAAATCGCGTATCTAACAGCCAATAAATTTGTTGAGAGATCCAGTCCACTGTTGAGTTTGTGTCCGTATCTAGACGATAACAAAATCATGCGAGCCAACGGAAGAATTCACTCCGTAAAAGATGTGAGTGACGAATTTAAGCGACCGATAATCCTTCCTCGAGCACATCCGATTACGAGTCTCATCATAATGGACTTTCATTGTCGATATAAGCATCGTAACCATGAGACAGTCATAAACGAGCTTCGACAACACTTTTACATTCCCCGTATGAGAGCCGTCTGTAGTAAGGTAAAAAGGAGTTGCCAGCAATGCAAAAACAACAGTACGAGGCCGCGGCCTCCAATCATGGCCCAACTTCCTCCGGCTAGGCTGGCCTCATTTTGTCGACCGTTTACGTTCGTCGGAATCGATTATTTCGGACCGATGCATGTCACCATTCTCCGGAGAACTGAAAAGAGGTGGGGAGTCCTTCTGACTTGCCTCACAACAAGGGCAGTGCATATTGAGATCGCACACACGTTGTCATCGGACTCTTGCATTTTATCGCTTCGCAATTTCATGGCCAGACGAGGAACTCCTGCTGAAATTTATAGCGACAACGGCACTAATTTCCAAGGGGCCGAACGGGAGCTAAGGGAAGCCTTAGAAAAGGTAAATCAAGAGAAGCTAATGGAGACATTCACCTCAACCACCACCAAATGGAAGTTCATCCCACCGGGATCACCGCATATGGGTGGCAGTTGGGAAAGACTCGTGCGCTCGATCAAGACCGTCCTCTATGGAATAACACCAACTCGGAATCCATCGGATGAACTGCTGAGAAGCATGTTGATGGAAGCGGAAAACATCGTGAACTCACGTCCTCTTACGTACATTCCTATTGATGATGAAAGTGAGGAGGCACTTACGCCGAACCATTTTATCCTAGGATCGTCAAACGGAGTAAGACCGCTGGCAATGTTCAACGATGATGGCAGAGCGCTGAAGCAGAATTGGCTAACTTCGCAGCAGTATGCAGAACGCTTCTGGAAACGCTGGGTAAGAGAGTACCTTCCTACTATAACCCGTCGAACAAAATGGTTCGCACCCGTCAAGCCGATTGAAGTGGGCGACATCGTCCTTATAGTAGACCCGAATAGCCCACGGAACAGCTGGCCAAAGGGGCGAGTAGTTCAAACCAAGGTGTCCAAAGATGGTCAAGTGAGAAGTGCATCTGTTCAAACGTATACTGGTGTATACGAGAGGCCCGTTGTGAAGTTAGCGGTCCTCGATGTGAGACCCAATAAAGATGTAAGCTCACAGGTGGAACTACCAGGGGGGAGTGTTAACAACCCTGCGTAAGGAGTGTTTGTCAGCCAAATGAGTAGTTGCCACCCCCAACTCAGAGATGGAGCTACATTGAGGCAAGACGGTACTGTCAAATTGACACACGTTTCCGGCTTTCTTTTTATTGGCAGCAGCGAGCGCGTGGACGCAAAATACAGAACTACAGAAACAGAAGATTTATATTGTATTAAGATTTAAGTGTAGCATTTGTAAAGGGAAACATATGTAAGCAAAATTTGTATATTAATGAACTGTACTACATATTTTAATAAAGATTTGTAACTCACCCTTTTCTAGCACTAAACTGTGGCCTTTCATTGAACAGGGTAGTTAACGAATTCCCGCCGTCGCTAATCCGCGACAACAAGAGTTTTTCTTAGAACATTAGATAGTTTAGTTACAGCTAATAACAGTAACACTAACCTTACTGTAACCAATCATGATAATTTTAATTATTTTTAGTTTCACTCTGTGTTAGAGAGTGATGTGGCTAAAGCTTTATCCAACATCAAATCAAACGCGGTAGGAGTAAATTGTATATCTATTAGGTTTATAAAACTAATTATGCCCTGGATATATTATCCTCTTACGCATATTATTAACTCATGTATCATGAGATCTGAGCTTCCTTCACCTTGGAAATATGCTAAAGTTGTGCCAGTGCCTAAAAATACTACGAGGAACCAGCCAGAAGATTTTAGGCCTATTAGTATTTTACCGTGCCTATCAAAAATTTTTAAGATTTTATTAAAAAACCAAATCAATGAGCACATAAGTTCAAATAAAATGTTTTCTCCGTTTCAATCAGGCTTTAGAGAAAATAACAGTTGTACCACACCTGTAATAAAAATTCTAGATGATTTAGGAAGAGCGTATGATAAGAATAATATATCTATTCTGTGCTTATTAGACTTTTCTAAAGCCTTTGACTGTGTAAACCATCAACGCTTGATTGCGAATCTGAAAAGTCAATTCGGTTTTGGTAATAACGCTGCATCTCTTATATTTAATTGAGTCGTTCATAGATCTCAGTGGAGGCCAGACGCATTACGCATTTCGTGTTCGGCTTTAAAAGTGTAGAAAAAAAATAAATAGAGTGCTAAACAGTAAATTTTTAAGTGTTCGGTAGCCGAAGTGGTAGAGGCCCGGACAATAAATCTCGAGGTTTTGGGTTCGCTTCACGCCACTGCGAAAGTTTTTTTTCGTTTATTTATTTAATTCAGTTGCAAGACAATTTTAATAAAAAAGTGTTTGTTTTGTATTAAAAATTCACGTGATGGATTGTGGAGAGCGGTCCGCTATGACAATAGCGGGATCGGCTGAGATAGCAGGTGAGGCTTCGAGTGGTTCGAACCAAACACCAAAGCCAAAGAGGAAGATGATGCTAAAGTCAACCTCTAACTTGGCAGAACGTCCCACCCTACAAACGACCACTGTAAAGCTTGGTGGAGTGAGGGCAGGAAACAACTTCGCTGCATTGGCAGCAAACGAATCTGGCGACGAAGAGGAGGAATTAGAGTCGATAAGTAGCAGCATAAAAATGCTACAGCAAAGGATACAGGCCATTAAAGAACAGCAAATGGTCAGAAGGAAGAGGGATGAGCATGAGCAATCCCAACAACAGCAGTCGCAGCTTTCTCAAAAGCAGTCCAAACAAAAACAAAAGACAAATACAATACCACAAGTGCACCAACAACGCCAACAAATGCAAAATAAACACCAGCAACAACAACAAGAGCAGGAGAAGGTGCCTCCTATCAACACCTATAAATTGGAGGTGAATGCAACCAAGGACCTATGTAAGTTGGTAATCGGTAGTAATTTTAATATCAAGAGATTGGGGAACGATCGCCATGTCATCCACTGTAATACAGTGGAGGGCTACGCGAAAGAGCTCCGAAAGGAAACGACGACGGAGCACTACTCATTTACACCGAAGTGTGAAAAGCGGCAATCGATGCTGCTGAAGGGATTGGAACCGTCTTCTGATCCTGAGGAGATCCTTGCACTGCTCAAAGAGAAGGAGTGCGAACGACTCAAGTTTGTGGGGGTAAAGCCATTTACCACAACTAGAGCCAGGCGGGAGAAACGGAGTCTGCCGTTCTTCCAGGTGCAGCTCAGTCCCGAAAGTCGTCTGGATAGTCTAAGGAAAATCAATGTCCTAGACTATCAGGTGATTCACTGGGAAAAATTAAAAAAGAGCGAAGGCGTTATACAATGCGTTCGATGCCAGAGGTTCGGGCACGCCGCGTCGAACTGCCAAATGCAGCCTCGATGCGTGAAGTGCGCAAAGAACCACAGTTCCGAGGAGTGTGCTCTGGGTAGGGACGGAGCATCCGATAGGACGCAGCTCTCGTGCGTGTTATGTGGGAACGTGGGACACACCGCAAACTATATGGGTTGTCCTAAGTTCACCGACATTAAAAAAGCAAAATTGGCTCGGCAGCAGAAGGTGGAGGTCAAACGTTCACGTGTACGGTTTCAAACACCAGCCGTCTCGCCCCAAATTTCCTACGCCCAAATGGTGTCAGGTAGGGGGGCTACGGTACAGCAAGCGACTGTTGCTTCTCCGGCGCCGATGCCGAGAACAACGGAAGCTGCACCCAACATGCTAGCCATCTTGCTCGCAATCCAAGGGCAGATGGCTCAGCTGCAAAAGCAGGTTCAAGAACAGGCCAAGCGGGTGGACCAGATCTACGCGTTGCTGCCGGGCCTAACGCAACACATGCCGTAATGGGTACGCACATGGTGGAGCAAACTTTGAAGGTCCTTGTGGTGAATGTGAATTCACTGATTAGGATCGAACGAAGAGCCGCGATGTTTAAATTGCTACAAGACCAAACTCCTGATGTGCTTTCGCTAGCGAAACCAAGCTAACCGATGAGCACAAACTGGAGTATTATATTGTTAGAAGAAGAAACCGGCCCAGATCCGAACGTGGAAGCGGTGTCGCGATCTTCATTAAAGAAGGTATAAAATTTCACAGAGTGTACAAGGGCGTGTTGCGCAGGTTCCGAGTGTTGGAGGCAGTCGTCGTTTTCATCCCGCTCCGCAGTGGAAAGCGGCTGTATTTGGCCTCTGTTTATGCACCGGAGGCTTCACAATCCACCCTATTCATTGCAGAGCTCGACACGCTTTTTCGACTTCTGAGGCTGGAATCGGGGGAGAATTATTTTATAATCGGCGGGGATTTCAACGCTAGACACAGAGATTGGGGAAATAATTTGCCAAATACTAGAGGGAACCTACTACTCGATTGGTGGGGTCAGCACGATGTCATGTACAGACTCGGTCTTAAAGCGACGGATAACAAGTCGTTTCCCAGAGGCGGGTCTTATTTGGATCTACTGCTGTACGACAAACGTATACGACTGACAGGTACGAACTTACAAACGCTAAACAGTCTTCGCACATTCGTGTATGACAGCGACCATTGCGGTTTTAGCACCGAAATTACAGTTCCCAATAAAATTGCGGAATTGGAGGAGTTTGTCCAAAGATATTCTTACAACTACAGTAAGACTCGATGGACACGCTTCTCCGCAACCTTGACTAGAGCGCTCTCCTCGAACACGCTTCACCCACCGTCCAATAGGAATTTGCCAAACGAGGAGATCGACCATTACCTAAAACAAATGGATGAGACAATTAAACAAACTATGGACACTACAATACCGCGGTATCGACGTACGACTAACGAAGACCTGTTCCGCAATCCTACTATTGACGCACTGCACCGACAGAAAAGTAGACTTTTGACAAGACTCAAAAACTTGTACAGACAGTTAACTGACCGACAAGACCCGGAGATTAGGACACTGAAGTCGTCGATTAAAAATATCCAAACGCTAATAAAAGAAAATTACAGAATTTCTGTAAGTTTGTATTGGAACAACAAGGTTCGGGCTGTAAACACCAGCAACCCGAATATGTTTCCGCAAATAAATAAAATATTTCGGAGAAAAAATCAAAACGACCTTCAGTGTCTTAAAATCGCCCGGACAACAGACAACGAACGGTTACTGACAATAGCAGGCATTGATCCAAATGAGGCCGCTGATGACGACTTTTTTGTGATCGAGGATCCACAGGAGAAGGTTGAGGCCATAGGGGCGACTTTCCAGGAAGTATACAAGGCCAGTGATACCATTGGCCCTAATTATGACCTGGACAATCGCGTCTTGGTGCACGACTTCTGCATTCGAAATGAAATAGGGAACTGGCGATCCGAGGGCTCTGGTCTCACCCGGTTTAGCGACGAAAATATGGCAAATAACGTCATTGCCAGAGAGGGTGGCCTACCCCCGTTCATTTCGAAGGAAGGACTCCATGAGATCTTCGACACAATCAGGGCTAAGAAATCGGTCGGGACCGATGGTGTTCCGAACATCGTGCTTCGACATCTTCCTCTAGAAGCGGTGGACATTTACACCACCCTGTTTAGTAATGCAACGAATAATGCACATTATCGAGCGCATTGGAAAACGGCGGTGGTTCAACCTATCCCCAAAAAGGGGAAGGATATATCCAATCCGGCGAATCTCCGATCGATAAGTCTCCTTCCGAATATCAGTAAGGTGTTTGAAAAGGTAATCAATAGAGGTCTGTCTAGGTGGGTTGAGGACAAACATATAGTTCCGGATAATTAATTCGGTTTTAAGGCGGGACATGATATCTCACATGCCGCGTCTAAACTGGTGTCCGATATCCAATGGAATAAAGGCAAAAAACAATGTACTGGTGCCTGCCTTGTTGACTTGGAGAAGGCCTTCGACACCGTATGGGTAGAGTGTCTT
The DNA here is from genome assembly GCA_949129095.1 of Volucella bombylans. NCBI lineage: Eukaryota > Metazoa > Arthropoda > Insecta > Diptera > Syrphidae > Volucella > Volucella bombylans. The sequence goes on along the minus strand of OX422140.1, from coordinate 305,452,533 downwards.
TTCTATAAGCTGACTAGGCTTGGGATCAGTAAACCACTCTTGTACATTCTTTATAATATGCTAACCAACAGACAGTTCATCGTGAAAAATGGCGATGTGAATTCTATTGGAATATTTCAAATTAAAAATGGTCTTCAGCAAGGCGCGGTCAATTCGCCGATCCTATTTAACAATTATACAATCGACTTCATAGGTTCACTTCCCCATACTATTGCGTACGCAGACGATGTGGTAGCGTACAGAACAGGTTCAAAAATCGAGGTCATTAATACTCTCTTGCAGCGTGACTTCGATAAGATTTTGCGATGACTGGAAGTTGAAAATCAACTTTCAGAAGTCGGAAACCATTCTCTGTAGGACGCCGTTGTCTGGAGCCTCTAGGGATACCAGAAAAAATTGGCGAAAGTTCTCAATCATTGGACAGCACGGACAGCCTCTTGCCTGTCGAAATGTAGTCAGATACCTTGGGATCTGGCTAGATCAGTTTCTGTATTTTGGCAAAAATGTAGATGCTGCTCTGGCCAGAGCCAAAGTTGCTTTTGCCCTTACAAAGAGACTGTTTTATAGCAGCCAACTCGATGCGAGGGTAAAGGTAATCTGCTACATGGGCCTTATTAGGCCCATGCTGGTATTTGGTTGTCCCTTGTGATTCAACGTGAGAGCAAGCTTAATGGAAAAGATTCGGGTGTTTGAGAGGGCCTGTCTTAGGGCTTGTCTTCGCTTGTACAGAACACCAGAGTCGGAGTACAAGAAATTTTATCCTAATGAGGTCCTTTACAGCAGGGCGAATCTTATAAGAGTGGACAACTTCGTAATTAAGCTGACTCGAAGGCACATTGCAAGAGCAATGACCTCGACGAATAACCTGATATCTGGGGCTTACTACCCCAATTACCTTTACCACGAGAGTGTGCGCTCTGACGGCTTCGTTTCACCGGAAGCATTCCTCTACCTGGATCAGATAGGGTTGATCCAGGATAGATCAGCGGTGCCGTTAATCTTCCATGTCGCTCGGACAGCTGAGGACAGGCGACTCAACTACAACGGAGACGTCGCACACGGCAGTGTGGTTCGCCTCCGGTTCAGTAGGGCGGTGGGGAATCGCGATAAGAGGTTTGTCGTTCGGCAGAACCAGCATTTCTGGTGGTTGAATGATGGAGAAGATGCTTCGTCGTCGTTTCCGTCAATTACGGACCAGCCTTACTAATGAGGCAGAGCTGACCAATCTGTTTTCTCTTGTAAATAGCGATGGTCAGCTTACATAGGTTTAGGTTAGCATCTAAGAAATATATACATATATTAGTATATACATAAATTAGTGTATACTAATGTACGAGTATGTATATAATTGTGTATAATGTCATGTGTGTGTATGTGTGTTTTGTGTATGTAGGTTAAGTAGAGTAAGGTTTATTTTAAGTTAGATATTAAGTTTTTATAAAAAAAATAAAAAAAAGTCCATATGCTAAGTTTTTTCTTAACGAATATTTTTTCTTAGCCTTAAGTATACAATATAAATAATTCTAAATAAAATGTAAATGAAGTCGAAAGACATAGATATAAGTATTTAGAGTAGATTAGAGTGCCTGTGTGGGGCTAGTAAGTTAGTATTAGACTGTTAAGTAATTGTAAGCTAGCATTTAAGCATTTTTTGTTAGTATGTATGAGTTAATTAGTAAGAAAATAAAATGCATTGAAACTGAAACTGAACTGACTTATATTTAATTATTTAAATGGCAGATTTCAACAAGTACATACTAGCTAGGGAAGTTCAGATTTTCTACCGGTGCATTCAGGTGTCCCACAAGGATCTATTTTAGGTTCAATCCTGTTCTCATTGTTTATAAACGACATGCCTAAGGTCTGTCTTGATGCATCGGTGCATTTATTTACAGACGATGCTCAGGTATATCTGTCTAGACCGATTGGCTTAATGGATGATTGTATAGCAAGACTTAATGAGGACTTGGAACGCATTTATAACTGGTCTGTTAAGCTGTCCTTAAACCCTGCTAAATCTAAAGCAATTATTATCTGTAGTGACACGATTCATTCTAGTTGCTTGCCACAAATACATTTAACGGGACAATTGATTCCATATGCAAATGAGGTGAAGAACTTAGGAATATATATCAACTGCAAACTTTCGTGTGAAAGCCATATTAATTATGTTATCAAAAGAATATATGGTGGTCTACGCCAACTTTATATCTCATCCGCCTTTGTCCCTATCTTAACAAAGCTTAAACTCGTAAAAGCTCTGCTTATGCCCATTATAAACTACAGCTCAGTAGTTTATAGTAATATTGATGCAATGTCCTTTAGGAAACTAGAATTAGCATTTAATTCGGTAATTCGCTACATATACGGTCTCCTTAAATATGACCACATTTCGAGATTTTCCCTTAAAGTTACCGGATGTACCCTTAGACAACATATAAATATACTAAACTGCACATTTCTGTATAAATTGCTCAAAACTAAACAACCGACATATCTTTTCGAGAAACTAAGTTTGGCTCATTCAGATCGTACCCTAAATATCAATGTTCCTTATTTTAACTTTTTAAATAGTCAACGTTTATTTTTTTTTTCATGCTATAAGACTTTGGAATTCCATACCAATATACATACGTCAATCTAGTTCGCTTTTTATTTTTAAAAATTTGCTTGTTTCTTTTGTAAAGAGTAATCGTAATAACCACATTTTTGATTAATAGTAATTTTTTGTCGACTCACATTAATTTAAAAAAAAGTTATATATATATATATATTTTTTTTAACTATGTAACCTAGATACCTTAATGTTAATTTTATATGAATAAGTACAAATAATGAGAATGTAATTCTTTATGTACAGTCCAGAAATAAATGAAATAAATAAAAAAAAAATAAAAATAAGTATTCCTAAATAAAATGCAAATGAAGTCGAAAGACATAGATATAAGTATTCAGAGTAGCTTAGATTTTAAGCATTTTTTGTTAGAATGTAAGAGTTAGTATTAAGAAAATAAAATGCATTTAAAACTGAAAAAAACTGTACGTCGGTACAAATACGACTGGTGTTGGGGTCAACGTATTTATTGATATAAGGCCACAAACCTTCCTTACATTTGGAGTTTACTTTAAAGAACAGCCCGACCTTATCTTCTTTGCAAAACAACCCCAATACCACCATTGTCATTTGTTCAGTAACACGGCCTCTGTGGTATTTCCTTTTCGTAAGAAAAGTTTCGTCGATTTGTACAGTTTTTTCTTTGCCGCCAATGTTAACATCAACGTGAGACGATACAATTTCGGCTACTTCAAGACAATAGTTAAAGTAATCGATTATAGCAGATTTGCTTAGTTTATTTTTATTGTCATGATGGAGCCAAGTGATTAAATGCTAATTTAAAAAAAATGATATACAACAATGTTTAAAAAAAACAACATAAAGTTGTAATTTAGGATTTAATTAATTTACCCGGAAAACCGTGTTCACAGGCATTTTGATCACAAAAGAGATAATTATCGCGAATCTCTAGCCGACATTGAGGCCCATGGAAAAATGTGCCGATAGATGTGTTAATTGTATTCCTACAATTTTTGTCACCTTTTTTTTAAAGATTTTTTTTGAGCATCGTCACATCCAACCAAACTTTATATTTCTGCATTTTTCCACCTTCATCCGTAAATTGCAACAGAGTAGGGGAGTTGATGTTTTAGTGGGAATTAGACCAATTTCTTCTAAAAAAGCAATGTTGTCTTTGTTTGTCGACACCAAATCCACAAACGAACAAAATATTCAGAAGTTATTTAGTTTAGGATGGATTAGAGGATGCTTAGCCGCCATTGCTTATTCACAATAAATAATAACCGATTCGCACTAAGGTTGAACATAGAATGACCTTTGTGAATATCAATAACTACACGCTTTACCACATGTGTATGAAAAACAAAACAACAGTACAAAAGTCACCTGTTTGTTCGGTTATATTTTGCATTATTATCGAGTGCATTATACATTATGCAAAGTACATACATACATACTACGCAAAGTTAATAATTTGCTACAACATTTGAACATGTGAATTTTCTAAAATTTTGGAATGTGTACTGTAGGTGAAAAGTATTGATGACATAGGCGCCTGAATGACGAAAAGTACATACCCCGAGCGGAGCAACGAAGTTGCGTGAGCGGGACCAGCCACCTGCGGAAAGAGAGTTGAAATCCCTTAATCCCGCGAAGCGGGTCACCCGTGTACTCTTAATTAAGTAAACTATTGATATAGGCGCCTGCCATACATTTAATTTATTATATTCATTTACTTACCTCGGTACCGAGTCGACCAGCGACCACAAGTCAACCAGTGCACTCGCAAATTATCGTGTGCTGTGCAAAAAAAAAAAAAAAACCCTCGCGATGGTGCAAAAAATAAATAAAAAAAAGTGCAGCGCAGTGGAAAAAAAAATATCACACAGTGCGGGTATCCCACCTCTCCCGCTCCTGGTCGAAGTACTGTTGCTTGCACTCAATCACTGGCGTTACTGTATTTACCATACGGTACGGGCAGTGGCTGAGTGTATGTAACAACTGATGGATAGCGGGTTGTGAGTTTCATATTGTTGTTAGGGCATAACACCTCGAGCAATTTGATCCGGTAAATCAATGTCAGAATTTTCACTTCGCAGCCTTGCTTAGTATCGTCGGTGTTTGTGTTTTCTGTGTTTGTCTGTGATAATGACTAGGGAATTCAGTGTAGACGTAGCCAATATACGCGGGCTAAAAAGTAATCACTTTTCTGCGCACGTCCACGTCTGATTTGGCACTTAGTGAAACAAAGGTAGATCCCCGCCCACACCTCTCAGGTCATTCTGATCTGAAGCTACCTGTCTACGAACTAGTGCCTACTGCTTTATTTACAGCAATTCGACTTTTAACGAGCTTGATGCGCTGTCTGACTCCATTCAAAGAATTGTATCCCTGTATCCTCATACTGAAATCGTTATTACGGGCGACTTCAGTATACACAATTCTGGGTGCCTTCGACATTCTGGAAAGACAACACCCGAAGGAGGGTGTGATGAGATCTTCGCTGCGGAAAATAACTTAACGCAACTTGTAAATGGGCCCACGCAAATACCAGACGTTAACAGTCATACCGCCAACACCCTGGATTTGTTTTTAAGTTCTCACCATATACGAGGGCGGGTCAATAAGTCTGTGACTTTTTGAATTTCTGACCTCTTTACTGAAACAGCAACACTGCTCCTGTCAACAGGCATCTGTCAGTTGACTCCTGTCAAAATTTAAACTTGCTGCGTCAGTTAGTTTGTGTTTGACAGCTATTTTTATCAGACTACTCACTAATTTGAGGAGAAAATGGAAAAAAGTGAATTTCTTGCGAAAAAAAACCATTACCGAGACCAAGGCTAAGCTTGATAAATACTATGGGGACTCTGCACCATCGATTTCAATGGTAAAAAAGTGGTTTACTGAATTTCGTTGTGGCCGTACAAGCACTGAAGATGCCGAACGTCCTGGACGCCCAGTTGAGGTCTCTACACCCGAAACAATCGAAAAAATTCACGATATGGTGTTGGCCGACCGAAGATTGAAAGTGCGAGAGATTGTGGAAGCCGTAGGGATCTCGCATGGCTCAGTGGTTTCAATTTTGAATGATCACTTGGGCATGAGAAAGCTTTCCGCAAGATGGGTGCCGCGTTTGCTCACAGTCCACCTGTGTCGTAAAGACACTAGCAATATTCTTTGTCACGAAAAAAAAACTAAAATTGAAAGAAGAACACAACTGAATTTGATTTTAAGGTTCTTTATTAATACAATTATTATTGGCGCCGCCGGTGGTTACATGCAAAGTGTCAGTTTCCTCTTCATGTTTCGTAAAATGTAACCTCGGGTGTGTCTTCTTTTGATGAGTTCATGACCGTTGCGGTCATTGCTCCTTGCGGACGTTTGGATTTGGCGATCGTCTATGCACGGGTTAGAAGTATGTATTCCGGTATCGGCCACCTCACCGTATGCACTTGATACGTGTGCAGTTTTATGTCGATGTATGTGTGGGGGCGGAGTATTTCCCAAAAAACATAGAATTGTTAGGTCTCTCTCTCTCTTTAACAAAAAAAAAAGATATTGGAGACTAGCGAAGCTGAGTCTATGTTTTTTTGTTGTTCTTTACTCTCCAATTTGACAATGTTTTGCCGACGGCGATTTGCATTTGATAAGCCTGATGAGCGTTGATTAAGCAGAACTGCATCGGAATAAATAAATTTTTTTTTTTTCATGTTGGCTTGCGCAACATCCTGCCGGGCCTCCGGAAGAAGTGTCAATTAAAGTGGTCATCAGGAATACTCTGCAAGCATAACATAGGTTTGGTCGAGTAGATTTCGTCTTCGGTCAAGATGTATGTTGCGTGATGATAGTTTTTGCATGTTACGCTCGACATGTGTACATGAAAAGAAGAATAAAATATGATGAATTGGTGTGTGGCAATAATGTTTATATAGTGAATGATTTACGTAACTAATTCATTATAGGTTAATTATTATTTTGGCTATGTACGAATATGTATTTATAATTCGTTATAATAAATGCGCATGGGTATGAGTATTGAAAGTATTGAAAGTATTTTTTTTTTTTTTTATTCATTTGCCATTGGAAGCAGACAGAGTTTTGCTATTGGGCGCTTTAATGTTGACGTTGCAGTCTTGATGGTAACGACACGCACCTTTCCATCAGTTCCCGGGTGCATTGCTTCAATTCTGCCCAGTCGCCACAATGTCGGAGGCGTTTGTTCGTCAGGCAAAATGACAAGATCTCCTACTGTTATTTGCAGATTTGAATTTATCCATTTGGGACGCTGCTGAAGCCGAACGAGGTACTCAGATTTCCATTTCTGCCAGAAATCTTGTAGGATTTTCTGCATCAGTTGCCATCTCTGTAAATAATTTGACTTGATGTCTGATAGATCTCTTTCCGGTGCAGTGTTTAACGATGCGCCTATTAAAAAATGTCCTGGTGTTAGGATAGACAGATCATCTGGGTCTTCGTTGACCGGACACAGTGGTCGCGAGTTAAGGCAAGCTTCGACCTGCGTTAATACTGTTGCATATTCCTCAAATGTTAGGGTGTAGTGACCAATGATTCGTTTCAAGTGATGCTTCATGGACTTCACACCTGCTTCCCAGAGCCCACCGAAGTGAGGGGCAGCCGGAGGATTGAAGTGCCAGGTAGTGCCATTGTCTTGTAATTTAGTCGCGATTTCTTCCGTCTGTTTCTTCGACAGTTGTGGCTTTTCTAGTTCGATGATTCTTGCTGCTCCTTGAAAATTGGTTCCACAATCACTATATATGTTTCTGCAGATCCCACGGCGCGCAGTGAAGCGTTTGAACGCTGCGAGAAATGCTGTGGTGGTGTTATCACTCACAAGCTCAAGGTGAACTGCCTTCGTAACGAAGCAAACAAAAATTGCGATGTATGCCTTGGTGATTTTATTGCACCGGCCTTTCCATGCTTTGAGGAGAACAGGGCCGGCATAGTCTACTCCACTCGTTTCAAACGGGCGGGCCTGATTAAGTCTTGCTGGAGGCTGATTGCCCATTTTTTGCTGCATAAATGTGGCCTTGTGCCTGAAACATTTGAGACATTTATGAATGCAATATTTGACGTTTGATTTCAACTGCAATATCCAGTACTGTGTTCAGAGAGTTGCCATTAAAAGCTGTTGGCCACCATGCAACGATTTGATGTGGGCGTCTTGAACTATGAGTTTGGTTAACCTACAGCGTGATGGCAAAATTATTGGATGACGTTGTGCGTAAGGTAGGTCAGCATTTTCTAACCGTCCTCCAACTCGCAATGTCCCCAACTCGTCGAGGATTGGTGAGAGTCTTGCCAATTTGCTTCCCTTGGCCACCGTCTCGCCTTTGGATAATTTTGACACCTCTTCGGCAAAGGATGCTTGCTGCGCCATATTGATTAGTCGCATTCGAGCTGATGAGATTTCCTCGACTGTCAGTGGTCCAAACAACTGTGCTGATTTTTTTCTTGTGTTGTTGATAAAGCGAAGCCCATATGCTGTAACTCGCAGTAAACGTTGTAACGTCGAGTACCTGGTAAACAGTTCATTGGTTTCAAATGCAGCAACATGAGTGCAGAGCCTTGCCGCTTCTGACGGTCTCATTTCCAAGTCAGTGTTCTGAATTTTATACGACGGATAATGTTGTTCGTCAAATTTTTGCAGGAATTCAGGACCATGCCACCATTTTTGATTGTTTGGGAGGTCCTTTGGAGATAGACCTCTCGATGCTATATCTGCCGGGTTGTCTTTAGAGGGTACATAATTCCAGCAGTTTGAATCTGTTAGTTCCTGAACCTCTGCTACTCGATTGGCGACGAATGTCGTTCGGATGTATGGGGGTGTTTTGATCCAAGCTAGTGTGATTTCTGAATCACACCAAGCAAATATTTTTACAGTGTGGAATTCCATAATTTTTTGGGTATGCACCAGTAATTGCGCTAGCAATAGAGCTCCACATAATTCTAACCGAGCCAGAGATATGCATTTAAGTGGGGCGACTCTAGTTTTAGCCAAAAGAAGAGTTGTCTGTACTTTAAGGCCGTTTATGGTTCGTACATATACAGCTGCGGCGAATGCCTTTTCGGAGGCATCGCAGAACCCGTGAATTTCGATGCGCGAATCGTTGGTGACATTAATCCAGCGCGGAATCGCGATGTCATTAATGGACTCAAGTTCCATTTTCAATTTATACCATTTGGATATAATAGAACGTGGAAGTTCACTATCCCATGACTGCTGCTCTTTCCAAATGTCTTGCATAAGGATTTTCCCAATGACCACACAAGGAGAAATCCATCCCATGGGATCGTACAAACGAGCGATGTCCGATAGTATAGTTCGTTTCGTCGTCGTCTTTGAATGTAATAAATTAATTTTGAATGAGAAAGTATCCTTACCGGGATGCCATTGTATCCCTAAAGTTTTGATTACGTTGCCCTCATCGAATGACAAGGGTAGTTGAATTTCTCTGTCTTTGTCTGGAACGGCGGCTAATACCTTCTCGCTGTTGCTTGCCCATTTACGTATTGGGAAACCTCCTCGGTTCAACATGATGGTGAGTTGGCGTTGCATTTCAAGCGCTGCGGTTTCTGAGTCAGCGCCATGTATCACATCATCTACATAAAAATTTTCTTTCGCAATTTTCGATGCCAGTGGATAGTCTTCTCTTTCATCTGTAGCTAATTGCTGCAGGGTCCGAATAGCTAAATACGGTGCTGCGGCGGTGCCAAATGTGACGGTATTGAGTCGATAAATCTTGATTTTTTCGCCTTCTGCATCTCGCCACAGGATCAGTTGATAGATTGCATCTTCCGGAGGAACCCTAATCTGCCTATACATTTTTGTTATGTCTGCCACAAACCCAACTTTGTGTTTCCTAAATCGCGCAATGTGGTCTAAAATGTCATCCTGTAATCGTGGACCAATGAACAGATGATCATTAAGAGACGTCCCATCCGACGTTTTGCAAGACGCGTCAAAGACAATACGGAGCTTTGTAGTGGTGCTTGATGCCTTTGTCACAGCGTGGTATGGAACGAAGTAGTGGGGTTTCTTGAGTACCATTGGGTCTTCTTTCGTCAAGTGTCCAAGCTCTTTATATTCATCCAAGACCTTAGTATACTCCGCATGGAACAAGGGATTTGACTGGAACTTTCTTTCCAGTTGCAAATATCTCACAAGAGCGCATTTATAAGAAGACCCCAGTTTAGGACGAGATCCTTCTTTGAATGGAATTTGAACTATATTCCTTCCGTCTGTTTGGCGCTGATGTGTTCTACAAAAATGTGTTTCACATTGCTGCTCTTCTTCCGATAGCATGCTCTTTCGTGGTACTTCCTCTAATTCCCAGAACTTACGTAGCGTCTCTTGCAGATCTGGTTCAGAGCCTTCTATTGTTGTGTGAAGTGCCCTGATTGGGGTTCGATTGGTAGGAGAAATATTACCCGAAAGTACCCATCCGAGCTCAGTTCTTTGAGCCATGGGAGAACCTGGTTGGCCTTTAACAACCCCGTCGAGAAGAATTAATGGGTATACGTCGCTGCCGAGCAAAATATCAACCTTGTTTGGTTTGTTAAACGTCGGGTCAGCAAGCTGCAAGTTGTGGAGGTGACTCCAATTTGCACAGCCAATACTATGCATTGGGAGAACAGCAGTTAATTTGGGTAAGACCAAAGCATTGAGTTGTAAGCTGAAGTTCTCGTTGAACGTAGAAAATATGTTGATAGATACCTTATGTTTGGAGAAGCCAGTTTGCGTTTCTCCAACGCCTAAGATGCTAACGTGACTCCTTTCCTTTTTCAAATTTAAACGTTGCACAGCAGATTCTGAAATGAAGGAGGCCTCCGATCCAGGATCGAGTAGTGCTCACAGCAACACGGGTTGGCCAACGGATGTGGCAACCTTAATAAGCGCAGTAGCCAGAAGAACAGTTTGAATTTGACTGTTTTTGACTATGTAAGTGTTGTGTGCTGAAGCCAGTCTATTGGAGGAGGTGGAGTTCACGGATTGTTGTGGTTGTGAAGTGTGAGCGGAAGCGGATGTTGGTTGAACCGATGACTGAATAGCCATTGTCGAACCCGATGTATTGTGATCTATTGCGTTTGATGGCTCATTGACGTGTAATAGAGAATGATGCCTTTGTTTGCATACGCAGCACGAGAAATTGCTCGTGCAGTTTTGTGTAGAATGCATATTTGAAAGACAGTTTTTGCATAATTGTTTTGTTTTCACAATTTCCTGTCGTTTCATCGGACTTAACGCTTTAAATTTAAAACAATTCCTGACTGAATGTGAACCTTGACACATTGCACATTTAGAAATTGCCGAATTGTGTGAATAAACTTTAGTTACTGTCGGTTTTTTCATTTTGTGATTGTTGGAACTTGATGAGGATTGTCCTAAGATGTCGAGTGTTCTGGACCTCATCAGCAGGAAATCTTCAAGAACGTTATATGATGGATAGTCCACATAAGTTGATATGTGCGACTCCCATAGACCTCTTGTGGCAAGTGGCAATTTTTCAACGGTATGAAAAATGAGAACATCTTCCCAAGTTGAAACCGGAACTCCAAGGTTTTTAAGTGACATTATCGCTTCGTTGGTAGTGTCTAAAAGTAATTTGATGTCCTCTGCTGATTCCTGAGATACTTTAGGTTGATAGAAGAGCAGTTTGAATTGGTTGTCTTTAAGAAGACGCAGATTTTGGTATCTCTTAACTAAGATTGCCCAAGCAGAGTCGAAATTGCCTTCGGTGATTGCGGTGTTTCGTAATAAGCGTTCGGCTTCACCACTCAAATTGGCCTTCAAATAATGGAGCTTCTGAACCTCGGAGATCGACGTATTTTTATTTACTAGACTTTCAAAAAGGCTTCGAAACTCAGGCCACATTTGGAAGGATCCAGAAAAAGTAGGGATTTTAATAGGTGGAAGCCTTAGTTCTATAGATGGGACCTTTGATCCCATTATGGAAGTGCTAAGAAAACTTTGGGACTGATTTTGCCCATCTGGAGTTTGCAATTGTGACTTTAATTCAGAAGAATACGTATAGTATAACTCTTTAAGGTGATGGAACGTTAGTTCTTCCATGTATTTCACCTTCGCTTCTTCCGTTGGTGCTGCAACAATTTTCTGATGCACACCTCGAGCATCTTCGAAACTGTTTTCCAAATTTTTTAACCGTGCTGCTATCATATGCACAGATTTACACTCTAATTTTGAATACGCTTCATATTCCACGTTTATTTCATCAAAAACATTTTGAATGGATTCAATTAAATTGGATGTTTTACCCTTACTCATGATAGGAGATGGAGATTATATTACCCAAGACACAATACGCAATATATTTTAAATCTTATTTATTAAATGGATTAAAATGTTATAAATTATAAAATATGCCACACACCTGTTGTACTCGTAGATGATGTTCGCAATCGTGTAACGCAATCGTGTAACAACTTCACAGGAAGGTTTGGCGTTGTTTAATCGCAATATGGAGGAGTTTTTGCGCCGTTTTGTAACCGTGGACGAAACATGGATCCATCACAACACACCAGAGAACAAACAACAGTCAAAACAGTGGGTTTCTACGGGTGAATCGGCGCCAAAGAAGGGCAAGGTGGGTTTGTCAGCCAATAAAGTTATGGCGACTGTTTTTTGGGATGCACGCGGGATAATCCACATTGACTACCTTCAAAAGGGAAGAACAATCAATGGGGAATATTATGCCAACTTATTGGACCGATTCAATGACGATTTGAAAAAACCGACCTCATTTGGCCAAGAAAAAAGTTCTTTTCCACCAAGGCAATGCAAGGGTGCACACATGTGCAGTTGCCATGGCAAAAATCCATGAATTGGGCTATGAATTGCTCCCTCATCCACCCTATTCTCCAGATTTGGCTCCGAGCGACTACTTCTTGTTCCCAAACCTGAAGAAATGGCTTGGTGGAAAAAGATTTGACTCCAATGATGAAGTCATCTCACAAACAAAGGCCTATTTTGAGGACCTCGACAAATCATTTTTTTTGGAAGGGATAAAAAAATTGGAGAAGCGTTGGACAAAGTGTATAGAGCTCAAGGGAGACTACGTTGAAAAATAAAATTATTTTTTTATCAAAAAATCTGTGTTTTATTCCAAAAGTCACGGATTGAGCCGCCCTCGTACATAAGTACACCATTGATGTGCTCTCCCCTCTAGGCTCGTCGGAGCATTGTGTCATATCAGCTAATTTCTCGTACACCGACCACACAGTTAGAGAAAAGATTCCTAAAAGAACTGTGTGGCTATACGAGAAAGATAATTGGAACGGACTTAACAGCTTCTTTAGGAATTTTAACTGGTCGTTAGGTTCCTCTATAACGACGTGAATTCCGCTGCTGATATGATTACAGACACCATTCTTTTTGTAATGAGATCCTTTATTCCTCATCGGATAAAAAGTATCAAACCAAAGGAAAAGGCATGGTACGACTCGAGCTCTAAAGAGGCCGTCAGGGTTAGAGAAATATTTTTTCGGTCCTTCAAGACCAACCCGACAGATTAAAACCGAAAAAAGTTCCAACGAGCCAGAAATGACTGCAACGCCTTTCTTAAGCGTGTGATAGACCAAAAACTGAGGCAAAAAATACTGCAATATCCCAAACGCAGTAAAAATTTTTGGTCGTTCGTCAAAAACATTAGAGATTACGCCTCATTCTGACATTCCAGCTGTCAACTCTTTGCACAAGGCCAATCTGCTTGCCGCACACTTTGCGGCCAGCTCAACACTCCCAGATTGTGCTTTGTCTCCGCCTACACTTGAGTGCGTCGAATCTTCAATGGGACGAATCTACTTTCGCACTCGTGTAGTAGCAAGAATACTTAAAGATCTCAACATACATAACTCCGCTGGTCCAGATGGTATATCTCCTCTTCTTCTGAAGAGGTGTTCTTCCACGCTGGCAAAACCACTGCGTAAGCTTTCTCATCAATCCTCCCCTTTAGGACTCTTCCCGAGCAGATGGAAAACAGTATTTGTCCAGCCCGTCCCTAAAAGAGGCGAATCATCTTCTCTCTCCTCCTATAGACTCATTGCACTTGCGTCCCTTCTTTCCAAGGTCATGGAAACGCTGATAAATCGTCAGCTCATGAAATATCTCGAAACCCGAAAACTTCTCAATGGTGAAAGCAAAGATAGTTGCACTTGATATTTCTAAGGCATTTGACAGAGTTTGTCATCAGGCTCTTTTGTCGAAAATGCGTGCATTTGGGATCGGAGACTCTACCTCAATGGATTAGAAATTACCTTTCGGAACGTTCAATTCAAGTTGTCTTGGACGATTTCAAGTCTGATATTCACAAAATAAATACTGGTGTGTCCCAGGGCTCTGTTATGTCTCCGACACTCTTTTCAATTTTCATTAATGATCTCTTGACTGCTACTTTTGATCCAATCTATTCCTTTGCTGATGACAGTACTCTCTGCTTTTCATATTCGTTCCCGGACTCACGGCCCCGCTCTTCGGCTGTAGAAAGAGAACGGCAGCGTATGCTAAGCTTATTAAATTCCGATATCAACCGCATAACCAATTCGTGAACTATCAACAGAGTGGAATTTAATGTTTCCAAAGCACAATGCTATCTGCTGTCGTTAAAGCGAGATTTAAACACCCAGCCGTTATCCATGAATGGCACTTGCATCGTCGAAACCGAAAAACTTTCGATTCTCGGTATGTGTGTCAATGACAGCTTACGTTGGAATGACCACATATCTGATGTCGCCAAAAATGCTGCGAAATGTCTAGGTTTCCTCAAGCGATGTAAGAAATATTTTACCCTCTCTGATTTGACCTCAATATATAAGGCATTCATCCGCCCAAAATTGGAGTATAACGCCCGCATCTGGTCAGGTGCTCTAAACATCTCTGCACCTGCTAGATAGGATTCAAAACTGTGCGATAAAACTTACTGATAATACTAATACCAGTCAATCAACTGACGCCCTCGAACACCGACGTAATGACTCCTGTCTCACTCACTGGAATACCAGTATCATTCCGCCCATTCAAACTTTCAACCGTAACACGTTAGCCCCCACCAAAATTAAAAATTAAAAAACACCCGTCTCGCTACGAACGCTCATCAGTATACCCTCAATATATAAATATATGTATATATTATATATACATATATTTTTTTTTTAATTTTTTTTTATATATTTTTTTTCTTAAAATCTAACTTAAACCTACCAAAAACTATGTAAGCCGGCCATGGCTAAATAAAAACTAGGCTGGCCCACCTTGCTTCACATGAAGCTAACTATCACTGGAGTAGTTCGACGACGAAGCATCCTACCCTTCAACAAGCCACCAAATTTGTTGGTGCTGCCGAGCAACATCCTTCATATCGCGACTCCCTACCGACCTACTGAACCGGAGACGCTCCGCACTGCCATGTGCGACATCTCTGTTGTAGTTAAGTCGCCTGTCCGCAGCTGTTCGAGCGACGTGGAAGATTAGCGACACCGCCAATCTGTCCTGGATCAGACATTTGCTATCGAGATAGAGGAACGCTTCTGGAGGAATAAAGCCGTCAAAGCGAACTCTCTCGTGGTACACATAATTGAGGTAGTAAGCCCCAGAGATCAGGTTGTTCGATGAGGTCATTGCTCTTGCAAAGTGCCTTCGGGTCAACTTAATGACGAAATTGTCCACTCTTATTAGGTTCGCCCTATTGTATAAGACCTCATTAGGATAGAATTTTATGTACTCAGACTCTGGTGTTCTGTATAAGCGAAGACAAGTCCTAAGACAAGCCCTCTCAAACACCCGAATCTTTTCCAATAAACTTGCTCTCACGTTGAGCCACACGGGACATCCAAATACAAGCATGGGCCTGATAAGGGCCATGTAGCAGATTACCTTCACCCTCGCATCGTGTTGGCTGTTATAAAACAGTCTCTTTGTAAGGGCGAAAGCACCTTTGGCTCTGGCCAGAGCAACATCTATATGTTTGTTAAAATACAGAAATTGATCTAGCCAGATCCCAAGGTATCTCACTACATTTCGACAAGCAATGTGCTGCCCCACGATCGAGAACTTTCGCCAATTCCTTCTGGTATCCCTAGAGGCCCCAGACAAAGGCGTCCTAAATGATAACATTCACCTTGTACACTTCGTGGAAAGTCGCTCCTATAGCTTCTACCTGCTCCTGTGGATCCTCGATCACAAAGAAGTTTTCATCATCAACAGCCTCATTTGGATCTATGCCTGATGCTACAAGTATTTGTTCGTTGTTCGTCGTTCGGGCGATTTTAAGACATGGAATGTCGTTCTGATTATTTCTCCGAAATATTTTATTTATTTGCGGGGACATATTCGGGTTGCTGGTGTTCACAGCCCGAATTTTATTGTTCCAATACTTTTATTTTATTTTATTGTGGCAAGAAATTATAATTTTTAGGATACAGAGATTTTGCTTGGTACCTTACTTCTAAAATATTTGTACAATTTTTACTAAATATATTATAACAGATTAACATAGAACTTGAAGGAAGAGCCACCAAAAACCTTTATTAAAACAAAATTCGCAGTGGGACGGGAGAAGCGGGTTCAACACTTGATTTCAAAAATAAAGATTATTAATTTGTGAGAAGTTACACAAATAAAATGATTAACAGGTAAAATGATAATGAAGGAGAAACAAATAAATAAATAAAGAAGTAATTAAATAAATATAAATGTATTTGAATATAATATATGAACAAACAAATAATAAATAAATAAATAAGTAAATTAATAAATAAATAAATAAATAAATAAATAAGTAAATAAATATATACATAGATATATAAATAAATAAATACATAAATAAATAAATATATAAATAAATAAATAAATATATAAACAAATAAAAATAAGTATATGAATAAATAAATGAATTTATATATAATATATAAATAAGTAAATAAATAAATAAATAAATATGAATATTAAACAAATTTATATTGCACTCCTACGAGACTAAGTTTGAAATCAAGTAGTTGTCAAATGAAGAACAAGAGATATTATATTGATGGTTTAGTTTTTCAATTCTATCTGAAACCATTTCAATGTTAGCCATTTTATGAAGTTCCTCTGTTGAAAATAAACAGCCAAGATTAAGTATCATTTTGAGTAATTTGTTTTGTGCTATTTGCAGCTTGGCTGATGGCTTTTTGCACACAGGAGATCTATAAAACATAATTGCTTGGAATATTGATTTAAAAATTAATAATTTGTTGGCGTCACTCAATATTGAATTCCGACATATAAATGGGTAGAGCACTCTTATTGTCACATTAAGCTTTTTAATTATTTGTTGAACATGTAGATTGAATGTAAGTCGCTTATCTAAATAGATGCCAAGATACTTAGCAGCCGATTTCCACTCAACTTGAGTACCGTTGATTAGAAGGTTGTAAGTAGGCTTTTCTTTTACGAGTAAAAAAGGTAGCATGAGTCTTAGAAGCATTAATGTTTATTTTCCAATCACTACAATATACTTCAACTGCATTTAAACCAGATTGCAAATTAGTTTCAATGTTAAAACCAATTGCCTCTGAAGAATAAATGCAAGTATCGTCAGCGAATAAGGCAATGTTACAGTTTGTCAAGTTGGGGAAATCGGAAATATATATATTAAAGAGAACTGGACTAAGAACAGATCCTTGCGGGACACCTGCATTAATCAAATGATTGTCTGAAAGACTTTGGTTGATGGATACATTGAACCTTCGGGATGACAAGAACGATTGAATAATTTTAACTATGTGCAACGGAAAATTAAATCTGAGAAGTTTATGTATTAAACCATTATGCCAAACGGAGTCGGAAGCTTTTTCTACGTCCAAAATTACCATACCAGTGCTTTTGCCCTCTGAAAGGTTATTTTTAATATCTTTTGTGATACGATGCACTTGGCGAGTAGTGTTGTGAAATGGCCTGAACCAGGCACTTACTAAGAGAGCTTAGCAGACTAATTGGCCTGCAAATTAAAGATAAATTGGGAGCTTTGCCCAGTTTCAAGATTGGAACTATCTTGGCTATTTTCCACTTATTGGAAACACTTTAAATCACCTTGATGTTGATAGGTTATGAGTAAAAAATTTGAGGTTTTTTAATTTTAATAAATTACACAATTTTTGATGCAATTCAACACTATCAAGGTTTACTTTCACAACAATACTCATTTTTTTCGCAAAATAGTTGTCTATTTTAACTTCACGGAGAAGAACGCGAATTTCTGTTAAGTTCTTTTGCAAGACACTTTGTTGTCATCACAAAGAAGTTGTCATCATCAACGGCCTCATTTGGATCGATGCCTGCTGCTATAAGTATGTTCTCGTTGTCCGTCGTTTGTACGATTTTAAGACACGGAAGGTCGTTTTGATCTTTTCTCCGAAATATTTTATTTATTTGCGGGAACATATTCGGGTTGCTGGTGTTTACAGCTGGATTTTGGTGTTCCAATACAAACATACAGATGTTCTGTAATTTTCTTTTATTAATACTTGGAGGTTTTTGATCGACGACTTTAGCGTCATAATCTCAGGGTTATGTCTGTCAGTAAACTGTCTGTAAAAGGTTTTTAGTCTTGACATCAATCTACTTTCATGTCGGTGCAGTGCGTCAATGGTTGCGTTGCGGAATAAGTCTTCTTCGTCAGTGTGTTGGTACCGAGGTATCGTTTTGTCCATTGTTCGTTTGATCGTCTCGTCCATTAGTCTTAGATACCTGTTAATCTCCTCGCTTGACAGATTTCTGTTGGACGGTAGGTAGAGCGAATTCGAGGAGAGTGCTCTAGTCAGTGTTCTGGAGAAGTGTGTCCAACGCGCCCTACTATAATTGTAGGAGTGCCTTTGGACAAACTCATCTAATTCCGCAATTTCGTTGGGAACAGTTATTTCGGTACTGAGTCCGCAATGGTCACTGTCATACACTAAAGTGCGTAGACAGTTTGTAGTTTGTTGGTTAGTGCACGTCAGTTGTGTTCGTGAGTCGAAAACAGGAGATACAAATAGGACCCGTGTCTGGGAAACGACGGACTATCCGTCGCTTTAAGCCCGAGTCGATACATTATAATGTGCTGACCCACCAATTGAATAGTAGGTTCCCTCTAGTATTTGGTGTATTATTTCCCCAATCTCTATGTTTGGCGTTGAAATCTGCGCCAATAATAAAGTAGTTCTACTCCAATTCCAGTCTTAGGAATCGAAAAAGTGTCTCGAGCTCTGATATGAATGTAATGGATTGAGTAGCTTTAGGTACATAAACAGACACCATGTATAACCGATTTCCACTACGGAGAGGGATATACACGATGCATGCTTCCAGTACCTGGAACCTACGTACTACACGACTGTATACTCTTTTAAAACGTATACCTTTTCGTACGAAAATCACAACGCCTCCTCCCTGAATGGAGTTGGGTCGGTTTCTCCGTACTATTTTATACCTTTTGTGCCTCATTTTGTGTCTTTTGGTAAGCTTAGTTTCGCTAACCAAGAGCACATCAGGGGCTTGGTCTTTAAGCAACTTAAGCAGTGTGGCTCTTCGTTCGAACCTAATCAGTAAATTAACATTCACAGCAAGGACCTTCAGAGTTTGCTCCGCCATGTACGTACCCATTACGACTGGAGGTGCGGTAGGCCCGGCAGCAGCGCGTTTGTTTGATCAACCCGCTTAGCCTATTCCTGTATTGGACGCTGAAGCTGAGCCATCGATAGCCAGCATATCAGGTACAGGTTCCGGTCCTCTAGGCGCTGGGGCCTGAGAAGCTACCTTGGGTTGTTGTACCGTATTTCCCCTACCTGCCGCCATTTGGGCGTAGGTAACGTGGGGAGTAACGGCTGGTGTTTGTGCCTGCAAAGTGGACGTTTAACTTCCACTTTCTGCTGCCGAGCCAGATTTACTCTTTTGAATTATTGGAATGTGGGACAACCCCCATAATTTGTATGTCCCGTGTTCCTACATAACGCACGAAAGAGTTGGCTTTTTTCTGAGGCTCCGTCCTTACCTAGAGCGCATTCCTCGGATTCCGCGGCGTGCCCGAACCTTTGGCAGCGAACGCATTGTAAAATATTTTCGCTCCTCTTTAGTTTTTCTCAGTGTACAAGCTGGTAGTCTAGGACTTTGATGCTCCTTAGACCATCCAGTTTGCTGTTGGGACTTAGCTGAACCAGGAAGAACGGTAGTTTCCGCTTCTCCCTTTTGGCTCTAGCCGGGGTTAATGGCTTAACCCCTACGAATTTGAGCTCTTCGCACTCCTTCTCTTTAAGCAGTGCAAGGTGCTCCTCCAGAACAGTCGACGGTTCTAATCCCCTCAGCAGCATTGTTTGCAGCTTGTCCACCTTCGGGGTGTGTTTGAGAAGAACTCCGCCGTCGATTCCTTCAGTAAGTTTGTTATTTTATTATGGTGCTCCACTGTGTTACAGTTTATTATTTCCTATGGCCGACTTACATAGTTCAATTGTTTCTTTTAACTCCATCTTAAAAGTGTTGACTGGAAGTACCCGCTGCTTAGTTGATTTCGGTGGTTGTTGTTGTTGTTGCTTCTGCTGCTGCTGTTGTTGCTGCTGTGTTTTTTGTTGCTGTTGTTGTTTTTGCTGGTTATGCTTTCGTAGTGGTTGTGCATCTTTTGTTGTTTGCCTTGTGTCGGTGTCTGTAGTTTTTGTTGTTTTGACGGCTGTTTCTCTTTTTGTTGCTGTGCTCCTTCTCTCTTCTCACAACTTGTTTGGCTTTAATAGCCAGTATCTGTAATTGCAGTTCATTGATATGGCTGCTTAGAGCTTCCACTTCTTCTTCTTCGTCCTCGGACTCAGACCCCGCCACAGCTGCGAAGTTATTATCGCCCATATAGTGACCTTCCCCACCGTCAGACACATAAAAAAAATAAAATTTTCAAAACAAAAAAAAAACCCTTAGAATGATGTTTCACTGATGGATCTTCTTTTATGAAACTTTCAGTTCTTGTTCTATTTAAAGAAAAAAATAATTAAATTTTGTCAAAAAGTTAGGGTCAAGTTTGAGATACTTCGTTTGCACTCGCAGCTCTAAATTGTTGCTATTGCTTGAATAACTCAGTTGATTCAAATACATTTTTTTACCAAATTTTCATTAAAAATTTCGAAAGAAAACTTATTGTATTTTGTGTGTTTTTTTTAATAACTTCATCGGCTGATTTTACCCATAATCTAATTGCCGTGATTCTGCATGAAGACCAAAGATCAAGGTAATTCAAAACGTTTGTGAGTATCGGAGGTCAAAGAATTGACATACACACGCACAAACTTTTTCTTAAAACCTGCCTAAAAACACTGTAGACACCTTAAATCGTAAAGGTATCACAAAATTTTCATTTTCGATTTTCGAGGTGATTGAGTAGATTTCAGGATTTTGTTAAACTTGAAGAATAATTATGATTAAAAGTATCGTAAGTAATAATTCATTTTTAAATTCTCATTATAATTCTAGCAGCAAGAGTTTCAGTTTCCATTTTCCAATAATAATTTTAAATGTTTTTGTATTAAAAACTATTTAATGTGCAATATTCTAGTTTTTCAATCATTTTTCAAAATATTCGTAGCATAAGAGCTAATTTTCAAAGCTTTCTCACTCATCTGGCATCTTTAGATCTGATCTCATCTTTCTCTCTGAAATTTGTACTTTTTATTAAGTGGTTTCAGTACCAAATTTTACGTCTGAGGTAAACTGTAACAACTCGTATATAGCAAAAGGTTTTGCAATTTTTATCGAAGTGATATAATAGGTTGCTAAATAAATAAATGTAAAATGGAAAGTGCTGACATTCTTATAGCTTCTTGGAAATCTCTGATAGTCATTACTGTTTCATATGTACTGACTTAAGTATGTACATATATGTATATGCATATGTATGACTTAATCATTAATATCTTGTTTGGATCAGCCGATGTAGATATCTATTTATCGGTTTTGTCTTCGTTTGGTTTTGATTTATTCGACAGAATAAAAAGAACAGATTAAATTGTCTTTAGCAATGCTAAGAAAAATTAGAAAGAAAAAACAAATTTGTGTACAAGTTAAAAAACATCCTAAAATTGAGAGATTAAAAAAATTGTATGATAAATTGTGTTCAAAGCTAACAACTGATATATCACTCTGAAAAGATGCCTATTTCAAAAACAGATTAGCTACAAGTTTTGGTAACACAAACAGGGAGTTGAGGGTTATTAACGAAATTTTAAAGAGGTCTAATACAAATTCTAACATTCTTATAAATAATAATTGCACTCCTGCAACTGAACCAATCGAAGACACTAACTTATTTAATTTTTTTTTTTAGAATTTAGGTACTTCTCAGGACTATTCTAAAAATAATAATCAACACGATTTAACTTTAAAACAAATTTGCGGCACTTGAAATACAAACAATCGTATTAATACTAAAATATAAAATAATAAAATTGGACAAGTATTGGTAATTCACTTACAGCGCATTTGTGAGGAGTTTACGGGATTACAAATTCAATACTAGAGTTTGCCATCTAGTTTCGTTCATTTATGTCTTAATAGTAAAGAAATTATTAAATACTAATACTATTAAATAACGATTTAGGCAAAACTAAGAATTAACCCATAACACCGATGAATGGGACAGAACTTCGCAATAGACAGCTAAAACTTTGAGGTAGTCAGCGACTTTGTGTACCTCAGCTCCGCTATTAAATCTGACAGTGATATTATTTCACTAGAAATCAAACGAAGAGTTACTCTTGCTAATCGTTGTTTCTTCGGCGTAAGAAGGCAAATGAATAATAAAGCCTTGTCAAAAAACACTAAGGAGGTTCTATATAAGACCACGGTCCTACTTTATTGTGCAACATTACGGGCGTTAATGAAGATGGATGAAAATATCATTGGTCGCTCCGAACATAAATTTATTAGAGTTACTCGTATTTTTAGCCACATTTACGTTAACAGTGACATTGACCTGGTCAGAGAAGTCCACATAAGTCGTCTAAGATAACAAGAGCGAATGAATTATTATGCTCCAGTCACAAGAGACTTTACTTGAAATCCAGAGGGAGAACGCAGTAGAGGAAGATCTCGCATTAGGTGGGGTGCACAAGTGGAAGCAGACCTCACTCAACTTGGAGTGCACATTCCGAGGCAGTTACCAAAAAACCGCGCTTTGAGAAGCCTATTAGTTGAGCCCTAGAAAACTAGTATGTAAGTTGATAAATTGCGTCATCAGACAAACAAGTGAGCACCACTAAATAAAGTGAATGTTATCAGGAAAAAAAGGTTAAGCGGCCTAGAACCGGAGTCAAACAAAAAATTGATTTATCTAGCATTGGATTCAAAAATATATATATATTATTTGACTTAAAATGTCTGCAAGTCATCTTTGAAGCTAAGAGCATTGGACAATTTATCATATAAGATATGCCTATGCTTGCCCATAATTTTTTTATTTTTAGTTGCTTTATTTTATAATCACTATACGAGTCGTTTCACTTATTGCTTTACTTTGCAGTTTTAGTTATAAAAAACATATAATTGGTGTTTTTTTTAGAGATTGCGGATTTTAAACTGGCAACACTGTTTCTACAGATTGTCAATTTGACAGTTGAAAATTGATTTGTGGTTAGTACTTTTTGCCATTTTACGATGAATAAATTAATGCATGAACAAAGTGTGTAAATTGTGCAAACTTATTTTGAAAACCATGGTACGGTTCGCCAAATTTATAGTGCGCTACGTTTTACGGTCGACATAATCGTCCATCTAAGCAAGTTATTCGGAACACGATGAATCGTTTTCGCACCACGTACACTCTAGTAGATAATACGCATCCCCAAAGACGACAAAGTGTGCGAACAAAAGAAGTAATTGCTGTTGTGGAGCGCAGTGTTGAGGAGAATCCGAATGAGTCGATTCGCCATCGTGCACAGCAATTGGAGGTATGCCCATCCACTTTGTGGAAGATTTTACCGAAAGATCTTGGCTTAAAAGGTTATAAGAACGGCGTGAGCATTATACACGTTAGGTTAGGCCGATTCAGCTTGATCCTCATTTTCAATGCAAAATTCTGTTTTCTGATGAGGCCCATTTTTGGTTAAATGGATATGAAAACAAGCAAAATTGCCGAATTTGGAGTGGAGAAAACCCAGAAGCGTTTGTCGAGACGCCCCTACAACTCACTCACTGTTTGGTGTACTTTAAGGACGATTCCGACCAGAATGTTACCGTCAATGGAGAGCACTATACAAACATAATTTCTGACTTCTTCGTTCCTCAGTTGAATGTCATTGACATGGCATAGCTTTGGTTTCACATTATCTTTGGATAATGTGTTGAAAACTTTGAGAAAAAAACGCCGGGTGGGGGGTAACGGAAATGCATCCCCGTCGAGATACAGAGGTTTTAGAAAAGCTTTGCACTTCCCTGTGTCGACTCCTATTGAAAATAACATCTTTCACATTTATGCGTGTGTGAGTATTTTAATTGTTGCCAAGTGTTGCAATGCAACATGAAGAAAGAGATAAAGGCGCAGCTTCCGTCGGCAAAAGGAAGAACATCGTCAATTACAAATTTGCCGATGGGAATCTGATAGCTCAAACGGCTCATGGTCAAGCAGTAATATTAGGCTCGGTGAAAAAAAAGCATGTAAAAGTTCATGTATAAAAAATGCCATGTTTTTGTTAATTGGCTCCTCTCACTGATCTGCAGTGAGATGAGCAATACAAGGCAAAGAAGCAGTGTAGATCAGCAGTAATTCCTACTGGAAAATCCACAATCCTGGGGTCAATGACCAGACAAATGGAATCAACCGCAAAACAGCTGTTTGGAGGAAGATTTCATTAAAGCGATTATGAAATTATATACTCACTCCCAATTATACCACCACTCGAATAATGGTACGAGTAATAAATCAACTTCTTTGAAATTTGTCTAAATTAAATTTTTTCATTGCATCTCGTTTAGGGGCTACTGCTTCTTGTAGTGCACATTACATTTTAATTGTATGTATAAATGAAGGAGCGCAACGCAAGTGTACGGAACATCTCCTGCTCCCTTTCTGTCGATAAGAGTGCTCCGCCAGTTAGCATACGACTACAAACAGCAGTTTCCATTAGCTTCTCATGCAATTTTGCATGATATGTATGTCGATGATATCAGTCGTTCGCAAATCTCCGGTGAGAATAGACGAGTTTCGGCTTTTCGTAAAGTAAAAAAAAGTAATAATTCAGTTTCCTGCACAATATAACCAGTTGCAATTTAGTTAATTGACTCGGTAGCCCAGCGGTTAGCCGCATCAGTAAACAAATCGTGGGACATGGGTTCGAATCCCGGGTCAAACTCAGAACATTTTTTTTCTCCTCAAATTGTGTAAATATATATATAACATACACATAATATTATCAAAACTAAACCAACAAGCAATAAGAAAAAAAAAAATCACGTGATGGATGGTGCAGAGCGCCCCGCTCTACCCCTAACCGTGGCGAAAGCCATCAAAAGGAGGAAGAGGTGGAAATCCCTTCCTAATTAAAAAACAAGAGCTGTTTTAACAGCTGAAGAAGATAAAGAGGAGGGGTGCAACAACAACTTTGCCTCTCTAGCGTCATCTGAGTCGGAAGACGAAGATGAAGAAATTAACAATATAAAAAGCAGCATATAAAAGCTGGAATAAAAAGTGCTTGCTATTAAGCAAAAGCAAACTGCGCGCAGACTGAGGGAGCAATCAGAAGTAGAGAGCTCCCTACAACAAGAGCAGAAACAACAACTGCATCAACAATAAAATCAGCAGCAACAGAAACAACAACTGCAGCAAACAAAATAGAAACTGTTGCAAAAAAATAAAAGCTGAAACAACAGCAGCTGAAAAAACAACAGCAGCAGCATCAACAACAACAACAGCAGCAGAAGAAGAAGGAGATGGTGCTTCCTATCAATTTCTATAAATTAGGGGTAAATGCAACCACGGACCTGTGTAAGTTGGTCATTGGTAACAACTTTAACATTAAGAGATTGGGAAACGATCGTCATTCTATCCACTGTAATACAGTGGAGGGCTACGCGAAAGTGAAAGAGCTCCTAAAGGAAACGACGACGGAGCACTACTCATTCACACCGAAGCTTGTGAAAAGCGGCAATCGATGCTGCTGAAGGGGTTGGAACCGTCTTCTGACCCTGAGGAAATCCTTGCACAGCTCAAAGAGAAGGAGTGCGAAGGACTCAAGTTTGTGGGGGTAAAGTCATTTACCACAGCTAGAGCCAGGCGGGAGAAACGGAGTCTGCCGTTCTTCCTGGTGCAGCTCAGTCCCGAAAGTCGTCTGGATAGTCTAAGGAGAATCAAGGTCCTAGACTACCAGGTGGTTCACTGGGAAAAATTAAAAAGGAGCGAGGGCGTTATACAATGCGTTCGCTGCCAGAGGTTCGGGCACGCCGCGTCCAACTGCCAAATGCAGCCTCAAAGCGTGAAGTGAGCAAAGAACCACAGTTCCGAGGAGTGTGCGCTTGGTAGAGACGGAGCATCCGATAGGACGCAGCTCTCGTGCGTGTTATGTGGGAACGTAGGACACACCGCTAACTATCGGGGTAGTCCTAAGTTCGCCGACATTAAAAAAGTAAAACTGGCTCGACAGCACTAGGTGGAAGTCAAACGTTCACCAGTTAGGTTGCAAACACCAGCCGTCACGTCCCAAATTACGTACGTCCAAATGGCGGTAGGGGGGCTACGGTACAGCAAGCAACTGTTGCTTCTCCGGCGCCAATGCCGAGAACAACGGAAGCTGCACCCAACATGTTGGCCATCTTGCTCGCAATCCAATGGCAGATGGCTCAGCTGCAAAAGAAGGTGCAAGAACAGATCAAGCGGGTGGACCAGATCTACGCGCTGCTGTCGGGCCTAAGGCATCACATGTCGTAATGGGTACGCGCATGGTGGAGCAAAGTTTGAAAGTCCTTGCTGTGAACGTTAATTCACTGATTAGGATTGAACGAGGAACGGCAATGTTTAAATTGCTACAAGACCAAAGTCCTGATATGCTTTTCGCTAGCGAAACCAAGCTAACCGATAAGCACAAACTGGAGTACAATAATTATATCGTTAGCAGAAGAAACCGGCCCAGATCCAGTTCAGTTTTAAATGCATTTTATTTTCTTAACACTAACTCTTACATTCTAACAAAAAATGCTTTAATGCTAGCTCAGATTTACTTAATAATCTTATGCTAACTTACTGGCCCCACACAGGTGCTCTAAGCTACTCTAAATTCTTATAACTATGTCTTTCGACTTTATTTACATTTTACTTAGAACTATTTTTTTTGAATACTTAAGGCTAAGAAAAAATATTTGTTAACAAAAACTTAGCATATGGACCTATTTTTTTATTTTTTATAAAAACTTAATATCTAACTTAAAATAAACCTTAGCCTACCTAACCTAAATGTACAATACACACATAAACACACATAGACATTATACACAATCATATACATATATTAGTATACACCTTTGTATACACTGATATATGTATATGTTTCTTAAATGCTAACCTAAACCTATGCAAGCTGATCGCCATCGATAGATATTTTTATTTTTGCATAATATACCTTACATTTGGTATTGCACATTTTACATTTAGAGATTTGGTACATTTGTTACCTTACTACTAAAAAAAGGAAAGTTTTTGATACAGAAGGAAAAGAATAAGCATAAAGAGTACAAGCGGAGGAAACTTGCTACAAAAACCTCCATGCAAAAAACAAAAAAACAAAATATATATATATATACAATATATTTATTGGTACATAACATATATTTATGTATATATATTATTATATACTAAGAAATTTTTGAAAAAGTGTGCATAGATGCATAACTACAGAAACGTACACAATTATATTAATATTCACATAAGAAAGTAGAGAAATAAATAAATTAACAAACAAATTAATAACAAAAAATTGTGAAGTAGATATATACATGTATAAATGTATAAATAAATAAATAAATAAATAAATAAATAAATAAATAAATAAATAAATAAATAAATAAATAAACAAATAAATAAATAAATAAATAAATAAATAATTAGGTTCGCCCTGTTGTAAAGGACCTCATTAGGATAAAATTTCTTGTACTCCGACTCTGGTGTTCTGTACAAGCGTAGACAATCCTTAAGACAAGCCCTCTCAAACACCCGAATCTTTTCCATTAAGCTTGCTCGTACATTGAACCATACTGGACAACCAAATACCAGCATGGGCCTGATAAGGGCCATGTAACAGATTACCTTTACCCTCGCATCGTGTTGGCTGCTATAAAACAGTCTCTTTGTGAGGGCAAAAGCACCTTTAGCACTGGCCAGAGCAGCATCTACATTTTTGCCAAAATACAGAAACTGATCTAGCCAGATTCCAAGGTATCTGACTACATTTCGACAGGCAGGAGAATGTCCATGTTGTCCAACGCTAGAGAACTTTCACCAATTTTTTCTGGTATCCCTAGAGGCTACAGACAACGGCGTCCTAAAGAGAATGGTTTCCGACTTCTGAAAGTTGATTTTCAACTTCCAGTCATCGCAAAATCTTATCGAAGTCACGCTGCAAGAGAGTATTAATGACCTCGATTTTTTGACCTGTTCTGTACGCTATCAAATCGTCTGCGTACGCAATAGTATGGGGAAGTGAACCTATCAAGTCGCTTGTAAAAATGTTGAATAGGATCGCAGAATTGACCGCGCCTTGCTCAAGACCATTTTTAATTTGAAATATTTCAACAGAAGTCACATCACCATTTTTCACGATGAACTGTCTGTTAGTTAGCATATTATAAAGAATGTACAAGAGTGGTGTACTGATCCCCAGCCTAGTCAGCTTATAGAAAAGACCCTCTAACCATACGGCGTCGAAGGCCTTATCAAAGTCAACAAGGCAGGCACCAGTACATTGTTTTTTGCCTTTATTACATTGGATATCGGACTCCAGTTTAGTAGCGGCATGTGAGATATCATGTCCCGCCTTAAAACCGAATTGATTATCCGGAACTATATGTTTGTCCTCAACCCGCCTAGACAGAGCTCTATTGATTACCTTTTCAAAAACCTTACTGATATTCGGAAGGAGACTTATCGACCGGAGATTCGCCGGATTGGATATATACTTTCCCTTTTTGGGATAGGTTGAACCACCGTAGGGTGGTGTAAATGTCCACCGCTTCTAGAGGAAGATGTCGAAGCACGATATTCGGAATACCATCGGTCCCCACTGATTTCTTAGCCCTGATTGTGTCGAAGATCTCATGGAGTTCTTCCCTCGAAATGAACGGGGTTAGGTCACACTCTCTGGAAATGACATTATTTGCCATATTTCCGTCGCTGAACCTGGTGAAACCAGAGCCCTCGGATCGCCAGTTCTCTATTTCATTTCGAATGCAGAAGTCGTGTACAAAGACGCGATTGTCCAGGTCGTAATTAGGAACAGTGGTATCAGTGGCCTTGTATACTTCCTGGAAAGTCGCCCCTATGGTCTCAACCTTCTTCTGTGGATCCTCGATCACAAAGAAGTCGTCATCATCAGCGGCCTCATTTGGATCAATACCTGCTATTGTCAGTAACCATTCGTTGTCTGTTGTCCAGGCTATTTTAAGACACTGAAGGTCGTTTTGAGTTTTTCTCCGAAATAGTTTATTTATTTGCGGAAACATATTCGGGTTGCTGTGTTTACAGCCCGAACCTTGTTGTTCCAATACAAACCTACAGAAATTCTGTAATTTTCTTTTATTAGCGTTTGAATATTTTTAATCGACGACTTCAGTGTACTAATCTCCAGGTCTTGCCTGTCAGTTAACTGTCTGTACAAGTTTTTGAGTCTTGTCACAAGTCTACTCTTCTGTCGGTGCAGTGCGTCAATAGTAGGATTGCGGAACAGGTCTTCGTTAGTCGTACGTCCATACCGCGGTATTGTGGCGTACATAGTTAATTGTCTCGTCCATTCGTTATAGTTACTTGTCGATCTCCTCGTTTGACAAATTCGTATTGGACGGTGGGTGGACCGTGTTTGAGGAGAGCGCTCTTGTCAAGGTTGCAGAGAAGCGTGTCCATCGAGTTTTACTGTAGTTGTAAGAATATCTTTGAACAAACTCCCCCAATTCGGCAATTTCGTTGGGAACTGTAATTTCGGTGCTAAAACCGCAATGGTCACTGTCATACGAGTATACAAACGTGCGCAGACTGTTTAACGTATGTAAATTCGTACCTGTCAGTCGTATGCGTTCGTCGTACAGCAGTAGATCCAAATAAGATCCGAATCTGGGTCTAAGGCCGAGTCTGTACATGACATCGTGCTGACCCCACCAATCGAGTAGTAGGTTCCCTCTAGTATTTGGCAAATTATTTCCCCAATCTCTGTGTCTAGCGTTGAAATCCCCGCCGATTATAAAATAATTCTCCCCCGATTCCAGCCTCAGAAGTCGAAAAAGCGTGTCGAGCTCTGTAATGAAAAGGGAGGATTGTGAAGCCTCAGGTGCATAAACAGAGGTCAAGTACAGCCGCTTTCCACTGTGGAGCGGTATGTAAATAACGACTGCTTATCGGTTAGCTTGGATTCGCTAGCGAAAAGCATATCAGGAGTTTGGTCTTGTAGCAATTTAAACATCGCGGCTCTTCGTTCGATCCTAATCAGTGAATTAACATTCACCGCGAGGACCTCCAAAGTTTGCTCCACCATGTGCGTACCCATTACGACATGTGATGCCTTAGGCCCGACAGCAGCGCGTAGATCTGGTCCACCCGCTTGATCTGTTCTTGCACCTGCTTTTGCAGCTGAGCCATCTGCCATTGGATTGCGAGCAAGATGGCCAACATGTTGGGTGCAGCTTCCGTTGTTCTCGGCATTGGCGCCGGAGAAGCAACAGTTGCTTGCTGTACCGTAGCCCCCCTACCTGACGGCAATTGGGCGTAGGAAATTTGGGGCGTGACGGCTGGTGTTTGAAACCTAACAGGTGAACGTTTGACCTCCACCTTCTGCTGCCGAGCCAGTTTTGCTTTTTTAATGTCACCGAACTTAGTACAACCCCGATAGTTTGCGGTGTGTCCTACGTTCCCACATAACACGCACGAGATCTGCGTCCTATCGGATGC
This sequence comes from Volucella bombylans, assembly GCA_949129095.1. Classification (NCBI taxonomy): domain Eukaryota; kingdom Metazoa; phylum Arthropoda; class Insecta; order Diptera; family Syrphidae; genus Volucella; species Volucella bombylans. The sequence goes on along the minus strand of OX422140.1, from coordinate 305,421,798 downwards.
TCCGTCTCTACCAAGCGCACACTCCTCGGAGCTGTGGTTCTTTGCGCACTTCACGCATCGAGGCTGCATTTGGCAGTTCGCGGCGTGCCCGAACCTCTGGCAGCGAACGCATTGTATAACGCTTTCGCTCCTTTTTAATTTTTTCCAGTGAATCACCTGGTAGTCTAGGACATTGATTCTCCTTAGACTATCCAGACGGCTTTCGGGACTGAGCTGCACCAAGAAGAACGGCAGACTCCGTTTCTCCCGCCTGGCTCTAGCTGTGGTAAATGGCTTTATCCCCACAAACTTGAGTCCTTCGCACTCCTTCTCTTTGAGCAGTGCAAGGATCTCCTTAGGATCAGAAGACGGTTCCAACCCCTTCAGCAGCATCGATTGCCGCTTTTCACACTTTGGTGTGAATGATTAGTGCTCCGTCGTCGTTTCTTTTAGGAGCTCTTTCACTTTCGCGTAGCCCTCCACTGTATTACAGTGGATGACTTGGCGATTTTTCCCCAATCTCTTGATATTAATTTTATTGCCAATGACCAACTTACACAGGTCCTTGGTGTCATTTACCACTAGTTTATAGGTGTTGATAGGAGGCATCTTCTCCTTCTTCTTCTGCTGCTGTTGTTGTGGTTGCTGCTGCTGCTGTTGTTGCTGCTGCTGTTGTTGTTGCTGCTGCTGTTGTTCTCTCAGCTGCTGTGTTTTCATCTGTTGTTACTTCTGCTGCTGCTGTTTTGTTTGCTGCAGTGGTTGTTTCTGTAAGCATTTTTTCTTGCAGCTTTTCTATGCTGCTGCTAATGTCTTTTAACATTTCAATTCTCATCTTCCGATTCGGATGCCGCTAGAGAATCAAAGTTGTTATTGCACCCTTCATAATGTTCATCATCCTCTGATATTCTTTTTTTTGTTACTTTAGGAGGGGATTTCAAACTCCTCCTCCTGTTAATGGCTTTCGCCACGGCACCGGCAACACTGTTGTTGTCTTTTGTTACTCCTGCTATGGGAACGCTCTCCACCATCCATCACGTGATTTTTTTTGTTCCTTTTATTTGTTGGTTTTGCTTTGAAATCACACAATTTGAGGAGAAAACAAAAAAAAAAGTTCTTAGTTTGGCCCGGGATACGAACCCGTGTCCCAATATTCGATGACAAACACTGTGCTGCTAACCGCCGTCCCACTGATTCAATTAACCGAATTGCAACTAATTTAGTTTAAGAAAGCGGAATCACTATTTTTATTTTACTATAAGAAAACCCGAATCACATCAGTTCTCGGCGGAGATCTGCGAACGACTGGGCCAGATCCAAACGTGGAGGCGGTGTCGCGATCTTCATTAACGAAGGTTTAAAAGTTCACAGAGTGTACAAGGGAGTATTGCGCAGGTTCCGATTGTTGGAAGCAGTTATCATTTACATACCGCTCCGCAGTGGAAAGTGGATGTACTTGGCCTCTGTTTATGCACCTGAGGCTTCACAATCCACTTTATTCAATACAGAGCTCGAAACGCTTTTTCGACTTCTGAGGCTGGAATCGGGGGAGAATTATTTTATAATCGGCGGGGATTTCAACGCTAGACACAGAGATTGGGGAAATAATTTGCCAAATACTAGAGGGAACCTACTACTCGATTATTGGGGTCAGCACGATGTCATGTACAGAATCGGTCTTAAAGCGACGGCTAACCCGTCGTTTCCCAGAAGCGGGTCTTATTTGGATCTACTGCTGTACGACGAACGCATACGACTGACAGGTACGAATTTACAAATGCTAAAAAGTCTGCGCACATTAGTGTATGATAGCGACCATTGCGGTTTTAGCACCGAAATTACAGTTCCCAACGAAATTGCGGAATTGGAGGAGTTTGTCCAAAGATATTCTTACAACTACAGTAAGACTCGATGGACACGCTTCTCCGCAACTTTGACAAGAGCCCTCTCCTCGAACACGCTCCACCCACCGTCCAATGGGAATTTGTCAAACGAGGAGATCGACAATTACCTAAAACAAATGGACGAGACAATTAAACAAACTATGGACACTACAATACCGCGGTATCGACGTACGACTAACGAAGACCTGTTCCGCAGTCCTACTATTGACGCACTGCACCGACAGAAAAGTAGACTTCTGACAAGACTTAAAAATTTGTACAGACAGTTAACTGACCGACAAGGCCCGGAGATTAGGACACTGAAGTCGTCGATTAAAAATATCCAAATGCTAATAAAAGAAAATTACAGAATTTCTGTAAGTTTGTACTGGAACAACAAGCTTCGGGCTGTAAACACCAGCAACCCGAATATGTTTCCGCAAATAAATAAACTATTTCGGAGAAAAAATCAAAACGACCTTCAGTGTCTTAAAATAGCCCGGACAACAGACAACGAACAGTCACTGACAATAGCAGGTTTTGATCCAAATGAGGCCGCTGATGATGACGACTTCTTTGTGATCGAGGATCCACAAGAGAAGGTTGAGGCCATAGGGGCGACTTTCCAGGAAGTATACAAGGCCACTGATACCATTGGCTCTAATTATGATATGGACAGTCGCGTCTTGGTGTACGACTTCTGCATTTGAAATGAAATAGAGAACTGGCGATCCGAGGGCTCTAGTTTCACCCGGTTCAGCGACGAAAATATGGCAAATAATGTCATTGCCAGAGAGGGTGATCTACCCCCGTTCATTTCGAAGGAAGAACTCCATGAGATCTTCGACACAATCAGGGCTAAGAAATCAGTGGGGACCGATGGTATTCCATACGTCGTGCTTCAATATCTTCCTCTAGAAGCGCTGGACATTTACACAACCCTGTTTAATAATGCAATGAATAATGCACATTATGTATCCAGCGCATTGGAAAACGGCGGTGGTTCAACCTATCCCTAAAAAGGGAAAGTATATATCCAATCCGGCGAATCTCCGGTCGATAAGTTTCCGTTCGAATATCAGTAAGGTTTTTGTAAAGGTAATCAATAGAGCTCTGACTAGGTGGGTTGAGGACAAACATATAGTTCCGGATAATCAATTCGGTTTTAAGGCGGGACATGATATCTCACATGCCGCGTCTAAACTGGTGTCTGATATCCAATGGAATAAATGCAAAAGTCAATGTACTGGTGCCTGCCTTGTTGACTTGTACATTCTGTACATTTGTACTTGTACTTGTACATTCTTTATAATATGCTAACCAGCATCGTGAAAAATGGTGATGTGGCTTCTGTTGGAATATTTCAAATTAAAAATGGTCTTCAGCAAGGTGCGGTCAATTCGCCGATCCTATTCAACATTTATATAAGCGACTTGATAGGTTCACTTCCCCATACTATTGCATACGCAGACGATTTGATAGCGTACAGAACAGGTCCAAAAATCGAGGTCATTTATACTCTCTTGCTGCGTGACTTCGATAGGATAAGACGATTTTGCGATGACTTGAAGTTGAAAATCAACTTTCAGAATTCGGAAACCATTCTCTTTAGGACGCCGTTGTCTGGAGCCTCTAGGGATACCAGGAAAAATTGGGGGAAATTCTCGATTATTGGACAGCACGGACAGCCTCTTGCCTGCCAAAATGTAGTCAGATACTTTGGGATCTGGCTAGATTAGTTTCTGTATTTTGACAAAAATTTAGATGCTGCTCTGGCCAGAGCTAAAGGTGCTTTTGCCCTTACAAAGAAACTGTTTTATAGCAGCCAACTCGATGCGAGGGTAAAGGTAATCCGCCCTTATCAGGGCCATGCTGGTGTTTGTCCCGGGTTTTTCAATGTACGAGCAAGCTTAATGGAAAATATTCGGGTGTTTGAGAGGTCTTGCCTTCGCTTGTACAGAACATCAGAGTCGGAGTACAAACAATTTTATCCTAATGAAGTCCTTTACGACAGGGCGAGCCTAACATGAGTGGACAACATCGTAATTAAGCTGACTCGAAGGCACATTGCAAGAGCAATGACCTCGACGAATAACCTGATATCTGGGTCTTACTACCACAATTACCTTTACCACGAGAGTGTGCATTCTGACGGCTTCGTTCCACCGGAAGCATTCCTCTACCTTGATCAGTTAGGGTTGATCTAGGATAGATCAGCGGTTCCGTTAATCTTCAATGTCGCTCGGACAGCTGGGGACAGGCGACTCAACTACAACAGAGACGTCGCACACGGCAGTGTGGATCGTCTCAGGTTCAGTAGGGCGGTGGGGAATCGCGATAAGAAGTATGTCGTTCGGCAGCACCAGCATTTCAGGTGGTTGAATGATGGAGAAAATGTTTCGTCGTCGTTTCCGTCAATTACGGACCAGCCTCACTAATGAGGCAGAGCTGACCAATCTATTTTCTCTGTAAATATCGATGGCCAGCTTACATAGGTTTAGGTTAGCATTTAAGAAATATATACACATACTAGTATATACAAAGGTATATACTAATAATGTGTTTTATTGTGTATTATGTCTATGTGTGTATATGTTCTATTGTGTATCTAGGTTAGGTAGACTAAGGTTTATTGTTAGATATTAAGTTTTTATAAAAAAAAAAATTATGTCCATATGCTAAGTTTTTTGTTAACAATTTTTTTTCTTAGCCTTTTCTTGTATACTTAATACAATATAAATAATTCTAAATAAAATGTAAATAAAGTCGAAAGACATAGATATAAAAATTTGGAGTAGCTTAGAGTGCCTGTGTGGGGCCAGTAAGTCAGTATAAGATTGTTAAGTAATTTTAAGCATGTAAGAGTTAACGATTAAGAAAGTAAAATGCCTTGGAAACTGAAACTGTATTTCGATTGTATTATGACCGGTCTCAGATTCGGTCTCCGAGACCTTACAACTTATAAATGAACTTGTAGAAATGCTGTCTTGTGGAAGGCTGGAATTGAGCAAATGGAGTTCGAATTGCTGGTCAATATTAAGCCAGGTAGATCGCAACGAAAACGATTCTTTGGATATAGAGAATGCATAACAGTGGACAAAGGTTCTAGGTTTAGTATGGAATCCTCAACGAGATATTTTCACCTACAAAATCCTTATATCGCCTTAATTGTTGCCTACAAAACGAAAGCTGCTGTCGGAGGTTGCCCAAATCTTTGATCCTCTAGGTTTTCTAGCCCCTTCCACTATTTTATTAAAAATATTGTTTCAGTGGCTGTGGATATGCGAAGCTAAAATTGGTTGGGACGATTCACTTCCACAGAATGTGGAAGGGAAGTGGAAGTCATATCGAAAGGAATTATCTTGCTTTTAAACAAATAGAATTTCGAGAAGATTTACAAAAAATTCTAATTGCTTTAAACTGATAGGATTCTCTGACGCCTCGGAAAAGGCATATTCTGCAGTAGATTACTCTCGAAGTGTTATGAATGAGGAAGTGGAGGTTCGATTAGTTGCTGCTAAAATTCGGGTGGCTCCAGTAAAACAGTTTTTAATCCCTCGGCTCGAACTCTGTGGAGCCCTTCTTTTATGTTGTTTAATGGAGTTGATTAGATCGTCGTTGCATGTTACTCCTATTCGGTTATCGCATTGGTTATATCTAGATTTTTACCAATGGCCATCAAACCCAGCCTATTTAAGTTATAATCCACCTGAGGCGAGGAAAATATTTGTGGCTGTGCATAATTTGTCTTCGGCAGACCATATTTTTGACATTTTGCTTAATAAAATCTTTTCATGGCAAAGTATAGGAAGAATTATAAGCTATATTCTTCTGTTTGCTCGAAACTCCCGAATTCGATTCGTCATATTTCTTTTACTGAGTTTCGTCGAGCTAAGCGTTTGTGCTTGCTATGGTCTCAATCTGAATTCCACATTCGTTGGGAATCCATTCGTTAAGGAGTGCTCAACATGTTCCAAAATGTTCCAAATTATATTCGTTGTCCCCCTTTATTAATGAGGATGGTCTCCTTCGTGTAGGTGGAACTCTAAGGATGTTCTCTATGCTATTAAACATCCCATCATATTGCCTAAGCACCAACATACTTTCGCCAACGCCAACATACTCGTACGTCGTCTCAAATTATGGGAAATTTGCCATCTTCTCGCGTTGAACCATCTTTCGCCTTTGCTCACATCGGATGCGAATACGCTGGCCCAATAACACTTCGTTTATCAAAAGGAAGAAAGCCAAAATTAGTTAAACTATACATTGCGCTATTCGTTTGCATGACGTCCAAAGCACTTCACCTCGAAATAGTTTCGAACTTAACAACGGATGCATTTTTGGCTGCATTGAAGAGATTTATTGCGAGACGGGGTAAATGCAATGTCATACATTCGAGTAATGGCACCAACTATAAGGAGCAGCTCGCGTACTACAGGAAATATCAAAATTGGTTTATTCCAGGGAGTACAATGAAAGAGTATCAACAGAATTGGCTGCGAAATGCATCAAATGGGAATTTATCCGTCGTCGGGTAATTGGAAATAATTTTCTAACTTTCGAGGAAATGTCCACTTTTTTAGCCCAGATCGAAGCTCTCTTGGACTCTAGGCCTTTATGTGCAATTTCCGACACTGATCTTAATCCACTAACGCCTTCTCATTTTTTGATAGGTCGCCCATATACCTCTGTATCGGAACCCAATTACTTGGATGTCACTCCTAACTACTTGAATCGTTGGGAATTTCTTCAAAACCTGTTGGCGACGATGGCAAAACGACAATTTGACGTCGCTGCAACAACGCCCTTAGTGGAGGGAGACCAGAAGAGAATGTCAAGTGGGAAATCTAGTGGTCATAATGGAGCCTAACCTACCGCCGTCCCAATGTTCCCTAGGCCTAATCGAAGAAGTTCATCCAGAAAAGGACGGTCATGTCAGAGTAGTTACTGTTCGTACTTCAAATGGAACATTTAAACGCCCAATTGTTAAACTAGCTATCTTGCCAACTTCCTGAATTCCTTCAGTGGGGGCGGCATGTTATAATACGTAAAGCATCCCAAAATCAATTAAAAACATGTCTTAAAATGTATTATGAATTACTCTAATATGAAATGAAATGATAGATATCAATTAAAATAACTGTACAATAGTATTAGGTTCGATTTTTTCGCGTCCTTCATTCTATCATTCGCTTTTCTTGCTTGTGCTCTCCCGGGAGCAAAATTACTCAAGGTTCAAATACCGGTTTTTTTTTGGTTAATATATACTCGCAATTTCTAGTTTGCTGCATCATTTAATAAAATGCATCACTCACTTTTGTTCTAGCACCCACCAACTAAACATCGCATTGTATAAAATCGAACCAGTCGTATGAATTTAATTTGTTTGTTAGCAATACGAGTAAATACCGATTATAATTTGATGAAGAATTGTTTCATTGCTTAACAGTGAGTTAAAAATTAATATTATTTTATCTGTAATAAATATATAAATTATTATAATTATTAATATTATAATTGTTATTAAAGCCATTTTTATTGAAAGGTTCCTTCGCTGAAGTTTTTATTTCTTTTTTGATGTGCCTTTTCTTCCCACAACCGTCCATCTTGACTTCTGCTCCAGATGATTCATCTGGCCACCTTTTAATTTTGTCGACACTGCTGGAGGTTTCCCCAAGGCCATCATGCTCGCCAACTTTCATTAACTCGTAGCGTTCGTATGGATTGATTGATATACCTTGATAAGGACCAAAATACTTCTAACGGATTTTTAGTCCTCTGCCAAATTGCGTCCTTTGAATGGCAGCAAGATCTCCTTTTAGATATTCAGTAGGTTTATTTTGTTTCCTGTCGTAATCAGTTTTATTTCCCTCTTGGATTCGTCGAATTTGATCTCGTGCCGTGAAGCGCTGATTTTCTCTCGCTTCTTGGAAAGCATGAAGATTTTGTTCTTCAACGATCTGCATAATTCCTAGATAGTTCTCTGTTTTCATTTCGACCAATGTCGTACTTACCAATTTTGTCGTAATCTGCCAGGGGTTTCCAAGCAATCCCACAACTACAGATCTGCATCTTCTGATTTGCTTCATCGGCTGAAACTGTTTTTGTAGAGAAAGTCCAAGTAAATTTGGTAAATCTGTCTGTCACTTAATGCAATTCTTTATGTAATTTGCAATTTATGCAATTCAGTAAATGTTTTACATTAGTGATGTAGAAGTTCTTGATGATTATTTGCATAGATTTTTTTTTTTAGAAAATCCTCTCTTGCATGGACTTCTTTAATAATGTTGCTTTTCATGGTTTCAGGAAGAATATAAGACATATCCCTTCAACTATTTTACAAAACATATCATTTTTCATCACAAAATCTTTATAATTACAATACTTCTATGATCACCGCCGGTCGTTCATTTACGGTCTTCGTTGTCTGCACAGTTCCACTATAGAGTAAATGTTTCCAACATTATTGCCCAAATTAAATTTGTAACCCAATAAGTATACACGAAAAACTTTAATGGTTTCAATTATTTCTGTAAATTGAAGCATATAGCTGGCACAACTCTTTTTTTTTCATTTATATTATATTTACATATTTACATATATTATATTACATATAATATTGATATTTACATAGGTATCATCCTCTAGCACTTCCGTGACTAGAGGCGGATGATCCGTCAATTGGAGATTACATGTTTTTGATTTTGTGATTGTGGGGTTAGATTTACAAATTATTTAGAGAAAAAACTATTTATACAAATAAGTTCAAAATTTATAATAAAAGTATGTTTCAGAGCAAAAAATAATAATAACAAAAAAGAAAAAATAATAATAATGTAAATAAGAAAGAAATTTGATAAAGTGTATTGAGTTGAGTTAAACAGTAAACATAGTAAAAAGCCAATTTTTTATTTTACTAATGAACAATGTGAATTGTGTTTCAGATCTTATATTAAAAGGTAGCTTATTGAAAAGCCTAGGTGCTTCCGCAGTGTAAAATTTATGAAAGTGAGTCGCGTCTTGGTGTACGACTTCTGCATTTGAAATGAAATAGAGAACTGGCGATCCGACGGCTCTAGTTTCACCCGGTTCAGCGACGAAAAATGGCAAATAATGTCATTGCCAGAGAGGGTGACCTACCCCCGTTCATTTCGAGGGAAGAACTCCATGAGATCTTCGACACAATCAGGGCTAAGAAATCAGTGGGGACCGATGGTATTCCGAACATCGTGCTTCGACATCTTCCTCTAGAAGCGCTGGACATTTACACAACCCTGTTTAATAATGCAATGAATAATGCACATTAGGTATCCAGCGCATTGGAAAACGGCGGTGGTTCAACCTATCCCTAAAAAGGGAAAGTATATATCCAATCCGGCGAATCTCCGGTCGATAAGTTTCCTTTCGAATATCAGTAAGGTTTTTGTAAAGGTAATCAATAGAGCTCTGACTAGGTGGGTTGAGGACAAACATATAGTTCCGGATAATCAATTCGGTTTTAAGGCGGGACATGATATCTCACATGCCGCGTCTAAACTGGTGTCTGATATCCAATGGAATAAATGCAAAAGCCAATGTACTGGTGCCTGCCTTGTTGACTTGTACATTCTGTACATTTGTACTTGTACTTGTACATTCTTTATAATATGCTAACCAGCATCGTGAAAAATGGTGATGTGGCTTCTGTTGGAATATTTCAAATTAAAAATGGTCTTCAGCAAGGTGCGGTCAATTCGCCGATCCTATTCAACATTTATATAAGCGACTTGATAGGTTCACTTCCCCATACTATTGCGTACGCAGACGATTTGATAGCGTACAGAACAGGTCCAAAAATCGAGGTCATTTATACTCCCTTTCTGCGTTACTTCGATAGGATAAGACGATTTTGCGATGACTTGAAGTTGAAAATCAACTTTCAGAAGTCGGAAACCATTCTCTTTCGACGCCGTTGTCTGGAGCCTCTAGGGATACCAGGAAAAATTGGGGGAAATTCTCGATTATTGGACAGCACGGACAGCCTCTTGCCTGCCAAAATGTAGTCAGATACTTTGGGATCTGGCTAGATTAGTTTCTGTATTTTGACAAAAATTTAGATGCTGCTCTGGCCAGAGCTAAAGGCGCTTTTGCCCTTACAAAGAAACTGTTTTATAGCAGCCAACTCGATGCGAGGGTAAAGGTAATCCGCCCTTATCAGGGCCATGCTGGTGTTTGTCCCGGGTTTTTCAATGTACGAGCAAGCTTAATGGAAAATATTCGGGTGTTTGAGAGGTCTTGCCTTCGCTTGTACAGAACATCAGAGTCGGAGTACAAACAATTTTATCCTAATGAAGTCCTTTACGACAGGGCGAGCCTAACATGAGTGGACAACATCGTAATTAAGCTGACTCGAAGGCACATTGCAAGAGCAATGACCTCGACGAATAACCTGATATCTGGGGCTTACTACCACAATTACCTTTACCACGAGAGTGTGCATTCTGACGGCTTCGTTCCACCGGAAGCATTCCTCTACCTTGATCAGTTAGGGTTGATCTAGGATAGATCAGCGGTTCCGTTAATCTTCAATGTCGCTCGGACAGCTGGGGACAGGCGACTCAACTACAACAGAGACGTCGCACACGGCAGTGTGGATCGTCTCAGGTTCAGTAGGGCGGTGGGGAATCGCGATAAGAAGTATGTCGTTCGGCAGCACCAGCATTTCTGGTGGTTGAATGATGGGGAAGATGTTTCGTCGTCGTTGCTGTCAATTACGGACCAGCCTCACTAACGAGGCAGAGCTGACCAATGTATTTGCCCTGTGAATAGCGGTGGCCAGCTTACATAAGCTTAGGTTAGCATTTAAGAAACATATACATATATCAGTGTATACAAAGGTGTATACTGATATATGTATGTGATTGTGTATAACGTCTATGTGTTTATGTGTGTATTGTACATTTAGTTTAGGTAGGCTAAGGTTTATTTTAAGTTAGATACTAAGTTTTTATTAAAAAAAAAAAAAAAAAGTCCATATGCTAAGTTTTGTTAACAATTTTTTTTCTTAGCTTTAAGTATAGAAAATAAATATGCATAAAAAAATGTAAATGAGGTCGAAAGACATAGATATAAGAATTTAGATTAGCTTAGAGTGCCTGTGTGGGGCCAGTAAGTTAGTATAAGATTGTTAAGTAATTGTAAGCTAGCATTTAAGCTTTTTTTGTTAGTATGTAAGAGTTAGTGATTAAGAAAATAAAATGTTCACCGCTTCTAGAGGGAGATCTCGGAGCACAATGTTCGGTATTTCAACGGTTCCCATTGATTTCTTACTTCTAAGTGATTCGAAGATCGTTTTCAGCTCTTCCTTCGAAATAAACGGCGGTAGTACCCTATCGTTGGAGATGACATTATTTGCCATATTCTCGTCACTGAACTGGGTGAAACCTGAGCTCCCGAATCGCCAATTCACAATTTCATTTCGAAGGCAGAAATTGTGCACAAGGACTCGATTCTCCAGGTCGTGGTTCGGGCCAATGATGTCATTCGCCTTATATGCTTCCTGGAAAGTCGCTCCTATAGCCTCTACCTTCTCCTGCGGATCCTCGATCACAAAGAAGTTGTCATCATCAACAGCCTCATTTGGATCGATGCCTGCTGCTATAAGAATGTTCTCGTTGTCAGTTGTTCGAGAGATTTTAAGACACGAAAGGTCGTTTTGATCTTTTCTCCGAAATATTTTATTTATTTGCGGAAACATATTCGGGTTGCTGGTGTTTACAGCCCGAATTTTGTTGTTCCAATACAAACTTACAGATGCTCTGTAATTTTCTTTTATTAATACTTGGAGGTTTTTGATCGACGACTTCAGTGTCATGATCTCCGGGTTATGTCTGTCAGTAAACTGTCTGTACAAGGTTTTTAGCCTTGACATCAGTCTACTTTCATGTCGGTGCAGTGCGTCAATGGTTGCGTTGCGGAATAAGTCTTCGTTGTCAGTGTATTGATACCGAGGTATCGTTTTGTCCATTGTTCGTTTAATTGTCTTGTCCAGTAGTTTTGGATACCTGTCAATCTCCTCGTTTGACAGATTTCTATTGGACTGTCAGTAAAGCGAATTCGAGGAGAGTGCTCTCGTCAGGAGAGTGTTCTGGAAAAGTGTGTCCAACGTACCTTACTATAGTTGTAGGCATGCCTTTGAACAAACTCGTCCAATTCCGCAGCTTCGTTCGGAACGGTTATTTCGGTGCTGAGACCGCAATGGTCACTGTCATACACAAAAGTGCGTAGAGAGTTTACGGTTTGTTGGTTTTGCATGTCAGGTGTAATTTAATTTAATTTAATTTTGGTGGTGGCGAATGCCCCCATTTATTCGGCTTAATACAAGCTATAACTTAAAAAATAAACTTAAACTAAAACTTAAAACTAAGGTTGGTTGGAGTGGTGAAGGAGAACAGATTTGTGGTAGGAAGTGGTGCGGTGAAAGTCAATGACGGTAGGGTTTGAGTTGATTTGACGTAGCATACGGGAGATTGGTTCGTTCGCGCCGTAGGAGATGTGGTGGGTTGGTAGATAGAAGAGTCGAGGGTTACGTAGATTACGAGGGTTAGTGTTGAGGAAAATGGAGTTGTGAAGGGACGCGCATTCAACGTGACCTGAAAGGAGTCGATGAATGAAGAGAAAGTCTGCTGCATCTCTGCGATCTTCGAGGGTGTTTAAGTTGATAAGGTTGCGACGATTTTGATAGGGGGGCAGATTAAAAGGATCGTCCCAGGGCATACCTCGAAGAGCAAATCGAAGAAAACGACGCTGAATGCTTTCAATTCTCGAGATATGAACACGATGATATGGGGACCATACTTGACTGGCGTACTCTAGGAGGGGGCGAACAAAGGTAATATAGAGGGACCTGGTCACGTATGGGTTGTTGAATTCTTTGGACCACCGTTTTACAAAACCTAGTGCAGAGTTGGCTTTGAGGATTATCTCATCCATATGCAAACGGAAGTTGAGCTCACTGTCACACAAAATGCCGAGGTCGCGAAGAGACTGTACGGAGGAGATAGGTTGGTTATGGAGAAGATAGAGTCGGGGAGGAGATTGGTTTCGCTTATGTGAGAAGGTGATGGATTGGCATTTGGCGATGTTAAGTTCCAAAGAATTTTTGAGGCACCAGATCGAAAAACTATCAAGATCTTGTTGAAGGAGGAAAGAGTCATGGGGAGAGGAAATGGTTTTGAAAAATTTGGTATCGTCGGCGTAAAGGGAGACAGACGAGTGTTTGATGATCATATCGAGATCATTTATGGTTAATATAAAAAGAAGGGGACCGAGATGGCTGCCTTGTGGAACTACAGAGGTGGCCAAAAATGGAGCGGACTGGGCTGACCTAAAACGAACACTGTAAAAACGGTTTTCGAGGTAAGAGAATATCCATTTTAACAGTATTGGTTCAAAGCCGAGGGCAGACAATTTAAAAATAATTAACCGATGAGAGATTTTATCGAAGGCTTTGCTAAAATCGGTTGCAACTACATCGACTTCTTTGCCATTCTCTAGGGCAGAGAGGGCAAAGGATACGAATTCAACGAGATTTGTGGTGGTTGACCTACCCTTTAGGAAGCCATGTTGTCTAGGGCAAATAAGTGATTTGCATTGGAAGCATAGAGCTTCATACAAAATACTTTCGAAGAGTTTGGGTATATGGGAGAGTTTAGCGATGGGACGATAGTTGGTTATTTCATTCTTTGATCCTTTCTTGTGGATCGGGGTTATGAAGGAGGTTTTCCAAACCTGAGGAAATTCTCCTTGTAAAAGGGATAGACGGACGAGATTAGAAAGGGCAAGGGAAAGAGGGGAAGAACATTTTTTAAGAAATATGGCAGGGAGGCCATCTGGGACAGGTGTGAATTCGTCATTGAGTTGGTGTAATTTATATTCGATATAAGGCGGGTCCAAAATATGAGAAAGAAGTGGGCCATTGGAGGAGTTCAGTAGGTAACTAAAATAGGATGGATCTGGTACAAAGGAGTCGTTGGTGAAGGATTGTTTAAAAAATGTGGCAAATAGGTTGGCAATGGTGAGTGGATCGGTTGATGACCTGTTGTTGAAAGAGAGGGAAGGAGGGTAACCATCGGACTTTCTTTTGTAGTTAACAAATTGGAAAAAGGATTTAGGGTGGTTTATAAGGTTGACTTGCGCATTGTTAAGGTAGCGCTGGTAAAGGGAATCGTAAAGTTCGGTGAAATGAAGATAAGCACCAAGATAGTTGGAATAGTCGGTAAAGGATCTGGTACGCAGGAAAAGAGCCCATAACTTATTTCTCTGATTTCGTAAGGAACGAAGCTTGCGATTATACCAGGGAGGACTAGTAGATGATGTTTTATGGCGGGAAAACGGAACGTAAAGGGAAAAAGAATTAAATATTTCTTTATAAAAAATGGATAAGGCATCATTTATACTTAATTTGTGAAAGTTAAAGAGGGATCTGCTGAGATATTCTCTGATTTTGTGAAAGTTTGCTTTATGAAAGTCGTGGAATGAGAGAGTTGTGTGGGGAGTGGACTGGAATGAAGAGTTGGGAAAAAATGAAAGTAGAAGGGGGGGATGGTAGTTATCGATTGTTGAGAAAGATAGGGGACAAAGTGAGACTGAGGAGTTAATTGGATCTATAGGGAGGCCTTCCTGCTGGATGGAAACCATGACGCTGGTTTTGGTTTTCCCTTCGTAGCAGACCGAGTCAGATTTGTCATGTAAATAGGCAAGAAAGAGACGAATGTTTTCATATATCTTTCGTTCTCTGAGCCTAGAGAGAGCATATCGACTTTCTGTAGTGCCATTGGTTTGCTGTGTTAGTTTAGCAGTGGGGGGAAAAAGGGGATCAAGAATAGGAGCATTGGAGGAGGGAGATAGAGATAAATGATTGGATATGGAGTTGGACGAGGGATGGGATGTGGGGTTTAAGGTATGGGAGTTAATGAAGTTAGGGTACTTAGCTCCAGTTTTAAGGTCGAAGTTGGGAATTGGGTTGCTAGCTGGGTTTGGTGGCGTAGAAGGTTGAGAAGGAATAATATGAGTGGTTGGGGTTAAGTTGAAAGAGACGCGTTGGCGCGGGGACTTCGGTGGAACGGGGGGAATTGGGGGATTAGAAGATTGGTGTGTAAGGGCTTTGTGTCGGATAAGTGAGGAAGGAGGACTAAAATTGGGGAATAAGTTTGTTTTGAAGCTCCAGTTGGGGTCGAGATTAGAGCTTCGTTTTTTTTAAGCATATTTTTTATTTGGAAGGGAGTTGGAGAGGGGTCTTTTTTTAATTTTATTGTTAACACTACGATTATTTTTAACACTTTCATTACTCTCGAGATGTGCGTTTACTCGTTCTTCAGAATATTTGGTTGGGATGTTGACTTTGAAGCTGCAGGAACTGTTGGCGTCAGCGGGGGAAATCATCTGGCACTCGCTAATGGTGATAGCATAACTTCGGTGAAAGAAATTCCGCACCCAAGAAACATCAGCGTGTTGAGGGGCCCCTTCAACGAAGAATTCCGTATGGTTTCCCAGTTTCAGCTTTTCGAGTCTGTTTTTCCATTCGGAGGGGGTCCATGAAGTTCCAAATTGATTGAGCAGTTTGCGTGGAGCGGCGACGGGCGGGATTTTAGTTGGTAAAGGCAAGACGGTTTCGGTTTCCGTTGTTAGGGTGGCGGGAGAAGTATTTGAAAATGATGGCAAATGAGACTCCGTGTCTACTAATTCATTGTGAATTGAGACATTGTACGGGGAATTAGCCTGGAACTGAATTTGATCGGGTATTCCATCGATTTTGTGGGAAGCCAATCTCACTTCTTTACCGATTTCGGCAACGGTCAACCGAGTTGCTATGAGTTCCTCGCTGACATCAATCATTTTTAGGGTCAGGTCATCGAGAGTAGAATCTGATGGATGCGGGATGTGATGTGTTGTTTTGGAGGAGGATTGAAAAAGCAAGTCGAGATCAGTACGGAGAAGGTTGATAGAGTCGTTTATGTGTGTGAGTTCGTTGGACTTATGGAGGTTGGCAAAATTTGTTTTGAGGAAAGCTTTAATTCCGTCGAAGTGATATTTGATCACTTCGCTCTCGTTGTCGTGGTTAGATTTGTTTTTCGATAGGTTTTGGATCGCTGCCAGTTGCTTTTCGATCATTCTTCCTGTGGACTTGTAAGCATCCACATTACTATCAATGCAGTTTATTGAGTCTTCAATCTTTTCTATTCTGTCCAAAATAGTTCTGCTAATATGACCATTCTCGGTTAGCATCGCATTGATAGACTCGTTGTTGCATTTAATTGCCAACATAACGTGAGCCAAGGTGATCTCTTTGCACTCGTCGCAGTAAAAATTGAAAAGACTGCAATACTCCTTGAGGTAGGTTATGGATCTCCGGGTTAGTCCGATGCATATGGCATGGAATGATTTTCCACAGAGACCATTGCATGCTACCCATTCGGCGTTGGGGTCAACAATTGAGCACAAAACACTAGCACAGCACTTTTCCATTATTAGTTTATTGAGGTTAATTTTTGTTTGGATTTGTTTTTTTTGTTTTGTTTTGTTGTTGTTTTGTTTACGTTTTGGTTTTGTTTTGTTTTGTTTTGGCGTCAAAACTGGCACAGTTGATTTTGAGGAATCGGCAGACAAAACTAGGTCGACGATCAACGGTAGATATACTGAGTCGGCAGTTTACGGGACTTTGAAAAAAAAAGTGGAAAATAATAACCGAACTCGGTATACGGGAGAAAAAGAAAAACACGTCCGCACAGGTTGACAATTGAAATGACTAGCAGAATGTATTCGTGTGTCGAACAGCAGGAGATCCAAATAGGACCCGGGTCTAGGAAACGGTGGACTATCCGTCGCCTTAAGGCCGAGTCGATACATTATACTGTGCTGACCTCACCAATTGAATAGTAGGTTCCCTCTAGTATTTGGAGTATTGTTGCCCCAATCACTATGTTTGGCGTTGAAATCTCCGCCGATAATAAAGTAGTTCTCCTCCAATTCCAGTCTTAGGAATCGAAAAAGTGTCTCGAGCTCTGAGATGAATAAAGTGGATTGAGTAGCCTTAGGTGCATAAACAGACACCATGTATAACCGCTTTCCACTACGGAAGGGGATATACACGATGCATGCTTCCAGCACCTGCAACCTACGTACTACATGGCTGTATACTCTTTTGAAACGTATACCTTTTCTTACGAAGATCGCAACGCCTCCTCCCTGAATGGAGTTGGGTCGATTTCTCCGACCTTTTGTGCCTCACTTTGTGTCTTTTGGTAAGGGTAGTTTCGCTAACCAAGAGCACATCAGGAGCTTGGTCTTTAAGCAACTTAAACAGTGTGGCTCTTCGTTCGAACCTAATCAGTGAATTGACATTCACTGCAAGGACCTTCAGGGTTTGCTCTGCCATGTACGTACCCATTACGACTGGAGGTGGGTCAGACCCGGCAGCAGCGCGTATATTTGATCTACCCGCTTAGCATGTTCCTGTATTTGACGCTGAAGCTGAGCCGTCTGCCCCTGAATAGAGAGCAAGATAGCCAGCATGTCAGGTACAGGTTCCGCTACTCTAGGCGCTGGGGCCTGAGAAGCTACCTTTGGTTGTTGTACCGTATTTCCCCTACCTGCCACCATTGGGCGTAGGTAACGTGCCGAGCCAAATTTACTCTTTTGATGTATTGGAATTTGGGACAACCCCGATAATTTGCGGTGTGTCCCGTGTTCCTACATAACGCGCAAGAGAGTTGGCTTTTTTCCGACACTCCGTCCTTACCTAGAAAGCATTCCTCGGATTTGTGGTTCTTTCCACACTTCATGCATCGAGGCTGCATTTCGCAGTTCGACGCGGCATGACCAAACCTTTGGCAGCGAACACATTGTAAAATGTTTCCGGTCAAGGCGTAGATATCAAAGAGAAGAGCATGCGATTGACGTAAGACAGAATTGGTCTTAGAGCGTAGACCTCTTACATTCTGGTAGTAAAATGTAAGAGGGATGTTGTGGGGTGGAGGTGTGAGGCAGAATGGTTTAAGTGCTGGCAAGGGAGGCACGTTGTGGACGAAAAAATTTGTCGTGATCGGCTCGGCTTCGCTTTAGGTGTAAGACTCGTTTATAGTGAACGTACTTACCGAAAGCAGCAAGGTCGTCTGCTACTTTCTGAGGGGACATGTTAAAAATCTCGTGGTACCTGGCATAAAGTTTCCTGAGACTGATAGGGTCGGTAGGGAGGCCTTCCTTCTGGATGGAAAGCATGACGCTGGTTTTGGTTTTCCCTTCGTAGCAGACCGAGTCTGATTTGTCATGTAGATAGGCAAGGAAGAGACGAATGTTTTCATATATCTTTCTTTCTCTAAGCCTAGAGAGAGCATATCGACTTTCTGTAGTGCTATCGGTTTGCTGTGTTAGTTTAACAGTGGGGGGAAAAAGGGGATCAAAAATAGGAGCAGTGGAGGAGGGAGATGGAGATAAATGGTTGGATATGGAGTTGGACGAGGAGCCCCTTCAACGAAGAATACCGTATGGTTTCCCTGTTTCAGCTTTTCGAGTCTGTTTTTCCATTCGGAGAGGGTCCATGAAGTTCCGAATTGTTTGAGCAGTTTGCGTGGAGCGGCGACGGGTGGGATTCTAGTTGGTAAAGGCAAAACGGTTTCGGTTTCCGTTGCTAGGGTGGCGGGAGGAGTATTTGAAAATGATGGCAAATGAGACTCCGTGTCTACTAATTCATTATGAATTGAGACATTGTACGGGGAATTAACTGAATTTAATCGGGTATTCCATCGATTTTGTGGGAAGCCAATCTCACTTCTTCACCGATTTCGGCAACGGTTAACCGAGTTGCTATGTGTTCCTCGCTGACATCAATCATTTTTAGGGTCAGGTCATCGAGCGTAGAATCTGATGGATGCGGGATGTGATGTGTTGTTTTGGAGGAGGATTGAAAAAGCAAGTCGAGATCAGTACCGAAAAGGTTGATAGAGTCGTATGTGTGTGAGTTCGTTGGATTTAAGGAGGTTGGCAAAATTTGTTTTGAGGAAAGTTTTTATTCCATGGAAGTGATATTTGATCACTTCGCTCTCGTTGTCGTGGTTAGATTTGTTTTTCGATAGGTTTTGGATCGCTGCCAAGCAACTGGCATCATTCTTCCTGTGGACTTATAAGCTTCCACATTACTGTCAATGCAGTTTATTGAGTCCTCAATCGTTTCTGTTCTGAATAGTTCTGCTAATATGACCATTCTCGGTTAGAATCGCATTAATAGACTCGTTGTTGCATTTAATTGCCAGCATAACGTGAGCCAAGGTGATCTCTTTGCACTCGTCGCAGTAAAAATTGAAGAGACTGCAATACTCCTTGATGTAGGTAATGGATCTCCGGGTAAGTCCGATGCATATGGCATGGAATGATTTTCCACAGGAACCATTGAATGCTACCCATTCGGTGTTGGGGTCAATAATTGAGCACAAAACACTAGACAGCACTTTTCCATTATTTGTTTATTGAGGTTAATTTTTGTTGGGATTTTTTTTTTCAACAAAAACCTCTTGTTATTATAACGATCAACAAGGGTTTTCCAAGCTACCTCATAGTTAACGTCAGTTGGTTGAAAAGGCTTGATTAAGCTATGAGCCTATCCTGTTACGTTGGCTCTCAAAAAGTATAGCTTTTGTGCAGGAGCAATAGGATTATCATGAATGAGTTGTTTGAAGAGGTCGTAAAATTGTCTCCAATTCAAGTAGTCTCCATCAAATTTGGGAAACTCTATTTTTGGCAATTTCATTGCTCTGTTGATAGTTCTACCCCTGTTTGCGGAACCATTGCATAACCATACAATTGCAATAGAGCCCTTTCCACGCACTCCTGCATCTCAAAGTAACTTTCTATGTCTTGAGTTGTTATATTGTCCTCTATTCTATGGTACACTGTTGATATTTCGTCCCAATTCTGCTGCACTGTTTTTAGCTTTATCTGGCAGAATTGCTGTGAAAACTGTTGATTTGATTGAGACTGGTACTTATCTATAGATTTTTTTAAAATTTCTACCAGTAAATAAAATCTATCTTTCACATTCATTGCCATGGGCTTTCTCAGGCTCTTCTTTGGCTCGCACGCAGATGTTCCTTTAGGTATTGCCCCTTTCATCATATTTGCCTCTACGGCTGGCTGAAAATTTTTGGGACCTGTTTCTACTGGAGTCCGCTATCTGCTGTCCAATCGGCCCATGATGTCATTGCGCATTTATTTGCAATCCTTCGAATGGTTTCGAAGTAGTCTTTTTTGAAATATGGATGTTCTAATTCCTGAGAAAAACCATATCGAATTATGTTGTCGATGTTATCAAATTGATCCCAGTTTCTTGTCAATTCTACCAGTCTATCCTCGAGGTATTTGCGAGTTTTTCTTACCTCGCCGTCTTTGTTGTAATTGCGAAGCATTCTCACAATTTGTTCTCCAACAAGTTTCTGTTGATCGGCGAAGCACTCCAAAATATCTTCTTGGCTAGTGCTTTCGAGCTGCCACATTATTTATTTAAAAACTTTACACTGAGTTTTATTGAAAAAAAAACTTTTACTTTGTTATTGACAAAATTTCACTTATTTGTTCACTATACATGTAACAAGTTATCACTATAACTGTCCTGTCAGGGTCGCCAAAATTATGTTAACTTTATAGTGACATAAACAAAAAACTTTATTTGATATTAAATTTGAATGTATTCGACTTCGTCGTTTAGTGGTTCTGTTGGAACTAACTTTTAATTTACAATTTTATCATAGACACAAATAATTTATATTTCAGGTTTCAAGCGTGAGACCAGATTCGGAATTCGCACTTCACGGTTATCGTATTTCAATTTGTTTGCGTCTGATATCACGTCTGTAATGTGTACCTGATTAAATTGTAGCTTGAGAACACTTGCCTTTTTGTTAGGCAAGTATTCTGAGGTATTATGTTCTTACATAACACCCATGTTATTCACTCTTAAACCGTAAGAGTGTGAGCTTCTCAAAGTAGCACTGTACCCGCTTCTCATAAAAAAGACCTTTAAGACTTTAACCCTAAAAAGATAACGTTATTGAAACTTACGTTAAAGATAACCATACGTCGATTCGACGTATATGTATTTGTATGCTGATTCTCCCACAATTTGTTTGTGTAATTGGTCGTTTATAACTTTATGTGTAACTCTTTTAATGTTCAATAAAATAACACAAGTTTTTCTTAAATTTTTTATTCAAATTGAAAAAAAAAAATACAAAAATAAAAATTCTTTTCTAATGAAACATAAAAACATATACAAAACTGAACAAATCGATTCGAAGTACTCGTATGTTACCTTTCTAGGGTTAAAGATAAAAAGATGAGCTACTAGAAGCACCCGGAAACTATGAATAAGTGGCCAACTACTTGCAAGTCTGTTGGCCCTGCAAATAATTCGTATCTGATGTTTTTGGGCAACTTTTGGAATATATCAATTGTTCGGTTGTGTGTATATTCCACCCCAACTTGCAATACCATATTGTAGTTTGGAGTGTACTAATCCATAGTACGAGTATATCATCAGAAGAATTTTAGTTGAGTAGTATGATTTCAATAGATACATTTTGCGCGTAACAGATAAAATATAATTTTTCAATTCGTCTACATGCGAAATCCAGCTCAAATTTTTATCAATTAAAACACCGAGATATTTAAATCTTTCAACATTTTCAACCTTGAAACAATTAGTATTACAGACATATTTATGAGAATAGTTTTTTTCCCCACATATGTGAGTAGATAAGGACATTTTTGGACAAGAAATGGAGTGAAAAACAACCCTACAATTATCAGCACAGAAACCTTTGAAGTTAAAAATCATCAATTTAGTTTTTTCGCTTATGATTAACTCATGTTTTGCAAACCATTGCCGTAGAATTTGTATATATATCCATATTAAGTTTTATTGTGAAATTAAAAAGGTTATCATTCGTGTATATAAAAGTATAAAGAAAAAAAAAATATAAAGACGCTTTATTTTTATTAAAACCATCATTTATTTCACTATAGATTTTAAGAATGGCATCTTCAGTGGATCTACCCTTTTGAAAACCAAATTGTTCATAACAAAAATAAATTATTTTTTTTTAGAAACTTTTTCACTAGTTTTTCAAAGATCTTAGTAACTGTTGGAAGGATGGAGATAGGTCTATATTGGGACATTAAACTTCGATTACCTTTTTTAAATAATGGAATGACTTCAGCAGTTTAAAGTTACAAGAAATTTGCCTAAATTTACACTTTCATTAATTAATTGACTCAATACATCCACAATATAAAAAAAATTTTTTTCAAGAGGCAGTTAGTAATATTATTGGCAGTACTCAATTTATTGTTATCAAGGGATAAGATTTGATTATGGATTTCCAACGCACAAATCGTAGTAAAAAAAAGGTGTTGCTCTGATATGTCTCATCTATTAAATCTGGAAATAAGTTGCAAGAACAAATACATTGCAGGGGAAGAGGACTTGATAGAGTTGGGACAGATACAAAGAATTTATTAAAATGATTCGCAATGGCCACAGGATCCACTTTTTTTTTAGAAATTGTATCTTTTCTATCTTTTCTTACAATTTTCCACCCTTCCTTTACGTTCCCTCTGCAGTTCTGTAGCTTATCAGCGTAATAATTATCTCTACTCATTTTTATATGTAATTTAACTTAAGAACTAAAGATTTGTATTAACAGGATTTTTTACACACTTCGGATTTCATTTTTTGTATTTATTTGTATATGTACTCAAATAAACTGGATGAAGTTCGTTGCCATTTAATTGAGTTTGCAACAATTTGCTCCATATCCCTGTTTGCTGGCGTCAGTATGTAATTCTGCCATGGCTCCGTAATATATTACCGAAAATAGCACATTGGCTCATATCGATATTAAAGTGTCTAACGCAATTATTGATCCGAACCCCATTTCAAATTTGACGCCGTCACAGAATAAGTCAGACAATGGTTTTGCAATTACCGCTAAATTCCTAACATATTTTCGGAAATGGCCCCCAAGCCAAGGAATGGTTGAACCGCGAGCACTTTATTTGACAGAATTTTCAATAAAAAATACACTTGCGACAAAAAATTAACGGACACATGATGGAAAATATGAATGAAGAATATGAAATTTTAAAAATTTATTTATAAATTTTAAAACTGAAGAAAAAATTTAAAATTATATAAAAGAAGTAAATGAATTATCGTGTTTGTTTTTAAATATTCGTTCTTTAGTAACTAATTGGGACAACTTTATATTAAGTGTTAGTCAATTCCACCATAATGACAACGAACTATCCATAGCAACATGGAATATACAGACGATGCCTCAGCCAGGCAAAATGTTGCAAATATCAAATGGATTACTCATATATAAAATTAACACCACTGCTTAACAAGATATAAGATGGAAAGGTAGCGAACAAATAGATAAAAAAAAATTGACCTTATTCTACAGGGGAAACAAAGACAGGAGCGCTCAATACGGGACAGGCTTCATAATTCAGGATTCGAACCAATAAACAATACATTAAAGGTTAAAGGAAAGTCTAACAACATCATATTAATATCTGTATATGCACCTACTGCATACAACGACGAACAGGAAAAAGATGAATTCTACGACAACCTTGAGAAAATATGCTATAAAATTAACAAATACGATACAACAAATATACCATATTCTAGGAGACTTTAACGCAAAAATGGCACAGGAAGATTTCGTCAGAAGTGTAACTGGGCAACGCTCCCCACACAATAACACAAGTGTAACAACACGAAGTCCACCGCCGGCGTTGGTGTGGCTTTTACCAACACACATATATGGCATCTGTCACCACCGCGCACCATTGGTATTGTCTAGTCTACCAACGGAAATGAAAACAAGACACACGAGACAGAAGGAGAGTTGGAGTTTAGTTCTTGAGTGGAATAGACGTACGGCACGATCAATCGCAGTAGCTACGTAATAAAAGTGTTTAGAATTAATACGAGTAGATTGCGTTTTTATTTATTATTTATCTAAGGTTCACACAAGTAATAACGAAATCAGATTATGTCAATTCTCAGAAGAAAATACTCTAAATACGAAGATCAGAATCATCATTTCAAAGAAAACGAATTCGCAAAGGCACATTTAAAATACCAGGATCAAGAGGTGTTAATCTAATAAACCATATTATCATAGATACAATATATGCTACATCAATTATGGACATACAAACCTGCAGAAGGGAGAACTGCGACTCTGACCACTACCTGGTCAAAACAACAGCCCACCAAAGGATACTCGTATCAAATGTAGCGAAAATCAAACGTATCAAAAACGAAAAGTGGGATACTGCAAAACGAAACCCTGAAATAAGAGAAAGATATCACAATATGATCAGACGAGAAATAGAACAAATAAAATAAAAGCCAACCATAGAACAGCAATGGAGCAAAATAGAAACGACGATATTAGCTAGAACAAATACACTTGTAGGCGAGAAGCAAAGAGCGAGAAACATAGAATGGTTCGACCAAGTGTGTACAGCAGTAATTGGAGAAAAGAATATTGCAAGACAAAAAATGATACAGGGAGATACAAAAAGGAATAGAGATGCCTACAAAATAAATGGAATACTAGCGAACAAAATTGCAGAAGTAAAAAGAAACAAATGATGAAAGGAAAGGTAGAGGGAGGATATTCAAAACGAAATATTAAAAGGAAATATGAGAATATTCTATAACAAGGTAAAACAAATGACTGAACAATTCAAAACAAAAATGAATATATGCAAAGATGAAAAAGAAAATATAGTCGTTCAGGGAAACAAAGTTGTGCAAAGATGGAAAACCTATTTCCAAAAGACAATGAACATAGAAATCCCAGAGAGAGATGAACATAACACAATTCTAACACATCTTAACGAAGAAACAAAACTAGTCGCAACGCCAACACAAGAATATATAAGGATAGCCATAGCTAAACTTAAAAACAATAAGTCAGCAGTAGAAAAATGATCACAACTAGATACAAAATAGGATACAAAATAATGACAAATGCATTTTTCGATAACCTTAGTAAAATAGCAGAAAATAAAGTGGGAGTATGCCAAAGTAGCTTTAGAACCGGACGATCAACAACAGATGAAATATTTATAATAAAACAAATAATAGAGAAGTGGTATGAGTCCAACATATATCTTTATATTTTCTTTATCGACTTTAAACAAGCATTTGAAATCATCAAAAGAAATATACTAAACGAAGAGCTTATGAGTATAAGCTAATGACAATTAAAGAAATCAAAACTAAAGCCGCTATACAATAAATAAAATATCAAGAAAGTTTACCATAAACTCTGGGGTCAAACAAGGAGACGCGTTATCTGCCTTATATTCAATATCGTACTACATTACGCAATATGTAAACTTGAGAGCAACGGAAATATCTGTAACAAATCCTACCAAATACATGCTTACGCAGACGACATTCTAATAGCTAGTAGGAAGTATTTAAAAAATTAGGAAAAAGTGCTGATGAGGTAGGACTTACAATAAACACAAGTAACACCAAATTTCTAAAACTCTCTAGAAACTAAAACAGACGACGATGTCAAAACATAACAATAAACCGCTACAATTTCGAGGGAGTAGAAAACATTAAATATCTAGGCGAATTGATGTGCAACAAAAAACTATCAAAATGAAGACTACTAAGCAGAGCTCTGAAACTAAAATTATATAAAACCTTGATTAGACCGGTAATCGCATATAGTGCAGAATTATGGACAATGACAAAATCGGACGAGAACAAACTAAAAATTTTCGAAAGAAGAATAATAAGAAAAATATATGGAGCAAAAAGAAACGCAGATGGTTCATATGCTATAGGAACAAGCAACGTAATCAATACTCTAATAGAAGGTGTAAACATAGTACGAAATATCAAAACTCAAAGACTGAGATGGATCGGACATGTTCAATGCCTACCAAAACGAATAAGGACAAGCGTACCTGAAGGAAAAAGAAAAAGAGGCAGACAAAAATTAAGATGGATTGACAAAAGTGGAAAAGAAAAGTTGAAAACTGAGAAGACCGGAAAATGTCGCGAAGGAAGTTAAAGCCCATT
This sequence comes from Volucella bombylans, assembly GCA_949129095.1. Lineage (NCBI taxonomy): Eukaryota > Metazoa > Arthropoda > Insecta > Diptera > Syrphidae > Volucella > Volucella bombylans. Next base: position 305,395,785 of record OX422140.1, on the reverse strand, counting down.
ATGAACTGCAGTGCTAACAGAAAAAGAAGAAGAAAATAAATATTATACTATTAATAGGTTTAATCAAGAACCGTTTAACAGAAAAAACAAAGAAGGAGGAGGTTTAATTTTATACATGTTTAAAAGCTGATATTGGATATGAAATAGATGAAAAACCATACGTATCTTACGGATGCACTACATTAAATATGAATAGAAGCGGACTGAAAGCCACCATATTAGCTGTGTACCTCAAGGATTGAATGAGAATAATTTTATTAACGAATTAAGTCAAAACGTAGACATAATAGACAAATATTAATAATAATACTATTTGCGATGTCAATATAAATATCGACGATATGCAAGTGAACGAATCCTTTCTACAGGATCGCAAAAATAACGCGAACCAGGAGGCTGAACCTACGCTAACCGTCCGACTTTTAATCAATAAAACGGATCGAATCCTGATTAATATGATTATTCTATAGGGTCCGCCAAAATTTTTTTTTTTTTAAATGCTACTCGTATAAAAAAAAACTACTGAATATTTTCGCAAATTTTTTTTTTTTAATTGAAGGTACAATCCTTCCGGTTAATAATGGAAAATAATTTCATTCAAATGGCTGCCTCAGCTGGGCATGCAGTAGCCTACACGATCGGTCCAATTTTTACGCACATTATCGATTGTGTGCAGCTGTATTTCACCAATGGCTTCACGAATATTGTCCTTTAAAGCATCAATTGTCTCTAGCTTGTCGGCGTAACACTTATCTTTTACGGCACCCCACAAATAATAGTCCAACGGTGTCAAATCGCAGCTCCGAGGTGGCCAAACGACATAAGCTCTGCGGCTGATATTGCGATTTTCAAAAGCAGGGCGCAAAACATCGAGTGTAGCTTCGGCTGTGTGGCACGTAGCGCCGTCCTATTGAAACCAAATGTTGCCAATATCCTCCTCTTCAATTTTTGTGAACAAAAATTCGTTCAACATGGTCCGATAACGATCGCCAAAAAAAAAGAAAAATGGCCCAATTATGCCTCTGGACCAAAATCCGCACCAAACAGTGACTCGTTTTGGGTGTATCGGCTTTTCAATGTATGTGTGCGGGTTTTCTGTGCCCCAAATGCGACAATTTTGCTTGTTTACAAATGAGCTTCGTTCAGCGGAAGGACAAAACTAATTATCTGTCAAATCAGGCATGAGCTAAGTGTTACCATTCACGAAATAAGCACTAGTTGAAAAAAAAACGTTAGATGGCGGACCCTATATAATTGCTAATCACAAACTGAAACTTAAAAAAAAATAAAACTACAAAATTTAAAATAAAAAAATAATTTAAAAAATTAAAAAACCGGACTGAGTAAAAAATGGACTTTAAATATGAACTAAAAAGAAAAAAACAACTTGTCCTATAAGTCCTCTTTTGCTTATTCCTCTTGGGAGTAAAATATCTAGTTGGCGCTTTAAGTCATTAAAATTTAAGGTAAGTGGTTTGAGTCATTATTCTAAAGTTTTCGTTCCTTTTTATTGTTTGTATTGATCTTTCTATCTTTTCAATGCTATTTGCATACTGGTCTCAGTCTGTTATATGAATTAGACTGGTATATCGCCCTATGATTTTAGCTGGACCTAGATTGAGGGCTAATAATCCTTAACTTGTGGCCAGATCCTGTATTTCTAGCTTCTAGTGCCCTGTTTGTTAAAAACCTGAAATTTACGTTTTCGTTTAGTTTTTGATTTATGTAATTTTTTTTCCTTTGTTGTAAGAACAGTGGACTTATTGTTTTTCCAAATTAAATGCCTGGTGAAAATAGGGGTCATTTTGTTCCTCCTGTACTCTAAAAGCTGCTGATCCTATTTTTATGGTTTTTGGGATTTCCCGTGTCTTGTTTAGTTTTTCAATATTTTGAGTAATCAGTTTTTTTGCTTGTTCTTTAATGGTATCATAAAGGTAATCTTGAAATTCATTAAGCTTCTCTAAATAGTCATGTAGTTAAGATTTTTGCAATTCTATGTACGACCATAAAATAGTTCGAAGGGGGTAAGGTTAGTTGCAGAATGAATTGCATTGTTATATGTTATGAGTGTTTCATGAAGAATATCTTCGTGATCTCTATTTTAATTTTTATTGTATATGAGCCGATATATTTCTGTTATTATAGAGTGCATTCGCTCTACCGGTGCATTACTACTGGTTTGTTGGTAAGAAGATATGTGGTGGTGCATACTGTATTGTTTACAGAAGTCTTTAAATGACGTAAAATCTTGTACAGAAAGTTTACTGACTGACATAACCCGCAGATCATGACACTGATTAATGACTGATTAAAAACCTCCAAACATTAATAAAGGAAAATTACAGAAATTCTGTAAGCTTGTATTGGAACAATAAAATTTGGGCTGTAAACACCAGCAACCCGAATATGTTCCCGCAAATAAATAAAATATTTCGGAGAAATAATCTGAACGACCTTCCATGTCTTAAAATCGCCCGAACGACGAACAACGAACAAATACTGGTAGCAGCGGGCATAGATCCAAATGAGGCCCTTGATGATGACAACTTCTTTGTGATCGAGGATCCGCACGAGCAAGTAGATGCTATAGGACCGACTTTCAAGGAAGTGTACAAGGCGAATGTTATCATCGGCCCGACCCACGATCTGGAGAATCGAGTCCTTGTGCACAATTTCTGCCTTCGAAGTGAAATTGTGAATTGGCGATTCGGGAGCTCAGGTTTCACCCAGTTCATTGACGAGAATATGGCAAATAATGTCATCTCCAACGATAGGGTACTACCGCCGTTTATTTCGAAGGAAGAGCTGCAAACGATCTTCGAATCACTTAGAAGTAAGAAATCAGTGGGAACCGTTGAAATACCGAACATTGTGCTCCGAGATCTCCCTCTAGAAGCGGTGAACATTTATACCACCCTATTTAATAATGCAATGAATAATGCACATTATCCAGCGCATTGGAAAACTGCGGTGGTACACGCCATCCCCAAAAGGGACAAAGACACTTCCAATCCGGCGAATCTCCGCTCGATCAGTCTTCTTCCAAACATCAGTAAGGTTTTCGAGAAGGTGATCAATAGAGTCCTGACTAAGTGGGTTGAGGACAAACACAAAGTTCCAGATAATCAATTCGGTTTCAAGGCGGGGCATGATATTATTCATGCTGCGTCCAAGCTGGTTTCTGATATCCAATGGAACAAAGGCAAGTACCAGTGCACTGGCGGTGCCGCTAATCTTCCACGTTGTTCGAACAGCTGCGGACAGGCGACTCAACTACGACAGAGACGTCGCACATGGCAGTGCGGAGCGTCTCCGGTTCAGAAGGGCGGTAGGGAATCGCGACATGAGGGATGTTGCTCGGATGCACCAACACTTCTGGTGGCTTGTTGAAGGGGAGGAAGCTTCGTAGTCGAACTCCGCCAGTGATAGTTAGCTTCTTGTGAAGCAAGGTGGGCCAGCCTAATTTTTTGCCATGGTAGGGTTAAGTTAGATTTTAAGTAAAAGAAATATATAAAACCAAAAAAAAAATAAATAAAAATATAAAATGAAAAAAAAATTAAATATATATATACATATATTTATATATGAAGTATATATATATATTATGTATATATATACATATACTCGTATATGTAGATGTAAGTAGGTTAAGTAGATTAAGATTTAGTAGGCTTTTAGTTTTAAGTTTTAAAAGTTTTAAAATTAAAATAGTCCATATACTAAGTTTTTAGTTTTTAGTTTTCTTAGTTTAAGGTGTAGTTAAGTCACTGTAGAATAAGAATAAAATCCGTCATAAACGTCGAAATCCATAATATTTAAGTATTATGTTTAACTTAGAGTGCCTGCATGGGGCCAGTAAGTTAGTTTAAGATAATTTTAAGTTATTTAAGCTAATTTTTAAGCGTTTTTTTTTCTAGCATGTTAGAGTAAATTTAGAAAATATAAATAGAAATGCATATAAACCGTAACAAAAAGCTAAACTGTAACAGAAGTCTTTAAATAATAAGGACCAGAATCCTTTTGGTATGCCGTTTAACGGATTTTATAATTGTTATGCTATTCTTATCAGTAAGTGTGTATGCTGGTCCGAACCTCGAGAATTTATCTATTACTGTGTTAATTTGTTTACTGTTAATGCAATAGACATCTGCGTGAACTATGTCTAGTGGTAGTTCTGCGTGTGGTGGAATTTGGTATTCTATTTTTTGAGGATTTCTGTTAAATTTCCATGTTTGGCATAGTTCATAATTGTTGATAATTTGGGTAATTTTGTGTTTCATCTGTGAAAAATAATACTGTGTTTTGAGATGGTTGAGGGTTTCAGGTTTCTATGGTTAGTTATGATAGTTATTAATTATCTGGTTTTGGTTATCATCGTTTATGATATTTTCAACATATTCTGTGCAATGAACAAATTTTAAAATTTGGGACTGTGAAAAGAATTTGGAATACACTGTTTGAACTATTCGGAATATTCCTTCGTTCATTTTAAAAATAGTTGTAATTTTATTAGGGGGTAAATATTGTTTGAAAATAGCTGTAATATTTTCTTCATTAAGGGCAGGGAGTCTGACAGTACGTCTTTTTTAATTTCTGAATGGGAGGGAGACAGGTGGTGTTTTTTTTGAGATTTCTAAAACTAACTGAGAGCTAAATGAATTAAGTGGTTGTTCTGAAATCAAAATTTTTGGTTCTCTAGTATAATTCTACTAAGAGCGCCGGCGTTTGTGTTATCTTTTATAAATGACTTCATAGTCATATTCCTCTAGTTGTGGGCGCCATCTAATAAGTTTCAAGTTGGAATCTTTTAAGGAGAAAAGCCATGTAATGGCTGCCGGTAAGGGCGAATATGTTTGACTGTCCAAACAATTGCCAAAAGTTCTTTTTCGGTTGTGCAATATCTAGTCTCCGTGTCGGATAATGTTCTGGAAGCGTAGCAAATTAGTTTATCAGAATTAATAGGGCATTGACTCAATATGGCGCCTAAAGCAAAATCGCTTGTGTATGCAGTTAATACGATTTAGAAAAGCCCGGGTATTGAAGGAGGTGGTGGTTTTTAAAATATCTTTACAGTGTTCAAAGCATTTTATACACTTACCTATTAACTAATTTTACGCTTCGTCCTTTTTTAGACATTTTGTTAGTGGTTTTGTACTCGTAATGTGAGTAAAATCTTTGATGAACTTTCGGTAATAACCGAGAAGTCCTAACACTCAAACATGACCGAGAAAAGTTACTTACTTCTTAAGGAATTATGATTTGTCGATTTGAATCTTTAAGTTGGCTTCTCGTAGCTTTGAAGAGACTTAATGCAAGTTCTCCATATGCTTTTGAAATGAGCTTTAAAATATTATTGTATCGTCCATATAAACAAGGCAACATTTTGCTTGAAGTTCCCTTAGGACATTATCCATAATTCGCTGAAACGTTACTGGGGCATTTTTCAGCCCAAAAGGCATTCTTATAAATTCATAATGCCCGTTGTTGACCGTGAAGGCCGTTTTGTTGCTATCCCTCGGATTGATTTCGATCTAATGAAAGTCAGATGCGAGATCTAGGGTTCTAAAGTAATTGCAACGTCCCAGCTTATCTAATATATCCGATATATTCGGGAGCGATCTCCCATAATGTTTTCATTCATTTTCCTATAGTCGACTACCATTTTCCACTTACGTTTACCAGAAGCATTTTTAGGGACTATCCAAATGGGACTACTCCTTGGTGAGTAGCTTGGTCGAATAATTCCCTGTTAGGACAGCTTCTGAATTTAGATTTAATTTCAGTTTTATGAATTTCTGGGTATCTGTCTTAAGAGTTCTTCTATATTATGGCTATGGCAGTTGGTGGGGCTTATCTCTGGTGGTATGTACTGAATATTAAAACTATTTATTTCTTGAAAGGTATTAGCTTTTTCAACTTTAAGGAGTTGTTCTAGAAAAAATGCTTGATCCTGGTTTGTTATATTTATCACTTCTGCTTGAGAATACCATTTAATTGATTTGGAAATTCCTTCTGGAATGATAAACATCTTTCCTATCTTTGTTTAGACAACAATAAATGTGTATAAATATCTCCATTGTGTACATCTACTTTCATCTATACTTTAGATGAAAAAATTTAGTTTTTAGTAAAGAGGAATAATGGAGTGTTTGGTTTCTAGAACTTTTTCCTTAAGATTTACATTGGTACTTCTAGGCCTATAAGACCATCGAAGTAGTTATGGAATTTAAAAACTAGGAACTCAAGTTTTGGGGTTGTATTAAATTCTGGATATGCTTCGAGTGTAACCGGTTTGTTAAATGTGTGTTTATAAAATATTGTATTTATTAAAATAGGCTCAATGGTTTGATATGTTTTAGGATTTGTATGTTCTGGGTTAATAAAATTTGTGGATGCTCCCGTATCTACTAAGGGTTTAAGTTTTTTTCCTGAGACATTAATATATGGTAATATATTTGAACTATGTTTGTTAATATCAATAAAACCTATTTGTTCTCCGAGGCAGGTTCTAAAAAAATTCCGTCATCGACCTCATTTGCTGCATTTATGAGTTCGTTTAAATCATTGGTTTCTTGTAGTAAAAACTGATCTAGTGCGAGGAAATCGATAGTTTCCTGATCAGGGTTCCGTTGCGGGATGGGTAATTCGTTAACGTTGTTGACCTTTCTTATAATATAATTTTGATAGGGGTTTGGCGGGTTAAAATTTGGCCTATTAGTACTTAATTGTCGAACGTTAAATCGTTGTGTATTTCTGGACTTTCCACTGGAAATGTCCATAAGTGTAAGTGGAGGTGGGAACTTATTTGCCTTTGTATGTGTGCATTTATTTTAACTTGTGTAGTGTTTTGTTGGTGGGAGTGAGGAATTGTGGAGGAATTTGGATAATTGTTTTGTTTGTAAATATTTGAAGGGATGTATACTGGTTGGTTCTTTACTATGAATTTATGTGTATTTCTTTGCATGTTAGGTGTTGTGCCTGATGGAAATGTCAGTAGAGTACCTATTGGTTTTGTATTTTATATAAAATGAGTTTTGTTCCTTAATACAGTAGCTAAATGCTTCAGGAAGATTTTCAGGTTTCAAAGCTCTCATTGTCGAGCCTAATGGTTTTCGTATCCCTGCTGGGACTGTGTTAATGTACATTTCTGTGAAGAGACATGTTTTGGCCGCAATTACGTTTGAATTACTTTCATGTATATGAACGTGTTTATTTAGCGTTGCTATTATCTTGGAATAGTATTTTTCTATACCTTCGTTATTTTGTTTGATAGTATGAAGATCTCGTATGAGAGATGTTTTATTCCGCTTGTCAGAATAATGTAATATTAGGTTTCTCCTTATTTGAGCCCAATCAAGAGGTGTACCGAACATATTCAGTACTTCATTGGCCTCACCTTTATTCTTCTTACTTTATTCCTAATTGCTCTAAGTATTATCTTTGCATATGGGGTATTGTTGATGGGCTGCATTAATTCCAGAATTTCTTCGATGTTATTAATGAAATCAAACAAAAGCCTGGGGTTTCTATCTTATTTGGGCATGTCTTGTTTATTTTAGTTTTTATTTATTTATTTATATCTTTATTAACATGCAAATAAATTACAATGCTAATATAAATTATTGAGCTTTAGCTACCAGGACTACCAGCTCGATAATAAAATTCATAATATTATGACATTTACGTACATTAATACTCGTAGTTACAATTTAATAAATAGCTTTCAGATATGGTTTTCCATTTCTATCTCACAGATTAGTTTGTTGGTTTGGTTGATGTTTTTAAGTAGATTCAGTAAGGATAATTATTTCATTTTCATTTTCGTTACAGAGATGACAGTTTGGAGGATCCGATTTTGATATTAGATGACCGTGTGTGGTGTAAGTGTGGCCCATTCGAAGCCGCAGATATATTTTGATTTTTTTCCATGAGCACTGTGTGGATTAGCATTTGGACTAATAACAGAGTAATGATGTCTATATTGCGCCCAGTCGTGATATAGTTTCACTTTCCAAAAATTATTTATTTCTTTTTTTATGTCCTTGTTGTTTGGAATATAAAACGTAGCTAATATTTCAGTTGTTGCCGATTTTGTGGCCTTATCTGCTGTTTCGTTGCCTTTTATACCAACGTGACTTGGAATCCACATGAGTTTTATTTTTTTCTGACTTCCAATAAGTTTATTGCGGATAATCTCAGGAAAAAGCGTTCTGTTGTCAATATTTAACACTGCTTCTAGTATGGAAAGGCTGTCTGAACAGATAATAGTCTTTTCCGAACCTGAGATTTCGATTGCCTTTAAAACAGCCATAGCTTCAGCTGAAAAAACTGAAGCAGTATATATCAGAAGTCCTTTTTATTATGGTACCGTATTGGGTGGAGACGGCAAAAGCTGTGCCAAGCTCATTTTTAGATCCATCGCTGAATACGAAATTAAACTTATGTTGTTTTTCGGTCTGCATTATTTCAAGGAAACTCTGCTTATACTGCTCGTTCGAAGTTGTTGTTTTTTGTAAACACTTGAGTTGGGTATTTACACAACCTTTTGGTAGATTCCAAGGTGGTTTGGCGGCAGGTCGTATAACCTTCTTCAAAATTGGGATATCCATTTGTTTTGAAAATTGTATAGCATTATAACGCGTAGATGGGGTTTTCGGAACTTTATTGCGGCTTAAGCATTGCTTAGCATCGATTAAGACAATACAATTTTCGGTTGTACTAAACTTTTGAATGAGGAGAGATGTGAGGTGTTGAACTCTTTGATCTATGGAAGGAAGACCCTCTTCAGCTAACATGTTTTTAAATAGCAGTATGGTACTGGGGTTTTATTATATTTAGTGAAGATTTTGAGTACTTTCCATAAATACTCATTCCATTTTGGCGAAAATGGTTGATCTGATGATACTTATAAGGGAATTAATGTGAACTAAACTATTCTTAGATGATAAGTACTTAATAATGTTAAGTCGGGAAGCTAAGCCTTTTTTAAGTACTCGTACAAACAATGTTCCTTAAAATTAAACTTACATTCAAATATTATTCCAAGCAAACAGAGATTATTTACATTAACTAATGTATTGTAATTCGAACATAAAGCAATATTTTTTGGGCAACTAGTTTTTCTACAGATGTGTAAAATTTTACTTTTTTGATATGGAATTTTTGAGCCGGAGTAAGAACACCAGGCTGAAATATCTGCCAGAATGTTTGAAAATGTAGAGGCAGTAGCTGTGAATTCTTTGCATTTTGTAATCAACGTTAAGTCATCTGCATACAAAAAATGCTCCAAGTTTTTACCTTTTTTATAATTTCGCTAAGATCATTAAAAGCTATAATGAAAAGCACAACTGAAAGAGGAGATCCTTGAGGAATTCCGTTTTCAAGATTTTTTACAGGGGAATACACATGACTTAATTGTATTCGGAATTGTCTGTTACTTAGGAAGGATTTAATAAAATTATAAATTTTTGGCCCGATTTTCCATTCAGCTAGTTTTTTAAAGACAATATGGATTCCAATTCTATCAAAGGCTTTTTCGAAATCTATGGGTAGTATTGAAACACGATTTTTCGAAGATAGTGCAGATGCAACGAAGTAGTCAAAATGCAGTAAAGCATCGATTGTAGAATGCTTGTGTTTAAATGCCACTTGGTTTGGACTAAGATTTTTTTATCAAGGAACCAAAATAGTCTTTTTGCAAGAATTTTCTCAAGTATTTTGCCAGCGCATGGTAGCAATGATATGGGACGATAACCACTTATTTCGGAAGTGCTTTTGTTTTCTTTTGGAATAGGTATGACGCTGGCTATTTTCCATACTTGAGGGATGATCCCGATGTTAAAGATTTCATTGTACAAACATAGAAACCTTTTTTTCAAGTCCATTGGTGAATTTTTTAGCATTGTGTAAGAGATCCTATCGAAGCCAGGGGTTTTCCCTTTTGCGGAGCGAAGACAGCTTTCTAGTTCTATTGAATCGATATGAAGCTCGATGGATTTGGCTGTTAAATGAGTTTCATTAGTCAGGGTCGTCTTATTAATGGATTCTTGTTTATGGGTAATGATTTCGGGGGTAACGTTTTTGTCCTCAGAATATAGTGACCAAGTTTGAGCAAACAGCTCTGCAATTTCATGGGGGCACGTTAGGTTTTGAGATGAAGTCTTTATAGTTTTCGCCATAAGGCTGTTATAGTTGCTAATGACTTTACATCCGCCCAGAGCTTTTTAGAGCTGAAATTGGGGTTTATGTTTTCTGTAAATTTTTGGAAGCATGAAGTTTTAGCAGTTTTTGCAGCTTTCCTAAAAATTGCATTGGCTTTGCGAAAGGCTATGAGATTGGGATCTGCTGGATATTTTTTTAACTTTTTCTAGGCAATTTGTTTGATTTCTCTGAGCTCTGCAATCTCCTTATTCCACCAAGGGACCTTGTTTTGTTTGTTTGGTTTGTAATGCGTTTGAGGGATAGCTATATTTGCTGCAAAGCGGATGGATTTTTGGAGAGTGGCAGTTTCTTTGTTTATGTTTTGCGATGGGTTCTTGCCAGATAGAAAGTTTGAAACTTCAGACTGAAATAAAGCCCAGTTAGCCCTATCTGTTTGAAATTTTGGTCGGCATTTTATATGAGTGGTCTAACTGCAAAACTCACATTCTCCACTTTCGATAACTTTTGGCAAATTGCAAAAAACTTATAAAACCTTTCTTTAGCTAAATTGTTTAAATTTTTATTTTTCAATTGTTTATATTGACGCATATTAAGGTCTATGAGGAAAGAATAAGAAACAACTTATCAGGAAAATCAAGCTTTTAAACTATAAATTTTGGAGAATGTGAGAATGTGAGAAAGGAGAATGTCAGTTTTGCAGTTAGACCACTCATATTTAGTTGCGGAGTTTCGAATATCAATGTAGTCACTATTGGGAAGTGATCACTGCCATGCAAATCAGGCAGCCTTGACCAGGAGGAGTTGGCGCAGAGTTGAGGTGATATAAACGTTTAATCTATATGCGTGAGTGTACTATGTGTAGAGAAGTGCGTAGGTTGCCCGTCATTTAAGAGAACAAGGTTTGAGCTATATAGGAAGTCTTCTACTATCCTGCCGCGGCTATTGTGAGAAGGTGAACCCCATAATGGATTCCATGAATTGAAGTCCCCAATGACGATAACTGTAGTTTGGAAGCCATTAATAATGTCTTCCAAGTCAAAAGCATTAAATATTTGATCTGGATGAATATAGACTGAGATTATTATTATTTTGAATTTAAGTCCAGATGTTGAAGCGCCCAGGTTTACTGTTGAGCGATTCAAATCCGTGACTGCAGAGTCAGTTCGGGGTGAATCATTGTTACTTTTATGTGTTATCATCGTCTATTTCTAGAGCGGACGTATGCTTAATTGTGTTAGGTGGTTGAGTATGAGTAGATGTGGAATGTGCGTTTGTTTGAGGCAGTTTAGTGCCTATTGGGGCAGAGAGACTTGCATTTTTTGTTTGAGTTATTGTAGAAGAATATGAAGTGAAAGGGAGCTATGAAAAATTTGGGTGTATTTTAGTGAGTGTAGTGTTTGAGTGGTTTGAAGATGATTCGGAGTTTTCTGAGAGGTTTGATGGTTTGATGTTAGTGAGTGAATTGAGGGTAACGTTTTTATTGCTTTGTGTGATTGATGGTAAGTGTTTTTTGTTTTGGGTGTTTTCGATTGGTAAGGCTTGAGTAAGAGTAGATGGGGTTTTATTGAAGGCTGTTAACTGTTCTATGGTCGCGGGGTGGGGGAGACTTGAAGAAGTTGAGTTGGACTCGAGAGATGAATTTGTTTTTACTGTTGGTGAAGATTTATCTAGTGTCTTTTGAGTAGGTTTTACTTGCGATGAACTGTTCAATACCGAGTCGTAAGAAGAAGAGAGAGTTGTCGAAGGATTTTGTTCATTGTAAATTTATTTTGCAATAACCACACTGCATTTTTTGACAGTTTTAATTTTTAGTATTTCTTTAGCCTGCAAGTAACGTGGGCATTGTCTCGAAGATAATGGGTGTGGTTCAGCGCAATTAGCACATAAAAGTCATGTACAATTGCCAGCTGAGTGAGGCGGCAAATTGCAGGTGACACAAGGTGACACCATTTAGAAGTGTACCCTAGCAACTGGCAGTTACGGCAGCGCATCGGGTTGGGGAAGTATTCTTCGACTTTTACGTGGTACCAACCAATATTGAGTGAGGTGGGAGGTCAGAAGAGGTCAAAAGTAAACAAGACCAGGCCTGTACAAATCACAGTCGGATTGCCTTCTTTATTTAATGATAGCTTTGTGAATTTATATACACTTGTAACACCTTGTGCTTTCATTTTCTGAACAATTTCCTCTTCTGGTACATTAGTGAGACAGGGGGAATAGGCTGTACCTTTGGATTGATTGAGGTTTGCATGAAGTGCAACAATTATTGGGCAGAGATTGGAAAGCATTTTTTTTTTTATTATAACAGATCGGCTATTTTTTTTTTGATTTTGCTAAGATTAACAAATTGCCATCGCGCAGTTAAGTTATGCACTCATATCCAGTGCTTATACTATCAATTGCTTTTTTTAACAGAAACACGCTGAAGGATGTTAATTTAGTATCTTTGTCTAAAGGAGAGATAACAATGAATTTGGGGTTCGAAGAGTTCGAACTAATTGTTAGTGATGTATTTAAATCCAAAGGTGACAAATTGGTCGACTTTCTTTTTTTAATAGCTCTCGGCTCGGTAAGTGACTCTAAATCGAGAATCTCGAACTGGCCACTCGATTGAACGCGTGGCCTAGGGGCCATAATTTTAAAGAAATAGAACTTACTTATTAATTAAGTCTTCCACTCACTAACAAAATCACAGAAAGAAAAAATACATTTTTAGCGAAAGAAATGCGCTACAAAGTTACGAGGTAAACCGTATACTACTGACGAAATATGTCAAACCACATAGGAGATATCTAACCGGCCTGAAGGTTACTCGGTAACTGCCTCTTGTTTATTTAACTTAGATTTGTTTGATTAAATTGGTCTACGCCTAAATCACTATTAAAGATATTGCCAGAGGCTCCGTTTACAGTGGCGCTTCCAATGGCGATATTTAGATTTTCTTCATGAGAGGGTAGTGAAATTAAAATGGTTTTCAAGTTTTCTAAACTCATCTCCTCCCCACTACTTTCGTTTAAATGTGAAAAATAAGGTTTTATTTCTACAGGCTTACGCTTCCTAAAATTCTTTCAATTTCTAATTATTAATTTTTTTTTTGATACGTCTATTCACTATTAATTTAATTTTTGCTTTTCTTTTTAAAGGTTAAAAAGGGATTAGGGGTATAAAGGAGATAAGTGACTGTAAAATATACGTTCATTGACTTACATGCAAACAGTGTTCAGTTCAGTTTTTATGCATTTTTATTTCTTAACTTAAATTACTCTTATATGCTAAACAAAAACACTTAAAAATTAGTTTAAATTACTTACAAATAACTTATTCTAACTTACTGGCCCCATGCGGGCACTCTAAGTTAAACTTAACACTTCAACTATGTCTTTCGACGAATCTCACAGTCTACTTTTATTTCCATTTTTACATTTATTAATACTAAAACTAAGAAAATAAATTTTAATCAAAAAACTTAGTATATGGACACTTTTTAATTTTTTATAAAACATAAAACTAAAAGCCTACAAACTACCTAAAAATAAATCTTAAGTAGGTTAATTACATCTAACACAAACATAGACATACATAAATATATACATACATAATATGTATATACATAATATATAAATACATGTATATATATATTTATTTTTTTTTTTCGTTTTCATATATTTTATTTTTCTTAAAATCTAACTTAAACCTACATAAAACTATGTAAGCCGGCCATGGCTAAAAAAAAAACAAAAACAAAATTGGGCTGGCCCACTTTTCTTCACATGAAGCTACATATCACTGAAGGAGTTCGACGACGAAGCATCCTCCCCTTCAACAAGCCACCAAAAGTTTTGGTGCTGCTGAGCAACATCCCTCATGTCGAGACACCCTACCGACCTACTGAACCGAAGACGCTCCGCACTGCCATGTGCGACGTCTTTGCCGTAGTTGAGTCGCCTGTCCGCAGCTGTTCGAGCAACATGGTAGATTAGCGGCACCGCCAATCTGTCCTGGATCAGACCCTTGCTATGATAGAAGAACGCTTCTGGAGGAATAAAGCCGTCAAAGCGAACTCTCTCGTGATACATATAATTAAGGTAGTAAGCCCCGGAGATCAGGTTGTTTGATGAGGCCATTGCTCTTGCAACGTGCCCTCGAATCAACTTAATGACGAAATTGTCCACTCTTATTAGGTTCGCCCTATTGTATAAGACCTCATTAGGATAGAACTTTATGTACTCAGACTCTGGTGTTCTGTATAAGCGAAGACAAGTCCTAAGACAGGCCCTCTTAAACACCCGAATCTTTTCCAATAAGCTTGCTCTCACGTTGAACCGCACGGGACATCCAAATACAAGCATGGGCCTGATAAGGCTGTTATAAAACAGTCTCTTTGTAAGGGCAAAAGCACCTTTAGCTCTGGCCAGAGCAACATCTATATGTTTGTTAAAATATAGAAATTGATCTAGCCAGATTCCAAGGTATCTATATACATTTCGACAATCAAGTGGCTGCCCGTGCTGTCTCATGATCGAGAACTTTCGCCAATTCTTTCTGGTGTCCCTAGAGGCCTCAGACAAAGGCGTCCTAAGCAGAATGGTTTTCGACTTCTGAAAATTGATTTTCAACTTCCAGTCATCGCAATATCGCTTAATTTTGTCGAAGTCATGCTGCAAAAGTATATTAATGAACTCATGAACCTATCAGATCACTCGTGTAAATGTTGAACAGGATCGGCGAATTTACCGCACCTTGTTGCAGACCGTTTTTAATGTTAAATGTTCCAGCAGAAGTCACATCGCCATTCTTCACGATGAACTGTCTAATGGAGAGCATATCGAAAAGAATATACAGCAGTGGTTTAATAATGCCCAACCTGTCCAGCTTGAAAAAGAGTCCTTCTAACCATACGGTATCGAAGGCTTTCTCCAAGTCGATCAGGCAGGCACCAGTGCAGTGATTCTTGGCTTTGTTCCATTGGATATCAGAAACCAGTTTCGATGCAGCATGAATGATATCATGCCCCGCCTTGAAACCGAATTGATTATCCGGAACTATATGTTTGTCCCCAACCCACTTAGTCAGGACTCTATTCATCATGTTACATTTGAATGAAAGATTTTTTCACTGGTTTGTACTTTGGACTATTGGGTTTGAATATGTTTTATGTATATAAGAGACCCCCCCACGCCCCGCTTTCCAACACCCGTTTGACAAAATATTGTTGAGTTGCGTTAATATAATGAATGAATTAATGCAATTATTGGATGGTTGAAATCATTCAGTTACTAACTATTGATAGTCGAATCTATTCGATAGTTGGTGTTTGGTAGTCTATTGTACATCACTACGCACGTAAATGGCGAGACCGCGGTGAGAGAAGAATAATGGCACTAGTTTGTAAGTGGGTAGCTTCTGATCTGAGTGATCTAATATGTATGGGCGGGGATCTACCTACGTTTCACTAAGTACCAAAACAGTTGGCCTTTATTTACAGATATCGACGTATACAAACAAGTGATTACTAAGCCCACATATGTTTGATACATCCACTCTGAATTCCCGAGCCAATATAATTCACAAATATAAAAAACGAAAACACCGACGATACTAAGCACAACTGTCAAATAAGAATTCAAAAGCTGATATACCGAATCAAATTGTTTTAGGTATGTGCTAAGCCCTTACAAAAGTATGAAACAGTACACCAACAAAATTCATACCCACAAACCGCTATCCATCGGTTACTACATACATACAATACATAATAAGTTAGGGCAGTAAGATGGAAATGCCCAACATACTCGTTACTTAATGAAACTTCTTTTATAATAGGTTTTCCACCACTTACTCGTACTGCACATTGAGTTTATATGAAAAGAAAAAAAAAACATATAAACAATTATCGAGATAATTACTCCTTAAAAAACAATCAACTTGTTTAATATATTCTCGTACATACTGTTCTCAGAAAAGGCTTAAATAATCTGAATGAAAATACATGAAGGGTCTACATGTATTTCAATGTTCATGAAAGGTGATATTAGATGATTAACAGAACTGAACATTTAGCGAAATGTTAGGTCACAATGTGTTAACTTTGCGAATTTTGATTACAGAATAACAAATATAACTATTTTTTAATAAATTGATTTCAACAAATCCTTAGAGTCTATCATTTCTCTCACTGTCCCCAAAATTTGTCAGCCATAAACATTTATGGTCGTGTAGACGAACGAATCCACTTATTTTATTGAAAGCTATTTGTTTGGGTAATGGGATCACATTATCAATGTTAACATGCCAGTTACTGCCTCATCGACTACTCCATAAACCAAAAATGACCCCAATGACAACATCATTTCGACTCACTGCACGACTACCCGATGGATCAATCACTAAGTTATATATACTTTACATCAATTTGCTGACTGTTCCTCCACTTTCTTCAAAAATATTTTGTTATTAGTTGATAACCACAAGATATAAATAATTTGCTAGTTCAATACAGTCTGTACTGCACAAGGCGAAATTATGACTTTAGACAATCAATTAGATTGTTTAGTCGAGGGATTTCTTTAAATATTATATTTTGATATTTGGTTAGATCATCTACACTCTCTATCTAAATACATGGATAGCGTTTTGTACTTCAGACCGATTTTCTATGATTGTCATTTGGTCTTACAATTTCTTGTGAATTCATGTTTCGTAGTTGCGAAGAGTGATCGATAGCAATTTAATGGAGCATCTAATTCCACAAGAGATATCTCTGAAACCTACATATATTGTTTTGTAAAGTAGACATATGGGGATTATTTATGGAACACAATATATTTCAAATTACCGCAGCGCCGTTCGTTCTCGGATTGGATCCTGGAAAACATGCATGCTGATGTTGAATTTTGCAAGAGAATCGTGTTTTTGGATGAGGCCCATTTCTACATTGGCGGCTATGTTAACAAGCAAAATGGCCACAAAATTGGCACCACGATTCCACGAGTGAATCAGAAGATGTCAATTCACCCAGAACTAGTAAGTTTGGTGCGGTTTACGGACCGGAGGTGTCATACAGCCGCACTTTTCAAAAATGAAGACAGAAAAGGCGGTACGGATAATGGAGCTCGTTACCGAGACATAATAAACAATTTTTTATGGCAGGAGCTGTCTGGGTTGTGGATACGGACAACCTCTGCTTTTAACAGGACGGTGATACGTGCAATATAAGTCGCGAAACAATAGAGTTATTGCGCGCGAAGTTTCTTGGCCGGATATCCGCGTTACGGAGTCACTCATTTCTTACTTTGTGGCTATGTTAAAAGGTCTACGCCAACTGTCCGTAAAGAATTTCAACTCTGAAAGCGAACATTGAAGTTACCATCACCAAGATAGAGCCCCAATTATATGAAAAAGTGATTGAAAATTTCGGAAAAAGGATGCGAGGCTGCAAGGAGAGCCGAGTCGGTCATTTGAAAGATATTGTGTTCCATAAATAATCCTCATGTACTTATAAAGCAATAAAGGTTTCCCAGATATCTCAACAATTGTTCATTTCATTGGAAAAACAAATCCTACACCTCTTGTGGAAACACCCATTAAAATATAAAGCAGAGACTGGATGAAAACATAATCAAAGTATGGCAGAAAATATTAATGCAATGGTGCGACAACTGCAGGAAGGGGATCTGCACGACGATTTACAGGGAAATTGTTGAATGCCCTATAACTTGGATTGGGCTAACATTGTAACAATCAAATTCAAATCGTAGTACTTGCCCTACCGCCATGTTAACAGAATGAGTTGCATAAAATGGCAACTACGTGCGTGACCAGTATCATAATTCTGGACTACGTCATCATAGGGCTCATAACGTTATACCGAAGAGAAAAGACCAGTGTCGCGAAACAGCTGAGATAATGACGAATTCACTTTAGAGGACCATGGCAAACAATTTGCTGGTCAGTGAGTAGAATATGCGGACCATTAGTTAAGCGCGTGCAGACGAAGAACTAGCGGCGATCATAAAATGCTACAAAGAAGATTTAACAGACATCCGAAAGGTGCGATATTATGGACTGGATAAACTGTGATATCTGTAATATTATGGAGAACGTAAGAGACAATGGTCGCAACAATTTGGCGTCACAGAAAGACTCTCTAGAACAAGTCTTGAGTTTTAGGCTCAAGGGTAAAGGGTAAATTCGCCAACATAATCCTAATAAACGGTAATGCCCCTGTAAAGGAGAAGAAAGACCTTATCAAAGACTGTTTCTACGAGCCCCTTGATAAAACTTATGAGCGATTCCTAAAATACGACAACAAAATCGTTCTTGGCTAGGCAAAAAAGGCATCTTTGGTAATACGGTCGGGAATGGCAACGTATGATAAGCTCGTTAAATTCCAATATTAAAAGCAAAAATAATTGGGGGTGGAATTTAATGATTTAGTGCTTTCAAAACACAATGCTGTCTGCTGTGCTTAAAGCGAAACATTCAGCCATTATCCCTGGATGGCACTTCCATTGTTGAAACCGAAAAACTTGTCACTCCCTGTATGTGTGTTAATGAAAACTTACGCTTTAATGACCACATATTCGATGTTGCCAAAAATGCTTCGAAATATCTATTCTTCCTCAAGCGATGTAAGAAATATTTTTCCCCTACTGATCTTTGTACTTGCTAGATAGGATTCAAGAGCGATGCTAATACTGCATAGTAAATTGATACCCTTGAACCCCGACGTAGTGTCTCTTCCCTTGTTCTACCGCTATTTTAACCACCAGTGCTCTGCCGAAATTGCCAGTAGCATTCCGCCCCTTCAACCCAAAACAGCGGATGTACAGAGCGGCTCTGTACAAAAAACCACAAGCATCCGCGAGCTCTACGAGCGAAAAATTTAGGAAGAACATAGAAGTTCAGAAGTTTTACTAACAAATAAAACGAATATGGCAAATCTGTAAAGCCTGAACAGAAATGTGCAAGGATGGAGAAAGAAACCTCATAGTAGAACCATAGCCGATACTGGGAATCTGGAAAGATTATTTCTGAAGACTGTTAAAAACTGATGAGGTACAACTTCACACCGTTAGGTGGATTCATTCTATCTGAATGAATTCTATTTCCGACCACACGACCATGGTAAAATCAGGACAGTAATTTTTCGACTCAGGTCTAACAAAGCTGCTGGATACGATTGATAGTAGTGACGCGTGGGCAAACCTTCAAATTACTGCGGATCTGCCTTGCTTTTTTAGGGCCTCGGGGATATTGCATGCAATCATTGTGATGATTGAAACTTGGTTTATGTGTCGTATCCATTAACCCAAGACTCAGTGCCACTTAAGAATACCCAAATCTTAAATAAAATTTAATGCAGGAACGATGTTCAACGTTTTTTTTATTCTCTCCCAAAATAACCTTCGACGGCTTTAACTTACACGGCTTTAACTTCAACACTGTGGCACTGACTGAGTGCTACTACAATGTGATCCAATGTGATCGTGAAAAGACATCAGAATTGTGACATGTGGCAAATCGTGGCAAATTGCCACATCACACACAACTCATTTTGTGTGAATCAATATCACCCAATTTTTTCCTATGGCGATATTGGTAGGTAAAATTGTATATCAACAAACCAATGAATGTAGACAAAATTCGAACAGAAATTGCGAAATATCATCAGATATGAAGGATAGGATTGAAGGAGCTGACACATAATCAATGGATACAATAAAAGTTGAAAATTATGTCTCATTAATGGTTGTTAAAAAAAAGTCACCTTTTCTGATATTAAACACAAAAATGTACGAGTACATATGTGTTGGTACACCAATCAGAAATATAGTCGAAAACGTCTTTTACTCATTTAGTAACTATATTTCTTCAAAATAATTAAACAGAATCCGACCAGATTTTGCCTTTTGTATAGACTGAACATTGGGAATTAATTTGAATATGTTATTACGATAAGATGTAAATTATTGTGGCTATCAAGTCAAAGAAGGAAACAATAATTTGCTTAACATCTTTGGCAGTCCTTGAATATTCGACAAAATTGTCTCGGCTTAATAAGCCGAAAAAGTCTTTTTTGGGTAAATTTTGTTTAAATACATTGCCGGTCTAGTTGGTTTTCACATTTCATTGGAAAAAGCATACAGTGCTTAAATACGTGTCCCGAAAACTATTTATTGTAACCTACTCGTATGTATTTCAAAGCAACATTTGTTTAAAAAACTGAAAAATAAACAATAAGTGCAAAAATATGCTGACAAATGTTGCTAATCACTTGAATTCTACTCTTATCCTTTTGCAACTGCAAAAATTCTACGAAAATCTAACAAATCCTAAACGTAAACCTTGTACTGACTTGAAATACTCGTAGCAAAAGCAAACTACAATTTTGAATTTACATTTTATTACTGCAAATTACGACCCGAAACCTGGATGCACGAAAACCATTCACGTTGCATAAATAGCGGTTGGTCACGTTTACCAAATATTTGTGTTAATCAAATTCCAGTGGGATATTGCTTTGTGCATCGAGGTGCTTCCACGGAGCAAGGATTTCTATTTATTGCTTAGTTGATGCTATAGGTATCACTGTATTTTGTCCAGTAAGGAAAATGATTTAAGTTTATGCAGTTGTATATTTGTGTGTGTTTTATATTCAATCAATTAGGTACGTGACTTAATTGCATTTGTGTTAGAAGTTAGATTGTAAAATTAACCCTTAGGTTGTGACTGGGGAATTTCAGATTTAAGGATTTCAATTAAATGTGGATGATAAATTAGGAATTCCTTTCTAAGCATATTTGAAATTGGAAAGCAAATGAATGATCGTTATACTGGAAAAAAATCAATGTATTCAATTTGCGTTTCTTATCCAAAATTAAATACAAAATGGGATTACTCTGAAGGTTTTTTATCTAGATAAAAAAGGACTGATACAAGATAGGCTAGCCGTGCCGCCTCTCTTTCACACTGCTCGAACAGCTGCGGACAGGCGACTCAACTACGACGGACACGTCGCACAAAGCCCGTGTGGAGCGTTTCCGGTTCAGAAGGGCGGTAGAGAGTCGCGACATGAGGGATGTTACTCGGCAGCATCAACAATTTTGGTGGCTTGTTGAAGGAGTATTCTTCGCGAATACAAATAAAATTAGCTTCATTAGGAAGCAAAGTCGATCAGTCCAGTTGTTTAATCGTGGCCGACTTACATAGTATTATGTAAGTTTAAGATAGCTTTACAAAAAAAATTTATAAAAATTACAAAAAAAATAATAAAAGTAAAAAACACCAACAAAAATAAAAAGAAAAAACATTATATATATATATATATAAAAGAACAAAAGAGATTTCTGCAACTTTTGGTAAGGAAAGCGCATAGCTACATACCAAAAAAATCATGATGTATATCGTAAAATAAACTAGGTTAAGTAGATAATGTAGGTTAAGATTTATTTTTATAGATCGTATTTATAGATAATAGATCGTAAGTTTTAGTTTTCAATTTCTATATTATAACAAAAGTGTCCCTGTAATAAGTTTTTTCTTGACGAAAATCGTTTCCTTTAATTTTAGATTTTAGTGAATAAATTGCTCTAACTATGTCACTAGTAACATCAAGAGACATAATGTAAGTAATAGGTTTAATTTAGAGTGCGCCCACGGGGCAATGATTAGATAATTTAAGTTATTTAAGCCTTTTAAGCGTTTTTTTTATATTGCATGTAAGAATTACGAACTGTACTCATTAAAATGCATTTAAAGTCAAATGAAATGATTGGCCTTGGAATCAACTTAATAACGAAATTGTCCACAGTTATTAGGTTCGCCTTATTTTATTTATTTATTTATTTATTTTCAAGGGATCGATACAAATGAATTTGTAAAGTCCGGGATTTTACGCCGGGGTACTATGCCCATGTGGCCTTTGTCAACAGCACGCGGTGTACCGCGTTCCCATGTGGTCCCACATCTAGATGTTTACCGCGCCCACACTGCTCGATTTCGGTAATCTAGTGGGAACCAATGCTTTCAATGTGGCGAGGCAATTGACTCGCCTTATTTTATAAGACTTAGGATAGAATTTTATGTACCCCGATTCTGGTGTTCTGTACAAGCAAAGCCAAGTCCTTAGGCAGGCTCTCTCACGCACGCGAATCTTTTAAATTGGTCTTGCTCTCTCCTTGAAGCACACGGGACATCCAAATACAACCATAGACCAGATAAGGGCCATGTAGCAGACTACCTTTACCTGCACATCGACTTGGCTGCAAAAAAACAGTCTCTTTGTAAGAGCAAAAGCACCTTTTTTCAGTCGTTCATAGACCTCCGTGAGGAATAGACGTGTGTTTCGACTTTTACTAGAGTGAAAAATATAGCGATTTCGTAGTAAACATAATTGGTTGCAGTTTTGCTAATTCAGGCGGTACTCAAGCAGTTAGCGGCGTCGATCGTCAAATCATGAGACGCTGGTTCGATCCCGGTCTAAGTTTGAGACTTTTTTTTTTGTTTTTCTTAAATTCTGTAAATATATTGTACATACATCGTGTTATCAAAAGGAGGAGGACGTTATCAACCACTCCTAACTTAAAAAAACTAAAACTGGGTACTGCTTTGGTAGCTGAAACAGCAAAAACAACACAACAAAATAGAAAACAATCAGATGATGCGTCGATGTACATCTCTGATGATGTGTATTATAAGGGAGGCAACAACAACTTTGCCTCTCTAGCGGCATCTGAGTCCGAAAATGAGGATGAAGAATTAAGAGACCTTACCAGCAGCATTCAAAAGCTTAAGGAAGAAGTGCTTGCAATTAAGCACAGACAAACTGCACGCAGGCAGAGGGAGCAACTAGAAGTATAAAGCTCCCAACAAGGGCAGAAACAACAAAACCAGCAGCAGCAGAAACAACAACTGCATCAGCAGAAACAACAGCAGCAGCAGAAACAGCAACAGCTGCAAAAAAAATAACAGCTGAAACTACTGCAGCTGAAAAAACAGCAGCAGCAACAACAACAGCCGCAGCAGCAACAACAAAAGCAACAGCAGCAACAACAACAGCAGCAGCAGAAGAAGAAGAAGGAGAAGGTGGCTCCTATCAACACCTATAAATTAGAGGTAAATGCAAACAAGGACTTGTGTAAGTCGGTCATTGGTAATAATTTTAATATTAAGCGATTGGGGAACGATCGCCATGCTGTAATAGAGTGGAGGGCTACGCGAAAATGAAAGAGCTCCTAAAAGAAACAGCGACGGAGCACTACTCATTCACGCCGAAGTGTGAAAAGCGGCAGTCGATGCTACTGAAGGGGTTGGAACCGTCTTCTTATTCTGAGATCCTGGCACTACTCAAAGAGAAGGAGTGCGAAGGACTCAAGTTTGTGGGGGAAAAGCCGTTTACCACAGCTAGAATCAGGCAGGACAAACGGAGTCTGCTGTTCTTCGTGATGCAGCTCAGTCCCGAAAGCCGTCTGGATAGTCTAAGGGGTATCAATATCCTAGACTACCAGGTGGTTCACTGGGAAAAACTAAAAAGGAGCGAAGGCGTTATACAATGCGTTCGCTGCCAGAGGTTCGGGCACGCAGCGTCGAACAGCCAAATGCAGCCTCGATGCGTGAAGTGCGCTAAGAACCACAATTCCGAGGAGTATGCTCTGGGTGTTGACGGAGCATCTGATAGGTCGCAGCTCTCGTACGTGTTATGTGGAAACGTGGGACACACCGCAAACTATCGGGGTTGTCCTAAGTTCGCTGACATTAAGAAAGCAAAACTGGCTCGGCAGCAAAAGGTTAAGGTCAAACGTTCACCTGTTAGGTTTCAAATACCAGCCGTCACGTCCCAAACTTACTCGCAAATGGCGTCAGGCAGGGGTGTACGGTACAGCAAGCAACTGTTGCTTCTCAGGCGCCAATGCCGAGAACAACGGAAGCTGCACCTAACATGCTGGCCATCTTGCTCGCACTCCAAGGGCAGATGGCTCAGCTGCAACAGCAGGTACAAGAACAGTCCAAGCGGGTGGACCAGATCTATTCGCTGCTGCCGGGCCTAAAGCAACACATGTCGTAATGGGTACGCACATGAAGGCGCTTGCGGTGAATGGTAATTCACTGATTAAGATCGAACGAAGAGCCGCAATGTATAAATTGCTACAAGACCAAATTCCTGATGTGCTTTTCGCTAGCGAAACCAAGTTAACCGATAAGCACAAACTGGAGTACAATAAATATATTGTTAGAAGAAGAAATCGGCCCAGATCCGAACGTGGAGGCGGTGTCACGATCTTCATTAAAGAAGGTATAAAATTTCACAGAGTGTTGCGCAGGTTCCGGTTGTTGGAGGCAGTCGTCATTTACATCCCGCTCCGCAGTGGAAAGCGGCTGTGCTTGAGCTATGTTTATGCACCTGATGCTTCACAATCCACTTTATTCATTACAGAGCTCGACACGCTTTTTCGACTTCTGAGGGTGGAATCGGGGGAGAATTATTTTATAATCGGCGGGGATTTCAACGCTAAACACAGAGATTGGGGAAATAATTTGCCAAATACTAGAGGGAACCTACTACGATTGGTGGGGTCAGCACGATGTCGCGTACAGACTCGGTCTTAAAGCGATGGATAACCCGTCGTTTCCCAGAGGCGGCTCTTATTTGGATCTACTGCTGTACGACGAACGTATACGACTGACAGGTACGAACTTACAAACGCTAAACAGTCTTCGCACATTCGTGTATGACAGCGACCATTGCGGTTTTAGCACCGAAATTACAGTTCCCAACGAAATTGCGGAATTGGAGGAGTTTGTCCAAAGATATTCTTACAACTACAGTAAGACTCGTTGGATACGCTTCTCCGTAACCTTGACAAGAGCTTTCTCCTCGAACACGCTCCACCCATCGTCCAATAGGAATTTGTCAAACGAGGAGATCGACAATTACCTAAAACAAATGGACGAGACAATTAAACAAACTATGGACACTACAAGACCGCGGTATCGACGTACGACTAACGAAGACCTGTTCCGCAATCCTGCTATTGACGTACTGCACCGACAGAAAAGTAGACTTCTGACAAGACTCAAAAACTTGTATAGACAGTTAACTGACAGACAAAACCCGGAGATAAGGACACTGAAGTCGTTGATTAAAAATATTCGAACCCTAATTAAAGAGAATTACAGAATTACTCTAAGTTTGTATTGGAACAACAAGGTTCGGGCTGTAAACATCAGCAACCCGAATATGTTCCTGCAAATAAATAAACCATTTCGGGGAAAAAATCAAAACGACCTTCAGTGCCTTAAAATAGCCCGGACTACAGACAACGAACGGTTACTGATAATAGCAGGCATTGATGCAAATGAGGCCGCTGATGATGACGACTTCTTTGTGATCGAGGATCCGCAGGAGAAAGTTGAGCCCATAGAGGCGACTTTCCAGGAAGTATACAAGGCCACTGACACCATTGGCCCTAATTCCGACCTGGACAATCGCGTCTTGGTACACGACTTCTACATTCGAAATGAAGTAGAGAACTTGCGATCCGAGCGCTCTGGTATTCCGATGGTATTCCGAACATCGTGCTTCGACATCTTCCTCTAGAAGCGGTGGACATTTACACTACCCTGTTTAACAATGCAATTAATAATGCACATTATCCAGCGCATTTGAAAACGGCGGTGGTTCAACCTATCCCCAAAAAGAAGAAGGATGTATCCAATCCAGCGAATCTCCAGTCGATAAGTCTCCTTCCGAATATCAGTAAGGTTTTTGAAAAGGTAATCAATAGAGCTCTGACTAGGTGGGTTGAGGACAAACATATAGTTCCGGATAATCAATTCGGTTTTAAGGCGGGACATGATATCTCACATGCCGCGTTTAAACTGGTGTCCGATATCCAATGGATTAAAGGCAAAAAACAATGTACTGGTGCCTGCCTTGTTGACTTGGAGAAGGCCTTCGACACTGTATGGTTAGAGGGTCTTTTCTATAAGCTGACTAGGCTGGGGATGAGTAAACCACTCTTGTACATTCTTTATAATATGCTAACCAACAGACAGTTCATCGTGAAAAATGGTGATGTGACTTCTGTTTTAAATATTTCAAATTAAAAATGGTCTTCAGCAAGGCCCGGTCAATTCGCCGATCCTGTTCAACATTTATACAAACGACTTGATAAGTTCACTTCCCCATACTATTTCGTACGCAGACGATTTGATAGCGTACGGAACAGGCCCAAAAATCGAGGTCATTAATACTGTTTTGTAGCGTGACTTCGATAAGATAAGACGATTTTGCGATGACTGGAAGTTGAAAATCAACTTTGGTAATGAAACTTGCTAAATACATAAATCAAAGTTAGTTAAAAGACAAGCTTAACATACTGCTTCAAAATTAAAAAAAGAAAAAAAAATATTTCACTCGATTTGATTTAATTAAAGAATTAATCACGCATTTAGATATGCTATAATCATAATTCCCTTAATATGTACATTAATTCCATGCAAATTTAATAGTCATTTTCAACATTACGTTCAACTCAATTTCACATACTATTCAAATTCACTACATTCTCAAGTAAACAACCTTCACTAAGCATTAGAAGAGTCATAAACCTAATCAACGCCGACAGCTTTGGTTCATCGGTAAACAAGCTAATAAATCTAACCAGATCGCCATGGAGCCTACGCCACAAAATCTGATTGGTTCACATTCGTTGTTTCGATACAATTTAGCAGCAGCAACTCTAATTCGATTCCCAAAAATTAAGCAGGCATATCCATTTGCTGGATAAACTAATAGTATTGCATAGAAAACAACCCACCATCGGCAAAGTACAGATACTCGTAATTTGCATTTGGTCATGCCGACAATTAACATTTATTTCAGTTTCCGATGCATTTAGCAAAACTTCGAGATTGCTACATGCCTTAGTGTTTAGGCGAATGGAGCATACTTAGATTTTAGTATATGGATGCTGGTGAAAGGCGTTGACAACGGTACCATGGTACAGTTTCCACGAAATAATTACCCGCACAAGCAGAGCTTCGCTTGCACTTTATAGCAATGATAAATGATTGTCTGTCCCATAATAAACTAGAAAAGGGAAAGCTAATGGTTTGAGCATCCTAATGTGATGGACTATAAAATCTAGTTTTATCGCATTAGGAATAGTGCTTTTTAAGCTAACAAGAGGTATTTGTTAAATTGGCGGTCGCTGTCGACAGTTTCGAATTGAAACAGTACAGTATATTTGACAAAATAAGAAACTGTGCAAGTTCCAGATTTTATCGTATTATTTACTCGTAAAGTAAACGTGTTCATCTAGTTTTATCTTATAAGTACAAATATCAAAATTTCCTCAAATTGTTTTAGAATTGATTGCAAAAAAAAGACGTTCAATTTTCCTTAACGTTATAATTATTACTTTCAAAAACAAGACCAATGACTGTCACCTTTAGCCTTGGTGACCGAATGGTTTGGTGGTTGCTACAAAATTGCCATCTTATCCTTTGCATGCATTTCACCAAGGCGCCAGCAAAATGCCACTTGCCAAAATCAGTATTTTCTTCTAGTCACCAAAGATCAATACAGTTACTGTTTTGGCGATTGTGTGCTACTGCAACGGTGCACCGCGGTGGTGACAATAGCAGAACGCAAAGAACAAGGCGAAAAAGAACACTGCGAGAGAAAACATTAGAAATAGGGCATAGGGTAATTCACAATTGAAGCAAATATAAAAGTTATGATCAACAAACAATTTAAATTTTCATTCTTAAACACAAATTTATAAATTGTTCTTTAATCTCTACTAAAAGATAAGTCTAAAATAGTAATAAGCGAATAAAACTTCTTCGTAACTTGATTTTTGTATTAACTATGCAAAATACTCTTAAACTCGAAAATTATTTAGCAACTGCTACACTTGCTAACTTGCAGCTGGGTTCATGAAATCTTCCGACAAACCTGTCAATATATGGTATGTCAATATATGGTGCAGTAGAATCGAGCGAAAATGAAGAAAACCCCAGGGACATGTTTTCAGACCGGATTTATTACTTTTACGAGGGATGTAAGAAAATCGGGAACCCTGGACTTAATTGCTTTGCGATTTTACCAAACAAATTGATAAGTGTTAAGCGCATGCCTGGTTAGTCGTGTGGTAGCTTCTTGTTTATAAATCGAAAGGCAACACAAAGAACTGTAACAATTAATTAATCTAATCGCTTATCTGTCTCTCATACACAAATTTCACTCATTAGCTCTTACAAAAAAAAATCCAAATTATATATTTGGTTGTATATATATATATACCACACATGATTTTACAGTAAAAATTTAAAAGCCAATATTTTTGGGTTGTACCACATGACTTCATAGTAAAAATTTAAAGCCAATATTGACTTTTTGAGACAATGAAATCTTCAAAGGCTTTTATGACATCTGCTCGGTTCCGGAAGACCTTCTGCCGGCAAAATGAATCAAAATTGCGGAAAAGATGGTAATCCGTTGGGGAAATATCAGGAGAGTACGATGGATGCGGAAGAATTTCAAATCCCAACTGCAACAGGTTTTTGCACCGTTATTTGTTCGGTAATGGGTCCAACATTGTTATGTAAAACTGTGCCTATTGACCAACGCAGGTTGCTTTTCAGCCAATTTAGCATACAATATGTCGATTTCCTAACAATATTTGATAGCGTTTATCGTTTCTCCTGGTTGAAGAAATGAAAAGTTGATTGGTGCTTTCGATGTCCACCAAATTGTAACCATAACCTTTTTTGGATGAAGATCCGGCTTGGGGGTGTGTTTTGGTTTTTATCAGCATCCAACCACTGCCCAGATCATTTACGATTATCACACAGTATCCACTTTTCATCAAAGGTGACTATCCGGTGCAAAAGCAGTTCAGTTTGGTTTCTTAATGTAAGCGATGCGCACATTTCCAGGTGCCGTAGTTTTTGGGATACGTTTATTTCATGGGGTACCCACTTATTGAGTTTCTTTACCTTCCCTATGAGAGAGAGTTGACGACTTATCATCATTCGGGATACTCCTATACTTTGTGCAATTTCCAGCAGCAGTTTCGTTGGGTCCGCATCCACCGTTGCTCTTAAAACATCGTCGTCAACTAACATTTCCGGCTTCCACGTGATTCATTTTCGAGGCTGAAATCTCCCGAACGGAACTTTCCAAACCAACGTCGTGTGGTGCGTTTGTTTACCGCTGCATCCTCAAATGCATCATTAATGTTTTCCATTGCCAATGACGCATTATTTCCCATTTTAAATTCGTAAAGGAAGAGGAAGAGAAACGGTACTTGTAACGAACCCTAAAATTCTCACATGTCAAGCACACGTACCACTTTATTTTACAAAAAAAAAATTAACGTTCTGGCACAGGTGTTCACTTGAGAACTTCTTATTTCCGACTGAGCGAAACATTTCATGTGGTACAATAAATAAGTTAAATAAGTTAAATGCTAATATTTGAACTACGTTTTTCGATATATCCTAATATATGTACAAATATGAATGTTTAATTCGATTTTCTCTTATAGAGGTGCTTCCAGACCGAGCGAAACATTGTGTAATAAATATTAATGTAATGTTTTCCGTTTTCTTTATAAGCATTTCGAAACCTTTCTGAAAAGTCTCAGTCGGGGCGATGAAACATTTATGAAATGTTTGGAATTAATAGCAGCGTAGTTCATTATCATAGAAAATGAAAAAGAAAAACACAGTAGTAATTATTTGTTTTTTAAAGTGATGAAAATTCAGGAGGAGGAGGTTTAAAATTACTACAAGATCGATAATTTGAGAAAATACAGAAATTTTGCAGAGATGTGATGACTTGGAGTTTCTTGTTAATTTGATCGGTTCTAGAATTAGGAAACAGAATACGAACTACAGATCGACCATTACTATTGATGAACGTGTAGAAGTAACACTTCGATTTTTGGCTACTGATGATTTAAGAAAATTGATATGATAACAATTAAAAAACAAATCTTAATCTACTTAAATTAGTTTAATAAATATAGGTTTCCATATATTATCGTAGTTTGCGCACTTATTAAATCCGACGAAGCTACTGCACCTGACGGATTACCGGCCGGGGTATTCAAACAAGCTGAAAGTAGCCTCGTAGAGAGCATACACCAACTAATTTCTCTAATCTGGTCAAAAGAGTGTTAGACCGATTCACAAAAAAGGAGACGTTCTTAACTTCTCCAACTATTAAGAGGTATAAGTCTCTCCAACACTGCATACAGAATCTTATCTGCCATTTTGTGCGAACGTCTGAAACCCCTTCGTCAATGACCTGAGTCGCCCTTATCAGTGTGGTTTCAAATTTCACACTATGGTAGATTCTGAAAAAAAAAAATAACAAGTGGAAATCGATGGCCACTATTTTTTTCGTCGATCTTAAGGTAGCATAAGAAAGCATTTATAGAGCCAATAACGACATAACCGAAACGTTTGACATCATGGTGAAGCGAGTTACATATCACTCTACACCCAAAATTACATTACATTCAGAAATAGATAAATACTACACCTTTGTCAAACATGTATTGAACCCTGAATAAGAAATATTTTATTTTTGTTTTAATTCCAAGGAATTAACTTGCACGAACTTATGCTGACTTAATGTCTACATCGTTCATGCAACAATTCCAAGAATTAGATATTGATTTCTTAAAGTACTTTTCAATAAATACAGGTGACGAAAAGCAGAGAGTTAAGTAGTTGACTCCCGTATCGTTTATCTCTAAGATATATTCCATAAATAAAGTTAATTTTCTGTTTAAATTTTTTTTTTATATAATTTTTTTTTTATAATTCCATCAGGGAACAAAGAGAAAATTCGCGCTGTCATGTGACTTCATTATCCTCATACTTAAAAGAATTTTGGGGTACTCACAAGCGAACACCGGGTGCACAATATTTCAAAGTCTGTCAAAAACAGCTATAACTTTGAGGTATTAAAGCCCATTGCCAATCAGTTCTGCTAAAAATAGCTCAGTAGAAATAAAACGAAGAATGACTGCTGCAAATCGCTGTTTCTTTGGGCAAGAAAGGTAATTGAGGAGTAAGGCCCTACCCTGAACAACTAAGGAGACTCTATATAAGACTTTAATCATAAATAAGACTTTAATCATCTACATCCTACTTTATGGCGCTAAAGCATGGACCCTATTGAAACCGGATGAAAATATCCTCCGCGGTTTTAAGACAAAAATTCTTCGTAAGTTATTCAGTCTCATTTGCGATGACGGGCTTTAGAGCAGAAAATTCAACGGCGAATTATACGCGCTGTAGGGCGTTGACCTAGTGAGAAAACTGCGTATCAGTCATCTGTGATGGCTGCTACATGTTTTATTTTTTAGTAAGGAACTACTTCCCGATACTTCGTTTTAGTATAATGATAACACAGAGTTCTGAGTTAGGCATCTATTGCCTATTTCTGATTTTGATTCCTTTCATGTAATGGATAAAAAAAAAAATTTTTACCTGATAAAATTGGTCTTTGTAGAAACTAGAACGATATTTCGGACTTTAAGTAAAAACGCCTTCTTTTATTCAAATCTTTTTATAACAAAATAATTTAAAATAAATTACTAATGTAAAGGGATTGATAAACCAAGTTTTAAAATTTATACTTATTTTACTTTTCTTATGTCTGTATGAACTTTCTCGTATTAAGCCGCAAACGTAATCTTCCGTCAAATCCGCAATATACTGCCCCGATAAAGTCGTTCAAAGTTCATTACGTCTTGGTAATGTTCTTCTGAATAGGAATCAATATTATGTATGGTATGGGCCATGGGAAGAGTTGGCAATTTGTATCTATTGTTAAGAACGGTTGCTTTTAAGCTTTTTGTAGAATTGTTGATGAAAGAATGCGTGTCAGAATGTATGCGTGGATTTCCGATTTTATCAAGCAAGCCTTCCCCAATATTTCAATATCAAAGAAGAAAACATTCCATGACGATTTCTTCGATCATTGACTTAATACGATTATTTTCTTCAAGCTAATTCTGGTCTTTCAACTATGAAGCTAGGATTTCTGCTTTAGTTTTATTCAGGTTTAAATCTCTTAGCCGTTAAGCTCATTTAAGTTTATAAAATGTGGTTCAAAACTCTCTGTTTTAAATATTTCAAATTACGAGTAAAAATGGTCTTCAGCAAGGCGCGGTCTATTTTGATCCTATTCCTATCCTATTCAACATTTATACAAGCGACTTAATAGGTTCACTTCCCCATACTATTGCATACGCAGACGATTTGATAGCGTACAGGACAGGTCCAAAAATCAAGGTCATTAATACACTCTTGCAGCGTTACTTCGATAAGATAAGACGATTTTGCGATGACTGGAAGTTGAAAATCAACTTTCAGAAGTCGGACACCATTCTCTTTAGAACGCCGTTGTCTGGAGCCTCTAGGGATACCAGAAAAAATAGGCGAAAGTTCTCGATCATTGGACAACACGGACAGCCACTTGCCTGTCGCAATGTAGTCAGATACCTTGGAATCTGGCTAGATAAGTTTCTGTATTTTGACAAAAATGTGGATGCTGCTCTGGCCAGAGCTAAAGGTGCTTTTGCCCTTACAAAGAGACTGTTTTATAGCAGCCAACTCGATGCGAGGGTAAAGGTAATCTGCTACATGGCCCTTATCAGGCCCATGCTGGTATTTGGTTGTCCCGTGTGGTTCAATGTACGAGCAATTTTCCAAATAATGGAAAAGATTCGGTTGTTTGAGAGGGCTTGCCTTCGCTTGTACAGAGCACCAGAGTCGGAGTACAAACATTTTTATTCTAATGAGGTCATTTAAACAGGGCGAACCTAGTGCGAGTGGGCAACTTCGTAATTAAGCTGACTCGAAGGCCCATTGCAAAACCAATGACCTCGACGAATAACCTGATATCTGGTGCTTACTACCCCAATTACCTTTACCACGAGAATGTGGGCTCTGACGGCTTCGTTCTACCGGAAGCATTCCTCTACCTTGATCACATAGGGTTGATCCAGGATAGATCAGCGGTCCCGTTAATCTTCCATGTCGCTCGGACAGCTGGGGACAGGCGACGCAACTACAACAGAGACGTCGCACACGGCAGTGTGGATCAGGTTCAGTAGGGCAGTGGGGAATCGCGATAAGAGGGATGTCGTTTGGCAGCACCAGCATGTCTGGTGGTTGAATGATGGAGAAGATGTTCCTTCGTCGTTTCCGTCAATTATGGACCAGCCTCACTAATGAGGCAGAGATGACCAAGCTATTTGCTTGTAAATAGCGATGGCCAGCTTACATAGGTCTAAGTTAGCATCTAAGAAACATATTATGGCAGCTT
Source organism: Volucella bombylans (assembly GCA_949129095.1). Classification (NCBI taxonomy): domain Eukaryota; kingdom Metazoa; phylum Arthropoda; class Insecta; order Diptera; family Syrphidae; genus Volucella; species Volucella bombylans. Next base: position 305,362,268 of record OX422140.1, on the reverse strand, counting down.
CACTGCCGATAAATTTTAACACTAAAATTACACTAAAATTTCTCATTGTGTGTGAACCTTCAGTCCACACACATATCTCATTGTGTGTGAACCTTCAGTCCACACGATAAAGTGACAGGACATTTTTTGTTTCTCTTCCGGATATTTTGCTGATACGATCGCACGTCTTAAAGGATAATAAAATTTGTAAAATAAAATTTCCGTGGTTTTTATTTATTCCAAGAACAAAAGAAACAGCCACATTGGTGACCCCGACGTGATCTCGTCGTTTTATGCAACAACTGGTGCTAAAATCCATTGGATGATTAAAATATTCATCGATTAAAAAATTGTCAACAGTAAGCACTATTCACCATTCTGCACGCACAAAGCAATTTCAAGAACACCGGTCCCACTCCAACATAACCTCAACCAAATTCACGGCTTTACTCGAGGCGCATAAAAAGAGCAATTCTCGGAACGCGGGTCCAGTTTCGAATCAAGGCAAAACAGTTCTGGGGCACATTTTCCGGCATTTATTTTTTTCAACGAATATTCCTGAGTGATACTCTACAACGATGAGTAACACGGAACAAGCAAATGGCTCTACGGACGGACTGTCCAAACCCGGACAGACTTCAAACACATTCACATTGGATCAAACAATAAGAAAAAACGATAATGTAAGTACCGCCTCTGATTATTTTCAACCAGAAATTAGTCGTGTCGTGATTAAATCCCCGCAATTCGTTAAAAATGAACCGGATTTATTTTTTATACAAATCGAGGCTCAATTCATGAACGCCGGTATCTCTCGCGATAATGCGAAATATAATCATGTTGTGGCTTCACTTGAACCACAATATTTAATGGTTGTGTCTGATTTGATTCGTCATCCGCCTGAAGACCATAAATACCAGGCACTTAAAACACGTTTAATAACTGAATTTTCCGCGTCTGATCAGAGGAAACTTCGCGTTTTGTTGAATGAGATTGAACTTGGTGATGACAAACCATCACAATTACTTCGTAAAATGCGTGATTTAGCTGGTAGCTCAGTCTCCGATGACGCTCTCAGGTCACTTTGGATTGATCGTTTGCCAGAATCAGTCAGAGCAGTAGTTGCGATTTCTAATGATAACATTAATACATGCGCGACTTTGGCCGATAAAATTATGGAAATTACTGCACCGAAGCAACAAATTTACGAGGTCAAATCGTCGAATAGCGACAATACTCCGCTCGCTCAGTTGTCTGCACAAATCGATGAGCTGACGAAAGCAGTTCAGCAGCTAAAATCCGATCGCGGTAGGTCTTCGAGTAAAGCGAACAATTCGAACAAAAATCGTTCTCGTTCCAAATCCGGCCAAAAGCGACCATATTGTCGTTTCCATTATAAATTCGGTGCAATGGCAAAAAAATGTGAACAGCCTTGTCGTTACAAGAAGTTAGAAGAAAATTCGGAAAACTAAAGGCCGCCTCGTTTTTAGCGGCGCACGAGGTGGAATCAAATTACTCGCGCCGCCTTTTTATTAAAGATTATTCATCAAACATCAAATATCTCGTAGACACTGGCGCTGATCTCTCAATTTTGCCAAAAAAATTATTCAAAGCTTCAAAAAGTCCAGATCTCTACAAACTTTTCGCCGCAAATGGCTCACCTATAGAGACTTTCGGTACAGTAACTCGTTCCGTCAATCTTGGTTTAAGACGAGATTTGACTTGGAATTTTCTCGTGGCAGATGTTTCCAAACCAATCATTGGTGCGGATTTTCTTAATGAATTTGAACTCTTGGTTGATATACGCAATAAACGATTAATTGATGCCAAAACCGGTCTTCGCACAAAATGCAACGAGTATCTTACCAAATATGAACGTTTAAGCACAATTGACTGCAAATTGGTTGTCAATGACTTGATCGACGAGTTCAAAGATTTAACTTTTCCACCGTCATTTCACAAGGTCAATACTAAGTCATATTCGGTTTCACATCAAATTATCACCACAGGCCAGCCGATATTCACGCGTGCACGTCGGTTAAATCCAGAAAAATTAAACATTGCCAAACAAGAGTTCGAAATTATGCTAAAAGCTGGCATTTGTCAACCAAGCAAAAGCCCATGGGCTAGTCCACTGCACATGGTGCCAAAAAGTAATGGCCAATGGCGTTTATGTGGCGATTACAGAGGTTTAAATGCCATTACGACACCTGATCGATATCCCCTGCCGCATATCCAAGATGTTGCGTACACATTTGCTAACAAAAAAATTTTTTCGAAAATCGATCTCGTAAAGGCTTACAATCAAATACCGATTGCTGAGGCCGACAAAGAAAAAACCGCAATCATAACACCTTTCGGGCTCTTTGAGTTCAACGTTATGACATTTGGCCTGAGAAATGCTTCTCAAACGTTCCAACGTCACATGAACAATCTCTTTAACGATCTCGATTTTGCAGTCGTCTATATTGATGACATATGCATCGCTTCTTCATCAGAAGAAGAAAATCGCAAACATTTAAGAATTGTATTAGAACGACTACGTGAACACAATATTAAAATTAACTTAGCCAAATGTAGTTTTTTCAAAGACCGTGTGACTTTCCTAGGACATTCGGTATCCGGTGATGGAATCACTCCTGTACGCGAACGTGTCAACGCCATTCTTCAGTTCAAGAAACCTGAAAGGGCCTTCGAACTAAGGCGTTTCATCGCCATGCTGAACGCCTATCGCCGATTCTTGCCACACGCAGCATCAAAACAGGCTAGTTTACAACTGCTCATTAAAGGCAACAAAAAGAAGGACAAAACTCCACTCGTTTGGAGCGACGAAGCGCTTCGCACATTCGAAAGTTGTAAACAAGACATAGCCAATGCCGCGTTACTTGCGCACCCAATGCCGAATTCGAAACTTGCCTTATTTGTTGACGCTAGCAATTTCGCTGTGGGTGCAAGCCTCCACCAATATGAAAATGGTCAGCTACAACCAATCAGTTTCTTTTCGAAACGCATGACTGAGACCCAAAAGCGTTACAGCACATATGACCGTGAATTATTGGCTATTTACCAAGCCATCAAGCACCACAAGTATATGATCGAAGGTCGCGAATGCATCGTGTACACTGATCATAAACCCCTGACTTTCGCTTTTAAGCAAAAATTAGATAAAGCTAGTCCACGTCAGCTTGGTCATTTAGACTACATCGGTCAATTCACAACTGATATTCGTCACGTGAAAGGCACAGATAACATTGTGGCCGACATGTTGTCAAGAGTTGAAGAAGTCAATGAGTGTTCAATTTCATTGGAATCATTGGCAGAATCTCAAGTCAACGATGAAGAGATCGATAGCATCGTCAACAATCAATCAAAGTACTCGATCACTTTAAATAAAATTTCACTTTCGGATCCGAACCAATTCGTTTATTGTGATATCTCGGGCAAACAAATTCGTCCATTTGTAGTGAACTTACTACGTAAAGACGTATTCAATTTAGTTCATAATTTGTCTCATCCGGGCAAAAGGTCGACGGTCAAGTTAATTTGCGACCGATACATTTGGCCAAACATGAAATCCGATATCACGAAATGGGTCTCCGAATGCATTGCTTGTCAAAAAAGCAAAATTCAATTTCACAATAAAACCGTTCTCAGTGGCTTCAATTTGCCAGATGCTCGCTTTAGCCACATCAATATCGACTTGATTGGCCCCCTCCCTTCAGCAAATGGTTTTAAATATTGTTTGACATGCATTGATCGCTTCACTCGTTGGCCAGCAGTTATTCCTTTGGAAGACATAATGGCCGAAACAGTGGCTAATGCACTAATTCACGGCTGGATCGCACAATTTGGCGTACCAAAATACGTAACAACTGACCAAGGCAGACAATTCGAATCACGTTTATTTGACCAACTGAATCGTTTACTCGGTTGCAAACACATTCGTACTTCGCCATATCATCCTCAAGCAAACGGCATAATCGAGCGTTTTCATCGTACCTTAAAAACAGCTATTAAATGTCACAATGACCAAAGTTGGTATCAGTCGCTTCCACTTGTTTTACTTAGTCTGCGTGCGACGTTCAGGGCTGACCTTCAAGCGTCACCGGCAGAGTGCGTGTACGGCACCACATTGAAATTGCCGGGTGAATTTTTCGTCAACTCAAGGGCTGATTTTTCTTCTGATTTCGTCAATCGCCTCAAAAATGCAATGACTCAGGTCAGACCAATCGATACTTCCAATCATTCTTCGAACAAAACAAAAGTCCAAAATGAATTAAAAACATGTTCGCACGTATTCTTGCGAGATGATTCGGTAAAGCCTCCACTTAAACAGCCATATGATGGCCCATTCAAGATTCTTAAACGGGGCGACAAAAATTTTGACATTCTGGTTAAAGATAAATCAGTTACGGTATCGATCGATCGCCTTAAAGCTGCGATACTAGATTTCAATTCAAATAATCAAAATGCTAATGAGACTAGAAGTAACGTAAATCAAAATATTGTACTAGATAAGAGTTGCCTTAAGCAAAACAATTCTAATAGAATAATACATAAAAAAAATAGTTTAGTAAGTAAAACAGTACCTATCGCATCACAGTGTGTTCATAATAATAAGGCAACTGAAAATATCCCACCTACAAGATCTGGTAGGTTAGTAAACAAACCAAAGCGTTTTGTAACATTCATTAAGCAATCTAGGTAGATCACTGGTGGGGGAGTGATATGGCAGCTTCACTGCCGATAAATTTTAACACTAAAATTACACTAAAATTTCTCATTGTGTGTGAACCTTCAGTCCACACACATATCTCATTGTGTGTGAACCTTCAGTCCACACGATAAAGTGACAGGACATTTTTTGTTTCTCTTCCGGATATTTTGCTGATACGATCGCACGTCTTAAAGGATAATAAAATTTGTAAAATAAAATTTCCGTGGTTTTTATTTATTCCAAGAACAAAAGAAACAGCCACAATATATATATATAAGTGTATACAAAGGTGTATACTGATTTATGTATATTATTGTGTATAATGTGTATGTGTATGTATGTGTCTATTGTGAATGTCCATATGCTAAGTTTTTTGTTAACAAATATTTTCTCTTAGCCTTAAATATTCAAAATAAATAGTTCTAAGTAAAATGTAAATAAAGTCGAAAGACATAGATATAAGAATTTAGAGTAGCTTAGGGTGCCTGTGTGGGGCCAGTAAGTTAGTATAAGATTGTTAAGTAATTTTAAGCTAGCACTTAAGCATTTTTTGTTAGTTTGTAAGAGTTAGTGACTAAGAAAATAAAATGCATTTAAAACTAAAACCAAACTAACTTAAATATCTGTCTCACCCGTCAAATGTTGTCCACAAGGAGGTGATCTCTCAACTCTCTTGTGGTCACTGCTCATCGTTGACCTACTAGTAAAACTTAGTAACCTGGGCTACCAACAATAGGATATGCCCACGACTTAGTCATAATACAGAAGGTCTAACTCTAAGAACGTTTGAGATACAACGTAGACTGCTCCAAAGATAGCATGCGACTGGTGTGGTGAAGAAAATCTGAGATCTCACTTGACAATACAGAAATTGTACACTCCAACGAAGTAAAATATCTAAGATCGGTTCTCGATAAAAATTAAATTGCAACTCACATAGGTACTACTTATAAAATTACCAAGCGACTAAAGTCATGTGGGCTTTCCGTTGTATACTCGTATACGTTAAGACCTAGGGAATAACCCCAAAGGTCACTCATTGGATACATATTGTACAATGGTGATACGTCCCGTTATCACCTACTCATCGGTAGTATGGTGCAACAAAACAAAAGAGAGATCTGCCTTACGAAAGCAGAATCGTCTACAAAGTCTTGCATGCCTCGGGATCTTCGGAGTAATGCACACATACCCCATAGCATCTATAGAAGCCATCGTTGGTTTAACGCCACTCCGTCTCTTCATAAAAAAGAGCAATTTGAAACACGCTCAGAATAATAATACTACAAACAGGAGAGATTAATCACTCAGATCACATGGGCCAAATGAATCTACTCTCGGAAATCCCTGAGCTTGACCTGATTTTCACAGTAAATGACCACCTACCCAAGACTCTGTGCTTCGGGAGAACATATAGTGATCTCAAGCCGAGAAGAATGGAACTATAAATACACAACCTCAAACGTTAAAAATATTAAGCAGTACACGGGTGGATCAAAGATGGGTGTTGAAATATTTATTCCAAACACCAGAATATCGCAACCAATGGAAACAAGTCCAAGCGTTTTTTAAGCGGAAATACATGCCATTCAGGTGTGCACAAATTTCGATAAGGCAATGAAGGGTATCTCTATCCCTATACTTACGGCCAGGCAAACAGCCATTAAAGCATTAAGCTCAAACCTCATTGACTACAAATCAGGCTTGCTAAAAGAGCCATCAAACCATTTCACAAAAAAATTAAAAGAATCCTTACAACTCAAAAGGGATGATGGCAGCAGATTGTTTGGATTTGTAACCCAGAATCACGTACACAAAATAGGTCTTATTCAGGAAACTGAATATCATTTGTAGGAACTTCGTACTGGAAACACCATGATTCACTGCCCATAATAATTTTATTTAAAAAATGTTAGCATTGAAAGACGCATTCAATGAAAATTTGAAAAGCATGTACTCGTATATTACACGCTGTTATTTTTGGTGTTCTATTAGCGTGTGTGGAACAAATTTCGCATAATTCTTTCTTTTTCGGGGATAATCGTTAAAAGTGCTGTAAATGGTTCCTTTTCAATTCAATTTATCCAATTTACAACTAAAGTTAATTGCAACTTTTTTTTCCATTATAAAAGTCGCAATCGAACAAAATAAGCACACGCACTTCAAACGAATACCATTGACTACTAAATCCAGTCAACGAATTCCTTGTACGTTCTATATAAACTCAGACCTGAAACTTTATTAGCGTCAATTGTTTTTTGAACTAAAGGTAACAAACAGTCAAGTAGAAAGAATATTTATTAGCACGACAAACGGAGAACCCTTAAGGAAATTCGTTTTTCTATTGCGTACTACGAGTATAATAACTAATTGCTAGGTGTTTTAGTCATTATAGAACCTATTAGATTTCATTTGAGACGATAGATACGACTTAAGTGTTTCAATAAAGTCTCAAATGCAAGTTTACATTTTCTAATTAATATTGAATACATAAAATAATTTCATGAAACATTACGAATCGTTCATGTTCCGAAATGGATAGATAGTGGGTACATAACTTGCAGTCTGAATTGTTAACAATCGACAATGATGTACATTCGGCAGCATGCTATTACAATAGAAAAACAACATCAGATGCAATGGATCAATATGTACTCTCCACTCTCGTTTAATGTTTGTCAGTTTGCCGCAATAACTTTACTAATTTATTTACTTTGAGAACAACTTCTACATTACTCTGGCGCATAATGATTGAACTAAAGTAGAGGCTATTCACATCAGAAAGTTCTAATATAAGTTCCAAGTTTCGAATTTCGTACTCTGAGTTGGAAGTTTCACTAGCCAAGCTGAGTGGGAGATGTATCAATCTTCAAACAAAACGACAGGAAATTGATTTACTATTGCACAACTGGCAGGGTAACTTATTGTTTATTTGCTGCAGCTTGCATCGAATATTTCATTTGTTCAAGGATAATTAATTACATTGAGACTAATGTGAGTCTCGGGAAAGAACGAAATAGTTTCAATCTACTCCCAGGATCATGACATTACGGTCACAAATAATAGAATTAATACAAAACAACGAAAATGAATAGAGAAATTTGTATTGGAATTCGACGTAATGATTTGTGGTGAGAAAAATAAAAGGAATTCTCACTCGTTATCCTTGGGAGGTCACAGTGGGATGTGGGTGTTACTCCAGTGGCAATATTCCCATATGAAATCATACCCAATCATAAACGTGCGGAGACGATCATAAATTTGCTGCCAACGAAACTGGAAAAATGTCGGTAAAGTTTAATGGATGATAAAATGTGGAGATATCATTTGGATGCACAAAGGATACTAAGTTAATGGCAATGGCAGTAGAGCATGGAAATGTAGAACCCCTGCAGGAACGAAAGAGACCGTAGATAAATGACTGTATGGGAAAAGTTCTTGTTTTTTTTTTTTCCTTGTCTCAAAAAATAGGAAAAACGTATATAATTGTGAATTCAAGTGCAAAGCTGCTTTTCGTTCGGTTGCCAAAGGCAGTGAGTTTCACCATATGGACGCAGTCTTCCACACTCTGGCACTCTAATGAAGGATTGCGGACTTCGAAACTATGTAACATCCTTTCGTTGGTGTATGTGCAGAGTAACGCGCAGACATTGGCGACAAGGAAACAATTATGATCATTTATATGAATTAATATTCAAACGAATGTAGTACGAATATGTACTCATACGAGTATATATCTTGCCTAACGATGGAAGAGCAAGCTGATTATTTATGTTTTTTTCTAGTTTCGCCTTTTAGTCTGATTTGGTGGTCATTAAATATCTATTTTGCATTTTGCATTAAAGTAGTTTTGTGTGGTCTTATGGAATCGTTTTGTGTTGTAATCATAAATCTTGATATTAATCAGGAGGCGGTTTGGGGATTTATTCTTTTACGTTAATGATCAAAGGAAAGAGCTGAGAAAAAACTACGAATAAATTATATACCAAACATAAATGTTAGTTCCTTTACAGCTTTAATGAATTGAACAAAATGTATTTTTAGGAATTTTGGTTTACATTTCCAAATGTAAAAAATGATGTAAGAATTCGTCGACAATAAGACAATCAATTTGATTTATATGGACTTGCTACGAACAGAAATTGGAACTGCGCTCTTAAAGGCAGGACTGTTTTACTCATAATTTGTAGTTTGATTTTCTTAAAAACTTCTTCCTCGTCTTACCATTTTCTTTTCAAAGATTTTTAGTTTGTTCTCATCAGAAGTTGTCATAGTCCATGTTCTAAAACACTTACTTACTTATGCACTTAAGTGGCGGTACTATTTGGGATAAACCTGGACCTCAATTAATAAGCTTCTGCAGTTAGCTAATCCTTAGCTAGCTGCCTCCAGTTGCTCCAGTGGGTTGAGATCCTATTATAATTACGCCCGCAACTCAAACCACGGTCCGCCTCTAATACATTATCCCTCCGGCTTAGTTTAAAAGACTCTGCGGGCCGGAGTATTGCTGTCTATGTCATTACCATCTCATGCGCCTGATGCACAGTTTTCTGACTAGCTCGTTGTTGAATCTCCTTTTCCAAAACCCGTCAGCCCAAACGGTACCGAATATCTTACTTAATTAATTTCTATATTCCGTTCATAAAATTACAATTTGCTATCGCACAATTTACACAAAATGTACAGAGATATAAATACAGAAGTATATTTTCCTACTGAAAAATTATGTATAAATTTTAGATGGAATTTTAGATTAAAAAATATTTTTGAGGAAACAATGAAACAATCATATAATAAATAAATAAATAAACATATAAATAAATAAATAATCGTATACATAAATAAATAAACATATAAATAAACAAATAAATAAATTTAAGCATAAATGATGGGTTGGAAGGGGGGGGGGGGATTCTTTTAGCAATAAAAGACGCTGGTGTACTACAATATTTTAAATTTATTCTATCGTGTTTTGTTGTTGTTTTGTTTCGATTTGTGTAGAGTTCGGTATGCGTGCGTGTGTGTATGTGCTTTGGGTATATGAATGACCCAGATTTAATTTGTGTAGATATTCCAAGTATAAATGACCTATATTTTGATTTTTGCGTATGTACATATATATTTAGATCATATGTTCAGGGTGTATGTATGTATGTCTGTTTTGTAAAGTATTGTGAATATTTTCGAATTTAATAAACTGTAGGATTTATGTAATTTTAAGATATGTTTATGATAAATAAAGTAAATTTAAGATAATTTTACGATGTATTTATTTTATAAAAGTGGATAAGTACAACAGTATGATTGTGTTTAAATATTCTTTTTTTTTTAAGAGTTATTAACGACCTGTGCTTGCCTTAGTAAGTAGTTTCTTGTTTAATTTTATAGAAGACCTTCATTAGAGCAGGTTTTATTGGATGGTAGAAGGCATATGTTGGTTATCGGTCGTCTCATTTCTCCGCTTTGCGTTTTTATTGTAACCATGCGAATTATGTTGTCTGTTCCTAGATGAGTGTCGCTGATCCGGGCCAGGCTCCATTTCGATGGTGGTAATCGCTCATCTTTCACCAAGATGAGATCTCTGATCTGGGATTGATGTTCGAGCTTGTATCATTTGGGTCCTTGTTGGAGCCTTGCGAGATATTCTGCTCTTCACTGCTTCCAAAATCTTTGATAGAATTGCTGAATTCTTTGCCATCCATCCAGGTAGCTCAGTTTTGTGTTAGTCAGGTCCGGGTGAGGTACATTGTTAAGTGGTTCCCCGATTAAGAAGTGTCCTGGTGTCAGTGGTGAGAAGTCGACGGGTGGTTGGTCATTGGACAGAGTGGTCTCGAATTGAGACACGCTTCTACTTGTGTTAGAAACGTGTTGAGTTCCTCAAAAGTAAAAACCTCTGAACCAACTATGAGCCTCAAATGATGGATTTCATTCCTGCTTTCTATAACCCTCCAAGGTGTAAAGAAGCCGGAGGAATTAAATCCCATTTTGCGTCATCCTTCGCAAGTAATTTGGTGACTTCCAATCAATCATTCCTTCCAATCATTTTGGGCAACCTTCAACAATTTCTACACTCAACCCTAGAGTGTGAGAACGGTTGTGAGCAACAAACTCGGGGGGCTGGTAAACTGACCTTCATTTGTTGTGCTGGTCGGGCTCGGAAGCGAAAACAAATATTGCAGTTAGGAAGAAATTTTTTGACGCAATATCCAATATTTGATCGACAAGTATGCCATCCTCTTTTGGATTCCTCCATGCAAAGTCCTCTCATGTGCATCACGCAGTAATAGCTGAGTTAAATGTTAATTTGGGCTGAGGATGATGGTTTGAATGTTTTTACCTTCCTCCTACCCGCAAGATGTCATCTTTATCAAAAAAGGGTTTACAGATTTTAGCTTGCCGCTTGTTCCAGACTTCATACTTGCAATTTGTGTAGCGAACATCTCACCTTGTGCTATCAGAAGCGCAGCTGTAAAAATTTCTAATGCCGAGAGAATATCATGGTTTCTTTCATTGCATGTCCCTCTACTATTAAATGTAAATCTTTTGCAAAGAGCAATGACTCTTAAAAGTTTTAATAATTTCGAATGGCTTTGATTCCAAAACCTTATTTTATTTTCTTCTCTAAGTGCACGTGCAATGCGCACGAATCGACCGTTTCTCTATTTCGGTTTCTAGGTCGGTGAGCTGTTGAGGATAATGAAAATGTCAGCTGTTGTATAAGAACTCTGTACCGTTCCACTAAAGTTTGTTCTCTGCCAAAGCTGACGGTAGAACTCCGCGCGATGCCAGCTGGGTTAAATTGTGTTGGGACGTGTTTCCAGATCTCATCTTTTATCAGCCTCTGTACGAGTATTTCTGCTACCCGGTTGCTGACAAATGTGGTCCATTTGGATGAACATGCAGCAATCCATGCTAAAACGATGGTCGAATCCACCCAGGCATACCTAGGAACTTTACTGAAACTAAGGGCAGTAGATGTGTAATCCAAGTAAGTGGCCAGGATTACTGCTCCGCACAAGTGGCAGACTCACCGTTTTCAGAGGTTCAACCTTAGTTTTTGATAGGAGCAGATGTACATGGATCTTACCTTTAGAGTCCAAAACTCGTAAGTACACCGTAGCCCCGTATGCTCGCTGGGACGCGTCACTAAATCCACGTATTTATTTCTATTTTATGTCCTGCTGTGTATTGTGTGTATAAATCCATCTAGGAACTCGTATCCTTTCAAGTAACGAAAGCTCTCTGTGGAAAATTGACAAATTGGTTTGTCCCAGTTTAAAGACCATAATTGTTGCATCATTATTTTGGCCTTTATGATACAGGGTGAGATCCATCCTAATCGGTCATACAATCTCGCAGTTATTGAAAGAATGGACCTTTTCAACACCTCGGATGTGCCGCAGCAAATGTTTTGGAATGAGAATGAGTCTTCTAGAGGAATCAATTTAACACCTAAAACCTTTATGTGTTCGGGTAAACCCAAGGGAAGAGAAAAATTGATTCCAGGCTGATCTGCCGGTATGTGATAAAGAATTTCATCGGAATTGCTCGTCCATTTTCTTAAGATGAACCCTGCTAAGGAAAGCAAACCCTGTGTTTTTTACTTTTACGCAAGGCTTCTTCTATAGAGTCTATAGAGTCTTATAAGGTCATCCACGTATATATTAAGGTAAATTTGTACATTTTAAACCTTAAGATTATTTCTATAATATTATTTAGAGCTTTAAGTCCTGCGTGAATGCTGGTTTAACGATGTCCAAGGTCTTTGCAGCAGCATCGAAGACAACTCGTAGCTTAGTGGTGGAGCTGGGCTCTTTAAAAACTGCATGGTGGGGTACGAAATAGTGGAAAGGTGTCCTAAGGACCTGGTTGTTGTCAACTTCAACTTCTGCCATTTGATTAAGAAGTAAGTATTCTTTAATACATTTCTTATGTTGCTTGTGTAGTGTTGGGTTCTGCTCAAATCTCCTGTTTAACATAAGAAACCTACGCAAGGCGCCTCCTTCTCTTCCATTACCCAAAATTTCGTTAATTGCTCCTCTAGGCTTGCACGTTGGTGGAAGCTTTGAACCTTTTTTGGAGGATTCGTTTGAATCTTTCCTACTGGTATCCAACCCAGTTGGGTTTTTTGGCCGATAAGAGATGGAAATTTTTCTTCTCGAACAATTTTTGAAAGGATAAAGTTAGTATACACATCACTACCTGCGACTATATCGACTTGGGCTTGCTTATCGAAGGTGGGATCTGCAAATACCAACTCTTTTATGTGCTTCCACGGCTGGAAAGTCAGTTTGTTGGCCGGAAGGTGGTCAGTCAACGATTTATATATGTAAGCGTTTGTGTTTGTCTCAAAAGTCGACTGTAGAGACCCAAACGCAATGTTAACATATTGGGTAAATTTCCAGAATAGAGAAGCAGATAATGGTGCGGCTGTTGGCAGAAATAACAACACGTTCGACTTGGACAGCGCTGCATACTATGACTATAAGCAATTTGACAATTTTCACATATCCCTATTTTTTCGACAGTTATTTTTCGCAAACCTATATAAATCGTAAGATAACGATTGCACGAACGAAGGGAACGTGAAAAGAACTGGTCTTTGTTTCTAAGCTCCTATGGTTGCTTCCCTTTTTTTTCTTTTGCTCGTCTACAATTTCAGGTGCTCTTAATCTGGCTTCAAGGAACTCCGAAAATTCCTGGAAAGTAGGTAAAGACTTGTTTATCCCTAACTTCTTTTCCAACAACTGATGAGTCATTACAGGAAGTTTTTCCAGCATACAATAAATGAAGATTGAGTTTAATTGCTCAACCGAAAGACCAAGATTATGGAGTGAATCTCGACATTCTGTTGTTGTATCCAACAGTTTCTTTATCCCTGTCGCAGTTTCTTGATTTAAAGATGGTTGATTAAAGAAAAGCTTTAGTTGAGCATTGACGAACATGCGTTTGTGATCATACCTCGAAATTAAAATCATCCATGCCTTCTCATAATTCCCTTGTGTAATTCCTAAATGCTGTATTAACCTATCAGCCTCGTCTGTGACAGTCGAGTTTAGAAAATGGAGTTTTTGAATTCCAGAAAGGGAATAGTTGATATGGATAAGAGACACAAAAATGTCATGGAATGATCTCCAATCTTCGTAACTCCCAGAAAACGTAGGTAATTTAATAATAGGCAATTATTCTCTGGAATAACTTTTATTTGTTTCCATAAAACTCAATATTAATCCTTAATGCTTTTCTGTTGCTGCTTCGGATGTTGCTGCCAATTTGCCGATGCTATCCATCAGTGCAGCCCGTTAATATACATACAAATTCTTTATTTTGTCGAACAGCTTTTCCAATTCTTCTTTGTTTTCGGCATCCTTTTATGAAACTGATTCTTTGTTGTACTCTGAGCTGGCATGAAAATTATTATCCAAGATAGTTATCATGGCGCTGAGATAGTTTTTTGTCCGTTGTGCTTCAAGCCGCTTCCCAAAATTCGGAAAATCCTTCTTCGTTTGAGCGAAGATATTTTTTTTAGTTTCTCCGTTGTGCTCATTTTGCCACAAAAAAAAATTAATTAATTCGATATAAGATTTTTTTATGTATTAAGTTGTACTTACTTTCTAATTTAATTGCAGATTTCTATATACCGGTAGCAGTAGCACGAAGCGGTGCCTATGAAGCTTGCACCGGGGTTTGTACCGTAACTGTTGCTGGTGGTGCCAACGGGTATAAATACCGTACGCTGAAAAATGGTAACAGGAAGCGTTGATTCAGAATCTCTCAAAAAACAACAAAAAGAAAAATTGCCCTTAGTTCCACTGTTGATGTAGCAATTACTTTTTAATCAAATGGATTAAACACTGAATTACATTAATAGACGCGGGAACCCGATTTACACTTTTATGTTATGTCCGAATTTAGTTATTGTTAATTTTTATTCAAATGTAATGTCAATTAATTAATAATTGTTATTTTTGAGCTAAGGAACTGATTCACTGTTTAGGATCGAAAGGACCAAATGTTAATTGCTGATTATTAATAACTATTGTAAGACACTCCTTTTAAAATAGGAATATATACATATATTTATATATATAACTGTGTTGACAACGTGAAATAAAACAAGGTTCCGTTTCATATGACGATATAAAAGTTAATGATTTGTTTTATTTCAGAATTTGGCATTTTATAGCCAGATGAGATTTCAAAACCAAGCTTTATTATGTGGGCATTAAGTGTATTGATGGACCATTGATGTACGATTCCGAACAGCTGGTTTGAAACTAATTAACTTTATTGATTATAAAAAAAGAATAAAAAAGTGTAGAGAAAAGAGGTAAAACGTGTCCGTTTCTCTTCTCCCTGGCAGCTTTAAATACCACTCGTCTTGCCAGATAGCTCGTTTCTCTTAAACGGGCAATATGTGGATCTTGGAAGTAGAAGTACAGGGTGATCTGGGTGGGCATAAGGGATTCCCAATCCCTTTAGTAATTCTTTTAGCAATAAAATACGCTGGTTTGAAACTAATTAACTTTATAATAATTATAAAAAAGAATACAAAAGCGTAGAGAAAAGGAGTAAAACTTGACCTCTTCGCTTCTCCCTAGCAGCTGTACTACTAGTCTTGCTAGATAGCTCGTTTCTCTTGAACGGGCAAAGTGTGGATCGTGGAAGTAGAAGTATAGGGTGATCCTACATAAAAAAAATAATAGTTAAGGCATGAAAATGCGTTGCATTTTTAATTCATTTATTAAAGAATTATCACTAATCTGATTCTGAAAGAGCTATTAACCTTTTTTTTGTATTCTGTTAGAGATGAGCACAACATTAGTTCGAGGAATAACAAAAAAGCGGACATGGAGTCAGTGATTTGTGACGAGGCAAAAGTAGTTGGTCCTATGATATATGTACACACCAATGACGAAGATGCATGTAAATATAAGCCACTTCAGAAAAAATATAGATAAATAACACGAACTAGTGGCAATGATAAACAAGAATATACATGAATAAATAACACAGTGTGAATTTGACACTAAAATTCTAATTAAGGAAATTTTTGATAGGGAAGTAACGGTGTAACGGTAAATGGTAAAGTAAAAAAAATAAAAAGAAAATATCAATTGAATTTGAAAACAGTGTCAAATTGACTCCAAATCCAGATGAAGGTTAAGATGGAGGTGTGCAGTAGAGTGATGCAATGGCAGATTCCGTATAATCTTTAATATTTTGTTTCGACAAATTTGTAATTTTGTATACAGCATACTGCACCCCGTATAAAAAATATTATTGGAAAATGCTTTAATATATAAATATTTTATTTTTAACTGAAAGTAAAGATCTTCTTTTAATGAATGAGTATAACAGATTGACTGCAATGTTTACATTTGTAAGGGTTTGCATATTGTGTTCTTTAAAAGTCAGGATGCCCAGGTATTTAACAGATAGCTTCGACGTAATTGGGTGTCCGCTGATAGTTATCCGGAATGGAGCAAGGTTTGAAATAGCTTGAATCGGCGTTAAGCTTTATTATCCACTTTCTGTAATAGGCTTCCAATATTTTAGAAGCATTTACAAAATTCGTCTCAATATTGAGACTGAGTTCATGCGACAAAAATATTGCTGTGTCATCGGCATATATTGCTACTTCACATTCTGGAAGAATGTGGGAATACCAGCGTAGAAATTAATTAATCCGGACACACAACTATTGTATTAACATGCACTTTAAAATATCGATTTGAAACAAAACTTTATACAATTTTACGAAGAACTGGGGAAGTTTGAATTTCACATTTTATAGTGGTGAAAAAATAAATAGCATATGTGAGTGTTTATTCTTCAATTTAAAAATTTTCTATGACTCAGTGATACCAAAGACCTTTAAATTTTAAAAATTGATTACACAAGTATGTTATTGAAAAATAAGACAACAAATATAGAAAAATCTTTTAATTAATGAAAAAAAAACTTACGTTTCATTAATATTACCAAAATTTATAAAAAAAACTCTTAGCCACAACTAATACTATAATAAACTTAATTTAAAGTAAAAGAGAATCGTTAATATTTTGTGGGATAGTTTTTTTATAATTTTTTATAACAGTAGGACATCGGCGGCCCATTGATGATATGAAAGCTTGACAACGCTCTAGCAGTATCGTGCTCCTTCAACACATTCAACGGAGTAGAGCTGACAACGACAAATTCTTTCGTCTCTAACGTGCTACCATCCTATCCCATCCTCCGCCCTCTCGAAATAATCTTCTACTATCAAAACTTAAGAAGACTGCGATTTAAAACCCGTGCTGTCTTGCGAAAATCTCATGCTCTCCCATTTGAGGTCTACGCTCTAACCGAGATAAATCTAATTCCCGATATAAAGAATCAGGAATTATTCCCCCCTATTTTCAACGCTTTTCGAAACGACGATCTGACCCGTCCAAAAGATGACTCTCCATAGCTGTATTACTGGCAGTCCATAATGACCTAAATTATTGTCCAATTATTGTTTCCACTTCCTCTAAGCTTGACTACGTTTCAATAAAAATAGCACTCCCCTGCATGTCCTTGTACGTTATGTGATTTTACATCCTACCGGCACAAACTATCGAATGCTACCAACTCTCTATCGATGCAATTGATTAAATAATTAATTTATATGATCCACTCAATTATATCATCGTATTCGACGACTTCAATCTACCTCAACTGCACTGGACTCAATCAAATGATGAATCTTTTACTCGAGTAAGCTTTTTCTTGGATAAGCTTACAGGCTCTAGCTTATGCCAAGTTAGTGGGGTTTCCAACTATATGCATAAAAATTGCATAAAAACCCACATTTTGAAAAAATATTTTTAGTACTTTATAGCAGTAAAGATGCCTTAAAGGAAGAGCTTCAAGGTTTCTGAACAAATTCAAACTTGGAGTTCGGCGATTTACTCTGTATAAGATTCGAAGTGCGTGTTTTTATTTTATTAATAAAGGCTCAGTTTTATTAAAAAAAGCTCCATCCCACGACGAAATACTATATTCCAATTTAGATTTTAATAGACCGTTATATACAAGTCTTAAGGTTGATTGTGGACAATAAAACCTGAGGTGATACAGTTGTCTTACTACTTTATTAAGATATTTTTTGAGATAATGTGCATGATTGCTCCAACTAAGCTTGTTATCTAAGATAATACCTAGATATTTAAAATTGTAAACGCACTCAAACTTAAAACAATTACTGCAACGGACGTTAAATTGTTAAAGGGAAAAGTATTATCGTCACAATTAAATAGGGGAAAGATTCTGCAACTCGGAGAGTGGTAAAATAATGGCAGATCATCACAACTTTTACTGTTAATACTGAATATCACAAATTTCGTTTTCTTGCTGATTTTGAGCTTGTGTATTGAAAACCATTTTCTCAGTAAATCGAGGTCGTGGTTTACATCCGAGCAAATATTTAGCAAACTTTTACTTCAGTATGAGAGCGCAGTATCATCAGTAAATGCAGTAACTTTACCTTTAAAGGGTTGAATAAAGAGAGAATTTACATATACTAAAAACAGAATAGGACCTAAAACCGAACTTTGTGGAACACCAATCTCGATATTTTTCGTTGAGCTGTAATTTTTTTTGATTTTTACAATTTGCTGGCGGTTTTTTAAATATGAAATAAACCCATCATATATATAACCTCTAATACCGATATGGAACAGCTTATCTAATAATATTGAGTGATCCACTATATCAAAAGCTTTGGTGATATCTATAAACAAAGAAGCTGGGATCTCTGATGAATTAATGCTGTGATATAATTCCCCAGTTAGTTTTAGCAGTGCAGTTTCAGTGGACCTTCCACTTCTAAAACCGGATTGACAATCACTGAAAAAGTGTGTTCTTTCTAGAAACGACAATATTCTCAAATATTTTTGAAAATACTGATAGAAAAGATATAGGAGGATAGTTATTTAAAATAGTATTGTCGCCCTTTTTATAGATTGGCAATACTATTGCCGTTTTTAAAAATTGTGGAAAAATTCCTAACTGTATACTGCTATTAAAAATAAAACATAAAACATCAGAGATTTGAAACGAAATTTTTTTCAACATAAAACTTGAAATCATATCACAAGAAGTAGACTTGGATGTTTTAAGAGAATAGATTATCTTATGGATCTCTAGAGCAGTGAATGGTTCACAGAAAAAACTCTCTGCTTGACTTTCCATATCCACTAAATCAAAACTACTCCTGTAAGTGAAATTGTTGTTGGGTGCGTTTTGAGAAGAACTAATTTTGCAGAAGAAATCATTAAGTAAACCAGCAATTTGCAAAGCGTAGGAGATGGTTGAGTTGTTAACATTCAAAACTATTTCCACTTCTGAAGCTTTTCTATTAAGCATTTCGTCAGCAACCCGCCATTCTTTTTTGGAATTGCCAAGACTTGCAGTTAATTTACTACGAAAATCATTACCTCTGCACTGTGGGACTTCCAGTTTAAGCTCTTTATTTAGCTTTTCGTAATATTGTTTTAACCTAGTATTATTTGGGTATTTTCTGCAACGAAGAGAGAGTCTATGTTTTTTCGGATTTTTTTCAGGTCATCCACGGCTTCAGATATTTATTTTTATTGCTTATGCCACTTTTTATATGTTTGCTATCCGTGATATGAGACTGAAGCTTCATTAAAAATATGTTAAAAGCTATTGACGGATCAGCTGTGCTAAAAACTTCTTCCCAAAATTCAAAGTTCAAACGGTTATTCAAAACATTATAGTTGATCTTATCGAAAGTTACACACTCAGCTCGTTTGGTACTCGTAACATAACTATCCATTTGGATACTTGTTAAGTGATGGTCTGTTAAATTCAGGTCAAATAAGAGAGTTTTGAACTTCATTTTGTTATTACGGTGAAGCCCTGCAAATTTGTGGTCCAGATACGAGTTCAAACGGGTAGGCTGAGACAGCAAAGAGTCAAAACCGAACGTAGATAGAGTCGTCAAGAAGTGATCGACGTCTGAAGAGCCAGAAAGAATATTAATATTAAAATTTCCAAGCAGAATTATATTTTTACACGTTTGAGATTCCAAAAACCCAGAAAACTCTTCGATATAGGATTTTACTGAACATTTATGTACTCTATAAACGCAAATATAACAATAATGGGTACCAGAAATTTCACAACTGAAGCTAATTACGTCAGCACTTTGCAAATTATATTTTTTGAATTTTTTGCCTGCTATGTCACTTTGAAAAAATACTCCAACACCGCCAGCTGCATATGAATCAGTGCATGCTGCATCAAATAAAAAATTGGGAATAGTGAAATCTGGAATTTCGTCTTCATGAATCCAAATTTCAGAAACAAAAATCAGATCAGGGAGATGGTCCAATGTGGAAAGATAAGAGGAAAATGTATCAATGTATTAACTCATTCTCAAGCTGCGAATATTCTGATGAATTACTGAAAAACCAGAAGATTGTTCATTGTTTGGATGATCTTTGCAATAGCAATTGTAATGTTCAGATGAGGAAGAAAAGTTAGTATTGTTATTATAACTAATTGAAGAAGATATACAATAATTAATCGTTTTAATATAATGGAAAAGTTAATTATATACCCCATTAATTTTTTGTAAATCTTCAAATGAGTAAAATTTAATAGCTTTATCACCTTCCTTCTTTCTGATGAGAACGGTTGAATTTCTTACCCAAACAAATTTACATATATTGTTGCGTCTAAGATCATTTGCTTCATTAATTAGAGATCTTGTAAAACCTGTGAGACAATCATTTATGTAGACTTTCCTGCTGCTGTCACTTTTCCCGCCATCTCCGCCGCCACAGTTGGTGTTTACACCAAGAAGCTGTTTCGAAATGTTGTCTCTGTTTAATCGCAATTTTCTCATTGCATGGTTTTTCCGCGAGAGAGAGGAAAACCTGACGCATACAATATTGGCCGATTTTCTTTTAGTCCCTACACTCGCAGTCTTGACAAAACAAGAGGCAATATCTTCTGAAGCGGATTGTTCTCTCATTGCAGTAAACAAATTGTTGACTTTTTCCACGACGTTAGAAGTATTGACATCAGGAAGGCCAACGATATCCACAGCACATTGTTTCTTTTTCTGATCTAGAAGCACCACTTTCTTTCAAAGAGATGCATTGCTTTCTTCAAGAGATTGAATGTTATTCAGTGCTTCCATATTAGCATGCTTAAGTTCCAAGATTTCTCTGAAAAGCATTTGAATTGTAATGTTTTGTTCACCTATACTGCTGTCATCATAGGTGGATTGTGTTGGTGTAACGTTGATGTTGTTGTTACTTGAATGAGGGCGATTGGATGATGCACTTTTGGAAGTAGTGGCTTTAGGAAGAGAAATAATAGGAGAATCCACGAGAATAGATTTTCTCCGCAGAGAAACACAAGATGGACATTTGTAAGCTTGATTACTCTTTTCATAGTAATCGATCTCTTTTCTGTCCATTTTTGCGCACTTCGCATGAAAATATTCTTTGCAACCTGCACACTGAATTTTAAGTTAATGTCGTTCAACTTTTAAACAACACAAGCCGCGCTTCATTTTAAAATCACTTTGTAAATGATTGCGTAAAAAATTGAAATATTAACAACTTGAAGTTATAAATACTATGTATTATGTTTGATAATTGACTTAATTCAGAGAGCTTTCTCAACGTGTTTCCCCGTCAACGTTAGATCTCGACTCGACTTCTTCTTTCTCTCCTATGTACTCTCCTGTCCAGCATACCCCATCTGCAAGTGCCTCATCTTACGACTTCCATAAAACGAATTTTCGCAAAATAACGCATTTTTTAGTAAGTGCTCTTTTAATGTCGCCAATATGTCCCTTAATGATGCTCTCTCAATTTTCTACATAGAATTACTCAATTCTGTTTTTCTCTATGTCGCCTT
Organism: Volucella bombylans; assembly: GCA_949129095.1. Classification (NCBI taxonomy): domain Eukaryota; kingdom Metazoa; phylum Arthropoda; class Insecta; order Diptera; family Syrphidae; genus Volucella; species Volucella bombylans. Next base: position 305,340,646 of record OX422140.1, on the reverse strand, counting down.
TTCGTGCAATGAAACCCTTTTTACGAGTCCTCCGTGGTATAATCGTAGTCTTCGCTCTTTAGTTTACCTTCGATTCAATTCTTTTGTTGCCTATTCGAACTATCTCGGGTCATACCTTCAATTCGCCCAGCTTTATAACTTTCTCTATCCGCGATACTTGGATAGTGCACAATCAAGGCTTAAAAAAGCTTTCTACCAACTCATTAACTACAAACAAAAATCTGATAGTTTTCCTCAATTCCTCTCATACGAAACATATCAACCGATCCGCATACCATATCCAACTTTTTTTAAGCAATCTTTTGCCAATAATTTCTTCGTATTGGATCGCTCCTATTTCAAGTACCTATTTAACTTCCCCATCGGCCCCTCTATTTCTCTAAATTTTGATCATACATTAATAGAAAATAAATTACAACAACTTAAAGATGAATACTTACCCGGCCCAGATGGCTTCCCATCCATATTTCTTAAAAAGTGTTCCTCCACACTTCCCCACCCCTTTTCAAATCTCTTCCAGTTATCGCTCTCGAGGTGAATTTCCACATATATGGAAGTCTTTTTTCATAACATCAATACACAAAAAGGGATTAAAGAGCGAAATCACTAATTACCGCCCCATAGCAAAACTTTCAAATATACCCAAACTCCTCGAAAGCATATTGTACGAAGCCTTAAGCTTCCAGTGCAAATCTCTTATTTCCTCTAATCAAAACAGGTAGATCAATTACCATTAACCTCGTCGAATTCGCGTCCTCTGTTCTCACACCCTCAGAAAGTGGTAAAGAAGTTCACGTTATAACAACTGATTTCAGTAAGGGTTTTGACAAGATATCTCTTGTCAACCACAAAAAACTAGTGCGAATTATAACTTCGAATTACTTTGAGTGAAGAAAAAACTCTCCGCGTCCTATTCGGACTCTCATCCCCTGGAGAGCCAATATCGAAACCAAATACACCTGAGTTTCACACCACTACAAAAAAAAAACAACAATTTTTCCTTTTTCCTCCTTCTAACTTTCCGCCCGCGCCATGGCAACAGTAAAAGGGTATCTAGCCCCATAGGCGCGCATAAATTATATATAAAAGCAAAAAAAATCTCATAAACTAATCCTGTTCAAATTGTTCTTACCTGGGTAATCGTTTTCATAGTGTTCGTTTCAGGACTGTCCTATTCTATCCACTTCTCTTCATCCTAACTATTAACGATCTTGAAAAGGTCATACTCACCACTTTCTCTCTATGCTGACGATACCAGATTTTTTAAACCCATTTCCTCAAAACATGACTCCAGTCTCCTTCAAATAGATCAAAATAGTTTTTCCACCTGCTGCTGTTTAGAATTCAATGTCAATCGTTTATCTTCTCACGTAAGTGTAACAAGTCTCTTCCCCGAATTTACAATCTCTTCTTTACGACCAATCTATATCCCTCGTTGAGCCTATCCACGACTTTGGAATATTATGCGATAGGGAGCTTAATTTCCCCTCGCATATTGATGAGATAATTACTGAAGCAAACTCATCACTTGGCTTCGTTAAAAAATGGTCCAAAGAATTCTGCAACCCGTACGCGACCAGATCAGTATACATCACTCACGTTCGCCCCCTTCTCGAGTACGCTAGCCAAGCGTGCTGTCCCTTTTAACGAGTTCATGTATCCCGTATTGAGAGCATCCAGCGTCGTTTTCTTCGATTTGCTCTTCGAGGTCTACCTTGGAACGATCCTCTGCTCTTACCTCCCTATCGACTCCAAATCATTAACCTGAATACCCTTGATGCGGCTAGCTTTTTAGCCGAATGTTTAGCTAAAATTGTGCGATTGTGCAAAGAGGTTAAAATTGGTGAAAAAGAAAACCAACAAAATTGCAATTAATTTCAAATCATTTTTATAGTTTATTTACCTGTAGAGCGCGATTATTTCTCGATGACGAGTTAAAATGGACTGTTTCGTCTGCTTCTCCGTCTAGGCCTTTTATACTTGCATATGCAGTATATGCTGCTAGTAATGTTGCCTTCATCTCCCAATTACCGTTTAGCGAAAGTAAAACTAAGTCATAGTTTTCGGTCGCATCTACCGCTACTTGGGAGCCACGATTGATATAAAGTAAATGTGTCAAGAGCACTACTAAGCAGCTCGTTATCGAAACAATATTTCGCATATTGGGAGCGGCTGATGTCGATGATGTTGATGTTGACTTCTGTGCTATTAGGATAAGCCCAATCTTCGTATATTTCGGTCGCAACCACGGCTATTTGGGAGCGACCGATGTTGATGTGTAAAGTGAATTGGCTGCTGGTGCATTTGGTGATGGTTGTGCCATTGGCATTGCTAATTGTGGTGCAAGAAAAAAAAGAAAAGAAAAACATAGGGTGATGTTTGAGTGTTTTGCAAAAAAAAAATTTAATTGCGGGAAGCAACAACCCTTGAGGAACGAAGGGACGCAGCTGACATTCTTTTCCTTCACCGACTCCACTCAGGCTCCGTCGTTTGCACGTCTCTTTACTCCATTTTCTTTTACACTAACCCTCGAAATCTACGTTGCCCTCGTCTTTTTTGCCTACCAATCCACCGCAATACATATGGCTCTAACGAACCAATCTCTCGTATGCTGCGTAAGGTAAACTCCAACCTTTCCGTTTCCGATTTCAATCGCAGAACTCTTTAAGTCCTAGTGATAAGTCCTAGATACCTATTGGCAAAAGCTAATTTTTATTAGTTTTAAGTCCTAGTTTTTAAGCTCGTATGAATCCAAATAAATGAGGGCTTTAGCCCCCACCAAAATTGCAAGCTTGCTGAACTTTCGCCCAAAGATGGCTCAAATTCCAATCTGCAGATCGGTTAATTTTCTTGTCAGTGTCGTTCCACAAGTTCTTAATCGAGTTGTGATCAGGGGACTGTGCTGGCCAACTTAAGACGTCTATTCTTTAATCCAGAGATTATTGCTTCACCAAAATGGAACTGCTATTTCAGCGGCAATTTCTCCTCGACATACGGAAGCATTGTATTGCTTAGGATCTACTTGTAAATATTTAGCTTGGTCCATCATACTCTCCATACTATAAATAAGTCCCATAACCAAGTAAATCAACCCCAAACCGCGATCCTGCCTCCTCCGTGTTTTACGGACTTGTGGGTGTATTTAGGGTTTACTCCTGGTTAATTCCGCAGTGTAAACAAATTTTCCCATCAAACTCAAAGCGATTAAACTTCGACTCGTCAGTCCACAAAATATTTTTCCATTAATTTGGGTGTTTGTGAATATGCTCCCTTAAAAACTGCAAACCGGATTTTTGTTTCCGATTCGAAACCAGTAGTTTTTTCTTAGAAAAGCGTCCGCATAATTTATTTTCTCTTAGGTGATTTTTAACTGTGCTTATGGAAACGTCAACGTTAAATTGCTGTTCAATATGCGGTAATGAAAGAATTCACCTTGTTCAGATGAACATTGGCGGCATCGGTTCGTTCTGTGGTTTTTCGCTTCCGACTTTTTCATATTTTGTTTTGAGGGAAGGTCCTGTTTTATTGTAGAGGAGAATAGCATTTATAACCTTCTTCCTTAAAAACTCCAACATTTTTGATTAATTTAATTTTTTTTATTTATTAATTTAGTGGAAGCTAACGCCCCCATTTATTTCGCTTAACCCAAGCTTAAAGCAACTTAAAAAACTAGGACTTAAAAACTAACAAGAGTTAAGTGCTAGGAAGTAAGGGAATGGTGGAGGAGATAAAATTGCTGATATTGCTGATATTGAAAGGCTTTTTGTTGAATGTTTAAAACTTCCCATACTAAAAACTTTGCTTGTTGTCAGTTTAGCTAACAGAACAACTTCATATTACTAATTACCTCAGCAAAATATTCGTAAAACAGAAACCCTTAATATATAATAAAAACCAGCAAATAAGGAAGGTGTGCTATTTAAATTGCCTGTACTAAATTAACGAGCATTTGCAAAATGACTTTTATTTCTTTATAACAAATAAAAATTGATTATTGACCTAAATTGGATCATTGTGCGTCGCCGCGCCGGTGGACTTTTATTTTGTGGTTTTTTTATTTTGTTATTTTTTTTATTTTAATTTTCTAAAGGTGCCGGTCCATTTGAGAGTACTTTCACTAGTAAACTCTCGAAAGTTACTCTCGGGTGGCTTTCCATTTGAGAGTAATATTTTCGACATTTTAATATCGCGAATTCTCTGGTAGAATTTTGAGAGCTCATTTTCTGAGAGTACTCTCATAACTGTGTCCACTTGATATATTTCTTCTGCTAGCTATCAGCTGGAAGTAGTGGAAGTAACATGCGGTTACAACTGCTTTAATTATTGGCACTGTTATTAAAAAAAAGAAAAAAAAAGTAAAAAAAGAAATGATGTGTTAAACTGTGGATAGATCGTCGTCTCCAATTCGGTGCGGGGTCTACTCTTACAAGAGTGCTTCAAATTGAAAATACTCTTCCGAGATGTTTGCCGTTTGAACCCTAGTGAAATAGAATAAGTAATAGAATCCGTTAGGTCCACTATTTTTAAAAAAGGATACCAAATAAAGAAAACCCATACCAGTACGCAAGCGTGTATTGCTAACAATTATAATTCTGGCATCTAGTAATTCAGTTCATATGTATGCATATCATATTCGAAGGCAAATTAAAAGCTCACTTTTAAATATATAATATGTGCAGGTGATTTACATGGTGGCCTTCAGTATCTACAATCTACATATTTCATATTCCAGTATGAACAATAGGAATAATTGTGAGAGAAGTCTGCCCAGCAATTTTCAACAGTTTAAAAGATAAATATTTGAAGGTAAAAAAAAAATACATTGTTATATTAAAATAAATAAAATGCATAATTCAAGAAACATAAAGTGGTGGATTTTAAAAAATTCTCAGATTCGTCGTAATCTTCGGCAGTTTGATAAATAATCGATTGTCCTTGTGATAAATTTATGTTCGAAAAGTTAAATTGATCTCCAGAAATAGATGATAAAGAACGACTATTTGTTTGAGATGATGTACGAGTAGATGATTGTGAATGTGAGTCATCTTCATCAGCTATACCTACAATAGCTTTGCGATTATCACTTTTGAGCTTTATAGAGACCTTTTATTGAGATTTATTGAGCTCAAACCGTAAACTACTTAATTCTTGAGCAACATATTCTCCAAAACAGTCATGTCCATCCGTTTCTTGCTTTAGAATTTTTAAGACCGCTTTGAGAGAATCTTCATCATCAGACTCGAGTCTCCTTTTTTATGGCCTTGCTTTCGCCTTACTCTTTTTTATGACTTCGTCAGTATGCAATGATTCAGAAGAGTTGTTGGTTAAATCTAATTGCGTCAGTCGACCCTGACTATCGGGATGGACCAGGAAGGTAGAGGGTTCAAACAAGTATTAGGGGTGACTGCCCCAATCGAACCCTTTATACTGTTGTGCAATTGGTATTGGCTAGTGAGCATTGATTTAGTTGAACGCTTAGCGCCTCGGTGTCAATGTAGGTAGTGGAGTGCGCCCACAGTCCAATAGAAATCTATGAAACGAGGAGATCAACAGGTATCTAAGACTAATGGACGAGCCAATTAAACGAACAATGGACAAAACGATACCTCCATAATACTGACAACGAAGACTTATTCCGCAACTCATCTATTGACGCACTGCATCGACATAACAGTAGACTGCTGTCAAGACTAAAAACAGTTTACTGACAGATAAAATCCGGAGATCATGACATTGAAGTCCTCGATCAAAAATATCCAAATCACCTTTCGTGTCTTAAAATTGATGACATGTTCTTTCATCTTTCTTTCGAAGATCCGCAGTAGAAGGTAGAGGCTATAGGAGCGACTTTCTAGGAAGTTTACAAGGCGAATGTTGTCATTATCCGTAACCACGACCTGTAGAATCGAGTGCTTGTGCAAAATTTCTACCTTCGTAATGAAATAGTGAATTGGCGATTCGAGAGCTCGGTTGTCACCCAGTTCAGTGACAAGAATATGGCAAATAATGTCGACGCCAGCGATAGTGTACAACCCCCGTTCATTTCGAAGGAGGTGCTCCAAACTGTCTTCGAATCATTTAGAAGTAAGAAATCAGTGGCAACCGATGAAATACCGAACAATGTGCTTCGACATCTTCCACTAGAAGCGGTGGACTGGTATAAATGTCCTGTCTGTTTAATAACGCAATGAATAGTGCTCATTATCCAGAGCATTGGAATACTGCGATGGTACATCCCATCCCCTAAAGGGATAAAGATACTACCAATCCAGAAAATTTCCGCTCGATCAGTCTTCTTCCCAACATCAGTACGGTTTTCGAGAAGGTGATCAATGGGATGATGAGTAAGTGGGTTGAGGACAGAAATATATAGTTCCGGATAATCAGTTCGGTTTTAAGGCGGGGCATGATATCATTCACGCTGCATCTAAACTGGTTTCTGATATCCAATGGAACAAAGGCAAGAAACAGTGCACTGGTGCCTGCCAGATTGACTTAGAAAAGGCCTTCCGTACCGTTTGTTTACAGGGACTTTTTTCCAAACTGAGTAGTTTGGGCATTAGTAAACCACTGCTGTATATTATTTTTGATATGTTAACAGATGGACAGTCTATGGTGAAAAATGGCGATGTGACTTCTGCTGGAACATTTCACATTAAAAACGGTCTGCAACAAAGTGCGGTAAATTCGCCGATCCTATTCAACATCTACACAAGTGATCTGATAGGTTCACTTCGCCATGCCATAACGTACGCAAAAAACTTATTCGCGCACAGATCGGGTCCAAAGATTGAGGTCATTAATACACTTTTGCAGCGTGACTTCGACAAAATTAAGCGATATTGCGATGACTGCAAGTTGAAAATCAACTTTCAGAAGTCGGAAACCATTCTGTTTAGGACTCCTTTAGCCTGTTTAGGATACCAGAAAGAATTGGCGAAAGTTCTCGATCGTGGGGCAGCACGGGCAGCCACTTGCTTGTCGAAATGTAGTCAGATACCTTGGGATCTGGCTAGATCAATTTCTGTATTTTAACAAACATATAGATGTTGCTCTGGCCAGAGCCAGAGGTGTTTTTGCCCTTACAAAGAGACTGTTTTATAACAGCCAACTCGATGCGAGGGTGAAAGTAATCTGCTACATGGCCCTTTTCCGGCCTATGCTTCTATTTGGATGTCTCGTGTGGTTCAAAGTGAGAGCAAGTTTATTGGAAAAGATTCAGGTATTTGAAAAAGCTTGTCTTAGGACTTGTCTTCCCTTATACAGAACACCAGAATCTGAGTACATACAATTCTATCCTAATGTCTTGTACAATAGGGCAAACATAATAAGAGTGAACAATTTCGTCATTAAGTTGACTCGAAGGCACATTGCAAGATCATTGACCTCATCGAACAATCTGATCTCCGGGGATTGCTACTGAATAAAATAGTGATTTGCAATAACTTAAGTTATTCGTAGGTGGAAAGGGCATACATAAAAATCGTAGATAATGAGAGAAGACAAAAGGTTGGAAAAAAAAAGTTAAGCTAAAAGTTGAAAATTTCGAGATAAACGCATTTTTCTGATGAAGTTGGTCCCTCGTTTTTCAAAATGTTAGCTTTAAAATGCCATAATTTTGGCTGGCGTGGCCATATTTTATGTATACTGACATACTCTTTCAAAAATATGCACAACGGTTTCTTAAGATGAATCCGTTAGAAAGCTATGGCCTTTTAAGAAGTTTTACCTCGAAATCAGAGATTTCTCACTTTAACGGCCTATAACTTGGCGGGTGGTGAAAATAGACCCCCTCCCCCACCTGCAATATAATTTTTTGTTCGCTATAACTTCAGTAATCTTCAGGTCTCAGGACGAAAACCTAAGCTGGGACTGTATAAACTGAAAAAAAAACTGTAGTGGGGTACGTAAGAGTATTAGATGTAAGAGTAAAGATGTAGATGTTAGTTTGAGATCGGGATTTTACATTCTCTAGTGAATCGTACTAACTCAGTTTTGGGCGAATGCGCTGAGATCATTAGAGCTATTAGGGTTTTATCTAACTATGCACATACATAGTTTTGTTTAGTTTAATTGATTGATTGATTCAATTAGTAATTTTTTTTGTGTTTCCTCATTGTATTGGATGTTTAGACGGAGAACACATTGTAAAGCAAGTTCTAGATAATAGTGGAAGCCATTATTATAATTATAAAGGATCCCACAGCAACGTTTTGATGACAGTTGTTGATGCCAACTACAAGCTAATATATATATATCTGTACTAGATGCAATGGACGGTTCTCTGATGGAGGAGTATTTTTTATACTTCTTTGCATGACGAATTAACAGAAAATACTATTATTTTGCCTGATCAAAAACCACTTTCCGGTAGAAATAAGCCGGTCCTATACTGTTTTGTGGCTGATGATGCTTTTGCAATGACTGACTTAATATTAAAGCCATATCCGGTTCGTAATCAACCAGCGCCAAAACGTATTTTCAACTATCGGTTGAGTAGAGCACGAAGAATAGTTGAAAACGCATTTGAAATCATTGCCAACCATTTTAGGATGCTCAGAAAATAATATGATAAAATAATATCATTAATAAAAATTATTATCTTTCTCAAATTATCATTTTCTTTTCTTTCTTTTTATTTCGTTTTCAGCGCACGTTCCGCGAATTCCGTTAATATAACAGTTTTTATGATTTATCCGTAGTTTTCCACAAAGTTACACTAGACTCATATTTCTCTATGCGTTGATTTGTTTCCTCCGATGTCCACTGTTTTGCCATGTTGACTCTCCGAGAGCCACTCGCTCGTATTATAATGTTGGAATTCTGAGAGTTAATCTCCGATAGTGATCAAAACATGTGTCCACTTGCGAGTGACTGTCAAAAAGTTCGAATGTCAAAAGTAAAAAGTCAACACTTCGCGAGCTGCTCGCAGAATTTTTACTCTCAAATGGACAGGCACCTTAACGGAAGGTAAATGACTTCTTTGTCGATTTTTATTTATATTTTATTATACTCGTATTGCCGAAAAATTCGATTTCGTTTGAGCTGTGTACAATTGCACAAGTACACAATCGTATGCACGTATAACCGTTCCTGTGTATACCTATATTGATATTTATAAATCGTTTGTCATTGTTTTCGCGAGAGTGATACCATTATGTAGGAAAGTGCTTAACAAAAAAAGGAAGAAAAGGGAAAAATGCAAAAACCATAAAAAGTTGATTGAATATGATTTCCTAAGAAAATTAGTCGTGTTATTTTGTAGGTTAACTGTTCTCCGCGTACGTATTTCATGGTTGTGCAGCGCGACGATGTGCAATGATATTTTCGCGAACGGTTTGTTATTTTAATGGTGGCTGGATTGGCTATCAAAGTGTGTGGTGTTTACATTTTTAGGTAAAGGTCATGCATCTGCCTCCTATTGAATTCTTGTTGCAATTTTTTAGAAGCCGTTATATGCTGTAAGTGTTTATATTAAGTATCATATTGTAAATTAGTTTAAGATTTTTATATTACAATGAATTATTATATTTTAACGTTGGTGACTTTAAAATGTTTTAAAAATTATTACTTGTTGTGGGGTTGGAGTTGTGTGCTGTGTTTTGACCGAATAATGTTGATAGGGTTACTGAACTTTCAAATACCGTCGAGGTTACGATTTTCCAATTCGCGTCGGTATTTTGGAATTTTGGAACTGCGCAACGTTCTCCGGGATGAATGATGTTGTGAGATTGAGATTGTGACGTATGTGTTGTGTCGTGTCGTGTAGGGAAAACTAGGGTGAACGATTTTGTGATTATTTGTATTTAATTAAATCAATAATTCCGTTAAAAAAAAAATAAATGCCTTTGATTCTAGTTCGATTTTATTTAAAGAACTTTCTTATAAATTTTGTATTGGGACGTTTAAATGTCTTGCTTTTCGTTTGTAAAATAACTACTCGAACAAGTCCGTCTTTCCTGGGATGACTGTCGATGATTCGCCCGAGTCGCTATTACAATGGCGGTAGTCTCTCATATTTGAGAGACTTGAGAACTAGGTCTCCGTATTTTGATCCCGACTTCCGCCTTGACCACTTCTGGCGCCGTTGCCTCCTTCCATTGCTCACAGCAATTTGGCTTCCCAATGGCAGTATCTCCTTGAGGGATTGCTGTTATTCTTTCGCCGATTACGAATTTCACCCGGCGTTTCATTTTTGTGGACTAGAGACAAAAAGACATTATGGAATTTGAATTTGGAGAAGGAAAGCTCATCACAAGTAGCACCTGTAGCACTTTCCACAATCTTCTCCTTAGATACTGACTTGGCATTTTCAATAGCATAGAATAGAATAGAAATATAACTTCTCCTCATCGAATCTTCGCTTGATGATCATGTGCGTTCTTGAAGTTCACTTCTAGAACATGAAGGGCTGTGCTATATGATGTTCCAGTATTTTTGAAGTTGAAGTAGTCTCAAAGAATCTGCTCCAAAACACTCTTTAGATCTGCACTTGGCCTTTTCGATATTTTTAACAAGGGTTTTATTTGTAAATTAATTTTTGCTTAATAGTATGCGTGCGCATCAAGTATTTTAAATGTTACAGTCTTTTTACTAATTTGTTCATTTTTATTACAGTAACTTGCGACCTTTGGTCAGCTTTGCCTAGCTGACTAATATCCGCGCGTAATATCCGGTTGTGCATAACCACCAAAATAAGTCTATAAAAGGGACAAGCCACCGGCCGCGAAGCAACATATGAATGCACTCTTTTGATATCTGTATATATGTATATATTTTGTGAACTTTCACTTTGTGCTTCTATTTCTTTAAACCCACTGTTTAAAAAATGTTTAATGTTTTGTATAGTAGTTATTACTTCGTATACAAAGTCAAAACATAGATTCAAATATCCATTGCCTTACATTGCCCATCGTTTGATAAAATATTAAGTAAATATTATTGTAAATTTATTACTTCATATACAAAGTCAAAACATAGATTCAAATATCCATGTTCTCGGGATTTCGAATAACGGACACAAAAGACAGTGAAGAAGAAAGTAATGAGGTTAGTGATAGTGAATCTATTGATAACAGTATTAGTGATATTAGTTACAGAGTATCGGAATTAGCTATGGGCAAAAATACTAATAAGTGTGCTAATTACCTTCATCCCCACATTTAACGGCACGAGAATGAAGTTTTCGCTTTCATCGACTCATTCAATAATGCCATCGAACTGGCATCAGCAGCACAGAAGGTTGAACGAAAGAAATAAAATGTTACAATTGCGGCAAAGTAGAATATATTTCGAGGAATTGTAGGACACCGAAAAAGAACAAAAACGTGGTTTCTGAAAACACAGCAAAAAGGAAAAAATCAATCTTAGACCAAAAAGGGAGGAAACAGTTCAAGCTGAAGGATTTTTAGTAAGCTGTATGGTGTCTTAGCATCTACCGCGGGCATCGAACTTGTCGAGTTGTAGAGGCTGAGTAGGGTCAATGAATCTCGAGAAGAAATTCTCCAGACGAGTCCTGAAACCAAAGGATGCTACCCCCCCCCCTCCCAAACTCCCAAAGCACTCCCTTCTTCCCCTGGGCTGGATCAAGGTGTCATACGACCCGTGCTGAAGATCAACCTGGCTGAGGGTCCAGTATCTCCAAAAATAGCTCAGTCGCGAACGGAGTATCCGGATACCTGGCGACCTCCGGATTAGCTAGACTTATCTGTATACAGCGGATCTCTGTACAGATGGACACCCCTTTCTCCGCTACTCGTGGTATCATTCATGGAAAATACCAAAAAAACAAAAACCGAGGCCGGTACTCCTTCAATACCGGGCGGTAGAACGGTGACTACACCGACTACCGGCAAGGCTCCTGCATTGCCGAGAGGAGGCAAAACTGTGGCAGGCCATGGTGCGCCATCCTCTAAAGGCAAACGGAATGAGCCTAAAAATAAGAACTCAGGAAGTGTTAAGACTGTGACAAATCATGGTCCTATCACTTCCTCCACCCCTAGCAGCAGCAAGTTTGTGGCAGGCCACGGACTTGTTGCTGTTACCAAAACTCCTCCCTCCAAGGAGGAATCTGGACCTCAGCCGCATCGGCAAGTTCCATCTAAGGCGCTCTATATAAGACGCCGAAATGCTTTACGCATTATCAAAACCTTCGGATCCATTCCGGAGGTTGAGAGAAGTTCGGAAATAAAGAGCAAGATTGAGTGGGCTAAAAACATCCTAAAAGACGGATTACCCACTGCTTCCACTTCTCCCAAAACGTCAAAAGACTCCTCTAAGCGCCAGAGATCGTTGGAGGAAACCGTACCGGTTTCCAAGAGGCCCAAAACATATAGTTCTACAACCCCTTGGCCATCCAACAGCACATCTCTGAGGTCTTACAATGAAGTCCTAAAGGACGCATTGGTGATCGCGGTTAGCAATACCGAAGGTTCCATTACACCGGAACGTTGGCAGCTGGTCAAGCTGAAGCTTTCGAGCAACTTCTTGCCCATCATGCGGAAAAACCCCGTACCACCTCCTATCACAAGCGACGCTGCCTGGCACCAAGACCATGTCAAGCTCATCGCTTGTTCCAATCAGAGATCTCTCGATCTCTTCACCAAGGCCATCGATGGTTTAGGAGAGATTTGGCCAGGTGCAAAACTCGAGGTCGTGTCTAAGGAAGGCATTCCTAGTAGACCTCGAACTCGTACCTGGATTCCAGCCGAACCCTCCTCTCCAGAAAGTATTCTGGAAATCATCCGGCTCAGTAAGCCTACTCTTCCGGCTCATGACTGGAAAATCGCGAAACTGGAGGAACTAAGGGGTTCTTATAGATGCGCATTAATCGTGATCAATAAGGAATCCCTTAATTCTCTGGCGCAGACGAAAGGCATGATTCGGTTCGGATTCGAGTCCATAAATTTAAGGGTGTACAAAAAGGATGAGCTGGATGCTGATAAGCAACCTCCTCCTCCTTTAATACCTGACATCACAACCTCGGATCTTGGATCGTCGATATCCTTTCCAGAATTGGGTAGCCACGACTCCAATCTGTCCGAGGTGACTATCAAGCCGTCGGTCTCCTCTTCTGACACACTGTCGGAAATGGAAACCGATGACGAGGCAATTAGAGGTCCTACACGATCAGAGATATAAGATGAACTCTTGGGCACATCTTCAGAATCGGAGGACCTCAATAACACCGTGGTGGAGGCGACTCTGGAAGACTGTAGCAATAATACGGTTTCTCCAGATTAATCTCCACCACTCAAAAAAGGCTTCGGCCGCACTCATTCTGCGTCTTTCTAAAAACGCAGAAGACATAATCCTAAACCAGGAACCATGGATTGCAGAAGGTGTGGTTCGTGGACTTAGGACACCCACATACGTTCCGCTCTATACAAGAGACAAAGGTAAGATTAGAACTTGTATATTAGTGAAACGTAGCCTTAATGTATTTCTACTTCCCAACCTCAGTGACCCCGACTTAACCGTTGCCAGACTAGAGACTGTCAAAGGCTCCTACTGGCTGGCATCGGCTTACCTTGGCCACGACCAAGTGGGCCCTCTCCCTGGTGATAACCTAGAAAGGGTGGTACTGGAAGTGGGAAGGCAAAAAACTGGCCTCATAATCGGATGCGATGCTAACGCACATCATACGGTATGGGGCAGTACCGACATCAATGATAGAGGTGAGTCACTTTTAGACTATATTTTAAGTACTAACTTCTTAATTTGCAATATTGGCAATAAGCCCACTTTTATAACAATAAACCGACAAAAAGTGTTAGATATTACTCTCGTCTCCGACAGCACCACCCAAAGGCTAACAAACTGGATGGTATCGTCTGAACACTCCTTTTCAGACCATAGATACATCCAGTTTAGTCTGAGTGATGTTCCCCCCAGCCAACCAGCTTTCCGGAATTAAAGGAAAACTGATTGGCCAAAGTACAGAGGAATACTGTCAAAAACGTTATCCTCTGAACTATCAAGTCCCCCGCGTGATACCAATGAGCTTGACATGAAAGTCAGGGAATTTACTCTGACTCTCAATCAGGCTATGGCCGCTTCCTGCCCTCGTATTCAACCAAGAGGCAAGAAAAAGCCACATTGGTGGACATCGGCACTGGGACTGCTCAGAAACGCCTGCAGAAAACTTTTCAACGCAGTAAAAAGCACAAGAAAAGTGACTGACTGGGACTCATATAAAGAATCCCTCAAATTATACAAAAAAGAACTGAGGAAGGCAAAGCGACAATCCTGGAGGTCATTCTGTGACAAAATTACAGAAACCTCTGAGGCATCGCGGCTAAGAAAAATCCTCTCCACAAATCCTATGATGCCTAGCTATTTGAAAAAAAACCGATGGCTCTTGGACAACTTCAAGTGATGAATCACTCAACCTGCTTCTGGACACCCACTTTCCAGGTAGCTCCCAACTCGCGGCCAGTAGCAGCCCAAACAGGCCTACTGCAATCGTGAAGAAAATTCATGGTCTGATTACGAGAGACAAACTGCTCTTTGCGCTGCATGGCTTCAAACCATACAAGTCGAGGTTGTTCATTCATTAAGTTCGGACGTGTTTAAATTTCGCTCTGCTAATTTATTTCCATTTAATTTTTTTTCCTGCCTAATTGCAATAATTCGCACAACCTATTTCTCGGGCATTGCTGACTCGATTTGTTTATTAAAGTGAAATTAACAACTAACCCAATTCTCATTCACCGCCTTTTGTGTTTTAAAATTTCTCAACTGACCTACCCCAACTAAATCATCGTCATCATGTCTGAATTATGTGGAAGTGTGAATTGCTCCCTAACAAGTGACCTAAATGCTGTTATGGTGATCTGCAGTGGTCTCTGTAGCAAGTCATTTCAAGCCCTTTGCATTGGCTTGAGCAAAAGATGGATCTTTTACCTAAAAGATTTTAAAAACAACTTTTTGTTTTATTGTGATGAGTGCAAGGACATCACTCCCTCCCACATATTACTTGCTATTAAGTGTCTCAGTGATTCGGTCAGTAACTTTGCGGCAGGAAACAACCATGCCCTGAAATCAATGCAAAACCAATTTACAAAATATGATTACCTTCTGAAATCAGTTGAAGATTTGTCAATTTCACTCGAGCAATATGCAATCTATAACAAGACTCAATTTAGAAACTTATCCATGCAGTTGGCTCAAAACAGTGACTTAATAAAACGAAATGACAAACATGATTTTAGTGAAGATTTCTATCCCATAGTGTTAAATCAATAATAAAATCTTACATCCCCACAATAACAGATTCTTTAAGTTCTCTACGGTCTTCCCTCGATTTTCATCTTCAAAGCACATCCAGAAGCAGCGTTCCCTCTCCGCCTAATAATGATCAGTTGCTCTTAAACATCATGTGCCAAATAAGCGATTGCATAAATTGTTGATAACATCCGGATAACTTCCAGTAAAATCGAAGATATACCGGTGCAATCCCAGCCCTCACCGACTGCATCATACAACACCTCGATTCTTATTGAGATGCTTGAATCTGCAATTATGGAACCACCAGTAACTCCTGGATCATCTTCTCCTCCACCACAACCCTCTTCGGTAGACGATGCTACTACACCAACTCCTGAACCCACAATCGCAATATTCGGAATCTTATGGACACTTTCGGAGTGGAACACGAGAATAAAAAAGTTGAACAATTTCAACAAAGCTGAGTCAGTTGCCTTTTTAATAAGAGGTACACTCCTCGATCGAAACAGGCTAACTAGTCTCTTCAAATCTAAATTTAAAATAGATGCCAGCAACTGCCGTAAGATCTCCACCAACACCTTCAAGGTAAGCATCCCGTCAAAATATGAATGGATGTTTATTAACTCTGCTTCCGACGTCATCAATCTGGATGGATTAACTATGGAAAGAATTAAACCGAATACAGGAAACAACAAACATCGCAAGGACACTACCTTAACCTCAAAATCCACTAAATCTAAAAAACAGAATAATGTTAATTTTAAGTCTAACCCTATTCCGAAGCCTAACTCTTAAAAAAAAACCCAACTCCTAACAAACAAGCTCCTGATGAAAACTGGAGTTTTAAAGTTGGGACATTTCCTGTCTTCACTCCTCTTTCAATTCATACTGCCAATTGCGTATACACGAAACGTTCTTCCACCGCGTCCAACTCAATTCCTAAGCGCGTATCTTTCAATCTAGATCCTCCTCCCAGTCATTTACAAAACCCAACATCTCCTCATTCTACTCATACAAAAACGGCATACCCCAACTTTATTCGCTCCCATATTTTAAATCCCTCCCCATGTTCTAAGCTAGACTCCCACCCTAATACCACACCACCTTCTTTTTTAGACCCCATTCTTCCTCCAAAGGCAAAGTTAACCAAGCACCTTATCGATTCTGGGGGTTTCCATTCTGCAAGAAGGCCTCCCCACTAATCATAATGAGCTGCGGCAACTTTTTATACGTTTTCATGAACAATTAGATATGACTCCTGATGACGTGGCTAATGATCTCTCTTCTTTTGATTCTCATGTCAGCTCCAAACGCATACTACACCTCCAGAGAACATGGTCTAGTTTCAAAAACTACCATCGCTCCTAACCCACCACTCAATTCTTTGCCGAAGCCTCCCAAATATCTGTCCCTCTATTATCAAAACGTAAGAGGATTACGAACTAAGATTTATGCTATATATCTTAATTCGCAGATTCTGCCATACGACATCTTTGCCTTCACAGAAACCAATCTCACCCCTGATATTAAGAATAATGAATTATTTTCCCAACACTTCGATTTACACCGTGACGATGGTCTAGATAAAGAGGAGAATTTATATGGCCGTGGTGTACTTCTAGCTATACACTCTCGTCTCGAGGCTAGACCCTTTAAAAAATCGTCCACTGCATTCTTTGAATTCGTTTGCGCTAGAATTCCTATTTGCAAACGCAACCTATATATTTGTTGCTGCTATATTCGCCCCTTTCAACCAACTCAAGGTTACCAGCTAGCTGTTGATGCAATCGACTGCATATTTAAAGCTGCTGATCCCAATGACGTCGTTATTTTTTTAGGTGATTTTAATCTACCTAAGCTTCTATGGACTCAGACTACTATACTGCAACAAATCCTAGCTCTGATAAAGAAAATCTTTTCATCGACTGCCTAACTGACTCTGATCTATATCAATTAAGTGGTGTCACCAATAACATCGGCAGACAACTCGACCTAGTCTTCGCCACTGATACAGATAACTGCGTCGTTTTAGAAAGTAAACATCTGCTTTCTAAGTTGGATAGTTACCACCCTCCCCTTTCTCTTACGCTGACATATGACAATGGTTTTAATCCCGTTTCCTATGAATATTCTTGCAGTTTTAATTTTCATAGGGCTAACTACGCTAAGCTGAACAACCTCCTCAGTATGGTCAATTTTAACTTTCTCTACGATAACCCTAATCTTTCGGTAAACGATGCTCTTTCATCCTTTTATACCGAAATTTTAAAATGTCTCTCCCAATCTGTGCCTTTTTTACCCAAAAGGAATCCCTCATCGTCACCACCCTGGTATAATAAAGAGCTGCGATCTCTTCGTAACAAGAGAAATAAGCTCTGGTATACTTACTTAAAATCGCGTTCCGACACTGATTTCTTCTACTACCAGTCTGCCCAAATATATTTCTCTGTGCTTTGCCTAACTCTCTATGACAACTATTTAAACCGAATGGACCACACACTCATTTCCGACCCCAAAAGATTCTTTCAGTTCATCAAAACTAAAAGCAAATCGGATAGCTATCCATCATCTCTAAATGTTCTTGATAGGTCCTCGGGCGATCCCCAAATTATTGCAAATCTCTTCGCAATTTTTTTTGGCCAAGCGTTCGCCATCCATTCCCAAGAGCCAGATCATTCTTACTTTTCCTACTTAAACAGCTGCCCACAAACAACTTTGGAATCGGTGTCTATAACTTTAGAGCAAGTTAGAGATAAAATAATAAAACTCAATGATGATTATTCTGCTGGCACTGATGATCTTCCCCCTATATTTTTAGAGAAATATCAAATGCATCTAGCCCAACCTCTTAAAGCTCTCTTTCAGCTTTCTATGACCCAGGGAATGTTTCCATCAACCTGGAAAAGGTCGTTTATTATTCCCCTACATAAAAAAGGTAGAAAAGACGATATTTCCAACTATTGACCAATTGCTAAGTTGTCCTGCATACCTAAGCATTTTGAGAGCATTGTCTATGACATAATGCTTTTCCATTGTAAATCTATTGTTTCCCTAAACCAGCACGAATTTTTCAAAGGCAGATCTACGACCACCAACTTGACGGAATTCGTATCAAGCACTTTATGTGCACTGGAATCTGGAAATGAAGTTGATGTGATTGCCACCGATTTCAGCAAAGTCTTTGATAGAATTGCTCATGATATAATCCTTCTAAAATTAAAGGCTCTTGGTTTCCAGATAATCTTTATAACTTGGGTTCAATCCTATTTAAGTGAACGACTTTACTATGTTCTGTTTAGGTCCATGGTTTCTGACCCAATTAAAGCCTCCTCTGGTGTCCCCCAAGGGAGCCACCTTGGTCCCTTATTATTTATTCTGACCATTAATGATGTTGCTTGTATCATTAAAAGTTCATACATATCTTGTTTACGCAGATGATATGAAAATATTTAGATATATATCTTCTTCCTCAGAGAGCCTACTTCTGCAGCAAGATCTAGATAGGTTTTGTACTTGGTGTCAGAAGAATTTTCTTGAGCTTAACGTCAATAAGTGTCAGGCTATAACTTATACCCGTAAACGCCTCCCTACTTCACCTCGTTGCTATCTAATTTTTAATCTGCCTGTTCCCTTAGTGAATGAGTTGCGTGATTTGGGTGTTATCTGCGACAAGGAACTCAATTTCCGTTCTCACATTGATAGTATAATAAAAAAAAGCCAACTCTGCCCTTGGTTTTATCAAGCGCTGGTCTAAGGAGTTTTGCAATCCTTATGTTACCAAATCTCTTTACATAACCTTTGTTAGGCCCGGATAGAAGCTGTTCAACGCAGGTTTTTACGGTTTGCTTTACGTGGTCTTCCCTGGGATGATAGCCAAAACTTACCACCTTACACTGACCGGCTGAAACTTATAAATCTACAACCCCTTTCTATACGCCGAAAAGTTGCCGACATTCTCTTTTTTCATCAAATTTTAGTAGTTAATATCGATTGTCCTACCTTACTTCAAATTATTTCTTTTAACAATAATCCTCGCAATCTTAGGTCTGTGCCACTTTTCCGGCTCAATCTTCACAGAACGAATTACGGACACCTGGAGCCAATGTCTAGGATGCTTCGCGAAGTTACCGATATTCTGCCTCTCTTCGACTACCATCTCAGCAAACTCTCCCTCAAGAACATATTTATTTCCACCTATGCCTCACGTCCTAACTTTCTTTAACCGCTCCCACCCTTTAGTTTTTAAGTGAAAATGTTAGATTTAAGTATATGTTTGCTTGCAATAAGGTTAATAAATCTGTCCGGGATTGACCCGGGCCGCGAAATCAAATCAAAATCAAAATCAAATCAATATCAAAATCAAATCAAGTCTGCTGGTCCGGACGGTATAATACCTGCCGAGCTACAGAGGTCCGTAGATATTATTCTACCAGTGTTAGAAAATATTATGAGGAGCTGTGTAGAACTTATCCACATTCCACTGTTATGGAGAGAAGTCAATGTAGTATTCATTCCCAAAGCTGGAAAATGTTCTCATGTAGTCCCAAAGAACCTCAGACCTATAAGTCTATCATCATTCCTTCTGAAAACTTTAGAATGACTGATTGATATCCATATTCGAGCTAAAGTTGATCCAAGATTTCTGTCTACGGCTCAACATGCGTACTGTAAAGGAAAGTCGGTGGAAACGGCTTTGCACTCTCTGACTAGCCACATCGAACGATCCCTACAATATAAGGAGTACACAATGGTTACTTTCCTAGACATAGAGGGCGCCTTTAACAACGTCAACACATCCGCAATCACGACTGCGCTGTCAACTCCGCAGGTAGACGGCTCACTTGGGGAGTTGATCGGTCTAATGTTAAAAAGCAAGAAAATCAACTCCAAACTGGGTGAGACTTCTGCTAAGAGATATGTCAGTAGAGGTACGCCGCAAGGCGGTGTCCTCTCTCCCCCTCTCTGGAACTAAGTAGTTAACGAACTACTGATATACCTGGAAGCGGGTGGTAGCGGAGTGATTGCCTATGCGGATGACGTTGCCATAGACGTCTCAGGAAAACATCTTAATACAATTAAAGAACTCTTCCAAATAAATCTCAACAGATTAACCTGCTGGGCAGATCGCTGTGGATTGGGAATAAACCCCCATAAAACTGATCTTGTCCTCTTTTCTAGGAAATATAAAAGTCCAATCATAGACCCTCCTTCAATAAACGGTACCAGTTTAGTTTTCTCCGATACAGCAAAATATCTGGGTCTCATTTTTGACAGGAAACTAAACTGGAAACCTAACATTCAAGAAAGAGTCAGTAAAGCTACAATAGCTTTATTCTCTTACAAGAAAGCCATTGGGAACAAATGGGGCCTTCAACCTCGCATAACCCACTGGCTATACATCTCGGTCATAAGACCGATACTTACTTACGGGGTGGTTGTCTGGTGGACGGCCTTGGAAAATGCAGTCAACCGCATTAAACTAAGCAGAGTCCAAAGAACAGCATGTCTATGCACAAGCGGAGCCTTGCGGTCTACCCCCTCTGCGGCATTAGATATTCTGCTTCACTTGACACCCCTCGACATTTTTAGCAAGCAAATAGCTGCGACTGCAGTTATTCACCTTAAAGCGACTAAACAGTGTGTCCACTGTAATAATAATACATTTGGCCACGCCAATATTCTTAATATATTAGGAATCCTCACAGAGAACATCGATTACACCATACCTGAACTTTGTTTTGACAAAAACTTCCATGTAAGCTTCCCCTCTAGACCATTCTGGGAGGAGGATGCTTTCATGGAGGATAAGTCAATCCATCTCTACACAGATGGATCTAAAACCGATAGCGGAGTTGGTGGCGGTGTTTTCTCAGATAAGCTAAATCTAAGCCTCTCTTACCGGCTTCCAAATCACTGTAGCGTGTTCCAGGCGGAAATTTTGGCGAATAAAGAAGCTCTGTCCTGGCTGAAGAGAAACGTGATATCTGCAAAGGATATCCACATATTTTCGGATAGTCAGGCATCAAAACCCTGGACTCGGTCTCATTATATTCTAAAACCGCCCTTGAATGCCGACCATCTCTCATGGAGATGGCAGAGCAGTTCAACATTCACCTTTGTTGGGTGCCGAGCCATAGAGACATTACAGGGAACTGCAGAGCCGATGAACTCGCCAAAATTGGAACCACTCTACCTATCCTACCGGACAAAGGTAGTATATGTATACCAATCGCTACGTGCTAACTAACACTAAAGCTGGATGCCAATAAAAGAACAGACCTTAGATGGACTGCTTGGCAAATATGTCTAGCGACCAAACGGATCTGGCCAAGGCTAGATCTGAGTCGCTCTAAGTGTCTGATCCTTTTAAATAGGAAACTTCTCAGCGCCATAATAGGTGCCATTACTGGACACTGCCTCATAGGCAAGCACGCAAGAAGGCTTGGCGCTTTTACTAATGATTTCTGTAGAAGCTGCATGGACGAGGAAGAGGAAGAGACAATCCCCCACCTACTCTGCACATGCCCAGCTCTTTCCCAGAGAAGGAAGCTCATCTAGGAGCTTTCTTCTACAACGACCTAAACGATCTAGAAAAATTAGACGTTAACAGTCTCCTACGCTTTATTATAAGCTCAAACTGGTTCCAGTAGTAAGAAGATCATAGATCCACGTGGCATCACAATGGGCCAATAGGCATAAGTGGGTTGGTATTTCCAACAGCCACTCTTACCTAACCTAACCTAACCATGGTGTCTGAGACAACTATGCAGCTTGGGATAATTGCGAAAGCCCTCCCATTTTAGCATTTAGCGAGGTGAAAAAATAAATTATAGATGAGATTAATTCAGAATTAAAAATAAAATTTAGTAGGATAGGTGGCAAAATGTGTGCAACAACGAAATTGTCATTCCCAAACAGTAAATTAGCGTAGGAGCTCCAAGTTGCGTTACGTCCAACAAAAATGGTAGATACTTAGTTTCAGTTGTAAATACAAATAACAAACCTGTAGATTTAACAAACGTTATGTTAAGCGGATCTAATTTTAGTGACTTTGAAATATGTAAAGAAGGTCATAAAAACGTATCGGGAAATGTTCACACTGAACATTTCAATAAAGAAGAGCAAGAAAACTTGCTAGAAAGAGTGAAAGAGTTTAGCGACATTTTTGTGTCGATAATGAAAGACTTTCGTATACTTCAGTGATGAAACATAGGATAGGGATGAAAGATTTCACGGAACCAGTTCTCACAAAACTTATAGGTATCCAAAAGTTCACGACGAAGAACTCCGTGAATAGGTATCAAAATTAAAAAAGCGATGTACTCGTAATTATCCGCAATAATATTTATCCTTGGAGTCCACCTTTATGGATAGTCGCAAAAAAAGCTGATGCAAAATGGCGACTGGTAATTGATTACCGAAAGTTAAAAAAATTTAATTATATCGGACAATAAATTACCCTTTGCCCAACATAAATTAAATTTTGAATCATTTTCAAAAAGCGAAATATTTCTCTACTCTGGACTTAACTTCCGGAATTCATTAGATTCCTATGGAAGGAGAAGACATGGAGAAAACGGCCTTCAGTACACCTTATTGCCAATTTGAATATGCTCGAATTCCATTCGGTCTGAAAAATGCTCCAGATTGCTTTCAAAGGCTAATGAACACTGTTGTAACAGGACTTCAGGGAATCAAGTGTTTCATTTATTTGATCGATGTTTTAATATATGAACAAAATCTAACTAAGCATAATGAGAAATTATTCGAAGTTTTTCAGCAGATTAAAAAGGCAAACCTTAAGTTGCAACGTAATAAGCGTGAGTTTTTGAGCAAAGAAGTCTCGTATTTAAGCCGTATTATAACAGATAAGGGCATTAAACCCAATCCGGCTAAAATTGAGTGCATCATAAACATTGGAGCACCAAGGAATCCAAAAGGAATTACATCATTTCTAGGGATGATTGAATATTACCCGAAATTTACTAAAAATTTCAGTAATATCGCAGAACCAATGACATAAATAGAAGAGAAGCTATAATAAAAGAATATTATAATGGTTTACTAGGCGGACACGTGGGGCAAAAAGCAACATATGCGAAGGTAAGGAAAAAATATTTCTGGATAGGAATGCAGAAGAACATCAAAAACTATGTGAGAAAATGTCCTTTGTGTCAAACTGAAAAAATTTACCGACCATCGACTAGAAATTCAACGAAAATCGTCAGCTCTGCTGACAAGGTCTTGGAACAGATTATGATCGATATAATAGGCGCCCTTGAAGTAACAGAAGAAGGATTCAAATTAGGACTGACCACCCAAGATGATCTTTCAAAATTTATCAAGTTTATACCGCTCGTATCCATTTTCATTCATGCATTTTCCATCTTAGTATTGAGTTTGTAAGCGATCGATAAATTCAGTCAATGCATCCTGATATTCGGCACCATGAAATAAATTTGATAATTAAAATAAAGAGGAAACACCTGCTTCGAAATAATGACTTAATTTATTATTGAATTCAAACTTCATACTTTGATGGTTTTCTTTTGACTGACTTGGGGCAATGATTGAACGCAAAAGGAAATTGTAGAATAATGGCAATAACAGCTATCGAATTATACCGAGAAACGGTACTATGCACATATGTAGATATGTAGTATTCTCAACAGCACAGAACACGAGCTCATAGAAATTCCAGTAATTTTTGGTCGAGGAGTTGAAAAAACTTAAAATTTTGGGTTGTTACTATTTTTTCGAATAATTATGTAATTATTATACAATTATATAATAATTAATTCCTTCTTTTTGTTATCGAACAATTTTTATTTTGTATTTCAAAATAAAAATATGTTAGTCTTCTGTTCCCAAGCTTAAATAAAATTTTCAAGATACTATCTATGTAACTTTTCGGTAAAATTTAACTTTAAAGAATCTTTGAATTTAATAAGTATTTCCCATATGTATTAAATTTGGAATAATACTTAATGTTTGAAGTTCGAATGCAAGCCAGAGCTCATCTTTGAAAAGCTCCTACAATATCTAGTGGTTCAAATCATAGAAGAATGTTGTGATTCTGACGAGTAAACAATTATACAATATTGCGGTCAAGTACAAAGACCTTCAAGGACCAGAATGGCTCTATTCTGCCCTACCCATTTTTCATACTTGCTATTTAATTCCCAAGACCATGGTGTGCGGCGGCGTCATTATTCTGCAACAAAATGGTCCTTCTTAATTGCAACCAACGTAAAGATCTGAATTAAGACATAAGAAACTTGGCATGATCCATACATTGACATTGCAAGCTCTCTGTTTGGTGGCCTGGGTTACTTTCTACACAGAAGTGAAGATTGTGAAAATAAGTAATAATAAAATAATCCCTGGTGAATTTGGTCCAACAAATATTTTCGTTAACAATACGTCCTTCTTAAATAGAATTGCACACTCCCGGACGTTTTTTTAGGCGTTAATATCTCGATAAAAAGAACTAGAAGCTACAATAATTATGCAAATCATTTTGGTGTCGTTTTGTAATCTTTTCTAAAAAATGTTCTTACTTTCGTAACGTATTATTTATTCGAGGCAGGAAAAAATGAATCACCCACGGATAATTGTATGAGTAATTGTAATCATATAATCCTTATATAAATGTTATGTAAATAACGGGAAAAGTTTTTTATATAGGGGCTCATCTCAAAATTCGTAAGGTTACGAAGAAAATTCCTAATATTTTTTTTTATTTGTAAGTATCGAGATACGGCAGGAAGACATATCTCGTATAAAGATATCAAAGTTCTTGTTTTCCTATATTCGTCTTAAAAATTATAGTATCTTAAGATATTAGTTAATGGTGAAGAGACACGTTCGGCTAAGGAAATTTTTAACAAAGGACTTAAAACAAAAGAAAGGAGTATACCATTTCCTTGAAATCGCTACATGAATGTACTTATGCTACTTACAATTTGAGTATAGCGGTAGATCCTATGTATGTACATTCTTATATACATTATTTTCAGACGCTTCCTTATCATTTAATACCCACATTAACTTCTACCCACTACATTGGTAAAGAAAATGTCACCACACGAAACACATGATATATTGAGGGTATTTACAGATCTTGGCTCCAATCAACCCCTTTACGTAAAATTTGACCCAGCACATAAAATTTAAGAAACAAAAAATGTCAGCTACTGTAACAGATTTAGAAACCCCTTAATACAGGTAGATATTAAAATTATTTTGCTAACCAATCCTGGTACCCATCCCAGAATCAGGAAGAAATAAAACATTGATATGAGTCAATATCTTTAAACCAATCATCTTAAAAGTAAGTAAGTAAGTAACTGGTGCAGAGGACTGTACTTCCTGAAAATATCACGAAGACTGTCAACTTCTAATCTACTTGTATCAAAGATGAATATCATTTTACTTTAAATCAAAAATATCTACAACGGAGGAGGAAAAATGTCAATAAAATTTCCTATACGCAAATGTTGAAGACTTCAACAATATTGGAGCTACTATCATATGTGAGGAATAAGGAGAAATAAAACTTCTACTTAATATAAACTTCCGGTATGCAGATTTATCTAGATATCTTTATTTACCAAATCAACTTACCTGCAGTAAATAAATGTACCAAAGGATCCATTTTGGCATAGATATACATATGTAGTTCGCCTTTTTGACACGATGAAATTGATTTCCTTATGTACGAGTATTATAAAGAGAAAGCTTTTGTTGAAGAACGTTGAGACAATGGGTTTTCTTCGGAATTACAAAGAACATTAAAGAAAAATGGATAGAATGACGCAGCGGCTTCATTTTGTAGAAGCCTGAAATCGTTCATTGCATTAATTATGAAGAAAACACTAAGATACCATTTCATGGCTGTAGTAATGCATATGAGAAGTTGTACGTAGCCGTTATATATGCACAAGTAATTAAAAAAGGCCTAAAGCATATCAATATATTAGCCCCAAAATCAAGAGTTGCTCTGATGCCAGTAAAATTCATATGCTCTTACCGCTTAGCGAACTTAACTTAGCCCAACTGACTCTCTCATATCATATAGTGATGAATTTTATTAATTATTTTCAACATTGTATCACATGGTACATAATAAAGCAATTTAAAATATATTGAAGACTGATCTACTTGTCAAATTAATCCAAGATGAAATATTTGCCGACGAGATAAGGACCCTAAGAAAACAGGAACCAATATCCAAAAGAAGAGGTATTTTAAGCCTGAACTCTTCCTTGGGAACCAAAGGAAAACTGCGAGTAGATGGCCGCTTGATAAAATTACTACTGATAAAGAAAGACTAATCTTTGAAAAATTCATAGCACTGTTAACACACATCCATGAGTGAGTAAATTCAAGGCCGTTGTGCCCGATATCATCGAATCCTGACGATCGAATTTTATTAAAAACTGGTAACTTTCCTGTTCGAAATTGTCTTCAAACCTATCTACTCGTATATAAAACCGCTAATGAAAAAATATCATTACATGGATATATAATATTTATATACTTTTCATGCTTACACAATAATAATACTAGTATACTCAGGGTAGTCCAAATACAATTTTATGTAAATAAAATAAAATGAGCAAATTTCAATTATTTTCGGTATTAAAGGGAACGAATACTGCCATTAGCTATGGAATACGATTTTATTCATGATCATGCCTCATGCCTCTCTCAACCCAATTCTTCAAGCGTGAAACCAAAGTCCGTGTGTTCAATTTCAGCCCACAAAAATTCGGTAATCATGGCCCTGTAGTGCTCACCGTTGACTCAAATGGCGTTTCCGACAGCATTTTCGAATTAAAATCGGCCAATGCACTACTCCAAAATACGCATCAAGCAGTCTGCGGATGCATTGGCCTCTTGCCAATCACGTGCGGGTTTTCCTATCCCCAGATGAAGCAATTTCGTTTGTTAACAAAGCCGCCGAGATGAGAATGCACTTCGCCTGAAAAAAAAATATTTCTGGCAAATTTGAGGTCCAATTCAACTGAGAAGCGATAACGAAGGGGATGGTCGTTTCTCCTTAGTGCAAAATTTTCATCAGGCTGGTGCGTGAAATGTTAAGTTGTTGAGATCGATAGCGAGTCGATGTTCCTGGATTAAGTTTTCTTTTTGTTGTTTAAAGAACTTAATACTCAAGAGGGTATGACTACACTTATGATGCCAAAGCATGTGTTAAGTTTTTCGGAAAATGGAAAGAGAAAGACAGATGTTTGGCCTCAGTGGCTCTTTCGCTACATGGGTAGCATCCAACAAATTAAAGCGAAAACTAAATTATTAGTAAATTAACTTGATGTTATATTAAGGCAACCGTTCATCTCACAAGATTTTAGTTTCCTGAAAAAAATCTTTCGGTCACGGCTGGTATTGAATCTCAAACCGTCCGATTGGGAAGCCAATACACTACTACTTGAGCCACGACCATCCACAAAAGTTGATCTCTCTATGCGATAGCCTAGCCACATACTCGTCGGTACGTACCGTACGACGACGGATACGTGAGTGCTGTCAAGTCTCACGAACTTTTTGCATAAACTTGCATACAGTAGGGCGGTGGGTTTTTCATTTCGGCTAAAATTTTTTTTCAATAAACGCACTATTCGGGCGCACTCAATTTTTAAATCAGATTGCAATATTTCCCAAAGTTGTTCAAGCTTAAAGCAGTTTATTCCATTCTGTGGATGTATGTTATGATAGTAACTGACAGTCAAGATTTCGAGCGGGAAAGAGTTGTCAGCTTCAAAATAACCTTTGATTCAAAAAGAAAGTTGTATTTCTACCACCCGTTATAAGAAGAGAATTTATCTCCATGTATTTCAGTACCTTCTCAAATAGCTTCAGTATTTTATGATTGAATGATCTTAGTTAAGGATGAAAATTTTCGACCATCCTCGTGGGTTTTTTTTTGTTTTTCTTAAAAAATTTAACACTCAAGAGGTACACTTAAAATGCCGGATGAGAGACTTCGTCGAAATAAGAGTACTGTCTAAAATGTCTTACAAGTTCCTGCCAACTATAAGAAACAAAGGGGATCTGGTCATCCACCAAAAGTTGATGCTTTGTAAAGTAAATTAATCGAAAATTTCGTCAAAAATGTTTTATTTTTAATGTTTCATTGAGCAAATTAATTATTACATGTTTCATTATACAAAGTTATTGATTGATGAAAATACTATTATATTATAGTTTTAAGCCTAGTGTGTAGCTGATGCGAAACGAAAAATTCCATACTATTCTGACACTACGAAATCGTAAACGAAAAATTTCCCGTTTTCAGTACCCACTCAAATAATGTAAATACTTACTCTAGTTCAATGATCGTATGTAGTAGATTATTTTTCGCACACAATAAATTGTCCGAGACAATAAAAGGCAGCGAAATTTTGAGGTGTCAATATTCGTTGTTAAATTTTTTTAGAAATACGACGTTCAACTTATAAACTTAAATAATTCTTTTGGTTTTTGATTTTTTTTATTCATTACTTTTTTGTTCTTTTTTTTAACAGCTTTGAACTTTCCACAAATCTCACAAAAATTTTTTTACGTTGAATTTCGAAAATGTTTCGTTTCGGGACCAAGAAACAATTTCGTTTTGCTTCAGGTGCATATTAAAAAGAACTCTTATAGAATCCAGTTTCCATTTAGGAAGGAAAAAGGGAACCAGCAAAGAGTGTTAACTTGAGTACATTAGCATCGAATTTTTATATACAAATGAAGAAAACAATCTCAGCTGATTTTCATACTCGTATTTCCATACGACTTCAGAATAAATTTAACTCAAATGAGAATGTAAAACGTCAAACCAATGTTATGCCGTAGATTCAATGAAAATGTAGTAGATTCTTTGAAAGAATAAAGTCTAAGTAAAAGTTGACTAACGCAACACTATTGGTATACTTTGGAATTAAGTGTGTATTAACCCGACTTGTCCCCATATGGCAACACGGCTTGCGTATACCTTAACATCGGCATAAAAATTTATAACGAATAGGTACGTAAATGGTACGTAAACGGTAAATTTCCAGCTTTGTGTTTTTAATACTTGACAGTATTAAATAAACTAAATATTAATATTCGAAATATATATTTTGTCATTGTATGTTTTACTAGGATCGTCTATACGATTTAAATTAAAAAAACACACTAAAAAGTTCTTAGACAACTCGGAAAAAGTTCTGTGACAATTCGGGTTAATACTTAAGTCGACACATTTTTTAAGACACGACCGACCGATTCGCGGTTGGTAAGGTCCAATATGATATAAGGCACGACTGGTTTTGCTACTCAACGGCTCAAGATTCTCAAGAGTTATCCATCACTTAATTCCAGCGGCGGTGTGGTTGTCAAATTAATAGCTGGACTTAGATACACACGATCCCTTACTTAATCACAGTTATATCTGCCCAAAGTCTAATTTTGTTACTGTGAAAAATTATTTTATACGTACCTATTGATTTTCTTCAACTCAAAAGATTTAAATTACAAAAAGGTATGTTCCGATCATCCAAACAGAATGTCATTTCAAATTAATTTTTTATTCCAAAAAGTAAAAAATCAAATTTACAATATAAATTTATAAATAGGAATGTGCATCGAGTTACATTTCAAGTCGTACTCCTGATTCAAAAGAAAAACTATCGTAAGTTCCTATAAGTACGGTTACGGGATAACTTTATAAAACTTCAAATTTCGAGAGTTTAACTCAACTTATAAACTATTGTTCTTTTATTTTTTTTTTGGGTTTATGGCAAAATAGATTCAATAGATTTCATATTGATATAGATTGCCGAAACTAAAAGCTTGGAGCCCAAACAAATACCTGACATATTGAAACCACTTCTAACATTATTCTATAATATAAACATCATTATTACATGATATTTCTAAACATGTATTATGTGTTAATTATTTTTCGTACGTTCGATGTAAATATTTGAGTATTAATAATATCGAGCGAGAGTAAGAAATTTGATGTTTTTCAGTGAATTATTTATGAATAACAAGACATATTTCGTCTATGTAATTCGAGTTCATTAGGAGTCTATATAACAATGTTTATAAATTAATCAGGAAAAGTTTATCAATAATCTATTGTATAAAATTAAGATTCATAACAAAAATACAATTATGTATAATATTTATTTGAATTTACATCTTTTGGCGCTAAACGCTTTCACTTTTGGCAAACTATATAAATTTTGAATTATTTTGGATGAAATTATAAAAGAAAAATTATTATTTTCTTTTTAGTACAATTATAAAAGCGTTGTTTTTAAATGACTTTTTTTATTATTTTTATTACACTCTTTTAAGTTCTTGTGATAAAATATTTCATGTATAATTATATTCATTATGTCCATATCCTTTTTTATTTGAAAGTCTCGGTCACACAAAGTAAAATGAATCTATTACATACATTTACAGATCATTATAAAGGAGTTCTGTTGTTTCTCAGGCGATTCACATCTTCTAGGGATTTGTTGTTTTGTCCATTAAATTTCTGGTATCAAGCTTTGGTATTCTTAAGCCGTTCAGTAATCGCACTGTACTAAGTGCTACATATGCTTGACCGTGCTCAAATATTTTTGATCTTAAGTGTATTACTGCATTATCAAATGTACTATCCTTCTTTTTATGCACAGTTGAAGCCCATGACAGTAATACTGGTGGCATTCTTCTTTCTGGGCACCATATGTACCTAAGTCTATCCTCACAGATGGAATATGATGGCATAGTGTTGATCACGTCTAAAAAGTGGCCAGATAATTTATGTAATATTTACAATTGTCCTATTGAATAGAAATTATTCTTTACGTTTGTCCCACTACCTTATTTTGAACGGAAATCAAACGGGCTTTGAAGGAAAAGGTGATTTCTGAAAAAATCAAGTTATTCACATCTTTTCGCGTTGCTCTAGCCGATGTGAGCACATTTACTGATGATGTTGAGTGAAACCAAAAATAAGGATTTGCATATGTATAGGCGTATTTTATTTCTTTGCTCTAGGAAAATTGTATCTTTTTTCTAATCTCCTTTAAGTCGTGGTAATTAACTTAATTAAGCTTCAAACGATGAAATTTAAATAAGTCTCTTTACTACACTGCACATTTTATAGAGGAATTCTATGATATTGTGAAGGAGGAACTTGTACAAGGTATGGAAAAATTAATAACCTAATGTGAATCTGAATGTGCCATAATTTTTGCAAATGGAGTGAAGTCTCATTGTGTTTTGACATTTATGTTGTAGGTAGATAGAGAAATAGTTGACAACAAGCAACACGTTTGAAGAACACGGAATTATTGTTACTGCTTATTTGACCATTTGCCGGTCTGTTGTTCGTCGTCCTGCGCGACATGTGCACGAACAAACTGGGTCAACTAGAGATGTCGCAAAAGGTGGCCGGTCCCGTATTGCTCGATCGACCGAGAAAATCAATGCTGTGACCGAGGACATCCAACAGAGACCACAAACATCGACGAGACAACAATGCACATAATTTGGCATCAGTTTACGTTCGTTGCGTCGAATTTTTGTAAAAATTCTGAAGGTGTTCCCTTCTGAAGTGCAATCCGTACACCAATTGCTGCATTCTGACCGTTCACTGAGGGTAACTTACTACTATGATCCGTTAAACCTGGTGCAAGAAATCATAATGAGCGACGAAGCCCATTTCCACTTAAGTGGTTATGTGAATAAACAAAATTTGCATTTCTAGGTCACGAATAATCTACATGGATTGCACGGAGAGTCATTGGATCACCTCAAAGTGACTCTTTGGTGCGGCATTTGCAGTGAAAAAGTGATTGGCCCTTATTTTTTCGAGGATGCCGATGGCACCACCGTAACCGTAACTGGTGAGCGATACAGACAAATATGAAACAAGTTTTTTTTGCCGAAAGTAGAGTCTCAGCATTGTTTATTTCCAGCAGAACAGAGCAACCGCTTACACAGATCGGACAACTATGGAAAGTTTAGTATCACCAATTTCCAGGCCATGTGATCTCTCGTTTTGGCGATTTGAACTGTACGGACAGATCGCCAGATCTGACGCACCCCGACTTCTTCTTTTGGGGCTTTCTGAACTTTCGTGTTAACCACAGTAAACCACAAACCTTGGAAGTCTTGAAAGCCAACACTGAAGATGAAATCACCAATTTGGAGCCAGTTGTTTTGCGAGCAACAATTCAAAATCTCGTAAAACGAGCACAATAATTTTTTTAACTCATTGACTCATTTTTTTGAACACGCCTTCAAGTAAAATTTTCGTGAAAACAGAGCATAATTTTTTTTGATTTCTGTCAAAACAGCAGCCAATTCCCAGTATGGCATTACCTTTGCCCAATATTGGAATCAAAATTGACGTCATCTGGGATTGTGACTTTTTACGTGGTAGAATTAGTCGTTAGCCGACAATTTGGAGTCTGATGGAGTCCTGTCTGATGATGAGAATCCTTTTCTTGATGGTTGAGAGAGAAAAATCTTAACCACTTCTCACCTCCTGCGGAGATAAAATGTCTATGGAACAGGTGCTGTGGGTAAATCAGGGTTCAAATTTAAAGAAATTTGTCCGGCACTGAGAATACCTGTACCGCAAGAGTGCCAAGCGGTCATGATGTCGATCTGTTGCGGCACATGGCGAAAGATGTTTAACCAAGGGGAATCTGCAGAGCTCCTGTCGTACGAGTATTATACTTGACGCTCGTTTGACCAACATATGAGAAGAAAAGAATTTCTTCGAACTCGCGTACCAATAAACCAGCGTAACGTAATGTGGTGAATAATTGCGCATTTTGAGACAACATCACTTGGGCCGTTTTCAGGGTTAAAGGTTAGTGCTTCGAAAGCAAAAATAAATCTATTTCGTTAGTTTGAAACTAGGTATAAGTGGCTAAGAGCGTAAGTCTGAAAGATCCAAAAAAATTTATCACGGGTTGTTGCTTTAAGAACAAAGTAATAGAGTGGTGTTTTTTTAAGGGCAAGAAAACTTTAAAAAAAATCATTAAGATTTTCAAATCTTTTTATCTTATTTGAAAGAATGACTTATGAAATTTGTGTCTTGAAAATATCTGGTAAATAACCAACACGGCAAGCTTTTATATAGCCAATTTGTTTTTTTGAGTGTTCTTCAAATTATTTTGATTTGGAAAAGCTGTTCAAGTGTACGCCTTTCCATTATAATTTACCAGTGTAGCAATATAATCATGAAAACTGTCACTTCTTAATGTGTAAACCTAGAGCTGTCTACAAAATAAAGTTTGAACAATTTTGAGCCATTTTTCCAACTAGTATTTTTGGTGATCGAAACGCTGCTCGAGCTTAAGTATTTCCACAGTGATTTATGGATATGTGCAGTATATTATATGCTATTTTAATAAGAGTACCTTAGGTTCGGTTAGGTTAGGTAAGAGTGGCTGTAGGAAATACCAACCCACATCACAATCCAGTGTGATGCCACGTGGATCTATGATCCTCTTTATGTCGTTGTAGAAGAAAGCTCCTAGATGAAGCTTTCTTATCTGGGAGAGAGCTGGACATGTACAGAGTAGGTGGAGGAGTACCTTAACAACGCTGCTTTTAAATATACGCTTCAAAATAACTCATGTACAATCTTATTAGAGCTACTCGTTTCATATCTCATATATAGAGTGTGGCGAAAAACGTGTATTCGTTGAAAATAAATACTTAATAAATGTATATAAATACTTACGTACTTACAGAACTACACTTCGAGGTGGACCTGGCCGTCAACCAACAATCTCCTTCAGCCAACTTGATCTTTAGGTAGTCTTCCTCCAGTTTTTGCGCACTAAGTTGGTTGAGGTCCCCTACCACTTGCGTGCGGCAAATGAGTCGCGGTCTTACTCTAATGTGCTGTCCTTCGGGGGTGGATTCGAAGATTTCTGACCATCCACTCTGTATGACACAGCTACCTCATCCGTTGGACCTTCAATTTTGTGTGGCTAAGTCGTATAATTTATCTGTATACGCAAACGTTTTTGGAAGAATTTTATGTCTATTCAAGCAATGAGAAAGCGACTAACCTCATTATAATCAGCACCATTATTAGAGATACTTTAAATTCCACTACAGCAGCAGATAATTACGAACCCTTTTGGCTGTTTAATTTGTTAATGAAATTATTATACCAACCAATATATTGACCATGTATTGACAGTATTGACCATGGATATGGTCATTTCCAAAACATTGATACCGATAAATGAAATGAGCTGAACTTCGATCTTCAAATTACGTGAAAGGTATAATTCTCTGTAGCTTAATAAGTAGAAAATAACCAGCCATTATTAATAAAAAAATAAACAAAATTAACAATTTCCTACAGAACTTTTGAGAGAAAACTGGGGTGATAATTTTGAAGAGGAAAACGCCTCGTCAGCATACGAAGTAATTTTGAAAACTCTACATAACCATTTAAATAACTCAATGTTGATTGCGAATGTTAATTAATTATTATTTACGAGTATTACTGGGAGTATGTCTCCATAACACAGATATCTGACACTTCTTTCTTTTCATCATGCAGCCTTTGTTCTTCAGCAGAAAATATACAGAATGTAGTTGCCAATAACAATTTCGTTTTTACACCCATCTCAAGTCGTAAGTTATTAAAAACAATTATTTCACTGAACAATTCGAATTCATGTTTCAACGTAAGTATTTCGAATTCCATTAAAAATAAAAGCTTTATACCCGGTTGATGTTCTACCTTACTTTTTCAATTTGAGTATTTTCACAGGTATTTTTCCTTCATTGCTAAACCAAGCTATTGTTATTCCTATTTTTAAAAAAGGGTAACAAAAGAGACAAAATACATTACAGACCGATTTCTTTACTTTCGTCCATATCAAAAATTTTACAAAAAAATATGATTTATAGAGTTGTGAGATTTCTCGTGAATATCAACTTCTTTACCAAAAACAGCAATTTGGTTTCAGTGAAAATCATTGCACTGAAGATGGCCTTTTGGGCTTCTGCGAATTTATGTACAAGAGACTCGGCGACAAGAAATTCTACGCCGGACTTTTTGTAGATACGATTATTTTTCACATCGTAGCATTGTTCAATATCGTCGGAGTATTTGTTTTTTGTGTTTGTCTTTTATAATGGCTCGAAAATTTAGAGTAGACATAGCAAATATTAACGGTCTTCTCCGCGTATGTAAACGTCTGTAAATACAGACTAGCTGTTTTGGCACTCTAATCTGAAGCTGTCTGGCTATGCGCTAGTGCCATTATTCTTCTCTAGTGATGTAGCTTACCAAATTCCATCACAATATTCCTTGTTCCAACCCGGAATTCAATTTCATGTGGTGAAATTCCATCTCCGTCAACAAATTCTCCACTACTACTTTATTTACAGAAGCCCCAAACTGGACAGCAATTCGACCTATAACGAGTTTGACGCGCTGTGTGATTCCATTCAAAACCGAACCAAGTTCAAACGAGCAGGAATGACTGCAGCGTTTTTCTTAATCATGTGAAATTTCCAAACGACCAAAAACTGAAGCAAGAAATACTATATTGTCTCAAAGGTAGTAAACATTTTTGGTCGTTGGCAAAAGTATTAGAAATTCTATTTCCTCATTCATCTCAACCCTCATTTATAATGACATTCCAGTCAGGGCTTTGGACATGTCTAATCGCTTGCTGCACATTTTCGATCAGTTTATCACTTTCAGATTGTTTTTTGTCCTCGCCTATATTCGACTGCGTAGAGTCTTCAATGTGACGAATCCACAAAAGGCGAATCTTTTTCTCTATCTTCCTACAGAACCATTGCACATACGCCCCTTCCTTTCAAGGTCATGGAAGCGCTAATAAACCGTCAGCTCATAAAATGTCTTAAATCACAAACATTTTTCAATGAGCGGCAGTACGGTTTTCGTAACAAGACGTTCACTGGTGATATGATGGCATGTCTCATCGAAATGTGGAACCAACGCGTGCATCATTCTGGCGAAAGAAAAATAGTTGCACTTAATATTATTAAGGCATTTGACAGAATTTGTCACCAGGGTCTTTTGTCGAAAATGCGTGCTTTTGATATCGAGGACTCTCTTCTTCAAGTTATCTGTCATGGTTTCAAGTCTGATATTCACAAAATAAATGCAGGTGTACCTCAGGGCTCCGTTCTGTCTTAGACAAACTTTTTAATTTCCATCAATGATCTCTGGTCTGCTACTCCTAATCCAATATATTTCTTTGCTGACGACAGTAATCTCTGCTTTTCATATTCTTACCCGGACTCACATCCCTGCTCTTCGACTGTAGAACAGGTACGGCAGCGTATTTTAAGCTCATTAAATTGCGATGTTAATAGCGTAACCAATTGGGGGACTATCAAAATAGTGGTATTTAAACACACAGCCATTGTCCATGAATGGCACTTACAACTTCGAAACCGAAAAACTTCCCATTATCGGTATGTGTATCAATGACGACTTACGTTGGAATGACCATATATTCGATGACATCAAAAATGCTGCGAAATGTCTATGTTTTCTTAAGCAATATAAGAAATACTTCACCCCATCTAATCAGGGCTCCATATATGAAGAATTTATCCGACCGAAATTGGAGTACGGTAAAACTCATAGGTGATGCTAATGTCACTCAGGCAATAGACACGCTTGCACACCGACGTAATATGTCGTGTCTCACTTTGTTCTATCGCTATTTCCATCATCCGAGCTCCATAGAAATCACCAGTAGCATTCCGCTGCTACCGTAGCACAAGTCTCGCAATGAATGTTTATCAGGGCCACTTTCGAACGTATTCTAAAATATCGCGATTCATTTGTATAGCCGTATAACTCGCTTATGGCATGCCCTGTCGAGCTCTAGTCGACATAACTTGCAAACAATTAAGACCAGTGTACATCGATACCTCTCTTTTCTTCCTCCATAAGTTTCCTTCGTCCCACTATGTGCAAACATTTAATGGGTATAATTACCTATTGAGCGCGCGCTAGTTATAAAACGAAAAACAATAAATAATTAAGACCTTTATGCTAGATTGGCTTACGTCGCATCTTAAAAAAAGTCTTAAAAGGTTAATACTAATGGAAATCTTGGGGGATCCCTCAAGGTTCTGTCCTGTAAGATTAAAGCTATTTGACTCAGCAAATCTTTTAAACCTCCGAGTAGTTGTTGAAATTAACCATGATACACATCTGCTACGACTATAACATAAGTAAATAACAAGTAATAAAACAGAGCTTATTTATGTATGTATTTTAGCTTAAGCGCTAAAAGTCTCGGGATACTAAGGTAATATTTCATGCAATTGGCTGTCTAAAATTCAGCCTGACCAACTGCAGTTGCGACATATCCTACACAGATGTTATAACCTTTCAAACTAACAGCTTTAAAATTGAAGTATGTAGGTAAAACCTAAAAAATGTTGGTCTTTTATTTTCTCTTATAAAATACAACAACTCACTAAGTTAGAAAAATAAAATACGTTATACGAAGATTGTGTTTCCTCGCCTAGCAAATACAATAATCACAAAATTCTGTCTGTAAGAAAATTGCTCGTATAATACTTCACTGTATATTACTTCTAGAAATATTTTTTATCAGAGGTGGATATAAGCAGAGTCCCATCAACACTCGTGTTAGTTACTTCGTAACTAACATGTAACATACTAATTACCTCGTAAGTATACCTAATTTTCAAAAGTCATGCTTTAAAAACTTTTACTTAATTATATCTTGCAAAACCTTTAATAACATAAATTTCCCGAACATATTCGAATATTTACTGGTAGAAATCTGAAAATCACTTTATGTAAAGTAAAACTGTGGCTTTGGTTTTGAATATTACATACTATAAAATTGAAATTTTGATGCGCTCTATAACTTAATAAATTACGCCCTCTGTTTATAAAGGATGACTAGATAAGAATGGTATGAAAAAAAAATTAAATAAAACAAGAACGGTGTTATATATAAAACTGATTCTGGCTTTCTTTTGAAGCTACGTTCATCCCATTATAGTATGTTTAGTTATCATTACATACATAAGTTAATATCATGACTATTTTTATCTTTCAATCATTATATAATTATTTCACTGAAGTCTATATTTCACATTTTCATGCAGAACTACTCGTATGTTATCTTACACCAACATCGTCTGTGCTGCCATTATATAAATACATAGCCATTTTTTAACAAATGTCAAAAGATTTTGCCTAATAAACTTCTAAAAGAACACATGATCGGATGAGGTTATCTCCTAAGTGCTTTCCTTTGTAAAAACCCTTTCAGAAACACTTTATCTTTACATTTCTAGTCCTTTTTGAGCCCGATATATTGGAATATAAATAAATCATATAAATAATCACAGAAGCAGCAAGGCGAGCTTTCTGAGTTAATGTCGAACTCGTTTGCTAAACTTAAATCCAGCTCAAATATCACCAGTCATAGAATAGAATCTCGCATTAAAGCTCTTTCCAATAATTGGAATGACTACAAGAATAACCATAATTCATTGGGAATAGAATGATCATCAGTCAAGAGTGAACAGAAAGCAGAG
Source organism: Volucella bombylans (assembly GCA_949129095.1). NCBI lineage: Eukaryota > Metazoa > Arthropoda > Insecta > Diptera > Syrphidae > Volucella > Volucella bombylans. The sequence continues at coordinate 305,301,814 of OX422140.1, read as the reverse complement.
TACGACGAGGATCCTGGGAAAGAAGTTCGTTGTTAAATGTAACAATGTTATTTCGAGTAAGATCTTTGACATTAAAAACGGCTTACAACAGGGGGCTGTCATTTCTCCGATACTGTTTAACGTTTACAGAAGTGATCTAGTAGGTTCCCTCAATTATGCCATAGCGTACTCAGACGATTTAGTGGCGTACAGATCAGGTCCAAAAATCGAAGTCATCAATACTCTTCTGCAGCGTGATTTCGATCATATTAAGGCGTATTGCGATGATTGGAAATTGAAAATCAAAAGTCGGAAACAATCTTGTTCAGGACTGCATTGAGATGGGCTTCTAGGGATACCAGACATAAATGGCGAAATTTGGCCATCATTGGACAGCACGGACTGCCATTAGCGGTGAGAAACCTAGTGAGATACCTTGGTATTGGGCTCGATAAGTATTTGTATTTTGACAAACATATAGATGCTTGTCTTTCTGGAGCCAAGAAGGCTTTAGCCCTGACAAGAAGGCTGTTTCACAGCAGTCAACTTGTCTCCAGGGTGAAAGTCATATGCTATGTGGCCCTAATCAGGCCAGTCATCGCGTATGGTTGTCCCGTGTGGTTCAATGTAGTGCCATATCAGATGGAAAGAATTCGAGTGTTTGATACTAAAGGGTTAATACTAAAGGGTTAACCGGGATGGTATCCCGGTAATAAACCACTGCCACCGCGGTGCGAGGGACAAGCGGCTCATCTACGACGGGTATGTTGCCAATGCTCAGGAGCTCCTCCGTTTTAGTCCCGCGGTTGCGGACAGAGATCGGATCGATGCCGAGAAACAGTACACCGAATTCTGGTGGCTTCAAGAAGGAGAAAGGGATCGCTCGCTCTCCTAGGTCGGTACGTTACTAAGGTAACATATTATTCTTAGTTGTAAGTTAGATTAGGGATAGTTAGGGGGATCTCGTGGAAAGGCCGCGTTCGTTATCATGATGCCGCACCTCTGAGAAATGACCAGTGGTTTCTCGCATTGGTTAAGTCTTGGTGGTGCGTGTGCACGATGTTGACGAATGACGAAATCGCAATTGGGATGGTGACCACCCGGTGCGAGAGGCTACGAGTGCTCACCACCCCGATTATAGTTAAGTTAGATTAAGTAGATTAGGTAGGTTAAGTAGAATAGGGCCATAAGTTTTAAGTTTTATATAAAATTATAAAAAGATACGGTATCTAAGTTTTTCTAAAATTATTTTTCTTGGAAATGTTACATATTTTATAATTTATAGATAAGTTTAATCGTAAGATAGCTTTTTAAGGCCGAAAAGCAAAATTGAATGAAATTGTTAAGTTTAGAGCGTTCGGTAAGAGCCAGTAAGCTAGATTAAGTAGCTGTTTTTTCAAATTAGATGTAATCATTTTTGTCTAGAATGTAAGTTAATAATGAAAGATACAATGAAAAGTACGACGAGGATCCATATTTCAAAGGAAAAGCCTTCACGGAATGTGAAGAAAATTATCTCGATTCTATAGAGCAGATGGCGATTCTGCCAGAACAAATTGCACCAAAATCTTCCATGGATATCGAAGCATTGTCCGATTACTCTATTGTTCGAGAATCATCTTCGTCAACAACACATGTTCGCTTGCCGGTAATGGATCTTCTATCTTTAGTGGAGAATTTTCGGATTGGGCTCCATTCAAAGACGCTTTTACATCGCAAATCGGAGGTCATACTTCCTTGACGTGCATCGAGAAATTAGATTATCTAAACGCATGTCTCTCTAGTGGCAAAGCAGCTTCTAGTTCGAATACAATGCCTCTAACAGCAGCTAATTTCAAGGTAGCATGGGATGATTCTGAAGCAACAAGCGGCTTCTAGCTGACTCAGCATATGATTTACTCTTTTTTGCAAAATCAGTCACCCAGGAATCATCAGAACATCTTGATGGTTTGCTCAACACAAATAATCAAGCAGTAGGTTCTTTAGAGAGCCTTGGTAGCAAAGTCGATCAATGGGATGAGATTTTAGTATTTTTAGTTTCTCGTAAACTGTGCTTTAATTGTCTTGGGCCGCACTCAATCAGCAGATGCTATTCAAAGAAGAGGTGTAACATCTGTTTTGGTCATCATCACACTTCTATCCAGGCGGAAATGCTTCCAATCAATAATCTACCAGCTTGGTATAGAACAACTCTACAATAGAATCAGTATCGATTTTCACATCTTTCTCTACTGCATCTGTAAACGCCACTTACATCTATAAATCTCCAAGAAGTGGAACACTCCTAGCAACAGCTTTAGTTAAAATCATATCATGCAATGGAACACGTCACGTGGTTAGAGCTTTTATTGACCAAGTAGCAAACACTTCTCACTCGGAGGGTCCAGGTTCGAGTCCTGCCCATGGCAAAATCAGTTTTTCATTGTATAATTGGAACTCAGACAAAAAAATTCTGCGTGTGAAGGCATAACACTGACACGTAGATTTGGCTGTTATAAGAGTTTCAAGCAATGAAAAAAAAATACTGGGAATTATATCTCGAATCACTCTGAGTGAAGAAAAACTCTCCGTCCTATTCGGACTCCCACCCCTGGAGAGCAAACATAGAAACCAAACACACCTGAGTTTCTCAAACCACTACAAAAAAACAATTTTCCTTTCTCCTCCTTCTATCTTTCCGCCCGCGCCCTGGCAACAGTAAAAGGGTACCAACCCCTTAGGCGCGCGTAAATTATAAAAAAAAAAAAAAAAAAAAAAAAAAGGGTATGAAATAAATTTGATATCGGAAAAGCTTAGTCTAATTCTTCGATTGCCACATGTTCACACATCGTTGTCTATAGCTGGTATAGGCAGGCACATTATCTTCACACAAAGCAAATGGAAAAGTTACTCTGGATATTCAATCATGTTTGAATGAATACTGAGCTGTTTTTGACGCATTTATCTTGCCAAAACTAACCAGCTGTCTTGCTTCAACAATGGTTACCATCAACAACTGGCCTCACCTTAAGGGTCCAGAGCTCGCGGATCCTGAATATCATCAGCCCGGCCGAATCGATCTTATACTAGGTCTTAAAGTCTATAGTCAAATCATCCAAAATGATATTCGAAAGGATCCACCGAAAGCGCCAATTGCTCAAATAACCAATTTGGGCTGGATACTCTCTGGCTCAGTACAATCAGCAGCACATACAGCATCGGTGGAAGCAGCGGTTTTTCATTGCCATATTGACCACGAATTCACGGACCTAATAAAATGATTTTGAAAAACTTTAGAAGAGGAACAATGCGAGGAGATTATTAACACCACTCACTCTTGAGACTCAGAAGGAAAATATATCGTCAGGGTTCCTTTTAAGTTACATCCAGTAAGTTTCGGAGACTCTCGCACTGCAGCGGTAATCATAATTCATAGGATGCAAAAACGCCTCATGCTAAATTTAACGTTTTACGAAGATTACTCTAAGTTCATCAGAGAGTATGAAGATTTAGGGCACATGAGTTATGTGTAACCAGGAGCCGAAACCTGAAAACCGACGCCCATCCAAAATATGCTTATAAAACTTATTTTCTGCTCACACTGTCAGCGATTACGCCGACTGTGAGAACGTTTATTTTGCAATCCCAGCGATTACGCCAACTGTGAGAACGGAAGCAAGAACAAGTATTCATGTTTCCAAAAGAAAACGTAATATTAAGGGAATACAACCCCAAGTGGAAAAAAAAATTTACCGTCAAAAGAGAAGACAAAATTTATTTGACCAAGGTAAAAACATGGCTCAAGAACAGATGAAGCAATGCTTAATTGCAATTACCCAACTCCCAAAAATGGGAGGACAATGATCGAAAGGGTAATTAGTTTTTTGCCACATTTAATGGGGAATAGGGAACACTACCATCATTCACGGATGCTGTTTCAAGGGTAATGACAGAGAACGGACCTCAAGCAACTTTAGCGTTTCGAATTATATACGACTTGAAGATCGAAGGAAAAGCAAAAAATCTCTTAAACGTGAATCCACCGGAGAACTGGGATGTCGGCAAGGCGGTGTTAAAGAAGAACTTAAGATCTACGAAGGATCAAATAACGATTGGAAAAGAAATGAATTCATTAAAAGTAAGTAGTATTGCAGAATTAGATCTTAGATTAAGACAATTAGTAGAAGATATTACCGAATATGTTGCTTTCCAAGAAAATAGGGATGAGCAAATAGATATAGATGAGCAAGAGCTAGTATCTGGCTCGTTAGCCGTCGCATTGATAGACAAATATAATTTATCGGAATTGAGGGATATGATTTACAAATTAATTGGATTAGATAAATCCAATTTAAATATGAATAAAAAAGAGTCACCTCAAAACTTTGGCTACGTTCAAAAAAACTATAAACCTAGTATCCTAATCTAGGTAGAAATAACTCGGGACAGTTAAAAAGGAATGAAAATTCAAGGCAAAATTAAAACAAAAACTCAGGATAATTTAGAAGAAACGAAAACTCAGGACGATCTCGAAACAGTAACTCAGGACAATTCAGAAGAAACGATAACTCAGGGCAACATAGCGACTATAATTCACAGAACAATTCTGGACAATTTAGAAGGACCGAAAATTCAGGATAATTTCGAAGCAATAATTCAGGACAATCAAGAAGAAATGAAAACACAGAGCAACGTAAGGACTTTAACTCACCGAATAACTCTGGCTAATTTAGACACTCAACGGAGTGGAACTGTCCCTTTCAGATAGCGCGAAATATCTAGGTGTGATTTTGGACAAAAAACTGAACCAAAATCTTAACGTAACGGAAAGAATCAAAGAGGCAAAAGAACAGTAGGAAAATTTTGGAGCTTAGAACCTGCTATAGCGTATTTGTATAAGGTGGTGGTAACACCCAAACTTCCATACGGCGCATTAGTATGTTGGAAAGAAACAAACAAGAAAACGATTTACGGAAAATTTGCTCTGGTTCAAAGAACGGCTTCCATAGCCATTACAGGTGCGCTCCATACCACTCCTACGGCAGCATTAGACACCTTTTTGCACCTAACGCGGCTTGATTTACAGATCAAAAAACTGGCTGGCAACAGTGTGATACGACTCACTAATCTGGGTTACTTCAAGCGCAGTAGTCTCGGACATGGCATGGTGCTGAAGGAGCTGCTGCCAGGCAATCCAATTCTAACGGATCATCCCGTACGATATAATTTATCCGGAGAGGGAAGACTGGGAAAAGAATGCAATAATCAGGTCAAATGAAATTGCAATTTTCACAGATGGCTCAAAAACAGAGGAAGAAACAGGTTCCGGTATCTTCTCAGAAGACTCAGAAATAAGAGTGTCTATAAGACTACCGGACGCAAGCAGTGTCTTCCAATCAGAGGCCCTGGCTGTCCTCAGGGCGGCTGAGCTAATGCAGATGAGATCGGTATCCGAAAGAGATATCGCTATCTACATCGATAGCCAGGCCGCATTCAAGACAATGGAATCAACCAACTTCAACTCTGATACAGTCAGGGGCTGTCGCATAGTGCTCAAGGCACTATGCAGTCAGAACCGGGTAAGACTGTGCTGGGTGCCAGGACACTGCGGTATTAAAGAAAATGAACAAGCGGACGAGCTTGCAAGAAAAGGAGGGCTACTCGATAATAGTGAGGTTGCCAATATCAAACCACCCCTTTGCATAGTGAGGGGAACTATCGATTAGTTATCTAAACGATAAAAAATCAAAAAAATTAGTTGTTTAATAGACACAGGATCGGATACAAGCATCCTTAAACCCAATTTATTAAAAGACTTTTCTGAAGAAACACTTAGAACATTGTATTTCACAACATTAAACGGTATGAATAAAGTAATGAATAAATTAGTTACCCCAATAACTACCGAATTTAATGTTTACGGGATTGTTTCCTGGAAGATTATCGGGTTACCACATCGAAAATATGATGCTATTACAATACAAAACTTCTTAAGCCCTCTCAAAGCTAAAATGGATTTAAAGGATAAGTACGTAGAAGTAAATAGGATAAAAATCATGTTCGAAAATATTGAATATCTTTTTGCAATAGATGACATCTGCAATCTAGAATGTGGCAGAATTGAACGACTAAATTTAGAACACTCTAAAAATAGAAAAGTTAAAAGAAAAGTTAAGCTCTTATTCTAACAGCATGAACATTTATTTTTCAGAGAAGGAAACTGAACATAAGATAATCACAACCACGAATAATCCAGTTTATTCAAAAATATTCCGATATCCTCAAGTCCACGAAAAATAAATAGAATAGCAAATAAACGACAGGTTACAGCAAAACATAATCATAGACAGCAGCTCCGCTTGCAATAGTCCTTTATGGGTTTTTCCCAAAATAGCCGATAATTCAGGAAATAAAAAATGGAGGATAGTAGTGGACTATAGGAGACTCAATAACGTAACTGTTAGCGATAAGTTCCCAATGCCAAATATTGATGGCATACTAGACAAGTTAGGGTGAGCACAATACTTCACAACAATTGACTTAGCTAAGGATTTCCATCAAATACCGGTTAAACCCGAAATACCAAACCCAAAGAAAATTCAAGCTATCAAAGATTTAAAACTCCCCACAACACAGAAACAAATTACTCGTATGTAGTCCCTAGGTATTACAGGTTTCTACAGAAAGTTTACCAAAAACTATGTAAATGTAGCTCAACCAATCACTAGGTACTTAAATAAGAATAGCGATCCTAATTTCATATACGCCTTTGATAAATTAAAACAGATACTTACGGAATATCCTATCTTAAAATATACCAATTTTAATAAGAAGATTAAGTTAGCCACTAATGCCAGCAACTTTGCGATAGGTGTAGTTTTGATCCAAGAAGGGCATCCAATCTCTTATGAGATTAAATGAACACAAACTTAACTACTTAACAATAGAAAAAGAGTTGTTAGCCGTAGTATGGGGAACGAAATACTTCAGACCGTATTTATATGGAAAATAGTTCGATTTACAAACCGACCATAAGCCAATAAATTGGCTTTACAGTAAATATACAGGTAAAGATTTAAGCCCCAGATAGCGCAAATGATCTTAGCACATCTCTGGAAGACTTCTTTAAAACAGTCGTCGATTTACATAGTTCTAAGGAAATAAATAACAACGAATCCGTAGAAATGCAAACAAATCATTCATTAGAAGAAAATTTAAACGATCATATCGTAATACTAGAAACAGTGGTAAATCATTTTAGGATTCAAATTATATTGAAAGAAAAAAAGGAAGAAGAATTCATGAACTCTTTTAATAACAGACGAATATTTATAGAAAAACAAGATCTAGACAACGGAAACGCAGATGACATAATAAAGATGTATGTAAGCAAAGGAAAAATAGGTATTTTTTCGGAACTTAGCGATCATGAGTATAACAGACTTCAGAATATTTTAGTTAGTTTATTTTACGGTGACATCAACGTTGAATTTGTAAAATGCAGCTATTTTCAATGGATATACAGGATGAGGAGAAATTAACCAAACAAATATCCCTTTTACACAAAAATGAGTCAAGACATGCGGGTTTAGTTCAAACATACGAAGGGATAAAAAATAAGATTTACCCCAGTCTGAAAATAGCAATCCACAGAATAATAAACAACGGTGGCATATGCTTAAGCGCAAAATATCTTCAGGACCTAGGGTCAATGGATATATTACTTGGTGGCGATTTTAATGCTGGCATTGGATTGTCGCAAAATAATTTTTTAAGTAGATCTGTACCAAAAATGATTAATCCAACCCGTAGATCAAAAGACGAAGTATGTGATAGGAAAGGTGCTAAAATGCTGGAGGTTTCTGACGTTTTAGTTGCAAGGATTCTAAATGAAAGCTGTAAAGGTGATCCGTATGGTGAATTTACGTTTATTCGAGGAACGGCGTGCTCTGTCATTGACTACTGCCTTGTGGCCGAGAAATGGAACTCTATTCTGAGTAACTTCAAGATAGCTGCACAAACTTTCTCTGACCACATGCCTTTGGAAATTTCTTGTACAATTTCGGGAACTGAAGAAACGCTCAACACAAAGCAAATGGGGCTACTGCCAAAGTTGATATGGAGAGATAGATTTCAACCTATATACCAGAATAATTTAGATCAGCAACTTGCCAAACGAAGGTTGTTGAATAAACCGCTGCACATGGATGACCTAACTCGAGTAATCATTGAAGCTGTTCCAACAAGTACCACAGGCAGGCGTAGGGTTATTCCAAAACAGATCTGGTTTGATGCAGATTGTCATAAAGCCAGAAAAAATCTTTTTCTTTGTAAGGCCCTTAAGGACTTACAATACTTCACTTTTCAAAAATATGTATGCAGTAGCCAATATGGATTTTAAGCTTCTCTGTTCGGCCAAAAGGAAACATCTAGAGCAACAAATCGTAGCCGTTTTAAAGTCATCGAGATCCTCAGCAGAATTTTGGAAAGCGGCCAAAACTATCAACGGGAGAAATAACATAATTGCATCATCCTTACAAGCATCTGAACTTCGCGACTATTTTAAGAATCTGCTCAACGCTCCTCAATTTTCACCTCCGCCACAGTATGCGGCACCATTTTTTGAAGATGAGCTTTTAGATGCTCCATTTACAGTTTTTGAAGTGCAAAAGGTTATCAAAAATCTAAAGTTGGTAAAGCACCAGGAGACGACCGAATACCAGCAGAATTCTATAAAAAACGAATACAATAGAATATTTGGAACAGTTAGTGTTCCAGAAAGCTTTAAAAGGACAATAATTTTTCCTCTACATAAGAAGGCATCGTACGGCAACCCGGAAAATTATCGAGGTATTTCTTTCCTGAATACGTCAGTTAAGCTGTTTGGTACCTTAATCTTCAATAGACTTATGCAGTGGATCGAAAACAAGAAAATACTGAATGAATTTCAAGCTGGATTTAGGAGAAACTATTCGACTTTAGACCAAATATTCACCCGAACAAATATTGCGGAGAGCTTCAAAAGAAGGAACAAGAAGTTATACGCTTTCTTCGTCGACTTTCGTGCTGCCTTTGAACCTATTGCACGTGAAGCACTTTTTTACAAGCTGTATAAGATGGGAATCTCTAGAAAATTGTTATTTTATTGAAAGCGATGTACGAAAGCAACGTCGCGTACGTATGGGATGGTGAACATATATCTGAGGTTTTTGAAACGCAAATGGGAGTCAAACAAGGTTGTTTTATATTATTCATAAATGATATTGTAGAGGCAATTGGAGGAGGAATTCAGTTTGGAAGTATGCAGATATCAGGACAAGTTTTCGCCGACGATATAGTTTTTCTTTCGGATTCAGTTGAAGGATTGTAGCGAATGATTAAGTGACTGGAGAGTTATTGTGAACTTAAGAATCTGTCTGTTAAATTAGAGAAATCTAAAATTATGTTATTCAGAGCTGGTGGCGGTAGATATGCTCGTAATGAAAAATGGACCTACAAAGGAGAGATTGTCTCAATAGTTCGGGAGTGTAAGTATCTAGGCGTATTAATTAGTTTGAAGAGGTTGAAAGATTCCTGAGATATTTTCTGAAACGAATTTTCCGGTTACCAAAGTCCACGCCAAATTATTGTACATGCTTCATTTGTAAACAACAGTGCCACCCCTATTTTTGTATAAGCTTAAACTGCACTTTGAATACTTTATAAAAGTACTGGAGATGAAAGAAGAACAGCTTCCTAGGCTAGTGCTCAGGAAAGCTATTTCGACAAGGGGAGATCTTATCAAAAAGTGGGAGATAACATCGGTGAAAATGTGCGCATTGCCACATACATTAGTACTGCTAATTTAAGATTATTTTTACAAAACTATTAAAGAGAGCCAACTCCTCTTTGGACGATAAATGTAAAACGGAAGCAGTAACTTCACAACATAGAATACTTTACAGTCAACTGAATTATAATCTTCAATAGCACACGTACTTCCTCAATCTCTTTCCGCTGAAGATGATTAATTTAATATTTAAAGTAAGGGATGAAATAATCAATATAAATTACATCCCACATCGTCCTGACCTGCCAATTCTATGTGACCTGTGTAACCTACAAGAAAGGGAGGATGTATACCATTTTATTGCCAGATGTCCTATCTTAACTGAATTTCGTGTGGCATACTTTGGTGTAAACAAAATGGATATGAATGATGTTCTGAACATTTTAGACGGTGAACTTGGTTGGGAAGCTTTGTATAAATACACTTCAATCGCACTTGATTACAGAACACGCATTATTGAAGGGGACTTCTAAATAAATATATGTATTAAATTTTATTTAACGAATTGTTAATCTGGTAGACGGCCTTGGGCCAAACCATAGTAAACTTAAGTTTATCAAAGTGTAATAGTTACTTTAAGTACTATTTCTTTTAAATAAAGTTTTCAATACTTCAATACTACTACTCGTAGATATATATACTAATAGTAAACATTCCTTTATTATTTTCATAAACAAATTTTCTAAACATGCAGTTAGTTCTTATCTGACAGAAAAGAACAATCAAATCATAATCTAGAAACTTAGACAGTTCTTACCAACAAACGGCAAAATTAAAAAATTTATTTTCTATAATGAATTTAATTCGAAAAATATTAGGGAACTTTGTATGGAAGAAAACGTAGAATACCATGCCACAAAGCCAAACAGTAATAATGGAAACTCGGACGTAGAAAGGATAACACAATCAGAGAACGTATTAGTTCTCTTAACTTAGAAGAAAAACTTCGAATACGAACGCAAATAGTAAAAGATATAAATTTTTTTAATAATTCTTACAATTCGACTGTTAAGACATCCACAATCGTGGTACAAGAGAAAAGAAAATAATACAGTATTATTAAGCAAAAAATAGACGAAAGTAAACAAAAAGTGTTAGATACACGTAGTATTAAGCGAGGGGATTACGAAGAAAAGCGAGAAGAAAGTTACATTTGGAACTACAAATCTCTTAGGCATAATTAAGAGCCTAAATTGAAAATGTTCATGAAAGTAATATTAAGAGACCTCAACAATTTTCAGGTGAAAGTGTTGATCCTAACGACGATAATTAAAAAAATCGAAATGGATCTTGGTTATTCTGAGATCAAAATGGACCAGGTATAAATATCAAGCAAATTCGATATAATGTTACATATAATTAATCCTAACGAAATATTAAAAATTATTGATAGCTTAGAAAGTTATATTTATAAATCTTTTCGATATATAGCATAATATATTCATTGCAATTGATGAATTCAATAATGTAACAATTAAAATAAAAACTATATTACCCATCAGGTCTAAAAGAGGACTTATTAATTTCGGTGGTAGAGTAATGAAGTGAATATACGGGGCGATGAACAATGAAGACAGTTATAGTCCACCCTGATATACTAACAAGTTATGAAATTAACAACTATCAAATAGATTTTAAGAAATTGGCTAACACAAGACTAGGATTAGCGAAATAGCAAAACAATTCGCTTTTATTTGCAATAAAAATCCCAACAGAAATAGTTACTATTAACAATAAACTCATAGTTCTAGTTGTTAATTTAAAGGAAACCAAATTGATCAAGGCTTAGAATATGTAATTGTTATCAACAACAGCACATATGAATACGAGGAAGGTAAAATATTTCAAGAACTAAAAATAAGCAAAAATTGTGTTTTCAAGAATAATTGCAAAATGATTAATGTTAAAAATGAAGTACCACTTAATGGAAATTAATTCATATCATTTCATAATTGCACTGTTCAAATTGATAACAGAAAATTCAGCAGTAAAGTGTACAAATTTATTAATAGATTCTTTATACCTACCGAGAGCAACATATCTTTTGTAAATGAAGAACTTTCACTTAGTAAAATTAAACTTAATCATGTTGATAACATAAAAGAAATAAAGGAATTGTTGTACCATAGATACACCAACTATGGGTTGGTATCGTTTTTAATGCTATGTGTTATTATAATTAGACTGTATTTATATTGTAAGAAAGATCAAGTTAAAATTAAAGTTGTTAATAAGAATCAGGAGAGTCCTTTTTCTGGCCGTGGAGGAGCTATGTGTAACCACGAGCCGAAACCTGTAAACCGACGCTCATCCAAAATATTCTAATAAAACTTATTTTCCGCTCACACTGTCAGCGATTACGCCGACTGTGAGAACGTTTATTTTGCAACGCCAACGATTACGCCAACTGTGAAAACGAAATCAAGAATAAGTTCAAATATTCATGTTTCCAAAAGAAAAAGTAATATTATGGTTCATGTTCGGTTTAAGAAGAAAGTATAAGTTAGTCTTAAGACCACATTCAAACGGATCGGAGCTTAATAAATAATTCTATTAGAAACAACCGAAGTTGTATTTATTTTTATTAAAGCGATAACCGAAGACAAGTAACTCATGCGCCGAAGATCTGAACCTCCTAAAGTAGCTGATCAGGTATTTTGTTTACCGCATCATAGAGTTGTGCGCGAGATGAGCTCCACACCTAAACTCCGAGTTGTTTTTAACAGACCTTTTAAGACCCAACAAGGGTTGTCACTTAACGAATTCCTTCACGAAGGCCCAAAGCTTCATGTGGAGTTCCCGACGTTGTAACGCGATGGCAGATGAATCAATTGGCTTTCTCATCTGACGTCACGAAAATGTTTAGGCAAATTCAGTTTCAACCCGATGATAAACAAGTTATCGAGCAGAACACTTAGGTCGATGATGCCTACATAGTGTCTGATTTTTTTAATACATCTATTGGGACAAGAATACGCCTTGCCGCCTTCCTGAGATACCAAATCGGAACTGTGTTGCCGGCATAAGTTCCACCCTTGGTATGAGTCGAGGCCGACCTAAAACCTCTTACTGCTCTTAGGATCGCAGCACCCAGTATTTATTGCAACTGTACATTGGGTCAACCAAAGGAAGATCCTTCCCGCGACTTTGAGTTTAAACCACAGCCACCATGACGCTCCCACAAGGAGGCTTACCTCTTCAAGTCAGGCCCGGACCGAGATCCCATGGTACCGTGATTTAAGTCCTGGTAGGGACTACCGGTGGTTCAGCCGCCTACAAGACCTATGACCGGCAACTTTTGACTGATCAAATCCTAGCAACCTTCGGTCATCTGAAGATGTTTATGATAAGACCAGTACTTTGTTCTGCCCCCGTTTATTATTAGACAACGTCATTGATGGGCGAAGCCTTGATAATTGAATGGGGGCCCAAATGATGCCTACAGTGGATCTTCATCCATCCTGAATGGTAAGCACAAAATTAGTCAAACAATCAATCTTTTCAAGGTTTTATACTTCAAAAATTGGCAGCCAACCACGAAAGCCTCTTATTATTATTATTATTATAATAATATATTACATATGTTAATACAAAAATAAAGCACAAGCTACGAGGCCTTTGACTCTAGGTAAGGCTTATAAGGCTTCATAATTGGGAGTTCCAGTCTTTTAGCACCGGCGAGAGAAATTGAGATGGCTCATTGGAGACGTTTTGGCGTTTTACTTTTAATTGAATTAACAACGTCATTTTCAATGTTTGAATTTTTTGAAAAAGCAAGTTTGAGGAAAAGCCTCGCTTGTTTTGCTTCAGTTTAGTTTTAAACGCATTTTATTTTCTAATCAATAACTCTTACATACTAACAAAAAATGCTTAAATGCTAGCTTAAAATTACTTAACAAACTTATACTAACTTACTGGCCCCACACAGGCACTCTAAGCTACTCTAAATTCTTATACTATGTCTTTCGACTTTATTAACATTTTCTTTATGGATATTTATTTACTATACTTAAAGCTAAGAAAAAATATTGTTAACAAAAAACTTAGCCTATGGATGTAATTTTTTATTTTTTATAAAACTTAATATCTAACTTAAAATAAACTTGTTTTGCTTCAATACGTTCTTCAATGGTGGGAAGATCAGCTGCAACTAGCATATTTTTTATGGTGCTTGTAGCTTAAACTATTTCGGGCGCTTTGGTGGTAGGGGGCCTTTATGATGTTGATAGTTGATTTTGGAAAGTTACCATAGATGTATAAACCGTAGTCAATCTTGCTCAGGATTAATAATCTAGTTATCGTACATAGAGTATTAGGGTGTGCGTTACAGTTTTTACTTGCTAAGTAGCTGATAATTTTGGCTCTCGGAGCTAGGCTCTTTCTTAAATGTAAGCAATGTGTTTTCCAACTATATCTATTATAAAATATTAAATCTAATACATTTAATTCTTTAACATCTAATAAACTAACATTATGGAAGTAGAGGGGTACATTATTATATGAGGATTTACAACAAATATGTAACGTTTTACACTTATCTAAGGAAAGGCTAGCGCCCGACCAGGTGGACCAGTTCAGTATATATTTTAGCGCATTTAATAAGAGACGGTTAATAGTTGTTGGGTCGTGCGCTTGCATAGAATATAAAAATCGTCTTCATAGACGCAATGATCAAGCTTTTTGTCGCTATCAAAAATTGCATAGATCTCGTCAAAGGCAATAATGAAAAGTATCACCGAAAGAGGTGAACCTTGCGGGATCCCATTAAATAAGGGAAAAAAGTGAGAGAAACAATTGTGGGCTTTTACACAGATTTTCCTGTTAGCAAGAAAGGACTTAATAAAGTTTAAAATTTGTTGGGCCAGCGCCCCATTTAATTAGTTAACTACAATAAAGTGTTTTCCTATTCTGTCAAAAGCCCTTTCAAAATCTAAAGAGAGGATGATGACGTGGTTACGAGCTGACAAGGCACTTGAAATTCTTTTTAAGAGTTTTCTACATTCTAAGAACCAAAGCAGACGTTTTGCAACTATTTTTTCAAGAACCTTTGCCATGCAAGGAGTGAGTGAAATTGGTCTGTAACTATTCACATTATTGCGTTCTTTTTTTGGCTCAGGTAGTGGTAGTATTGTGGCCTATTTTCGACTTTGTGGGATGATACCGTCCAGAAGTTTATTGTGTAGCAGCGTGAGCCTAGAAAGAACTGAAGGTGGTAGATTTTTCAGCATGGGGTAAGATATTTTGACACTGCTTAGTGTGTTCCCTTTAAGACTGGATAAGCAACAATTTAATTCAAGTTGTGTGATAGGTTCTTCATTGAACTTAGCTGAGGCAGAAAGGTAGATGACTTCATCCATGCGAGTGACAAGAGTGGAGTTAGGATGGAAGTTTTCGTCTCTGGATAGAGTTGACTAGATGTGAGCAACGTATTTACTTATCTCACATATTGGTGTATCTACTACCCTTATTGGTTGTTGAGAATAATTCCCTGTTAGACAGCGAAAGCTATGTCAGATCTTGTTAGAGGGCAAATTGAGATTTATTTTAGAGGTGCAGTTTTGCAAGCATTTCGCTTTGCTCAGTTTTAATTCTCGCCGAAATTTGGCGTTCGCTTTTTTAAGAACGATTAGATTAACCCGATTTGGATTTTTTTTAATCGTCTCCATGGATTAACTTTTAAATATCTCAGGACGTTCAACTCTTGATTCCACCATTGCACAGTACGTTTTCGGGTAGAATACGTTCTTTGCGGTATAGATTTATTTGCGGCTATTCGTATTGCCTTATGAATTATAGCGGCCTCCTTATTTACATTGGTCGAGTGGTTTTTTTTACTGATAAGTATTCTATAGGGTGTCCCCTAATTCATCAAAGATAATTTGGAAAATGATTTTTGGGTATATTCTAAGAAAAAAATCGTTCTACAGTAAGGGTCTATTTCCAATGTTGACATCAGTTTCCGAGGATTTAAGAAAAGGCTTATTTTGGTGTACCTTGACCTATGTTAACCGAAATTACGCTGTTACTACTAACGGTAGGAACTTTGTTTATTTTTAGAAGAAATACCAGCCTTTATAACTGCGTTTAAATAAAGCAAAATTTCAACATTCTGCAATGGCCACCGCAGTAGTCAGACCTTAACCCCATAGAGAACTTATGGGAGATTGTGAAGAGGACAATAGGAAATTAAATATTCGACAAAGAAAAAAAAGAATTCTTCCCCGAAGTTGAAAGGCAGTGAAAGGGTATTTCGAAATTATTTATTGATAATTTAATTGTTTCGATGCCCAAGATATGTGCAGCTTTTATTAAAAATAAGGGGTATACAGTTAAATATTAGAATATTTTTGATCATTTATACTAATTTGAACAAATTATTTTGCTAGCAAATGTTTTGCACATGTAAAAAAAACGTATTCCTAGAACACGAAGCTTCCAACGCCGATCAAGCATACAATAATGTTCAAGATGTATTTAAATACACTCAAAAAAATATTGAATCAGTCTTTATACACATACGTATATACCTAACATATGTAATTATTTCATTTATTTTTTCCATTTTCTGATCACCTACTTCTTTTTTTTGTACTTTGTATGACCTCATTTTTTATATTTTTTTATTGGCTATTTTTAAACGTGTACCTATCCCTTTTTATTATTCTTTTTCACAGTTTTTTATTATTACATAAATAAATCTAATATTGAAAATTATTTATTGTTTCTATTTATATGTAATGTTTTCGAAGGAACTGTTCCGCTTCCGTTGAAGTAATTAGTAAATTGTTTTTAATCTGTTTCGATGCTGAACTTAAATTTCTGCATTGTGTGGGCTGGAAACCTGTCATTTGCCGTCTTCCTATTCTCCATTCTCCTTGCTGGATTTCCTCTGAACTGGTATTTTCTACATCAATACTTCCTCGTAAATATAGCGTGGAATTGTTTTACCATACAAAACTGTGAAAATAACAAGTTGCCAATGTTATTATTCAAGCCTTCTTAGGCTCCAAATTTATAGGACATAATAGAATACATATAAAGAAAATAGAATAAAATGCATTTTCAACAATTTTTCTTGCTCGGTACAGTTTGTAGTTTAATCTGTATAATTTCTTCCTCAGAAAGATTAACGCCGTCGCATAATTTCATAAAATTTCATCAAAATAAATGCATCGTTGTTTAAGGGCAGAAAGGGCAATTTTTTTGAAAAATTTGGTATTTTGAAAACACCCTGCATCGTCCATTTGCACTCTACAACAATAAATTCGTAATTGGCACTAACAACGGCCATAAGTACAGTGCTGAACGTTTCTGTTTAGTTGGAATAATAAGACCCTGTTCCATAAGGCTTTCTAATTTCCACGTGTTTTCCGTTAATTGCACCTACGCATTTTGGGAACTTCAATTTATTTTCAAAATCTTTCGAAACGCCTTCCAATTCCTGTTAATTTTTTGAGATCTATAATAAATAACTTAAGAAGAACTAGTTTAGTCTAAAATCTCTTTTCCTACAAACATTTTCTGTATCTAGGCTCTCATAACTTTTACAACTGCTGAACTTGTGTCTGTTGTAATGATTTGTGAAGAATTTTAAATATTCAAAAGATTGTCCGCTTGCCAAAAAGCACAGCGTAACTGATAAACCCTCATTTACAGAAATTGCATCTCTTAGTACAGTATCTCTATTTTCTATGAACGGCTTCACTTGATTTAGCAATTGATTATAGATTTCATTGTCATTTCATTCTTAAAAAGTTTTTCTTAAGTCCAATGGCGCAGTTGCACGAAGTTCATTCATTAAATTCACATGCGAAAATGTTGATCTTTTTACAAACCTACCCTTTTATCATATTTTCCTCATTTAGTTATGTACATATACAGCTTCCAAACATTAATCAGTGCTTACGTATGCTAACAACTCTTACATTTTATTGACAAAAAATAATTTCATTGTCTTCAATATACAGACAAATTACCCACGGCACACTATCCACTTAAAAAGGAAATGATGTTGATTACTAGGTTGGGTACATGTACAATTAGTGTTTACATAAATATTGGCCACTTAATAGTACTCATTGCTTTTACACCTTTCGAAAAAGGATCAGGTATACGACAATCTATAAAATAGAGTCGCCGGCAGATTTTTCTTAAGTTTATACGGTATATACAAAACAAAACCTCCATATTTTTACTTTGAACATCTGATGACGTATACAGACCGCTTATGAGTACATACATATAGTACAATATTACAGTAGTATTACCAATTTTTGACATCGCAATATCTAATGGAAGAAAAGAATTTAAACATTTTTTGAAATGGTTTTTATTCAGAAACATTTCATTTCTCCAATTTAATGCAAGTAAAAAGATGCTTGAACCACATGCATTTATTGACGTCTATTTGCATTTAAATAAATGCCTATCTACACAACATGCAATTTCAGTCTATGAACATCAGATGAACTTAGTCCAAGCAGATCATAGGAGTATCCACCACGAGCCTGCTTTGCATTTGTAATAAAAATTCCTCCCTTACTTTCCGTCCTTTGACACAATACAAAGACCATAAAGCCTATTCCTGTTATCGCTCTTTTGTTCGGTTTTACAGTGTAATACAGGTTGTGAATATAAAAAAAGTCCACACAAAATATGAACCCTATTGTCGCTGGATTGTTGGGCGGCAAAAAAAATTCTCCCAAAAACCAACCGAAATAGCATTAAGGTTTCCTGAACGAAAAAAAAAATATAATTTTGCATTTCAATTTAAAATGGAAACATGACATAAAGTAAAAAAGGGTTGTTTTATAGATAATATATACGAGTAAAACATGGTATCGAAAAAATTAGCTAAATAAAATAAACTGATGTTTGAAAAGAGTGTATGATACGAAATATTCCTTGTATGGTTCTGATGTAATGCCAAATATTTTACTTATCCCCCACATTGTTACTCCTGCTCGAAGTTCTACGTACTGAAATAGGGGTGAACATTGTTTTTACAAAGATTGTGGGTAGCGTTTTTGAGTGACTATCAATCATTTGCGCTTGTTTGAAAAAAGTAAAAACGCCTTGCGCCAGTGAACAATACCTATGATTAAGTCAAAGGTGGCAGTTAAAGCTTCTAACAAGAGCAATATATTATAAAATCATTAATTGCTTAGACAGAGCTAAATTTGGACTAAATATAATATTAATGGAATAACAAAAGAGGTAACATTCTCAAAAAGAATTGTGTTCTCGAGTTGATCAACTGAAATGAAAAAGGACAACGGAGCAGCTCTCAAACTCTCAACCAAATCAACTACCTACGTGCTAATTAAATGAATGTATCGAAAGTGTTCATACTATATGACTACCAAAATATAAGAGATAGTTCTGAACAATCGACAAATATTATTAAATGTGTTGGGAAATTAAATGAATACGAAAAATGACACCTTTGTTTTACAAATTCAATATTTATTGCTTACTGTTCTGAGGCTCTTTTCCAACTCAGTAATCAATACAGTACATTACTCAAAGTGAGATAAAATAAGCCCAAATGGCCTTGAGAATATGTAGGACATATACTTGACAATTATAGTTCTAGTTCTCTAACATCCCCCCCCCCCCCCACCCCCGGGCGATGTTGAAGGAATGTAAGGTATTCGTGATGCCATCTTTCCCAAAACCTCTGGAACATATTTTGCGACATTTTTCAGTATGTCAAGCGGTTGTTTGGAACGTCAAGTAAGTCACCATCAGTCAAAGTCGTATAAGGCCGACCTAGTAGGAAATGTTTAACCTCGTAGGAGTTAATTAATTTAAATAGTTGTCAGAGATAGGATATAAAGGTCTAGAATTTACAACTGCTTCGATTTGCGGAAGAAGATTATTCATTCCCTCAAGAGTAAAATTTGAAAAACCGATTAGGTACGCTTTTTAAGAAGGGGGATGAAATGGTAACGGATACCATCTTTTGCCAGTGATTGACCAATTGTTTCGTTATAATGCTGTCACAGAAAGAGTTTATGCAAATTATTAATTACACGCGAAGATATTTTAAAATTTGTTCCGTTGCCGCTAAAAACATTTAATTATTTACCCCATCTTGAAATAAACTCCCGAAATGCTGCCAACAAACCTTCTGTTGAAAGGTCTGACGCCAACTCCAAGTGCATTGCCTTCGTAGCGTATACGAGTATCCTTTCATTTTGCGAGGATTACTTCCATGATACAATTTTAAAATGATTCATCCTGTCTTTTGGAAGGGATATGTTTGAGTCACTCTCTCTGATATGAGGCTTGCTATATACTGCTGACTGATTTGTTGTCGTTGCCGAAAACATTTCCGAAACTCATGTATGATTTTTCTTAAAAATCTCTGCATCGTAAAATCCAATAGCTCGGTCGAAGTATTACAAAGGGGACATCAATTCCTGAATGTAACTTTCGATTATGTTCATCCAAGATAATAAGTCGTGTGTTTATGTTTTGTTTGGGAGCATAGCTGGTTAATTTTTCCTCTGAGTCGCATCGCTCCAAATCTGTTGAAAAAAGGTGAAGGCGATTTAATGGATGGACTAAGATTCCAATCTTCTTTAAGGGAATAAATAGGTGTAAACAAACGTTACGAGCGACTTCCAGTTCGACAAAAAAAGTCCCACGCTAGATTGCCTATTTTACCCAAGCTTACAGTTTGCTACAAACCGTTGTTTTGCATATAAGCAGCAACACGTACTAGTTTCATTCAACTGGAGATTTGTTTTAGTGAGCGATGTAGCAATGTTGTCCAGAATTGTTAAGAAAAAATTTAATAGGAAACGATTAAATTTTTGTCTCCGACAAGACCTTCGGTGATTACAGAGTACTAGGCAAATTAATAGACATCTAGACAAATTCTCAACTTAATCACACATTTCATCAAAGATGAAAATTCTGTAGTTGTGATGCTAGCATTCCTCGAGATGTTCAGTCCGCAGGATTTTCTTTTGAACTTACATGACTCCAAATATGTCGTGGTAAGATGTCAATGATTTCAGTTGTCTTATTTACCACGAAGGTTTTGAGCTGCGAGGGCGGCGATGATAACCATGTTAAAACTATGCTCCTTTCAGATCATGCATAGAGTTTAAGATTTGCAAATTGCTGAGCAAATATGATAGAGCTCATCAACCGAGTCATTAGCAACGCACCATAATGCTAAAATAGAGGGAGTGAAATTTGATTTAGTTTAGACGCGTGTCTTGGCTGACATCAATGTAACATGATAATTTCTATTTCCTTACAATAAACTATCGCTGCACGCCTTAACTGAAGCATCGGGGAACCCATGAAACTCAAGAGAGGTGGTCAGGTTAGGAATACATCGCGGAATAGTATAATATGTTCATTTAGAGCACGGATGTCATTTCAGTGTTTCATCCGAGTCTCTGTTTTTCCTCGCTGACAAAACCATTGCGTAAGCTTTTTCAACGATCCTACCCTTTAGGACCATTTCCGAGCAGATGGAAAACATCATTTGTCCAGCCCGTCCCTAAAAAATGCGAATCTTTTTCTCTCTCCTACTACAGACCCATTGCACTTACGTCCCTTTTTTCAAAGGTCATGGAAATGGTCATGAAATATCTCGGAACACGAAAACTTCTCAATGACCGGGAGTACGGTTTTCGTAGCAACAGGTCCACTGGTTATTTGATGGCATGTCTCACCGAAAAGTGGAACCAAAGCGTACACCAATCTGTCGAAAGTAAGATAGTTGCACTTGACAATTCCAAGGCATTTGACAGATTTGGCATCAGGCTCATTTGTCGAAAATGTTGTTGGCAATGTTCAATTACATCCGTTGACTTATTTTCGTTTAAGTCAGATTTAATGAATTATAAACATTCTTGTCCTAAGTAAATATATCTCATTTAAAGGCTTTAAATATTCCTTATAATCATGCATTCCTTATGTATAACAACTTGTTAAACTCACAAAAGAACTTCAGAACATATTTAAAAAAAATAAAATTAACTTTGTAGCGTTGACGTAGATACCGTCGTGGCAATTTGAGTCGGTAGAGCAGTAAAAGGCGCAGGGACGTGTGACTCGATATATACGCCTCCGTTGGCGTAATGAAAGACGATATTTTTATTTTTATTGTTTTTAAACTCTTTCCAAGCAATAATGACAAAGAGTAATTTGTACTGACAAAGAGTACTGTACTGCCTTTGAGGAGTCCTTACCCACAGGTATGCGGTCCGGGGACTGCAGTATCTGTTAAAGTACGGGCTTCGAAAGGGCAAAATAATCAGCCAAGGGGCAAAACTATATTTATTAATTAATGCGCGCAGGAAGTGTGGTGTGTTCTTTCCATAGATAAACTAACCTAGATGTCAAACTCTACTAATACTTTTGCAAACCCTTAACTTTCGCACAGACACACTGTAAGTGTGTCAAAATTTGCTAGAATGAGAGCAATTTACAACTAAAATTTCTAGAATGAGAGCGATTTGCACGAGTGTGTATAATGTGGATGACGTTTTTTGTTTAAAATGGGCGTGGTTTGTATAAAAAAGGAGAGAAATTGCCATTGATCACAATTCACATGTATTCACAGACAGAGTCACATGGTTTGGGGGCGATCAGTAGAAAACCGGTTTTGATTTTCCAATATCTGGAAAGTTTGCCATCTAGGTTAGTTCATCTATGGTTCTTCCAAGGACGGTAGATAACGGCCGCATCGAATAGCACGTCAAACTCCTGATTGAACAAGAGTGAAGATCATAGATAAACTAACCTAGATGGAAAACTCTACTAATGCTTTTGCAAACCTTTAACTTTCGCACAGACACACTGTAAGTGAACTCCAACACTTTTACATCTCTATAACTTTGTCAAAATTTGCTAGAATGAGAGCCATTTTCAAGTAAAATTGCTAGAATGAGATCGATTTGCACGAGTGTGTGAAATGTGCACAGAGTCACACGGTTAGGGGCGATCAGTAGAAAACCGGTTTTGATTTTCCAATATCTGGAAAGTTTGCCATCTAGGTTAGTTCATCTGTGGTGAAGATCTCGAGATCGGCGTTGGTTATTTATACCCATTTGGTGGAGTAGAACAATTACAGCTGGAAGAGCTTTTTAAAACATATGTTAAAGCTTTATGAGCTTTTGTTATACTTTTAATTTTAGTGTACAGTAAGAGCAAACATTTTGAAAATTAATTTAAATTCGATTTTTTTTTATAATTCAATAAATAGTTCAAGAAATAAAGTATTTTATGTTGCCGATTAATTATTGGTTTGTTACAGTCTCCCAGGAATGCTGCTTCTTGCTGGTCGTCCTTCGTAGGGTTCGAACTGGTTGTTCATCTCTGATTTCTTTTGTAGAGGTGAATTTGGTCAGGGACGAAACATGATATGTCCCCAAGGGAATAGTAAGGTCGTTCTTCGAAGCCACATGGTAACTTGATGTCACAAGTTGGTTGTTAATGACGTAGGGTCCATCTCTTCTTGGTATAAATTTGGATGCGATCTTATTTGAAGACTTGCTGAGTACATGTGTGGTGACTAGTACCAAGTCTCCGATTTGAAATTTAGGTTGTGGTCGTCGTTTCTTATCTGCGGATATCTTATTGTGGTCTTGTGATTTCCCTACCGTTTCTCTGACATCTTGAAGAACTTCAACTAGTCTCGTTAATTTTGGAGTGATTTGCGCAATAAAATTCTCAGCTTGCGTTATAGCTCTTAAATCATGTTTGACGTCATCGATCGTTCTAGTTTCTCTCCCGAACGTTATATACGCAGCGGTGTAGCCGGTGCTTTGACACTTGGCAGTGTTCATGGCAAATCTTATGGATGGTAAGTCGTCAGCCCAAGTTGCATGATTGTTGCATACAAGGATAGCGAGTTGGGTTTTCATATTTTTGTTCTTGCGTTCAACTGGACTTGCCTCTGGATGATAAACTGGGGTTAGTGTTTGTTCGATGCCCAAGCAATGTGTTAGCTGTTGCATTAGTACAGATATAAATTGTGTGCCATTGTCGGTCACTAATTTTCGTGGAGTTCCATAACGTAGAAAAACTTCATTTAATAATGTTAGAGCACAATTTTCAGCAGTGCCTTCTATTAATGGAAATATTTCCACCCATCTGCTGGCAAGATCTTTGGCCATCAGGGTCCACTTATAGCCATCTATCGTGGCAGGTAGAGGTCCAAACAGATCTACTGCTAGTATTTTGAACCTTTGGTTGCTCGAGACAGTTTTTAGTAGACCGATCGGTTTTTGGTTGGTAGGTTTATATCTTAAACATTATAGACAAGTACCTATATGTTTGGCGATATCGTTACGCATTCCGGGCCAACAGTATCTGGACGAAATTCGATGGATTGTACGTTCAATACCATAATGACCTGCAGTGGAAGCATCGTGATAATTTTTGAGGATGGATTCGCGTTCGCGGATTGGTACAAGTTGGTTGTGCGTTTTCAGCATCTGAATCTGGTGAGTACCTATACAATATCCCATCGTTAAGCAAGTAACTGCGTGTAGTCCATCGTGAGACATCTTCAGTATTGTCTTCAAAGGATGCAATTTTTGCCTTAAGCTGCGTATCCTGAAGTTGTGCTTCTCGAATTTCATTGGGTTTTCTTGTAGGAATGTCCACCTCAAATGCGCAGAGTTTGCATCCGGATTCAGTATGTTCTGAATTATCGTATGGGGGTCTTGATAACATATCTGCGACTATATTGGTTCTACCCGGTGTATACTGGATGTGGAAATTGTAAGGTTGTAATTGCAAGGCCCGTCTTGCGAGTCTACCGGTTGGTGATTTCAGGCTCAATAGCCATTTCAACGGCTGATGATCTGTTACAAGTAATATAGTAACTTCACCGCCTTCGATATAACCACGGAACTTGTTTAAATCCCAGACTATGGCCAAAGTTTCACATTCGGTGGTCGAGTAATTTCGTTCAGCGGCGTTTAAGAGTCTGGAAGCATACTCTATTGGGTGTTCGTCGGCTTTCTCCCCATGGACTAGAACAGCGCCGATCGCATAGTTGCTGACATCTGTCTTCAGGTAGAATGGCTTCCCATACTCGCTTGTTGTAAAATTGGTGCACTTATGAGTAAAGACTTCAGGGTATCGAATGCCATCTTCTCCTCCTTCCCTCACTTCCACGGGGCATTTTTCTTTGTGAGACTGCTTAGTGGCTTTGATATATCAGCAAAATTGTTGATAAAACGGCGGTACCATGAACGTGTTTGTAAAAACGATATTACTTGCTTAACGTTTTTTGGTTCTATCCATTTTGCAATGGCAGCAGTTTTATCAGGATCAACTTGTATGCCTTGATTTGTGATCCAAGGTGTTTTACTTCAGCACAGCAAAATTTTGATTTTTTCCTATTCACTTTTAATTTGAATATGTGAAGACGTTCAAGTATTCGCTTTAAATGGCAATAGTGCTCTTCAAAGCTGCTGGAGCAAATAATTATGTCATCTAGGTATGTTAGAAGGAACATATGTGCGAGACCATTTCGAAATCTATCGATTAGCCTTTGGAAAGTTGCTGGTGCGAAACGCACCAAACCAAAAGGCATTCGCTTAAAGTGAAACATCCCGAATGGTGCAACAAATGCAGTTTTGTCCTTATCTTCTTCCGCTACCTGGATTTGATAATACCCAGACTGCAAGTCAAGAGTGCTCTTAAACAGTGTTCTCTTTGTTGAATGAAGGAGGTCGTCGATCCTAGGTAGTGGGAACTGTTATGCTATTTAGGTGCCGGTAATCAATGCAGATTCTGATACCTTCTTCCCTTTTAGACACCAGCACGACAGGCGCAGCACAAGGACATTTACATTCTTCGATAATTTCACTTTCCGACATTTTAATGAGTTCTGTTTTAAGCTGAGCTCTTCTAGTAGGTGACAGGCGATATGGTGTTGTCGCAATAGGATTATGATTGCCTGTGTTAATTTTATGTATTGCAAATGGAGTTGGCTCGGACAAAACATCAAACACTCTTTCTTCCGTTTTTAACAATTCGTTTAAGCGATTTCTTTCAAGGGAACTTAGCTCAATTCCTTCATCTTCACGAAGTTCGATATCAAAAGCTAGAATTGATATGAAAAACGGCTCCAATTCTACTGCTTCTTCTAGTAATTGGACGGGGGCAGGAAGAGCTTATTTTTGTCTTTCTTCCGTTTAGGGGTCACTTCGTCGCTTCTAAGTGAATCACGGAATATGGTCTGTATTGAATGAGGTGAGTAATTATTGCTTACAGATTCAGTTTTTTTTTCTTTCTTTTTAGGGGTATTGCAGGTCCAAGGTTTTCAATCGGTCGTGGTGCTGTGGGAAGTTTAGGAATTGTTGATTGGTTATCAAAGCATGTCAGGAAAGCGGATTTGCTGTTTACAAGCTCGTTATGGCTATTTGCCTGATTTGTACGTTCAATGCCTTTTCTTTCCGGTGTCAACTGTGATTGTTGAAGATGCAACGGAGTATTGCCAATGGGCGAAATAGGTTTAAAAGCCATAACTTTAGGGAATAAGTCAGCAACATTTCGAGTCTTTTCCACTATCTTCGTGTGCTCGGTATCATAAAAATCGAAGACTTTTTCCTTTTGATCCGCGAAGTACCACAACCTTTGACCTAAATCTAGGACAATACCATTTTGCTCGAGGAAATCAATACCGATCAAAGTTCTGTTGTCAATTGCCTGCGGTAACACTAGAAACTTTTTTTAAGAAAAAGCAAGGGGCAATCGACAAGAAAATTGAATAACGCACAGTTTTATAATATTTAAAGACTTTTGAAAGCTCAAAAATGAATTAATTCATTTAAAGAACACGTCTATTCACTCTCTTAACATGACTTTGCTTCCAATTTAAACTTTCTTTGCCTAAAAATAAATACATGAAAAGTAAAGAAGTACTAAAAAAGTGACTGCACATATCTAAAGTTATCTTTATATCTTCAATTACATTTATGAGTGCTGCTATGCAGCTGTGTTTTTGTCGAAAACCGAATTGTTTGGGCGGTAGGATATTTTGAGTATGAAGGTAGCTATTTATTTGTTTTTCTTTCAAGTACTTTTGATAGAGAGAGTATAATTGAAATGGGCCCAAATTCCTTATAAGTTGGATCTTTTGGAATTGGTATCACTTTAGACATTTTCCATTTGCTGGGGTTAGCAATAGTTGTACAATACATATGTATTAAAAATATATGTGATATAGGGTAATATGATTGATTAGGCCGTGGAGTTCATAGGATGCCTACATATCCATACTTACTTGCATAGTGGATGCTCTTCCAAGAACTGGGAATGGTAACCTTACAAAGCTCTTGTTATGTGAGTTGCGATCAACGTTTTCAAATCTGTAGTTATTCTTCTTCCCCAATACCAATTGTCGTAAATTTTCAAACAATTACCGTCCACTCATGAATTGATTTAATCGGTTTGCGTATATAACTTTTTTTTCTGCACGTATCTTACAAACGACTTGATTACGAAGATTGCAGTAGCTTCGACGGTGCACATGCAACCTAATTTGAAAAGTGTTTGCGGCAATGCGAATGTAGACAGCTTTTCCGTAATACAACATGGAATAGAAGAAGCATTAGTTTCATATAAAATAACAGTTTATTACTTTCACGAGAATTGGCTCTCCCGAGGTGATATATTCAAACCGATAATGTTCGCCTAATGTGTACTTACAACTTTTTTTTATTGTATTTTCCCAGAATTCTATCGATTGTATATTTTTGTGGGATGCACAATGCGTTTTGGCAAAGTACTTAAAGGTGGTAGAGTCAAGCGATTGGTTTTTCTGCAATATAGGCTTTATGGATCTAATGAAAGTTAATGAAGTCCATATCTAATTTCGCTACTAATTAGTATCGTCCTTGTTTTCGAAAGAAAAGATGTAAAACCCAAAAGAAATATGGCAGTCTAGTAGAACAGCGAAGCCAAAGCTATATCTTTCTACTACCTACCTATCTCTACCTTCATCAAAAAAAAAAAAAAAAACAAATTGTGGACAAAAATATGTATATGGAACCTTTCCCACTAATTGTCTATATTCTAAAAATTGTTGAACATTATATGTATAATAGGCCGATTGGCTTATATTTATCTATCCACCATATCTAACCTTCTTGCTGAAACTTCAATCATTATGTTATTAAACGCTAATTGAAATGCTAAAAACAAACCCTTTAACAAATTATCAAAACAAAATACATATTCAAAAATAGTGTGAAAGAAGAAAAAACAAATAAATTAATCCAGTAACTAGTTATTACCTATGAAGTTATTACAACTCTGTGAACTTTCGAATTATACAGAAGAGTAATGTAGATATATATATTTTGCTCAATTATAAATACGAGTAAATAACACCCATGAATTATACATGATTTTATCCCTTGCATTTAGATTTCTACAAATCCATTTAATTTCCCTTCTCGGAATATACTGTCTTGTATTAACGAGAATTAGTCATCTCTCAAGTAGATAATTGTAAACCCAACCCAACTTGTCTGAAGTTGGTTCCTTCGACCGACACTGATACCAATATGAATACCTCCATTGTCAGTTGAAACAAATCCAATCGTAAATCTAAGATGATTTTCGTAATGTAGAAACACTGGACTAAGCTACAGACTACGACTTCGATATCCTGATTTATTCCCAGGTAGGTATATTCAATGAAGCATTTGGTTTTGCAGTTCCATTTGCCGGTCACAGTTAAAACTTTTTGTTAAAGGCGACAGGAATATGTACAATGTACATACATATATCCTACCAACCTACTCTGGCCCTCGCATTCCCATTAACATCCCAAACCGAACCGGATATTCTCCAGCCTCTCACAACAACTTTAGTTTGTATTTTTCACCTGTGACCAACAAGAGTTGGAGAGTTTCTCTATGTATGGCTGCAATGGCAATAAAATTAATAATAATAATTGTTTAATCGCAATAGTTTTTGCGACCTTTCAATTATAAAAAATGTCTTCCCAATTTGTCCGATGGTTCCGATTAACAAGAAAAAACTACTGTTTCTTAAAAAACGTTATAAATTCAAATTTTTATTATTAGGTCTCAACAAGCGGCTAGACGGTTTTACAATCCAACTTCGAATCCTCGGCCGTACTTTCTCCTGACCAGTTGTGCCTCTGTTTCACTTCCAGAGTATCTTTCGCCGGAATCCACAGGGACTGAATACCAGATCTTCCTCATTCACAATAATCATGCTTGTTTTAAAAATAATCGCTCTAACAATTTTTTATGCAAAGTTCAAGAAAAAATACTTCAATTACAAATATGTTTAAAATAAAACCACAACAACAATTAATAATAATAATTAATGATAGTTAATAATTGCAACAAAAAATCAGTTTCTGCTTTTGTTCACGCAAATGTGAACGTTGCACTTTGAGCAGTAAATGTGGGTGCGTTCTACACATCCTTCGAGCTTGCACCGCGAAACACCTGTCTTATCATCATGTTTCGGTAAATGATGAAGGCCATCATACCTGACTTAGGTAATTGGTCGGTGGTCTACAATTGGTCGCTTTTTAGGTGACTCAGCATTGGGAGCAGCACATGATAAAGGACGACCTCTCTTCGTAGCTATGTCTTTCTTTACCAAGCCTTATGCAACTCTCATACGGAAATTCATAAGGTCCATGTGGTCTTTGTTTCCTAAAGTCATTTTGTACTCATTTCACAAGTTCACCACTGCCAGGTCCACAGCGTGAAAGATCAACCGTAATGTCCACTTCCTTGCTTTAATGTGCATACGGTAGAGGCTTATAAGCTGGTCCATAAGGTCAACTCCACCCATGCACTTATTGTATTGGCTGACAAATTCGGGCTATTCCACTTCTACATACATTTTCTATTTCTTAGACCACCGCCTTATTTTGTTGATTTGACCAATGCTGATAAAATTGGAGGCCAGTATAACTGGCTTGTTGGCCAGCAATTTGGTAAAAATAACATCTTCAACCAAGCTCACTACTTGTTCCGAATATCCTCTTGGCTTATTTTTTGAACAATTTATCGGAAGTGAACGGTTTATTTCGAAAATGGTTTGTCCTTACGATACCAGTTGAATATATCTGTTGTCGTTTTACATATTGGAACAGCCAGTATAACGAAAAGAAGTTGCTAAAATACAGTTCGTGACCTGGACTCCTTATACGGTTTGCCAAATAGACCACAACAGCTGCACCCAAACCAAACCGGACCATATTCTCCGAATCTAGTTCTGTTGAGCTGCCTTGGTAAAGAATGAAGTCCTACATAATCCCACTTTTTCCGCATAACAAAAATATTCTTATACCCGATGGACAAGGTCTACCTTTCATGTACTGGAGCACATTAATTTTGTTCTTGCATGGAACCATCTGCTCATCGACACAAATACACTGCTCCAGGTCGAACTCCAAGCAACGTTTACGTATACAATCGTAGATTGGACGGATTTCAGTAATCGATCATTGTTTTCATCCTTTTCTAGCGAATCCCTGTTCTTCAGGGACATAAACCGATCTCTAGTCATGGAGTTCATAAAAAGTTCAATTACCGTGGCATGCTTAAATGTATTATCTTGTTGTTCCGCATACAGGTTGGTCATAAAGGCTATCTGGTCAAAAAGGCTATCCAAATTACTGTATGGGTTCCAAAGGCTCCAAGAAAATGTTCACACTTGAAAGTTCGGCAATGACCAAGCTGTCAAACTTTTTGCTGCGCCACTTGGCATCAGCTATTGATGTGAGCCTATCTCGAGCCATTAGCGATTCTTGGCGTGGCAGATTGACTACCTCATCCTCATCATAGATTTCTTCCTTCAGCTGCACCGGATACCAAAGCTTCGTCACTTTCCGCTGCCGTGGACGCTCCGAGTGTACATATTCCGTGTGTAAAAGCTTTGTTTGACTTTATGCTAACATAACTACCATGAACTTTTTAAATACCTGGTTGAATATTAATCTCAACATTTTCATCGTCATCGCTGTAATCGATTTCAGAATCGTTGTTCAAAATCGTCATTCAAAATTAGATCCAATACGCATTTTATGTGTTTTGGTTTGTTCAAATCATATTTCTTGAGTCCTATGGAAATGTAAAAAAATATACTACCATTAAGACCTGATGTGCAGTATACTGCACATGATTCTTCAAACGCCGTGTCTTTTTTATCTGCGGTTCCTATTCATAATATTTTATAATAAATGCGATCTTTATTATTTTATGAATAAAATGCAACCAACATTTTGGAAAAAACCAACGGAAAAACTGACTAATTTTAATCATTCATGTCCTACTTACCAGCTATGAAAATCAACCGTTTTGATACTTCAGATTCAAATCAACACCACAACCGAAAAAAGGCGCGGAAATTATTTTGTATTCTGTATTTCATATCCTTAGTTGTCAAATTAAAAAAATTGTAATTTTGACATTAAATATGCTTTTAGGACACCCGCAAATATCCACGTGCAGTATACTGCACATCAGGTGCGAAATGGTTAACATATACAAATCTGCTGTTCCAGATGGTATATCTCCTCTTTTTCTGAAGAGGTGTTCTTCCGCGCTAGCAAAACCACTGCATTTTTTTATCAATCGTACTCTTTAATACTCTTTCCGAGCAGATGGAAGACAACTTTTGTCCAGCCCGTCCCTTAAAAAAGGCGAATCTTCTTCTCTCTGCTCCAACAGACCCATCACACATACATACGTCCATTCTTTCCAAGGTCATGGAAACGCTAATAAACCATCAGCTCATGAAGTATCTCGAAACACGAACACTTCTCAGTGACCGGCAGTACGGTTTTCGTAGCAACAGGTCCACTGGTGATTTGATGGCATGTCTCACCGATAAGTGGATCCAAATCTTAGATCAGTCTGGCGAAAGCGTCTTTTGTTTAATATGTGTGCACTTGAGAATGACGATTATCTTCTTCAATGGATTAGAAATAACTTTTCAGGACATTCAATTAAAGTTGTCTTGGATAGTTTCAAGTTTGATATTCACATAATATATGCAGATATGCCCCAGGGGTCCGTTCTGTATCCGACACTCTAATTTTCAGCGATGATATCTTGTCTTCTACTTCTAATATAGTATATGGTATTCCTTTGTGGACGACAATACTCAGACTATATTTTTATATTTATTCGACTATAGAACGTGGACATCAGCGTATGTTAAGCTCATTACATTTCTATGTTCACAACATAACCAATTAGGGAACTATAAATAGAGTGGATTTAATGCTTCCAAAACACAATGCTGTTTGCTGTCGTTAAAGCGAAATTTAAACACCCAGGCATTATCCATGAATGGCGCTTCCATCTTTGCAACTCATATCAATGAAAACTTACGTTTTAATGATCACATATTCGATGTCGTCACAAATGATGCGAAATATCTATGTTTCCTCAAGCAATGTATCGACCATAGAAATCGCCAGTAGCATTCCGCTCCTCCGAACTTTCATCCGCAGCACCCATCTTGCTATGAATGCTCCTTAGTATAAACTCAAGACCACTTTTGGACGTACTCTGAAATATTGTGATTCGTTCCTAAGTCGTGCAGCTCCCTTATGGAATGCCCTGCCGAGCTCTCTGTTTCTATTGTGTTTTTATTTTAGAGTATCTCTATTCAGATCTTCTGTTTCTGAATCAACACGACAATCATGCGCTTTTGTAAATACACAATATGCAGATTTCTTATGAATTTTTAATGCGCGTAATCCGTTATTCAACGCTGTATTATAACAATTTAGGAAAAAATACCAAATATAACCTTTTTTGTATTAATACAGTATATTTGCCCCAAAAATCAAATCATTAAGGTGTCTATTGTATAAAGTTTTTAATCAGTTTTCAAAACAATGCCTGAATATACCTACATACGAGTACATGTACATATGCATGTTTGTAGGTATTACCATATGTGTCAAAAATTTGGGTTATGGTTGCTTAGAAAAAATTGGTGCAGTGGATTTGAATTTTTTTCGATTGATGGGGCCTTATGTCATCTACATATTTAATGGTCATGTAAAATCTATCGAAATCCTCCCATATCTCTTTCAGATATTCAAAAACAAAATAAAAAAAGTCGAAAAAGCGGTACCAAGACATCTGAGTTTTGTGAGAAATAGGTATCAGATTTCATCACGTATGCTATCCTAAAACAACAAGCAATTATAATGCCATTTCGCTGGACGTGGACATCTATATATGTATGCATATCCGACACCTATGTACCTACATTGAGAATGATTTGATAATAATTTTTGTAAAGACACCGCTCAAAGACAGCAGAGGAGGGATCCAGGGGCGAATAGAAATTTTCGCTTCAGAGCTCGAGCAAGCAATATGATGTTTTTCAAAATAGCAAACTGGAATACCTGCGCCATGACGGTAAAAACGGAAAACGTTCAAAATTAAATTAAGAAACCAAGTAGCGGAATGTCGGAAACTAGGACCCCTACTTCAACTTCCAAACGAAAGCCAGCATAATGTATTGTGATAACCATTTAAATGTGATTAGCGTCATCTAGATTTACATAGCAGAAGACTTCGATACTCGAAGAGGAAAAAATTTCCATACTAGAATAGCAAAGACTCAACCATTGGTGACTGGAAAGTGGAATCGAATTTTCTATCAAAATACAAATTGTATGGGACGCTGGATGGCGAGTATTGTTCTCGAAGTATGTCATTCGAGTATAAATACCAGCATCCCCAAGGTATGCAAGTTCATCAGTTGAATTTGAATTGAGAATTAAGAGAAGTGATTAAGTGGTTTAAGTAAAAGATAAGAAAAGTATAAGCGGTTGAGAAACTGGATTGTACTGAGATAAACATTGGTTTCAATGAGTGTGTAAAGAAAAAAATAAAAAATTTGTGACTGTTTGAAAAAGCTAGAATAGCTGGACCCTCGTCCAACTCAAATCCGAGTTGAACAAGAGAAGCCTTAGCGCCAGTGGAGGAAAAAGTGACTTGGTGCCCCGACTTCAGGAAGCTTTGAATAACGAGAGACATGTTCCTGATACATACTCCTTTGAAGTTGACGAGGATGAACAGATAAGTACCGGCAGTGACATGGCTGTGAAGATGCAACTCCTTTTGTTAAAAATAGACGAACAAAAGAGTAATCTACGCGAACAGAAGAACAGCCTCAAATAAAAGTAGAATCTACAAGAACAAAAACTGGACAAACAAAAGAAGAATGTAGACGAACAGAAAAACAGCATTGAACGAAAATTCGACGAAGAAAAGATTTTTTTTTTTTTTTTAAGAACTTAACACTCAAGTGGATATTAATACACTTAAAATGCCTGAGCACGTGTTAAGTTTTTAGGAAAATGGGACAGAGAGAGAAAAATGAAACGCGGGAAAGCGGCGGGACCAGACAACATCCTATCAGAGTTTTGGTCGAAGATGGAATGTATCGGCAGTGAATGGCTGTCGAAACTCTTGAATAAAATAAAATGCGGAAAAACTATGCCGAATCAATGGAGAAGTAGCTTTTTGGTTCCGTTATACAAAGGCAAAGGCGACACGCGAGAATGCAACAACTACCGCTCAATCAAGCTGATGTCACACACGATGAAAATCGCTGAAAGAGTTTTAAATGAACGTCTTCGCAAAATCATAAAGCTCGACGATAGCCAGTTTGGATTCGTGGAAGGAAGATCGACGGTGGACGCAATCCAAAGCTTGCGAATATTAATGGAAAAACATCGGGATTCGTCAAAAGATCTGCACATGGTATTTATTGATCTAGAAAAAGCATTCGATCGTGTGACTAGAGATCTCATATGGACCGCGTTGAGGTCTTTACGAGAGAATTTCCGGTAAATGTCGGAGTGCATCAAGGAAGCGTTCTTAGCCCTTTCCTCTTTAACGTGGTACTAGACTATCTTTTGAAAGATTGCATGCACGAAGCAAATGTAACATTGATTCTCTTCGCCGACGACGCAGTTATTCTAAGCGATAATGTCGTAGATTTAAAAAACGTCCTAAGTAAATGGTAAGACGCGCTAGAGAAAAACGGGTTTAAAATAAGTCGATCAAAGACGGAACATTTGACCTGCCCATTTTCGGATCTACTGCGACGTATTCCAGTTATAATGTTGGACGAAATAGTTCTTCCAAAAACCACTAGGTTCAAGTATTTAGGATCAATCGTTAACGTAGAAGCGAAATGTGATGACGACGTAAGGTACAGAGTAAGTGTGGGGTGGATGAAATGGCGAGAAAATTCAGGAATCTTCTGTGACCGAAAATTTCCACTTAAATTGAAGGGAGAACTTTACACCACGATGGTTCGGCCAGCTCTTACATATGGTTCGCAGTGCTGGACAATATACGAAGCGTTTAAAAACAAAATGACGGCAGCAGAGATGAAAATGTTAAGGATGTCGACTGGAGTCACGAAACGTG
This sequence comes from Volucella bombylans, assembly GCA_949129095.1. NCBI lineage: Eukaryota > Metazoa > Arthropoda > Insecta > Diptera > Syrphidae > Volucella > Volucella bombylans. Next base: position 305,266,579 of record OX422140.1, on the reverse strand, counting down.
ACTGCATTAGATCTACGCACATTAGAGGAAGTCTAAACATAAAGAATTCGGTAATCGAACAACTTGAGTCGGATAGAATTAGCTGGTATTTCCACGTTAAAAGAAGATCTCCGGAAAATCCCGTTAAGAAGGGAATATTAACTACGGTCGCTCCTACTAAAAGAAAACTAGGTAGGAAAAAGAATTCCTGGATTGCTCAGATGGCAAATGCACAACAACGCCTGCGGCTAACAGCCGAAGCGATACAGGACCGAGCTGTATGCAGACGCGTTCTGCGATCTGTGACATTAGCCAACCCCATAAGCGGAGCAGTAGCGATGCAGTAAAAATGGGAAACTCGTTATGCATAAGTTCGTGTAGCGAGGAAAGGGCTAGTAAAAGGAAAAGAAGAAGTGTCAGAGAGAGAAAGAGGGGAGACTAAATTATTAGTGTAATTGGACTTGTTATTGTACTAGAGGCAACCATTCGTCTTACGTGAATTAAATTGCCTGAAAAAAGGGATGTCTTTCGGACGAGGCTGAGATTCGAACACCGAACCTTCCGATTTGGAAGCCAACACACTACCACTTGAGCCACTGCCACAAGATTAGTCTAGTACAAAAACTGGAAGAGCACAATAACGTTCTACAGCAAAAGTTCGAAGAAATCGATGACAAATTTGAAAGAATAGAGAAGAATGTTGACGAAAAAATCGAATCGGCAGCAAAATTGAGCAACTTTCAAAAGAGCTCGACACGGTGCGAAAACATAAACTCCGAGAATGTTCTCTAAGCGGTCCAAGGAGAAAAGAGTTGCGGCCTCCCTCATTCGATAGCCAGACCTCTACTTATAAGAAGCAGTTTGAAATGGCTGCCTGTGCAAACGACTGAGACAATGAGGAAAGTGCTTTGCCCTAACAATGGCCTTGCACGGTCCTGCAGCATAATTGTTGCAAACAATAGACATCGAAAAGCATTTAGTACTGGCTATCGAGAAACGGTTTGGGGATAGCCACATGCAGGGGGTTTACAAGGTCCAGTTGCAAAGCCGAATGCAGCAATGAGTAGAAACACTGCAGCAGCTCCAAGCAGACGTGAGTCGACTGGCACATTTGTCATACTCCACCGCCGGTCAGGAAATTATCGACGAAATGGCAAAGGACACATTCATCAGGGAAATTGCAGGGAAATTACAGTCAGCAGTAAGAATGGCTGAGAAAAGAACCTTTACTCAAACACTTGCCTTCGCTCTCGTGATGGAAGCAGTCAATCAGGCTTCAAAAGGAATACATTTCATCAGGGAGATAGCATATGGTGAATGCTCCTGCGCAAGACTAAGGGCCGAGTACCGAAATACTCCGCGGAAGAGAGGCAAGATATGCTGCTGGAACTGCCTTCACTAGAGTAGCAAGCAAATAGAGAGAAAAACAAGCAGAATTGGCTACCAAGGGGTCGGACAGTCTCCCGAAGCGATCAGTGGGGAAATGCTTATTTCGCGGAGCAGAAGTCGGTAGCAGGATTCGGCACCCTAGGACAATCTTCCAAGTCTCGCATGCAAAACAATGCAATGAAGGTCTCCAGGTAGAAGTAGTTAGTGCTAAGGAAGGGAAAAAATAGGCCAATATCCAAATGTTCAGGACTGAGCCAGTAGAGAGCTGGAGTACAGATGAAATCCGTTCCTCCCAACAAGCAGTTAATGACATCGAACCAATATTTTTCTGGAAGGAACACGAGAAAAGACCAAGATGCCAGGAGATACCGGACCGGAGTCAAACTCTTGTGCAGAGTGGAACTCTGTTCAAGATGGTTTGCTGAATTGAAAATGATAAAATGCATATGGAATGTTTCTCTTATGCAGGTAATTGTGCCACGGGCCACAGTCAGCCAAGTGCTCCATGAAATACATGACGGCATCTCCGGAGGTCATTTGGGAGTAAACAAGACGTTGGATAAGGTAAAGAAGCATTTCTATTGGCTAAGCGCAAAACAAGATATCGAGTATTTCTGCAAAAAGTGCACAAGGTGTGTGGCTACCAAGGGCCCAAAAGTAAAGCCACAGGGATGTATTTAACAATGCAATGTTTGAACAGCTTTCGAACGAATAGCGATCGAAATCGCTGGCTCTAAAGCTTTAACGATAACCGATACAGCCTAGTGGCCATGGATTACTTCAGTAAGTGGCTGGAAGTGTTCGAAATCGCAAATCAAGAGGCTAAGATCGTAGGAGAATAGACAGTCAACAATTCAGTGAGCAGATTTGGGGTCCCAATTGAACTACACTCTGATCAAGGGCGAAACTTTGAATCAATAGTCTTCCAATCTGAGAATAAGGAAGACAAGTACAGCGCCAGTATACTCTCAATCGGATGGAATGGTCGATAGGACCTTGAATGAGATTCGGTTTAAGGTCACCGGCAACTGCCAGCAGGACTGGAATCGACACATACCCCACTTCTTAATAGCTTACCGAAACGCGGTCCATAGTTCAACAGAACACACGCCATCCGGGATAGTATTTTGAGTAACAGTTCGGTTGCCACGTGAAACAAAATTCAGATCCCCACCAATGGAACCCAAGGAGGTAAATGTCTATGTTGATGATTTGAGCAGCAGGATTCGTAAATTGTATGAAAATTCCAGAGAACAGATGAAGCTAGAGAGCAACCGCATGAAGACATGGTACGACGTCAAACGCATTCTGCCGGCTTCAACGAAGGAGATCTGGTGTGGCTGTATAATCCTCTGTGTAAGAAAGGCAAATCACCAAAATTTTAACAGAATTGGGAAGGTCCATACAAGATAATAACCCGCATTAACGACATTGTCTACCGGATCCAGTGATCACCGGAAAATTTATGGTGGTCCATTTGGATAAAATGTGTCAATTCAACGGAACGATGAATTGTTCGTCACGAACAACTTTAGGGAGGAAGCAGTGTCATATCCGTTTGAATGTGAACAGCGTTATCTACAAGTACTCGTATATTTGATTAGCATAAGTGTTCCATATTTGAATAGCAGAAGACTGAACTTTCGGAAATATTAATTGAATATTCTAACAAAATTGAAAATTGTATGGAACGCTGGGTATGTATCACCCGTATTGTTCTCAAAAGATGTCAGGGGAGTATAAATATCAGCGTCCCCCAAGATATGCAAGTCAGTTTTAAAGTGCAACATGTGAATTACGAGTAGTGATAAAGTGATTTAAGTAAAAGGTAAAGAAAAGTAAAAGTGTTTGAGAAAAGCGATTGAATTGTAAATTGTAATTCTATTGAATAAAGGATTGTAATGAAAGGAATAAGTTATATCATTCATACCCACACAAATATTTCACAGTATTGTAGATATATGACATAGGTGACAAAAGAGAATCATAGTAATCATAGAATCTAGTAATGCTTTCCGCTCTCCCTGTAAAGCAAAATGTTTAAGTAATATAGTAGAAGTAAAAAATAAACTAGTTGTGAACCTTACTTTTCCTTACTATAGGACAATACGTACGAGGCAATGTTTTTTTTTTTTGAATCCACTGAGCAAAGGGTTTTCAAGATTTTAGTGTCTGTGTTCTTTAATCTATACATACGTGTACCACACATAGAACTCGACATTAATCATTCTTTTTCGATCATCCATATAATGTCAATTGCTTATCTTAATTAACTTCAAGATAAACACCAATGTTGCACTCGTATATGCATAACTGGTGCGGTGGGTCATCTTTCAACGCTAATTAAGTTCTGCAAAACATATAACAGTATACAAGCTGAGATTTTGTCCATATCTACAATGTTTTGACGAGTCATTATACTTTCTATAAATTCTAAACCTAAAGTAGTAATTTTGGCGTTTTGCGTTTTGTTTATCATTTAAATTTCGAAAACAAGAAAATGTTTTTAATGCTTGATATTCCAGAAGTTACTGCAATATTAGAAGAAGTAGTTTGAGCATTTAACAGCACAATGAAAAGAAATTATTATTATAACAGCCAACTCGATGCGAGGGTGAAGGTAATCTGCTACATGGCCCTTATCAGGCCCATGCTTGTATTTGGATGTCCCGTGTGGTTCAACGTGAGAGCAAGCTTATTGGAAAAGATTCAATGCAATGGCCTCATCAAACAACCTGATCTCCGGCGCTTACTACCTTAATTATATGTACGTATCATGAGAGAGTTCGCTTTGACGGCTTTATTCCTCCAGAAGCGTTCCTCTATTTAGATAGCAAAGGTCTGATCCAGGACAGATTGGCGGTGCCGCTAATCTTCCACGTCGCTCGAACAGCTGCGGACAGGCGACTCAACTACGACAGAGACGTCGCACATGGCAGTGCGGAGCATCTCCGGTTCAGTAGGGCGGTAGGGAGTCGCGACAGGAGGGATGTTGCTCAGCAGCACCAACAATTTTAGTGGCTTTTTGAAGGGGAGGATGGTTCGTCGTCGAACTCCTCCAGTGATAGTTAGCTTCATGTGATGCAAGGTGGGCCAGCCTATTTTTTTTTTTAGCCATGGCCAGCTTACATAGTTTTAGGTAGGTTTAATTTAGATTTTAAGAAAAAAAAAATATAAGAAAAATAAATAAATGAAAAATAATAAAATATATATATATATATACACATACATATATATATTATGTACGAGTATGTAAGTTAACATAATACTTTATGCCACAAGTTTGTTTTCCATAATCATCACTAAATGATTTGGCACGAACACATGAGATGACCACATTCCATCACGTACATCAAGCATTGCTATCAGCAACATGATCCATCTGTACATAAAGCAGCCGCATGCAGCAACCCGAGATACTTGTGGAAGCACAAAAGCAGTCGAAGGTAGCTGTGAGAACGTCTGGGAAGAAGAAGCTCTGTGTCAGCAAAATAATAGTATTTAAGATCTAGTTTTTAAGCAAATTGATGTCAGTATTTCCATAGGCAGAATCGCTGCCGGTTTGTATTTTAAATAAATAAATTTTTTTTTAAAAAACTTTAAGTGTAAAGTTTTTTAATTTGTATACATATGTATGTATGTATGCATTAGATATAAGTAGGTTAAGTAGGTTGTTAGATCTCTTTTGATCTAAAGTTAGACAACACGGTTGGATTGCGAGTGACTCTTTATTAAACATTTTAGTTCCTTAAATACTACTTAACAAACAAAATGTAATTCTATAGGTGTATTCTGTTACGTCTGGGCATTGCTACCTAATACTGTATTTGATGTTGCAGGTGCGAGTAAAAACCCATACGTCAGCAGAATATTCGGTGGGAACAGAACTTAGACTGGTAAAATTGTTTATTTAGCAGAATAGAGTGTGGGAACGGATAATGTGGATAGGAGCCATATGAATTTACAGTATGTATGTAAAGAAAGGAAATAAAAAATGGAAAAAAAATATAGTGAGGCTTACAAGAAAAATACTTTTTAATTAAATTAAGATTTAAACATAGGTTAAGATTTATTTTTAGGTAGATTGTAGGCTTTTAGTTTTAAGTTTTATAAAAAATTAAAAAAAGTTTAAATACTAAGTTATTTTGATTAAAATTTATTTTCTTAGTTTTAGTATTAATAAATGTAAAAATAAAATAAAATTATAGGGTAAGATTCGTCGAAAGACATAGTTTAAGTGTTACGTTTAATTTAGAGTGCCCGCATGGGGGCCAGTACGTTAGAATAAGATTATTTGTAAGTTATTTAAGCTAATTTTTAAGCACTTTTTTGTCTAGCGTTTAAGAGTAATTTAAGTATATAAATAAAAATGCATTTAAACTGAAAAAACTGACACTCGGACGACATCATAGCTGGTGTGGCGATTCGGAGGCCTGGGTTCGATTCCCAACGGGGAGACAAAAAAAAACAAAGCAAAAAAAACACACGTGATGGATTGTGGAGAGCGGTCCGCTATTCCAATAGCGGGACCTGCTGACTTATCAGGCGAGGCCTCAGCGGTTCAAGCCAAACTCTAACGGCTAAGAGAAGGAGAAGCTTAGGCCAACTTCCAACTTTGTCCAACGTCCCTCCCTACCAACTTCCTCTGTAAAAATGCTTGTAGGAGCGAGGGAAGGGAACAGCTTCGCTTCACTGGCACCGATCGAATCGGAAGATGAAGAGGAAGAGATGAAGGCCATAAGTAGCAGTATCAAAATGCTATAAGAAAGGGTAATGGCCATCAAAGAAAGGCAAATGGTAAGAAGGAAGAGGGAAGATGAAGAACAATCCCAGCAACAACAGCAGTCGCTGCTTGCTGAAAAGCAGAGCCAACAACAACACCAACAAAAGCGTAAAAAACACCAACAACAACAACAAGAGCAGCCATGTTATGTTTGGATCCCGGCACCGATATACGGCGATGCCCCGAACCAAACGATAACAAGTTCTCTCTGGGATCCCGCTATCCCAGCTGTGGGTTCCACCAGGTAGCGCTTTAACGGCAGCTAAACCTGGGCGAAATAAAAAAAAATGGGCGCCACTTGATTTTTCCCACGGAATCACGAAACCTTTCCAAAAAAAGGAAAAAAAGAAGAGAAAACTTCCCCGAAAGAAAAAAAAAAACACCAAGAAAAACAATAAAAACCAAAAATTCTACTACGTTATAAAGCTCCGTTGGAGCTCGACGATTTATTATTTTTTTTTTGCGTAGCGGTACACTCGTCGATGGAGTGACCCGCTATTCTTTAAGTCCCGAAACAAAAAAAAAACGTTATCTAACGGGTTGGGTGTCCCGTCTGTACTCGGGAATTTTACGCACGCGCGGCCCACCGGAGTCTCGATTTTCCAAAACAACAAAACGACTTAAAAATCTTTTTTTTTTATAATATTTCTTTTTTTTTTTTTATCCTACACTATCACTACACTGCACTATACTTATCTTTCCCCTGGCGGTGCTGTGCCCCTTTCTGGCACAGTTCCTCGCTCCGTGTATCCCGTTACTCCCGGTATCCAAATCCTCGTTCCTGTCCTTCCTCCTTTTTCCATGATTTAATTTTTTTTTATTTATTTATTTTTTTTTTGTGTCCAAGCCAAACTCGCGACTCTACTTCAAAACAAACCAAAAAAAAAATGTACTCTACGAATTGCGTTTCGCAATTCCCAAACTTTCAAAAAACAAAAAAAGAGAAAAAACTTGCTTTTCGCAAACGACAAAAAAAATTCGAGAATGAAAAAAAAAACCCTAGGCTGACCCTCATTATCGGTTGGTCGTCACCAAAGTGAGTTCCATATCTTTTACGATCCGCCAGACACACACACACACACATTCACACGCACATTCTCTCTCCCATCCATTCAGCCGTAGTGGACTCAACGACGGGATTTCTAGCTACCACACTAGCAAGCTTTGCATAGTGTGTGCACCCGTGTCCGACTAGGCCTCTCACACATACCATTTTCCACATTCATACCAAACTCCTCAGTCTCGGACATAGATAAACTAACCTAGATGTCAAACTCTACTAATACTTGTGCAAACCCTTAACTTTCGCACAGACACACTGTAAGTGAATTGCAACACTTATACATCTCTATAACTTTGTCAAAATTTGCTAGAATTCACACGTATTCACAGACAGAGTCCAACGGATAGTGACGATCAGTAGAAAACCGGTTTTGATTTTCCAATATCTGGAAACTTTGATATCTAGGTATGGTTGGTCTATGGTCTCGGAGTTCACTCCCACTTCCAGTAATGACTGGGAATTCCACTGAGCGAGTTTGTGGAAGCTGTGGATCCTAGCTATTGCCTACTCTTAGGTTCTACAAAAACGAAATTGCGAAAAGCAGAGTTTCTTTTCCTTCTGCTAGCCGGGTAATTTTCCCCCATCGAATTGTACGAATAAAATTTTTTGTTAAAATTAAACGATCGCGAAGGAGAAAGGAAATGCGATGGAATGGTAGCTGGAGTGTTGGGACGAAAGGAAAAGAATGTAGATACAATCCAGAAGGGATCCAGAAGGGATTGTATCTCGATCCAACCATCTGTTGGATCGCCGCCCCTCACAAAAGAAAAGTATTATGCATGTGAAAATGATACTTTTCATACTTTTTTTTTCCCGGGTCCCTACCTACTCCAGTGGATCGGCGTTCAGATTTGGGGGGGTGGGGACTGACCAATAGCGTGTCACTCCTTACAATTATTTGTTTATTAGTTTTTTGTAATTGGGCCCTTCTGCCCTCTGGCCTCTCTGCCAATTTGTACTTTTTTGTTTTCTTTTGCAATTATTGTTCGTTATTTGTTGTGTGTTTGCTGGTTTTTGTGGGTTGGTGTTCTTTGTTTATGTTTTCCTGTTCCCTCGGTGTTTTAATACTTGGCCGTCCACCTACACGCCTCTGCTGCTCCTCCGGTGCTCCCTCGGTGGGGTGCTGGCTTAAAAAGGGGGCGTCATCCCTTCACCCATCGAACCTAACTTTTAAAGCTGGTGCGTCGTTGGGGTGTGCCCGATTATACTGGCCGTCCGCCTGCACACCACAGTTGCTGGTTTTTTGCTCCCTCGTTGGGGTGTTGCTATAAAAGAGATCGTCGTCTCTTCACCCATCGATCAAGTGGCTTGGTGCTAGCTCCAGCTAGCTGCATCCACATCGATTGTGTGATGTGATGCCGGTATCCGCACCCACATCGGTAGCAGGATGGGGTGTTATTCAAGCCTCATGTAATTGGCTTTCGTTGGGGTGTTTGTTCCAGGGATCGTCTTCCCCCACCCGTCATCATCGTGTTGGGGTGTCTGCATTGAAAGGACCGTCCATCCCCACCCGTCGGCGACTTTCAGACGACCTGTCTGATGCTGCCCGTTGCGAGTCTCCCGTCTATTTACGGGCTCCGACAACGGTGTTCCTGGTGGACCTCCTGTCGCACCCTGGGGTTCTTCAGGTGAACCTATGTGGGTTGTTTTCCGAAGTCTGGGGTTGGTGGGCCACTGGCTGATGGGACCTCCGCCAGAGCTCGGTGTTCCCACACAAAGAAAAGAGGGACCGAAAGGACATCCAGGGGAAAAGAGAGCCAAACTTGTTGCGGGAAAATTTACCGCAACAGCCACAAAAACGGAATCAGCAAAAACAACAGCAGCCACAAAAACAGCAGCAGCAGCACCACCACCACCACCAACCACAGCAGCAGAAGAAGAAGAAGAGGTAAATGCAACCAAGGACCTGTGTAAGTTGGTCATTGGTAATAATTTTAAAATTATGAGATTGGGGAACGATCTGTAATACAGTGGAGGGCTACGCGAAAGCGAAAGAGCTCCTAAAGAAAACGACAACGGAGCACTACTCATTCACACCGAAGTGTGAAAAGCGGCAATCCACCCACCGTCCAATAGGAATTTGTCAAACGAGGAGATCGACAATTACCTAAAACAAATGGACGAGACAATTAAACAAACTATGGACACTACAATACCGCGGTATCGACTACGACTAACGAAGACCTGTTCCGCAATCCTACTATTGACGCACTGCACCGACAGAAAAGCAGATTTCTGACAAGACTTAACAACTTGTACAGACAGTTAACTGACCGACAAGACCCGGAGATTAGGACACTGAAGTCGTCGATTAAAAATATTCAAACGCTAATAAAAGAAAATTACAGAATTTCTGTAAGTTTCTATTGGAACAACAAGGTTCGCTCTGTAAACACCAGCAACCCGAATATGTTTCCGCAAATAAATAAACTATTTCGGAGAAAAATCAAAACGACCTTCAGTGTCTTAAAATAGCCCGGGCAACAGACAACGAACGGTAACTGACTATAGCAGGTATTGATCCAAATGAAGCCGCTGACGATGACGATGAGGCCATAGGGGCGACTTTCCAGGAAGTATACAAGGCCATTGATATCATTGGCCCTAATTACGACCTGGACAATCGCGTCTTTGTGCACAACTGCTACATTCGAAATGAAATAGAGAATTGGCGATCCAACGGCTCTGGTTTCACCCGGTTTAGCGACGAAAATATGGCAAATAATTTCATTGCCAGAGAGGGTGACCTACCCCCGTTCATTTCGAATTAAGGACTCCTTGAGATCTTCGACAAAATGAGAGTTAAGAAATCAGTGGGGACCGATGGTATTCCTCGACATCTTCCTCTAGAAGCGGTGGACATTTACACCACCCTGTTTAATAATGCAATGAATAATGCACATTATCCAGTGCATTGGAAAACGGCGGTGGTTCAACCTATCCCTAGAAAGGGAAAGGATATATCCAATCCGGCGAATCTCCGGTCGATAAGTCTCCTTCCGAATATCAGTAAGGTTTTTGAAAAGGTAATCATTAGAGTTCTAAATAGGTGGGTTGAGGACAAACATATAGTTCCGGATAATCAATTCGGTTTTAAAGCGGGACATGATATCTCACATGTCGCGTCTAACTGGTGTCCGATATCCAATGGAATAAAGGCAAAAACCAATGTACTGGCGCCTGCCTTGTTGACTTGGAGAAGGCCTTCGACACCGTAGGGATAGAGGGTCTTTTCTATAAGCTGACTGGTTTGGGGATCAGTACACCACTCTTGTACATTCTTTATAATATGCTACACAACAGACAGTTCATCATGAAGAATGGTGATGTGACTTCTGTTTGAATATTTCAAATTAAAAATGGTCTTCAGCAAGGCGCGGCCAATTCGCCGATCCTGTTCAACATTTATACAAGGTACTTGATAGGCTCACTTCCCCATACTATTGCGCACGCAGACGATTTGGTAGCGTACAGAACAGGTCCAAAAATCGAGGTTATTAATACTCTCTTGCAGAGTGATTTCGATAAGATAAGAGGATTTTGCAATGACTGGAAGTTGAAAATCAACTTTCAGAAGTCGGAAACCATTCTCTTTAGGACGCCGTTGTCTGGAGCCTCTAGGGATACCAGAAAAATTGGCGAAAGTTCTCTATCATTGGACAACACGGACAACCTCTTGCCTGTCGAAATGTAGTGAGATACCTTGGAATCTGGCTGGATCAGTTTCTGTATTTTGGAAAAAATGTAGATGCTGCTCTGGCCAGAGCTAAAGGTGCTTTTGCCCTTACAAAGAGACTGTTTTATAGCAGCCAACTCGATGCGAGGGTAAAGGTAATCTGCTACATGGTCCTTATCAGGCCCATGCTGGTATTTGGTTGTCCCGTGTGGTTCAATGTACGAGCAAGCTTAATGGAAAAGATTCGGGTGTTTGAGAGGGCTTGTCTTAGGGCTTGTATTCGCTTGTACAGAACACCAGAGTCGGAGTACAAGAAATTTTATCCGAATGAGGTCCTTTACAATAGGGCGAACCTAATACGAGTGGACAATTTCGTAATTAAGCTGACTCGAAAGCACATTGCAAGAGCAATGACCTCGACGAATAACCTGATATCTGGAGCTTACTACCCAAATTACCTTTACCACGAGAGTGTGCGCTCTGACGGCTTCGTTCCACCGGAAGCATTCCTCTACCTAGATCAGATAGGGTTGATCCAGGATAGATCAGCGGTGCCGTTAATCTTCCATGTCGCTCGGACAGCTGGGGACAGGCGACTCAACTACAACAGAGACGTCGCACACGGCAGTGTGGATGATGGTGGTTGAATGATGGGGAAGATGTTTCGTCATCGTTTCCGTCAATTACGGACAGCCTCACTAAAGAGGCAGAGCTGACCAATTCATTTGCTCTGTGAATAGCGGTGGCCAGCTTACATAGGTTTAGGTTAGCATTTAAGAAATATATACATATATCAGTGTATACAAAGGTATACTGATATACTGATATACTGACAAAGGTATATGTATATGATTGTGTATAATGTCTATGTGTGTTTATGTGTGTATTGTGCATTTAGGTTAGGTAGGCTAAGGTTTATTTTAAGTTAGATACTAAGTTTTTATAAAAAATAAAAAAATGTCCATATGCTACGTTTTTGTAAACAAATTTTTTTCTTAGCTTTAAGTATTCAAAATAAATAGTTCCAAGTAAAATGTAAATAAAGTCGAAAGACATAGTTATAAGAATTTAGAGTAACTTCGAACGCCTGTGTGGGACCAGTAAGTTAGCATAAGATTGTTAAGTAATTGTAAGTTAGCATTTAAGGATTTTTTGTTAGAAGGTAAGAGTTAGTGTTAAGAAAATAAAATTCATTTAAAGCTAAAACTAAACTAAAACAAGAAGGTCTTCGAAGAATACAAAGCGTTAGATCATACGACTGAAGTAGACATCACGTCAATTCCAGATGAGCATTATTTCGTTCCCCATCACGCTGTCATGAAGCAATCAATTTCGACTACGAAGCTGCGCATTGTCTTTGACTCATCCTGTAGAACCTCAGATGGAACGTCAGTCAATGATCATCTGTTAGTTTGTCCAGGGTTGCAAGATGACATCATTGACCATCTCGCGCGTTTCAGAAAACACAAAATTGGCTTCGTAGCAGATATCAACAAAATGTGCAGACAGATGTGGGTCTCCATCGAAGATTCAATGTACCAACTCATCTTGTGGAGAGATGTCGAAAACGAAGAGCTGAAGACATATCACCTTAACACTGTCACATTCGGCACCGCCGCAGCACCATATTTATCAGTTCGCACATTGCAGCAACTCGCCGTTGATGAGCGAGATGAATATCCTATTGCAGCGAAAATAGCAAAGGAAAACTTTTACGTGGATGACGTGATACACGGGGCAGATTCAGACGACGAAGCCTTCGAAATGCAAAGACAGCTCACTGCAATGCTTAAACGCGGGCTTCCCGCTAAGAAAATGGGCCAGTAATAGTGATAGGTTATTGAAAGCCATACCTACCAAGGATCGAGAAGTGCAACTTCCTTTCTCATTCGATGAAGCGAGTACAATTAAAACTCTGGGAATTCAGTGGCATAATGGGAAGGATATATTTAAATTCAAATTTTGTGCTCATCAAACAGAGTCAAACAGGAAACGAACCATTTTATCTGACATAGTTCGCCTATATAATCCAATGGGGTGGATTGCCCCCTGCGTCATTGTCGGAAAAATCATAATGCAGACCATTTGGAAAGAACACCAGACTTGTGCGAACTGAAGCCCGCTATTGTTTCGTCGTATCATGCCTTGAAAATTGAGCTAACCACACTCAATCTCCTTGAAATTTCTCGCTGGATAAACATTACCAACGGATCGCAACTTGAAAGCCTCGGAAAAGGCCTATGCAGCAGCGGTATATGTTCGAGTAATCAACGGCGAAAAAATCTCGGCAAATCTTTTACTTTCAAAAACAAGAGTTGCACCCCTCAAAAACAAATCGCTGGCAAGGTTAGTGCAAAAACATTTGCCTGGTGCGACTCTCAAATCGTACTAGCGTGGATTAAGACAGCCCCGTATCTTCGAACCTCATTTGTGGCCAACCGAGTTGTCGAAATTCAGGAACTCACGAATCCTAATTGCTGGAACTATGTTTCCTCCAAGGAAAACCGAGCGGACGCAGCATCGAGAGGATTATCTCCCAAGGAGTTCCTTGAAAATAAACAATGGTGGTATGGTGCACAGTTCTTACAAACGTTTGATGAGAAATGGCATCCGAAGTAGAAGGAACAAAACACGGAACTTGAAACAAAAACCGCAGAAAACCGTTTTCGAAAACAAAAAATCTTCTGACCACAATAGGGTGTCCCTTTAGAACAATGTTTCAGCTTTACGTTCATCACACCCTGTGTGGAACAAATCAACTTTTCTTGCGGTTTTCTTCATTACAGCGCTTGGTAAGAGCCACGGCGTATTGGCTGCGGTTTATCAACAACGCACTAAAGAGATCGATGGGTTTATCTGGGCCACCATCCGTAAAAGAACTTACAACAGCCCGAACGCGATTAATCACCATCGTGCAACAAGAATTGTTCGCTGAAGAAATATTAAGTCTTCTAAAGGGAGAAAATTGGTGAGACTTGATTGACGAAAAACGGATAATACGAGTCCGAGGGCGACTAGAAAACGCAGATCTGCCGTATTCTCAACGCCATCCAAAAGTATTACCAGCAAATAATGTCCTCATGAAGCTTGTAGTTCATGATGCTCATACGAGAACGCTTCATGGTGGTCAGCAACTCATGATGGCAACACTTCGCACTGAATATTGGATATTGCAGCTCAAATCAAACGTTAGAAGTTGCATTCAGAAGTGCCTGAAATGTTATAGACACATGGCAGCTCCATTGCAGCAAAAAATGGGAAATTTACCAGCCCAACGTGTTAATGAAGCTCGTCCATTTCAAACATTTGGTGTGGACTATTCCGGTCCGGTGCACTTAAAGGCATGGAAGGGACGTTGCAGCAAAACCAGCAAGGCCTACGTTGCAATCTTCATCTGTTTCAGCACGAAGGCATTTCATCTGGAGCTTGTTAGCGATGGTAGCACTGCAGCGTTTATTGCAGCCTTTAGACTATTTACTGCCCGCCGTGGGATATGCGCGAACCTCCACAGCGACTGTGGAACAAATTTTCAAGGAGCTGCACGAATCATCGGTTTAGAAAAAACACAGCTTCAAAAGGAATGGACGGAAGACATTGCTACGCAACTCCAGGCAAATGGAACCACCTGGCACTTTAAACCCCCTGCTGCGCCGCATTTCGGAGGATTGTGGGAAGCGGGCGTTAAGTCCATGAAATATCATTTGAAGGGAATCATCGGACACCACATTCTCACATTTGAAAGGTACGCAACAGTACTAACACAAGTGGAAGCGTGCGTAAATTCAAGGCCACTTTGTCCCGTTAGTGAAGACCCAGAGGATTCGTCAATATTAAAACCAGGACATTTCCTAATCGGCGCTTCACTTAACACTGCACCTGAAAGAAATTTGGGAACATCAAGAAAATCATTTAGACAGATGGAAACTTCTGCAGAAAATACAACAAGACTTCTAGAAGAAATGGAAATCAGAGTATATGGCCCGACTGCAACAGCGCTCAATATGGCTCACTTCAAATCCAAATCTTAAAAGTGGACAATTAGTACTTTTGATTGACGAACAAACACCTCCTACACTTTGGCGTCTTGGCAGAATTCTGACAACTCATCCTGGATCGGATGGAAAAATCCGCGCCATCACGATCAAAACAGCAACCACGACACTGAAGCGTCCCATCACCAAAATTTGCCTTCTTCCAATTGAAAATTAGTAAAGGTGATCTGACAAGCACACACATATAATAACCAATTAAAAAGCATTTTAATATTCTAAAAATTAAACTATAATAATTGATTAAGCCAATTAAATTACCTATTACACATAAAATAATATGCCACACACCATTCACTTCTTCTTCCTTCTTCTTATTTTTACATGTACACACCTGTGAACGCCTGGAGGAATTTATCGCCCACATACATACGTCATCCTAAATATGAAGAAAGCAAATGACTCTCGGTGACACGTCGATTCCGACTTCGGTTCCTGCGGCCCGACGGCAAAATGACTTTCGCTAACATAGCCCAGTTCAAGCGAGCGAATTGGGCGATCAGGAAATTAGAAACGAGGCCAACGCATTTTTTTTTTTATAATTTGCGCGCGCCTAAGGGGTTAGATACCCTTTTTACTGTTGCCCGGTAGCGGGCAGAAAGGTAGAAGGAGGAGAAAGGAAAAATTGGTTTTGTAGTGGTTTGAAACTCAGGTGTATTTGGTTTCGATATTCGTTCTCCAGGGGTGGGAGTCCGAATAGAACGGAGAGTTTTTTCTTCACTCAGAGTGATTTGAAGTTATAATTCGCACTAGTTTTTTGTGGTTAAAACTCTACAACAGCCAAATCTACATGTCAGTGTTATGCCTTCACACGCAGACAGAAAAATTCTGCGTGCGAAGGCATAAGACTGACACGTAGATTTGGCTGTTGTAGTTTCAAGCACAGAAAAAATACTGTGAATTATACTTCGAATCACTCTGAGTGAAGAAAAACTCTCCGTCCTATTCGGACTCCCACCCCCCCCCTGGAGAGCAAATATCGAAACCAAACACACCTGAGTTTCAAACCACTACAAAACAATCTTCCTTTCTCCTCCTTCTACTCGTACCTTTCCGCCCGCGCCCTGGCAACAGCAAAAGGGTATCTAACCCCTTAAGCGCGCGTAAATTATAAAAAAAAAAAAACCTGCTGACCCAAAAGAACATTATCAACTATGTACAGTGACCTATGGTACGTCATGTGCACCTTTTCAATCCGTGCGAGTTTTGGAACAGCTTGCAACAGATTATCAAAAGGAATTTCCAATCACAGCCGAAATCATGCACAACGATTTTTATGTGGACGACGTTGTATCAGGGGCAAATTCATTGGACGAAGCGATACTTAAAAAGGAATCCTTAATCCGACTTCTTTCGAAAGGAGGGTTTACATTAAATAAGTGGCGAAGTAATTGCACTGATCTTCTGCTCACTAAAACACTACACTGCTCCGTTAAAACAGCTCACTATTCCCCGTCTAAGCTAGATTATTCACGGCTGTTTGTAAATCATTAAAAATTACATTCGCTAATATATTTGCTTGGAGTGACTCAAAAATTGTTCTGTCTTGGCTTTCCTCACCATGTCGTCGATGGGAAATCTTTGTTGGGAATCGGACCACGGAGATCCTAGATACGATTCCTCGAAACCGTAGGTTCCACGTTCGATCGGAGTGCAATCCTCCAGATTGTGCATCGCGTGGCATTTCACCAGCAAAGCTGTTATCGCATAATATGTGGTGGCATGGGCCACATTGGCTTCCACAAAAACTTGGAAAATGGCCTATCGAAAACAAGTTTGAGGAACACCTGGACTGCATAAAGGAAGAAAAGAAACCAATGCAACAATCGCTGCTTGCAATACCTCTTTACATCTTGATCATCCTTTCGAAACCCTTTCAGCTATAGTTTCATCGTGGAACAAATAAGTTAGAAGCGTCGCCTTTCTTCTGCGGTATGTTTCAAATTCTCGCAATCTAACTCTCGCAACTCATCCCTGTACTTACGTGACCATGAACTTCGATATAGTTGCAGGCGATTTACTTTCACGACTCAATTTTGTACTTCAAAGAACATGGTCAATTTTCAAAAAAATTTAATATTTTAAGTTTAACTCAATTTTTAGATGAAGAAGGGATACTACGAGTGGGAGGAAGAATTGAAGATGCCAACATATCATTCATTGCAAAACATCCAATTATAATTCCAAAGCAACATCGTATCACCAAACTTATTTTACTCGACTCCCATCACAGGTATCTTCATCCAGAAGTATCAACACTTTTTGCACTCATTCACCAAGAGTACTGGATTATCGGCTGCAGAAACCTACTCAGGAAAATATCACATGAATGCATTCCATGTTTTAGGCAGAGAAAAGCTACAGCAAGCCAAATAATGGGAAATCTACCTCGGCAAAGAATACGTCAGTGTAGGACTTTTGGCCATTGTGGATGCGATTATGTAGGTGCATTTGCAATAAAAACAGAAATGGGAAGGAAACATCATGTCACCAAAGGATATATTTCACACTTCATCGAACACGCTCCACCCACCGTCCAATAGGAATTTGTCAAACGAGAAGATCGACAAGTACCTAAAACGAATGGACGAGATAATAAAACAAACTATGGACGCTACAATACCGCGGTATCGACGTACGACTAACGACGACCTGTTTCGCAATCCTACTATTAACGCACTGCACCGACAGAATAGTAGACTTCTGACAAGACTTAAAAACTTGTACAGACAGTTAACTGACCGACAAGACCCGGAGATTAGGACACAGAAGTCATCGATTAAAAATATTCAAACGCTAATAAAAGAAAATTACAGAATTTCTGTAAGTTTGTATTGGAACAACAAGGTCCGGGCTGTAAACACCAGCAACCTGAATATGTTTCCGCAAATAAATAAACTATTTCGGAGAAAAAATCAAGACGACCTTCAGTGGCTTAAAATAGCCCGGACAACAGACAACGAACGGTTACTGACAATAGCACGTATTGATCCAAATGAAGCCGCTGACGATGACGACTTCTTTGTGATCGAGGATCTGCAGGAGAAGTTTGAGATCATAGTTGCGACTTTCCAGGAAGTATACAAGGCCGTTGATATCATTGGCCCTAATTACGACCTGGACAATCGCGTCTTGGTGCACAACTGCTACATTCGAAATAAAGTAGAGAATTTGTGATCCAACGGCTCTGGTTTCACCCGGTTTAGCGACGAAAATATGGCAAATAATTTCATTGCCAGAGAGGGTGACCTACCCCCGTTCATTTCGAAGGAAGGACTCCTTGAGATCTTCGACAAAATGAGAGTTAAGAAATCAGTGGCGACCGATGGTATTCCGAACATCGTGCCTCGACATCTTCCTCTAGAAGCGGTGGACATTTACACCACCCTGTTTAATAATGCAATGAATAATGCACATTATCCAGCGCATTGGAAAACGGCGGTGGTTCAACCTATCCCTAGAAAGGGAAAGGATATATCCAATCCGGCGAATCTCCGGTCGATAAGTCTCCTTCCGAATATCAGTAAGGTTTTTGAAAAGGTAATCATTAGAGTTCTAAATAGGTGGGTTGAGGACAAACATATAGTTCCGGATAATCAATTCGGTTTTAAGGCGGGACATGATATCTCACATGTCGCTTCTAACTGGTGTCCGATATCCAATGGAATAAAGGCAAAAACCAATGTACTGGCGCCTGCCTTGTTGACTTGGAGAAGGCCTTCGACACCGTAGGGATAGAGGGTCTTTTCTATAAGCTGACTGGTTTGGGGATCAGTACACCACTCTTGTACATTCTTTATAATATGCTACACAACAGACAGTTCATCATGAAGAATGGTGATGTGACTTCTGTTTGAATATTTCAAATTAAAAATGGTCTTCAGCAAGGCGCGGCCAATTCGCCGATCCTATTCAACATTTATACAAGGTACTTGATAGCTCACTTCCCCATACTATTGCGCACGCAGACGATTTGGTAGCGTACAGATCAGGTCCAAAAATCGAGGTTATTAATACTCTCTTGCAGAGTGATTTCGATAAGATAAGAGGATTTTGCAATGATTGGAAGTTGAAAATCAACTTTCAGAAGTCGGAAACCATTCTCTTTAGGACGCCGTTGTCTGGAGCCTCTAGGGATACCATAAAAATTGGCGACAGTTCTCTATCATTGGACAACACGGACAACCTCTTGCCTGTCGAAATGTAGTGAGATACCTTGGAATCTGGCTGGATCAGTTTCTGTATTTTGGAAAAAATGTAGATGCTGCTCTGGCCAGAGCTAAAGGTGCTTTTGCCCTTACAAAGAGACTGTTTTATAGCAGCCAACTCGATGCGAGGGTAGAGGTAATCTGCTACATGGCCCTTATCAGGCCCATGCTGGTATTTGGTTGTCCTGTGTGGTTCAATGTACGAGCAAGCTTAATGGAAAAGATTCGGGTGTTTGAGAGGGCTTGTCTTAGGGCTTGTATTCGCTTGTACAGAACACCAGAGTCGGAGTACAAGAAATTTTATCCGAATGAGGTCCTTTACAATAGGGCGAACCTAATACGAGTGGACAATTTCGTAATTAAGCTGACTCGAAAGCACATTGCAAGAGCAATGACCTCGACGAATAACCTGATATCTGGGGCTTACTACCCAAATTACCTTTACCACGAGAGTGTGCGCTCTGACGGCTTCGTTCCACCGGAAGCATTCCTCTACCTAGATCAGATAGGGTTGATCCAGGATAGATCAGCGGTGCCGTTAATCTTCCATGTCGCTCGGACAGCTGGGGACAGGCGACTCAACTACAACAGAGACGTCGCACACGGCAGTGTGGATCGCCTCAGGTTCAGAAGGGCGGTGGGGAATCGCGATAAGAGGGATGTCGTTCGGCAGCACCAGCATTTCTGGTGGTTGAATGATGGGGAAGATGTTTCGTCATCGTTTCCGTCAATTACGGACAGCCTCACTAAAGAGGCAGAGCTGACCAATTCATTTGCTCTGTGAATAGCGGTGGCCAGCTTACATAGGTTTAGGTTAGCATTTAAGAAATATATACATATATCAGTGTATACAAAGGTATACTGATATACTGATATACTGACAAAGGTATATGTATATGATTGTGTATAATGTCTATGTGTGTTTATGTGTGTATTGTGCATTTAGGTTAGGTAGGCTAAGGTTTATTTTAAGTTAGATACTAAGTTTTTATAAAAAATAAAAAATTATGTCCATATGCTAAGTTTTTCTTAACAAATATTTTTTCTTAGCCTTAAGTATTCAAAATAAATAGTTCTAAGCAAAATGTAAATAAAGACGAAAGACATAGTTATAAGAATTTAGAGTAGCTTAGAGCGCCTGTGTGGGGCCAGTAAGTTAGTATAAGATTGTTAAGTAATTTTAAGCTAGCATTTAAGCATTTTTTGTTAGTATGTAAGAGTTAATGATTAAGTAAATAAAATGCATTTAAAACTGAAACTAATTTCTTAACTCTCATTTATCGAAGATCTCAAGGAGTCCTTCCTTCGAAATGAACGGAGGTAGGTCACCCTCTCTGGCAATGAAATTATTTGCCATATTTTCGTCGCTAAACCGGGTGAATCCAGAGCCGTCGGATCGCCAATTCTCTACTTTATTTCGAATGTAGAAATTGTGCAGCAAGATGCGATTATCCAGGTCGTAAACACAGTCGTTCATAGACCTCGATTGGGGACAGATGTGTCCCCTATAGTGTAAAAGCAATAAAAGAAGAATTAAAAACATTTTGGTCAAGTGATTCCGTGTCGCAACAGTAGTGGTGTCGGCCGACAAAGCAGGGGTCGCGGGTGCGATTTCCGAAAAGACAACTGACTAATAGACAACTGATATAAATAAAGTGTGATGATCGATCGTTTGATGAGTGGAAACAAGCGGTTTGCTATCCCAATAGCGGGGTCAGCAAATGCTATGATATTGTCTGATGATCAAACCGTTAAGCCAGTCCACTCAAAATCAACAAAAACAACCATAACAGACATGGACACAAAGAAGAAAAGGACGCTAAAGCCGACTTCGACCCCGAATCTCGATAAGAGCGCCATTTCAGCATCGTTGGAAATGCTACATGGCAGAGTGAAAGAGAAGGCTGCGCTGATATAACGAAGAGGAAGAGGTCGAAGTCCTGTACAGTAGCATCAAACAGCTAGAACGAAAAGTGCTGGCCATAAGAGCTAAGCAGGTTGTAAGGAGGGAGATAGAGAAGCAGCAACAAATCCAGAGACCACAGCAGCAATAAACCATAAATGCGGAACTTCCACAAAAACAACAACAGAAACAATCGATGGAAAAACAAAAGGCACCTGTACAAGAACTAGCAAGAACAAGAGCACAAACTCAACAAAAACATAAAAAACAGCAACCGCAACAACAAAAGCCACAACAGCAGCAAAAGCCGCAACATCAAAAGCAACAACGGCAACAACAACTGCCACAACAAGAACATCAGCAAAAGCACAAGCAGCAGAGACAACAACAACACCAAGAGCAGAAATCCACCAAACAGCAAGTGCCACCAATCAACACTTTCAAATTGGAGTTAAAGGACACCATCGAACTGTGTAAGTCGGCCATAGGCTGTAATTTTTTTATAAAAAGATTAAGTGTACATAGATAGGCACACGATCCACTGTAAAACAGTGGTGCGCTACCAGAAAATTAAAAGTCTATTAAAGGATTCAAGTGGAAGTTAAACGTCCACCCGTGCATTTACAAAGTCCTTGCTGTGAATGTGAATTCACTGATTAGGCTCGAACGACGAGCCGCATTATTTAAGTTGCTTAAAGACCAAGCCCCTGATGTGCTTTTGGCTAGCGAAACTAAGATTACCAAAAGACACAAAATGAGGCTCAGAAGATACGAAATAGTACGGAGAAACCGACCCAACTCCATTCAGGGAGGAGGCGTTGCGATTTTCGTACGAAAAACTATACGTTTTAAAAGAGTATACAGTCGTGTAGTACGCAGGTTTCAGGTGCTGGAAGCATTCATCGTGTAATCCCCCTCCGTAGTGGAAAGCGGTTTTACGTGGTGTTTGTCTATGCACCTAAGGCTACTCAATCCACTTTATTCATCTCAGAGCTCGAGACGCTTTTCCAATTTCTGAGGCTGGAATTGGAAGACAACTATTTTATTATCGGCGTGGATATCAACGCCACACATAGTGATTGGGGAAATAATACACCAAATACTAGAGGGAACCTACTATTCAATTGGTGGGGTCAGCACAGTATAATGTATCGACTCGGGCTGAAGGCGACGGATAGTCCGTCGTTTCCCAGACACGGGTTCTATCTGGATCTCCTGCTGTTCGACTCACGATTACAACTGACGTACACCAACAAACTATAAACTGTCTACGCACTTTCGTGTATGACAGTGACCACTGCGGTCTCAGCACCGAAATAACTGTTCCCAATGAAATTGCGGAATTAGATGAGTTTGTCCAAAGGCATTCCTACAATTATAGTAGGGTGCGTTGGACACACTTCACCAAAACACTGACGAGAGCACTCTCCTCGAATTCGCTCTACCCACCGTCCAACAGAAATCTGTCAAACGAGGAGATTGACAGGTATCTAAAACTAATGGACAAGACAATTAAACTAACAATGGACAGAACGTCTCATGTGTTTTGCGCGGACTCCTGCCTTTACGGCCTTATTCCACGGGATGCCCATACATCCATGGGAGCAAGGATACGCCTTGCCATCGCTCACCGTCATTTCACTGTTTCAGATACCAATTCGGAACTATGTTGCCGGCACAATTTCCACCCTTGGTAAGAGTCGAGGCCGACCTAAAACCTCTTACTGCTCTTAGGGGCGCAGCACCCAGTACTTATTGCAACTCTACATTGGGCTGAAACCCTTCCCGCGATTTTGGGTTTAAACCACAGCCACCATGACGCTCCCATAAGGTGGCCTACCTCTAACAAGTCAGGCCCGGACCGAGATCCGGGGTACCGGTACCTGACTCCCATGGTACCGTGATTTAAGTCCTGCTAGGGACTACCGCTGGTCCAGTCCCCAACAAGACCTATGACCGGTAACTTGTGACTGATCGAATCGGTAGCGTCATCTGAAGATGTTTACGATAAGACCAGTACTTTCCTCTGCCCCCGTTCATTATTAGACAACGTCATTAAAGGGCGAAGCCTTGATAATTGGGCGAGGGCCCACGAACAATGGTCGAAACGATACCGCGGTATCAACACACTGACCACGAGCACTTATTCCGCAACGCAACTATTGACGCACTGCACCGACATAAAAGTAGGCCGCTGTCAAGGCTAAAACCCTTGTACAGACAGTTTACTGACAGACATAACCCGGAGATCATGACATTGAAGTCGTCGATCAAAAACCTCCAAGTATTAATAAAAGAAAATTACAGAGCATCTGTAATTCCCACAAATAAATAAAACATTTCGGAGAAAAGATCAAAACGACCTTTCTTGTCTTAAAATCACCTGAACGACGGACAACGAGCACATTCTTTTAGCAGCAGGCATCGTTCCAAATGAGGCTATTGATGATGACAACTTCAACTTTCTAGAGGCTATAGGAGCGACTTTCCAGGAAGTATATAAGGCGAATGACATCATTGGCTCGAACCACGACCTGAAAAATCGAGTCCTTGTGCACAATTTCTACCTTCGAAATGAAATAGTGAATTGGCGATTCGAGAGCTCGGGTTTCACTCAGTTCAGTGACGAGAATATGGCAAATAATGTCATCACCAATGAAATACTACTACCACCGTTCATTTCGAAGGCAGAGCTCCAAACGATCTTCGAATCGCTTAGAAGTAAGAAATCAGTGGGAACCGATGAAATACCGAACATTGTGTTTCGACATCTCCCTCTAGAAGCGGTGAACATTTATACCACCCTGTTTAATAATGCAATGAATAATGCACATTATCCAGCGCATTGGAAAACTGCGGTGGTACATCCCATCCCCAAAAGAGATAAAGATACTTCCAATCCGGCGAATCTCCGCTCGATCATTCTTCTTCCAAACATCAGTAAGGTTTTCGAGAAGGTGTTCAATAGAGTCCTGACTAAGTGGGTTGAGGACAAACATCTAGTTCCGGATAATCAATTCGGTTTCAAGGCGGGGCATATCATTCATGCTGCGTGTTCAAGAAGACATTAATATAAACATGAAATATTGTATTCAATTTGAATTTATGTTATTGGGTTGAGTTAATATTGTTAATTAATTATCCAAATATAAATGTTAAGTTAATAACAAGTCACACTACCTAACCAGTAATTAACTAAATAGTACTAAAAAACTCAACGAACGTTAGAGTATAAATAGAAGTGTATCAAAGTTCAAAGTACTAATATTGTATTGTGGAGAATCGAAATATATACTCGTATTTTATAACGTGTGGATGAAGTTATTTTTTTCTTTCCCTTAAATTATTAAGATAAAACACTGCGTCTAAACTAGTTTCTGATATCCAATGGAACAAAGGCAAGAAACAGTGCACTAGTGCCTGCCTGATTGACATGGAAAGGGCCTTCGATACCGTATGGTTAGAGGGACTCTTTTTCAAGCTGGATATATTGGGAATTAGTAAACAACTGCCGTATATTATTTTTGATATGCTCTCCAGTAGATAGTTCATCGTGAAGAATGGGGATGTGACTTCTGTTGGAACTTTAAACATTAAAAACTGTCTGCAACAAGACGCGGTAAATTCGCCGATCCTATTCAAAATTTACACAAGTAATCTGATAGGTTCACTTCACCATGCCATAGCGTACGCAGACGACTTAACCTCGTACAAATCGGGTCCAAAGATTGAGGTCATTAATATGCTTTTGCAACGTGACTTCGACAAAATTAAGCGATATTGCGATGACTGGAAGTTGAAAATCAAATTTCAGAAGTCGAAAACCATTCTGTTTAGGACGCCTTTGTCTGGGGCCTCTAGGGATACCAGAAAGAATTGGCGAAAGTTTTCTATCGTCGGACAACATGGACAGCAACTTGTTTGTCGAAATGTTGTCAGATACCTTGGGATCTGGCTAGATCAATATCTGTATTTTAACAAACATATAGATGTTGCTCTGGCCAGAGCCAAAGGTGCTTTTGCCTTACAAAGAGACTGTTTTACAACAGCCAACTCGTTGCGAGGGTGAAGGTGAAGGGTGAAGGTGAAGGGTGAAGGCTACATGGCCCTTATCAGGCATATGCTTGTATTTGTATGTCCCGTGTGGTTCAACGTGAGAGCAAGTTTATTGGAAAAGATTCGTGTGTTTGAGAGGGCTTGTCTTAGGACTTGCCTTCGCTTATACAGAACACCGGAATCTCAGTACATAATATTCTATCCCAATGAAGTCCTGTAAAATAGGGCGAACCTAATAAGAGTGGACAATTTCGTCATTAAGCAATGACATCATCGAACAGCCTGATCAACGGGGCTTTCTACCCCAATTATATGTATCACGAGAGAGGTCGCTTTGACGGCTTCATTCCTCCAGAAGCGTTCCTCTATTTAGATAGCAAAGGTCTGATCCAGGACAGATTGGCGGTACCGCTAATCTTCCACGTTGCTCGAACAGCTGCGGACAGGCGACTCAACTACGACAGAGACGTCGCACATGGCAGTGCGGAGCGCCTCCGGTACAGTAGGTCGGTAGGGAATCGCGACATGAGGGATGGTGCTCGGCTGCACCAACACTTCTGGTGGCTTGTTGAAGGGGAGGATGCTTCGTCGTCGAACTCCTCCAGTGATAGGTAGCTTCATGTGAAGCAAAGTGGGCCAGCCTAATTTTTTTTTAGCCATGACCGGCTTACATAGTCTTAGATAGAATTAAGTTAGTTTTCAGAAAAAAAAAATATATATACATGTATTCATATATTATGTATATACATTATACATATTATGTATATTGTATATGTATATTTGTGTATGTTTATATTTGTGTCAGATGTAAGTAGTTTAAGTAGATTACGATTTATTTTTAGGTAGTCTGTAGGTTTTTCTTTTTTTAGTTTTAAGTTAGTTAGTTTTAGTATTAATTAATGTTTAAATAAAAATAAAATTAGACTGTAAGATACGTCGAGAGACATAGACATATTTAAGTGTTAGGTTTAACTTAGAGTGCCCTCATGGGGCCAGTAAGTTAGTATAAGATAATTTTAAGTTGTTTATGCTAATTTTAAAGCAATTTTTTGTCTAGCAAGTAAGAGTAAGTTAAGTTATAAAAATAGAAATGCATAGAAACTGACTGACTGATCGTCATCGTATGAGGCTGTTTCTGACTAAAACAAGAATTAAAAATTATTGTTAGTAGAGAATTCAATCAATCTATTATTTATTATGTAAACGTATAAAAACGATATTGAAAATACAAAATCTATCATGCAATAACTTGTATATGTCAAAATTCATATAAAATAAGAAGTATAGTAAAATAAATGAAACACTCTAATTTTATAACGTAGCGGACATAGTCGTTTTATTTAAATCCGTATTTTAAACATTACTGTTCGGGTAATTAAAATCTACTTATTTAACTTAACGGACAAAAAGCCAACTCAACGGCAAACATTGGTCCATTCGAGCCAGATTTAAATAGTAAATTTAAAAACTAAAAAATTTGAATATAATACTGAAAGTGTATACATATGTGCGTGATTGTGCGAATTCGGTTTTTTTTTTACTTTGTACTACGTTCAAAAGATATCCAACAGATTTGGAACTTGAAAAAATAGACAGTTTTTTAGTGCAATTATTTAAATTTAAGTATATGAACGAAGTGCAATATACATATAACACTATACAGAGTGCATATAACATGCATACTAAGTAAAAGATTTAAACTTTTCGCATTTGTGGACTTGAACAATTAAACAACACATAAAAGACATACATATTCAACAAAGGATTGTGCAAATCGGGAATATCGCGCCGCGTAATTCTACACATAATCAACTTAACACTCTACACTCAAGATTCGACCAAGTAAGTCTTTATATTTCTAATATAATATAGTTGCAAGCAACTCTAAATTGCATTAAATACTATAATACATATAAACTTCAATGCAATCGATTTAAATTAATAAAATTCAAAAAATACTCATCAAACACACGTACATATCACAAAGTGTGTATCAAATCCAGCGTAAATTGCGAATTTTATGATCTAAACTAAATTAATTAATTCTCCATTGTAATACATATATATACATACATATATCTATTATAAATTCTATATATTCTAATATACTTTCATACATACAATAAATTTACATATAATATACACTTATTTAACTACCTCAATCCATATTAAATCACTATGTCGTTTGGAGAGCTGCAGAAAGCACTATTTGCTCAGGCTGTTCGCGATTTTTCAAATTTTAGGAAGACAGGTGAAACGCAGCGTACCTCAAATTATTTATCCTCACGTCTATCCATCCTTGATGATAATTTGGCAACAGCAAGGCGATACCATGAGGAAATTATGGGTGCAGGCAAGCTAGAAAAGGATTTAACAAAGGAAGAATTAATGAAGGTCTATGAACAACTCTTAGAAACTCACCTGGACTATCGCTGCGAGCTTTTACACGCCATCGACAAGTGTGCATCAACTGCAAAGGCGCCTACAGAGACGATCAACACATCGTCAGCTGCAGCGGGTACTGGTGGGGATCTTCCAAAAATAAATATTCCAACGTTCTCCGGATGCTATACGAAATGGCGTTCATTTTACGATATATTCACATCATTAATTCATACAAATACTCACCTAAGCGACATCCAAAAACTACACCATTTGAAATCATCAATTAGTGGGGACGCAGAGCGTCTCATACAGCATTTAGGTCTCGAAGCAGAAAACTATGTCAAGGCATGGGACTTATTGAAGGCGAGATATGACCATAAGCGGGTCCTAGTCAATGCTCAGTTAAATCTTTTTTTCAGCCAACCATCATTAACGAAGGAGTCCACCAGTGGGTTAAGGTCTCTGCTTGACACATCTCAAGAATGCTTTCATGCATTAGAAAACCTGGGAGTGCCAGTAAACCACTGGGATGTTATTCTCATATATATCCTTTTCCAAAAACTACCATGTTCAACGCAGCATTTATGGGAAGAAAAGTTGGGCAATTCTACGGAACTTCCAAGCAGAAAGCACTTCATCGGATTTTTAGAAGCACGTTTTAGGACGCTTGAAGCAGTTGACCAGCAGCCTCTTTTGTGGTCGAAAGCAAATACGAAGTCATCTGCGAAGTCTAGTCCATAAGCCAAAGTATTTTATGCTAATACCCAGATGAAGGAGCAGTTCCAATGTAAAGTGTGTCATCACGGAAAGCACGCCTTAAGAAAATGCAGCCAATTTCTTCGGTTGGACACAACACACAAGTGGCAAACCGTGCGCAGAGTGAAGGTGTGTGAGAACTGTCTCGCGTACAGCCACCCAACTCCAGACTGTCCAAGCTCAAAGAACTGTTATTTTGCCAGCAGCGACAATATTCATTACTACATTTAAAACAAAATTTCAAAGAATATCAAACAAGTCAAGTATGTTCGCAAGTACTTACCGAAACTTCCAATCCAACGGGCACCACAAGTAACCAAACACAGCTGAACTCAGGCGCTTCAGAGTTCGTTTGTAAACCCATCGACCAGCCGCACACATCGCATTCGCGGAACACCTTCTTTGCAACACAACATCGGGCGAGTCAAGTCTTGCTAGCAACAGCCATAGTTACGGTAGTTTCAGCTGATGGCAGGTGCCATGATCTCCGTGCACTTGTTGATCCAGGTTCTGAGGCAACTTTCATAACTGAATCAGCAGCACAGTTACTACGATTACCAACGCGTAGAACGTCCGTCCAGATCTCCGGGTTAGGAAGGGTCAGCAGTGGCACAAGCAAATATTATGTCGACATAACGCTTCGATCTAAATATTCGACATTTGAAAGCGCCACTAAAGCCTTTATTTTTCAGTCACTGTCTGGCCTTCTCCCGGCCCAGCGAGTGATGGTCGACAAATCATATCAAAGGCCTTCTTTTAGCAGATCCCGCATTCTTCAATCCAGCTAAAATCGATATACTTCTGGGAAGCGAAGTTTACTCTGACATTATTCTACCGGACATCATTAGAAGTGATCAAAACAACTCCATTGTCGCCCAAAAAAACCAATTTGGATGGATTGTGTTCGGGAAAATTCCAGACAGGTCCACACAACTCCTTCAAAGCTTCTCTCTACAGCTTGATCTTGGCACTGAGATACGAAGATTCTGGGAGGTTGAAGAAACTCCGTTTAAAATGATGGTTTCGGAAGAAGACAATGCTTGTGAACAGCACTTCCGAACCCATACAACCAGATTAACAAATGGACGGTATCAAGTGTCCTTACCCTTCAAAGATGGAGTACGACCAGCGTTAGGTTCAAGCAGGGAAGTTGCTTTACGACGTTTTACTCAATTAGAACGTCGTTTTCAGAAGGATCCGAAACTAAAGGTAGGATATAAAAGTGTATGTTAGAATATATCAACATGGATCACATGGAGGAGGTAGATTTATTGAACCACACTTACCTTGCAACACCTTTTCATTTTTTTTGCCACACCAGGCCGTCATTAAAGACTCAAGCTCCACAACAAAACTGCGAGTTGTGTTTAATGCAGCGTCGAAGACTTCGGACGGTACGTCCTTAAACGAGCACTTGATGGTTGGTCCTAAATTACAAAAAAGCATTATCGATGTCATATTAAGATGGAGACAGCATCGAGATAACTTCATCGCCGACATCGAGAAGATGTACCGACAAATTTTAGTACCAACGGCAGACAGCAATTACCAACTCATTTTTTGGCGGGATAGTGAACAGCAGCCACTGAGAGCATACAGGATTAAAACAGTGACCTTTGGCACAGAATGAATACCGTATTTAGCCATAAGAGTGCTTAACAAGGTTGCTGACAACGAAAGCATTCTACGCGTCGGGGGTCGTTTGCAAAATGTACTCATTCCATACCACACAAAACACCCAATCATTCTCAAACCGAACCACGCATTCACAAATATACTCATACGGCATGCACACGATCAAACCTACCATGGAGGTCTCCAACAAACAATGGCCTACATCCGCTCTAAATACTGGATACTCAACATGAAGAGGAGCGTAAAAAAGCATATTCATCGCTATGTCATATGTTTCCGGTTTAAGGTCAAGCCGATGCAGCAAATCATGGGAAGCTTACCATCATCGCGGGTTCGGATTGCTAGACCATTCAGCAAAACCGGCGTCGACTATGCGGGACCAATAGAAGTGAAGACGTGGAGCCAAAACACTTAAGGGCTGCTTCGCCATCTTCATTTGCCTCGCTACCAAGGCCATTCACTTGGAACTCGTCTCTGACATGACGACGCAAGCTTTTCTAGCAGCTTTCCGACGATTTACTGCACGTCACGGTATTTGCTCCCGAATCTTCAGCGATTGCGGCACCAATTTTATTGGAGCGAATGCCGAACTTCGACGAATGATGAAAGATGCCGCACACGATTGGGAAAATATCGCCGAAACCTTAGCAAATTTGGGTACACAATGGAAGTTTATTCCCCCTGCCTCCCCTCATTTCGGAGGACTCTGGGAAGCAGGGGTAAAATCAGTAAAACATAATTTGAAACGAGTAGTTAAAAACAAAAAACTTACCTTTGAGGAGTTTTCCACAGTACTAACTCAAATAGAAGGCATTCTCAATTCGCGACCATTATGTCCACTATCAGAAAATCCGGAAGACTTAGACGTATTAACTCCAGGTCATTTTTTTAATTGGCGAGCCAACCAACATGGTACCTCAAGGAGACTTATTGTCGACAACAACAAATTATCTAGACCGGTGGAAGCACGTTCAAATCGCAGTAGCACATTTCTGGCGCAAATGGAAAAACGAGTATCTTTCACGTCTTCAATCGCGTCCGAAATGGGCAAAACTAGAGGCCGATCCAAAGATTGGAGATCTAGTCCTAGTGAAAGATGAACGTCTTCCACCAGCG
Source organism: Volucella bombylans (assembly GCA_949129095.1). Taxonomy (NCBI): domain Eukaryota; kingdom Metazoa; phylum Arthropoda; class Insecta; order Diptera; family Syrphidae; genus Volucella; species Volucella bombylans. The sequence goes on along the minus strand of OX422140.1, from coordinate 305,235,581 downwards.
CAATGGATACTCGCTCGAATAATCGACACTAATCCCGGAATGGACAACCACAACCGCGTGGTCACACTTAAAACGGCGAATGGTACATTAAAAAGACCAATAACAAAGATTTGTTACCTACCGTCGAATAATGCGAACGAGAACAACACGATTATTTAACGACGACAACTAATTCCCATCAAAACAAATAATCACCAAAATAATCAATTATTCAAAATGTAATAATATTAATTGCAAATGCCGACGGCATTTCAAAATAAAATCCACTCAAATACAAAATCGCACTCATAACAATTTAAAACAATTACACTCTACTCAATACACAACATACAGTCCATTTATCCCACTCAAAATAAATCCACACATACCCCTCAAATCATTCCAATCTAATACATACCTTACACACACAGTTCATTCTTCCCATTCAAACACAAATCATACGTACGAGTATCACTCATAACAAATAAATTCACTCACTTATTCAAAATGTTCATATACATAATTCCGACGCGTAAATTAATCGTTTCGCAAGTCAATAAATAAATGCACAATACCAGCGCAACAAATTTACGCACAGGCCAATGAAGGCAATAAAATACAACACACACACATACAGAAGGATTGATATGAATGGGACGAAACCCTCGAGAAATCAACATATATTTTATCAAATCAAAAATAATTCAATATAAAATTATATCACTTACCTGAAATACTTGAAAATACAGAAATTTAATTTAAACTATACAAACTATACATTTAAACTATACAAAACACTCGAATTTTAAAATACAAATATTCACGGCGGCTACCGCACGTCACAACCGCTCGAATAAACACTACACTACACAACAACAAAAAATACAAATGGCAGCGCCCATTGTTTTGTTAGGCAACAAGGGCAACAACAAATACCTTTTCCACATACTCTTTACTTATGTGTCAAGTGTTGTCCCTTTGTTTTGACAAAATTAATGTTTTTGTTTTTTTTTTTCATGCATCCAAACTGTGAGAGATGTTAGAAATTGCCGATAATGCAGATCATGAAGGGTCAGTGATGCCAGTTTACAACAATGATGCTGTAACCATAGTTTGATACATTGCGAACTTTGTTCACGGCGGGGGAGAATGTTTCTGATTAAAACAAGAATTAAAAATTATTGTTAGTAGAGAATTCAATCAATCTATTATTTATTATGTAAACGTATAAAAACGATATTGAAAATATAAAATCTATCATGCAATAACTTGTATATGTCAAAATTCATATAAAATAAGAAGTATAGTAAAATAAATGAAACACTCTAATTTTATAACGTAGCGGACATAGTCGTTTTATTTAAATCCGTATTTTAAACATTACTGTTCGGGTAATTCAAATCTACTTATTTAACTTAACGGACAAAAAGCCAACTCAACGGCAAACAGAGGCTTCATTTGGATCAATACCTGCTATTGTCAGTAACCGTTCGTTGTCTATTGCCCTTGCTATTTTAAGACATTGAACGTCGTTTTGATTTTTTCTCCGAAATAGTTTATTTAGTTGCGGGAACATATTCGGGTTGCTGGTGTTTACAGCCTGAACCTTGTTGTTCCTATACAAACTTAAAGAAATTCAGTAATTCTCTTTTATTAACATTTGATCATTTTTAATTTACGACTGCAGTGTACTAATCTCCGGATTTTGTCTGTCAGTTAATTGTTTTTGAGTTTTGACGTCTACTTTTCTGTTGGTGCAGTGCGTCAATAGTAGGATTGCGGAACAGATCTTCGTTAGTCGACGTCGATACCGCGGTATTGTAGCGTCCATAGTTTTTTTAATTTTCTTGTCCATTCGTTTTAGGTACTTGTCGATCTCCTCGTTTGACAAATTCCTATTGGACGGTGGGTGGAGCGTGTTTGTGGAGAGTGCTCAATCAAAGTTGCGGAGAAGAGTGTCCATAGATTCTTACTGTAGTTGTAAGAATATCTTTGGATAGACTATGGCCGCAATGGTCGCTGTCATACACGAATGTGCGCAGACAGTTTAGCGTTTGTAAATTCGTACCTGTCAGTGGTATACATTCGTCGCATAGCAGTAGATCCAAATAAGATCTGCGTCTGGGAAACGACGGATTATCCGTCGCTTGAAGACCGAGTCTGAACATGACATCGTGTTGACCCTCACCAATCAAGTAGTAGGTTCACCCTATTATTTGGCAAATTATTTCCCCAATCTCTGTGTTTAGCGTTGAAATCCCCGACGATTATAAAATAATTCTCCCCCGATTCCAGCTTCAGAAGTCGAAAAAGCTCTGTAATGAATAAAGTGGATTGTGAAGGCTCAGGTTATGGAATAGGGGCCAAGTAAAGCTGCTTTCCACTGCGGAGCGGGATTTAAATGACGACTGCCTCTAACACCCGGAACTCTCGCAACAATCTCTTGAACACTCTGTGAAATTTTACAGCTTGATTAATGAAGATCTCAACACTGCCTCCACATTTGGATCTGGTCCGGTTTCTTCTTCTAACAATATAATTATTGTACTCCAGTTTGTGCTTATCGGTTAGGTTGGTTTCACTAGCGAAAAGCACATCAGGAGTTTGGTCTTGCAGCAATTTAAACATCGCCGCTCTTCGTTCGATCCTAATCAGTGAATTAACATTCACCGCAAGAACCTTCAAAGTTTGATCCACCACGTGCGTACCCAGTACGACATGTGTTGCGTTAGTCCCTGCAGTAGCGTGTAGATCTGGTCTACCCGCTTGTCCTGTTCTTGTACGTGCTGTTGTAGCTGAGCCATCTGCCCTTGAATTGCGAGCAAGATGGCCAGCATATTAGGTGCAGCTTCCGTTGTACTGGGCATTGGCGCCGGAGAAGTAACAGTCGCTTGCTGTACCGTAGCCCCCCTACCTGACGCCATTTGGGCGTAGGGAATTTGGGACGTGACGGCTGGTGTTTGAAATCTGACAGGTGAACGTTTGACCTCCACCTTCTGCTGCCGAGCCAGTTTTCCTATTTTTTGCGGTACGTCCCACGTTCACACATAACACGCATGAGAGCTGGGTCCTATCGGATGCTCCGTCACTACACAAAGCACTCTCCTCGGAACTGTGGTCCTTTGCGTAGTTCACGCATCGAGGCTGCATTTGGCACTTCGACGCGGAGAGCCCAAAAATCTGGCAGCGAACGCATTATATAACGCCGTCGCTCATTTTTAATTTATCGCAGCGAACCACCTGGTAGTCTAGGACATTGGTACTTCTTACACTATCCAGACGGCTTTCGAGACTGAGCTGAACCAGGTAGAACGGCAGAATCCGTTCGCCTAGCTCTAGCTGTGGTAAATGGCTTTACCCCCACAAACTTGAGTCCTTCACCCTCCTTCTCTTTGAGCAGCGCCAGGATCTCCTCAGGATCAGTAGACGATTCCAAAACTGTTTTACAGTGGATGGCATGGCGATCGGTCCCCAATCTCTTAATATTAAAATTATTACTACGACGAACTTACACAGGTCCTTAGTTGCATTTACCTCTAGTTTATAGGTGTTGATAAGAGTCATCGTCTCCTTCTTCTTCTTCTGCTGCTGCTGTTGTTGTTGTTGTTTCTGCTGCTGCTGTGGTTTCAGCTGTTGTTGTTCGTCCAGCTGTTGCTGCTTCTGCAACTGTTGTTATTGTTGATGTTGTTTCGTTTCCTGCAGTTGTTGTTTCTGCTGCTGACGGTTTTGTTGTTGCTGCAGTTGTTGTTTCCGCTCTTGTTGCTTTTGTTGTTGGGAGCTCTCTACTTCTAATTGCTCCCTCTGCCTGCGTGCAGATTGTTTTTGCTTAATAGCAATCACTTTTTCGTTCAGCTTTTGTATGTTGCTGTTAAGATCCTTTATTTGTTCATCCTCATCTTCCAAATCAGATGTAGCTAGAGAGGCAAAGTTGTTGTTGCCCCCCTCATAATGGACCTCATCAGAGATGTACATCAACGCATCATCTGTGTGTTTTATGTTTTGTTCTTTTGTTTTTGCTGTTTCAGCTTTTAAAGTCGCACTTATTTTTATTTTTGTTGAATTAGGATGAATTCTTTTAATGGCTTTTACCACGGGACCGGCAACAATATTGTTGCCTTTTGCAACTCCCGTTATGAGAACATCGGAACGCTCTCCACCATCCATCACGTGATTTCTTTATTGGTTTTTGTTTTGATAACACTATATTTACTTACACAATTTGAGAACAAAAAAAAGCTCAAAATTTGGCCTGGGATCGAACCCATGTCCCACGATTTGATGACCGACACCGCTAACTGCTTGGCTACTCAGTCAATTAACAAAATTGCGACCGATTATCTTTACGAGGAAAAGTAAATTACTATCTTTTTCGCTCTAGTAAAAGTCGAAACACGTCTATTCTCTGCGGAGAACTGCGAACGACTGAAGCCCCATTTAAAGTCCCATTTACAATACTGCGAGATGCGATACGAGAGTCGCATTCGAATTCGAATGCGAGGGCTCTCGCATTTACATCGTCTGTTTACAATGATGCGTCAAAACACCACTCACAAATAACAAGTTCAAAATGAAAACAACAACAATTTAGCTGTCACGCATTGCGAGATGCGAGCGTTTTCCAGATTTCGAAATTGACTGCAATGCTCACTGCGTGAATCGCATTATTGTAAACGAACACATTGAATTACAACGTTGTTCGAAAACGAGAGCGCATTAACTGTCAAAAATATTTCCGTAACATGTAATTCAATGTCTTCGTTTACAATAATGCGAGACTCGCAGCGAGCATCGCAGTCAATTTCGAAAATCAGGAACACTCTCACATCTTGCAATGCGTGACAGCTAAATTGTTGTTGTTTTCATTTTGAGCTTGTTATTTGTGAATGGTGTTTTGACGCATCATTGTAAACAGACGTCCGATGTCTGAATGCGAGAACTCTCGCATTCGAATTCGAATCGACTCTCGTTTCGCATCTTGCAGTATTGTAAATGGGGCTTGAACCATATGTTCAGACCGGAGAGTACATGTACCTCGCAGATACACAAATCGTTAATATGGCGTACTTACTAAGAAGCGAGTACTGTAGCGGACTATGATCTTTAACATTAGTAAACTCCCAAAGCAGCCTTTTCAGCGCAAAACAAAATGCCAATGAATATGTATGGATATGTATATCTTCTCTTATACTGGTATGCTATGTACATACATACTTGCTATTTCAGAGTTCGATCTCTGCACAAAGGGCAGCAAATTACACTTATGTATACAGTAAAAGCTCTTTATTCGCGGGGTACATGTTCCGCAAAAATGCCGCGAATACAGAAACTGTGAATATGGAATGGTAATTTATATAGGATTATAGGGGATACGTTCCTAGATGACAACATCAAAAACAAGTACATATATAAAAAAATGAATTTTATTTAAGTTTTTGACCATATTGATTAATTATTATCTTCAGGCTTAGGCAATGGTTTAAAGAATTTTGTAATTTTTTCTTGCTTGGCAGTTTTTAAAAGCTCCTTCAATTCAGACCGATATTCAGCAGTGGAATTAGCAATTTGCCTCTTAAAAATAAGACTTCGTTCTAAAGACGAATCAATTTGCATAAACAAATCACAAAGCTCCTTTGCCATTCTTAAACCTTCACTAAGATTTTTCAAATTAAATGTCATGTTTCCGTGCTTGTTGAAGCCTCTTCTGGGTTGTGAATTTAACATTTCCTCCAAGTCGGTTTCAGTCAAATCATCATCTTGCGATTCAGGCAAATCCTGAATGTCAATTGATTCTATCGGTTCGAACCCATCTCATCCTATTCCATTTGCAATTCCGGCTATGTTTGCAGTCAAAGTTTGAATTTGCACAGATTCTTCGTCATTTTCCGCAGTCATTTTGCTATGTCAAATTTCTTCCAGCATTCCATAACATTCATATCAGGATCACATTCCATATTATCCAATATGATTTTGAAGGTTCGTCTAATGTAATAGAGCTTAAAGGCCTGGTTTATTCCTTGGTCCATAGGTTGAAGCAAACCATCGTTCGTTTAAAGTTCGCGAGGATGACCTGGTGCATTGTCCAAAACTAGAACTGCTTTAAAGTGTAAATTCTTTTTTTTTTAAGTAAGTTTCAACTTCAGAAACAAAACAATTCCGGAACCAGTCAAAAAAATTTGGGTTTGTAACCCACGCTCTTTTATTAGCACGCCAAAACACTGGCAGGTCGTCTTTGTTTTGATTTTTTAAAGCACGAGGATTTAACGATCTGTAAAAAATTAGTGGTTTAATGACACAATCTCCAGATGCATTAGAACATAGCAGTGTAATCCTATCCTTTGCTGCCTTAAATCCAGAGGCAGACTTTTCGCTTTTGAAATGAATGTTTGTTTGTCATTCTCTTCGAAAACAGTGCAGTTTCGTCTGCATTAAATATTTGCTCAGGTTTGTATCCTCCATCAGCTACTAGGTTTGCAAATTCTTCTGGATATCTTTCTGCTGCAGCAATGTCTGTAGATGTAGATTCTCCAACGATCTTAATGCTATGCAATGATTGTCTCACCTTAAATTTATTGAACCAACCTTCAATTGCTTGAAATGCTCCATCTGTACATTCACCCCCACAACTATCATCAGGTTCTTTAAAATGTGCATAAAGACGCTATGCCTTCTTCCACACCATTGGACCACTCAGGGGCACCCTTTTTTGGTTGCGATCTTCAATCCATAATGACAACGCCATTTCCATTTTTTCTAGTGCTGGATCACGAAAAATTTTCGCTGACAGAGAATTTGAAGCTACAGAAGTCCTTATTTTATCTACGGATTTTTTTATCGATCGTACAGTTGATTCGTTAACATTGAATGAGCGTGATATGGATGCAAACGACTCTCCAAGGCGTAAACGATCAAGCATTTCTATTTTCACTTTAAGCGGTAACACAGATTTTTTTCGCGACGAGACTCATTTTTCAATTTTTTTAGTCGACATTATAAATTAGCAAGACAGCGGTAGAGACGTGTTACTCGATAACTATTTTTATAACGAATAGAAAGATGAAACAATAAAACACGCAAAACGGCACATACTGTTTTTTTACAGAGGATGGCCAAGTCATTAGCACACTTGTTTAAATTTCCCCTTAATTACTCCCGAAAGGGGTTTTCTCCAAATTTTATTGCTTTGACCTATACTAAAATGATTTTTTTAAATTCCCAGAATTAATTAAAATATTTCTTCGCTATGTTGATTGGCATTTAAGAATACTTGACATAAAAACCGTTTTTTTAAAACCGTGCTTATGACTTGACCATCCTCTGTACATTATCACAAACGCCGACCGCGGCGAAGCGGCTTCTGTCACAGGCCGAACCAATACAGCGGCGATATCATTTAACAACATACTTTAGGTATAATTGCAATAAGGCCTACTTTACTTTTTTATTAGTCCATTTGAATCCTTTTTATTAATATGCATGTACCGATATACTGATTAGATCCGCGAATAAAGGATTCTTTAGCCGCGAATATAGGATTTATTAAATCCGCGAATAGTGAAAACGCGAAAGAAGGAAGCGCGAATAAAGAGCGTTTACTGTAATCCGTGAAAATTCAGTTTGCCAGGTCTCTTAAAATTTATTTTATCATCTCTTAAATTGTCAAATATGAAACACGAAAATGGGTGGAGTCATAAACGAAAAAAGATCTACACCCCAACGTTGCTCTCAAAATCGCAGTTGCGATCTGACCGAGGGTGGTTTTTTGATTTTTCTTCTATTAAACTGAAGTAGAGAGTGCACTGATGGGACGGCCATTTTCTACCTGAGGTATAAACATAACAAACTAACCTAGATGTCAAACTCTACTAATACTTTTGCAAACCCTTAACTTTATCACAGACACACTGTAGGTGAATTCCAACACTTTTACATCTCTATAATTTTGTCAAAATTTGCTAGAATGAGAGCAATTCACAAGTGAAATTGCTAGAATGGGAGCGATTTGCACGAGTGTGTGTAATGTGGATGACGTTTTTTTGCGTAAAATGGGCGGGTTTTGTATAAAATGGGAAGGAAATCGCCATTGATGACAATTCACACGTATTCACAGACAGGGTCACACGGATAGGGGCGATCAGTAGAAAACCGGTTTTTATTTTCCAATACTGGAAAGCTTGACATATAGGTTAGTTTATCTATGGGTGTACACATTGTTTTTTGTGTTTGTGTTTACTCAATTTTCCAAAAAAAATATTACATCCCTGGTGGGAAAGGAAATGTAGATCATTATATGCCAAATTTACTTCGAGAAAATTATATTCTCTATATATTCTGATAACCACTTAAATGTGAGCAGCGACATCTAGCAGAAAATGTCGATACTGGAATAACAAAGTCTCGACTGGAGAGTGGAATCGAATTTTCTAGCAAATTGGAAATTGTATGGGACGCTGGATGGCGAGGATTGTTCTCGAAGTATGTCATTCGAGTATAAATACCAGCATCCCAAAGGTATGCAAATCAGTTCTAAAGTGAAATCTGAAGTGTTAATTAGGAGAAGTGATTAAGTGGTTCAAGTAAAAGATAAGAAAAGTATAAGCGGTTGAGAAATTGGATTGTACTGAGAGAAAGAATTAAATAGTGAATTGTAACTGTACTGAATAAAGAGATTTGTATTGAAAAGAATAAGTTCTATCATTTGTACCCACACAAACATTTTACAATATATAGTGGTTTTTTTTATTTGTAACAGAGCTTATGGCAGGATTAGGTATATTGAATTCAATTTGAAGAACTTTCGGTTGAGGAATCATCTCCTGGACTGATAACTATTGCATCCGATATTATGTCTCACATCAGCTCATGAGAAAAGTATTCCTCCTCTGTCCTTATAACATTTACATAAATTTTGCGCCAATCTTCAACTGTAAATTTTGAAAATTCTTTTTCAGCTAGTTTCTGAACATCTGATAATTTAAATGTTGTGTTTCGGTTTCCCACTCTTGCCTTGACAGTTACCCAAATATTTTCAAGACAGTTGAGATCTGGGTGATAAGGTGGCAATCGTAGTACTTCGTACTCCGCGCCGTGAACTATAGCGTCAATCTGATGCTTTGGATGGTGTATAACATAGTTCGATGTTCCTTTATAAGCTCATAAAGTTCGAGTTTGAGCATCTGGTATATTGTAGTGGGCAAGACATTGTAATGTCTCAAATTTTCCGGAACCAGAACTGATTTGCTTGTCCTCCCATTTGTTGTGATATGATGCGTTGTCCATTACAATAACTGAAGGTTCTTCTATGTTATTCAAAACTTGATCTCATCTCATCGTGATAATCTCCTGTTTTAGTTCCAGATTTAAATAAAAGCAAGGCATTATTTACGAAGCCTTTCTCGCCACCTGCATGCGCCATTATCAACATCTAACTCTTTGAAATTGGCGGCTCAAATTCACGTCTAGTACTAACCTAGCCGGCAAACTTTCCAGATATTGGAAAATCAAGACCGGTTTTGTACTGATTGCGCCTAACCCTGTGACTCTGTCTGTGAATGCGTGTGAATTGTGATCAATGGCAATTTCCCTGCTTTGTTATACAAACCACGCCCATTTTAACCATAATACGTCATCCACATTGCACACACTCATGCAAATCGCACTCATTCTAACAATTTTACTTGTAAATTGCTTTCATTTTAGCAAATTTTGACAAAGTTATAGACACGTAAAAGTGTTGGAATTCACTTACAGTATGTCTGTGCGAAAGTTAAGTGTTTGCAAAAGTATTAGTAGAGTTTGGCACATAGGTAAACTAACCTAGATGGCAAACTTTCCAGATATTGGAAAATCAAAACCGGATATGTACTGATCGCCCCTAACCGTGTGACTCTGTCTGTGAATACGTGTTAATTGTGATCAATGACAATTTTCCTCCTTTTTTATGCAAACCACGCCCATTTTAACCAAAAAACGTCATCCACGTTACACACCCTCGTGCAAATCGCACTCATTGTAACAATTTTACTTGTAAATTGCTCTCATTTTAGCAAATTTTGACAAAGTTATAGACATGTAAAAGTGTTGGAATTCACTTACAGTGTGTCTGTGCGAAAGTTAAGGGTTTGCAAAAGTATTAGTAGAGTTTGACATCTAGGTTAGTTTATCTATGGTTTGACATCTAGGTTAGTTTATCTATGGATTATACCACAGGTAGAAAATGGTCGTCCCATCAGTGCCCACTCAACTTCAGTTTAATTGAAGGAAAATAAAAAAGCACCCTCAGTCAGATCGCAACTGCGATTTTGAAAGCAACGTTGGTATGTAGATCCTTTTCGTGTTACTTAAGGCATTTTCGTGTTTCTTAGGTCATATTTGTCAATTAAAGAGATGATAAAATACTTTTTAAGAGACCTGCGGACAACATAGTCCGTACCAATTCAATTTGACAACGGTCGATTGCGCAGAGAGAGGATTTAAGAGAACAAAAATGGTACGAATGAGTAAATGTTTTTGCCCGAAGTTTACAATGCCTAACCCAACTGTAATGGCTTAGAGTTAGAACTAAAATGCTGTTGCATAAATTAATTGAATTTTTTTATTATGGGGTCGATAAATTTCAATGAACTTCATATGTAATGCTACCTGTTATCTAGGGTGGGATTGGCAAAAAATTCAAATCAGATAAACAAAAAACTTTTGCTCTGACATTGCAGTTCTCTAACATTTCCAGCAATAATTAAAAAATAATTTGTTTTTACAAGAAAAAATAAAGAACAAAAATTGCACACTCAAATTACTAAAACAAATTCCCACATATTGGGTATTAACTAATTTTGGCTTCATTGCATTTTTAAATATCAAATTTTATATTAAAAATATTAAAGTTTTATTTAAAATAAATTTTCCATCAACAAATTTGTACTGTTTTAAAAACTTTATTAAATTAAGAGTTGGTACATAAATATCTTTCCGATTTTCTATTAAATATCTTGAGAACATAAGATTTTCAACTGTTTTCACTTTTAACCTATTACGGAATTTGTTTTTAATTAAGTTCATTTCGGAGAATTTTCTTTCAGCCGCGGCACTACTATGTGGTAAAACGGCCAAAGTTAACATATTTTCTGCAAAATTTTTAAACATGTATTCTTTGACAATATTTGTATTCTCCATTAAAGAAAGCCAAAACTTAACTAAATCATTTTGATATCTTTTGCTAATATCATAAACTAAAAATGATCTCCACTCATCATTTAGGATCTCAATTGACGTTTTATTGAATGGAAATGTCTCAACTAATCTCACAATGGAAGGAAACTCTCCTTCTTGATTTTTTTTGGGATTAAATAATTGTAATAGAAGTATATTGTTGTCGTCAAAGGAAAATCTCATTTTTAGATTATGGTTTCTTTTGGCAAAGTATTTTCGTGTTTTTCAAATTCAATTCCACAAAATATCATTAATATTGGGCACTGATACTCTTTATTTGAGTAATTTACATCAATACTAATGAACTTGTTGCTAATAAAATTACTTAGCAATTTTAAAAAGTGGTCTTTAATTACAGGATATAGAAGATGTATCATCGTTTTTTCATATTGGAATAATCTGTTAATTTGATTAACGGTATTTAGAATGTAAGATAAAAATAGCAAATAAGCCTTCTTTAAATCATTTAAATTTTCTAAAACCATATCGATATTATTTCTTTCTTCAAAAGACAAAAGAACGAAATAATGTTTTAAAGCTGTCCACTGCTCTAGTACCCTATCTACAGCTGCCTGAACGGACAACCAGCGGGTAGAGCAAGTATTCAAAATTTTATGTTTAGTTATTTAAAAAAAATTTTGAAATGTTTTAAAATCAGCTTGCCGCTTTGAACTGTGGCAGAAGAAACTAAAAATTGTTTTTAATAAAATCTCGGTCTCTAGAGGGATCTGCTTTGCAGCTGCTTTTGTACAAAGGTTTATTAAATGGCAAGTGCAACCCAAATAAAAAAGGTTGGGGTTCAATGTCTTAAGCTGTTGTTTCACTCCACGCAATTTGCCTTTCATTACAGATGCCTAAGCCTGTACCTAAGCCTACTAAATTTGTAACCGGTATATTTAATTCTAAAAATATTTTTTTATTGTACCTGCTATTACGTGTGCTGATGACGTTTCCAATTCTAGCATTCCGAAAAATGAATCTTTTACTACATTGTATTCTTGGTACCTGACAACTAACACTAAATACTTTTTGGAACTGATTTATGCTAAAAACTGCAAACAGTGGAACTAACTCCGCTGCTATCTTTGCACAACACTTTATTTTGCCTTAGCTTGACTGGGATAAGGCTTTAAATAAATCCGGTAGCGTGTCCATTGTTGTGAACGGCAGAAAATTCGAAACACAGTACATGACCATACTAACTTCTTTTCTTAAGCTTGTGTCTTTGTTAGCTTAAAAATTGTGTTGCTTCTCAAGAACTTGCGGTAAATAAGACTTTTTTTTTCTGCTTCTTTTTTTTGATGGTATTGCGAAAGTCCGTGACGATTTAAGTTTGATATATTGTTGTTGAGGGTTTTTTTTGCACAGTTTGCAGTAAGCACGATTGCTTGTGACTTCTTTTTTTAGCCATTGTCTATTTAGTTCCCATTCCTTTTTATATTTTTGCGTATATTTCAGCTGGATTCTTTTGGTGCTTTCCGAGTCTGATATTTCTTCCGACAAAGCCTTGGAACAAGACGGACCCTCTTCCTCATAACAATTTTTGTCTTCATTTTGTCTGTAAGGAAACATATGTATTTATCTAGGAAAAGTTTTTCGTCTTTCAATCTACTTACTTTTCGACTAAATATTTTTCCATATTAAAATAGAACTTATCAAACCAATAATAAAACAAATTTCCAGTAACCGGATATATATTCCTTGACCTATTGACGCATTTGATTCACTTCTGCGAATTGCCACATATGTTTACTATTTACATATCCTTTTCCTTTACCAATCTTTTTACTCTCCAAACAAAATTTGAAAAACGCAGCATGGTTAGAGAGAAGGAGAGAGGAAAGTTTGATGGGTAGCTAGTGTGAATGAGAAAATTTATTTCAAAACAAAATATTTATTCGGTAATCAGTGTAACCACATTATTATTATTGTAATAAGTTTGCTGTACGAAAAAAACGGAGTAGATAGTGGACCAAGCGGAGTGGCGAAGTAGATTTGAAACATTTTGTGAACAGCGAAAGAGATCTATTCCGATAGGAGCAAAGTCCGAACCCTGCTTGAACGCAGTATTGGGATGAAGATCATTTTTGTTTATGGCTCCACCCATTTTCCTGTTTCTTATGTTATATTTGCAAATTTAAGTGAGGATAGAAGAAATTCTAAGGGACCTGCGTAGTAGAATGGCAAAATCAGTTGGTATGGACTATATGTTAAAATCAATAAATAAATTAGTAGAAGTTCAACTCTAGTCAGAACAAGATGATTTTTCATTAAATATCTTATACGCTCAAAGTCTTCAGAGTCAGATTGATTATTTTAAAAACTTCAACACCGTGATTTGTACGTCATTTAAAAGATAGTGAGATCAACGTTCATTTGGTATCAAAAACATATATATGCATTTTACTTTTCTTATGATATATGATTTTATATGCATATAAACGAAAATCAAAATCAGAGCAACCCACAGTACGAAATTCACACTAGATAATTCCAAAATCCCTACATAAGATTTTCATAAAACTTCATAGTTTTGATGTAGTTGCGCTCAGCTTTATTTTGATACCAGTCTCATTGATATACTTACATTCTTGGCCAAAGTTCCATACAATTTTGCCCCATCTCCTTTCGTTAAATATGTGCTATATTAATAGCTTTTGATTATTGTGTGTATATTTTTTTTATTCGGTTCGCTATTACGATGAATGGCCAGCCTTTTTATAATATTTTTTTACTGCTTGCAGTATTAAAACCTACCACGAAGGGGGTTGTAGGTATATTTTATTATGAAAATTGGAATGGCAGCCCTCTGTCACCAGAATCTACTTCCAGACAAGGCACTTCCTATATTGAGATTTCAAGGAGCGAATTATGTATGCCTAAAATTAAATCATAATATACGAATACAGAGTTATGTTCAGCTGAATAAAGACAAGCATCTACCTTTGCTCAATGGTTAAAGGATTCTTATGTTGTTTTCGGTAAAAGCAATTTGTTTTCCTTCTCCCATTTCATTGTCCAGTTTCTTTATTATTTCGCAGCATAGCGTACTTGCCACCCACACTTTTTTATATAGAATAGGGACGTGCTTTCCTCGAAATCATCGCGGCTGCTAATGGAAAATACTTATTAATTTGTCCACACCAGATGAGTTACATACAAACAATAAGGTTATTATATGTTTGTGTCTATTTGCCCATTTAAATGAAATTTTCTGTTAGCGAACGTTCCAAAAAAATGTGGTTTATAAAACAGCCACATTACATGCGTTGCAAATTTCATTAAGTACATATTTTTTAATAGATCCGGCAACATATTTTCCTATCAATTGTCTGCTGAAGAACTGTGTTGGTAGAACACACTTTATCGTGAGGTCTTTTGAACGGAATATTTTGATTCTTTTATTCCTAACTGCATTATCTTGAAAATCCGTGATCGCTATGCTTTTTCAAATAGAACTTTTAATCAAATTCATGCACAAATACTTTTTGAATCTTTTAGTATTTTACACAAGGTTCTTTGCACCTTCGGAAATTTATTTTCGTGATTTTCCACATTGCAGTTCCTCCAAGACTTAAACTTTTGCCTTAGAGAAACTGCAATTATTTGATTAAAAAAAAAGAAAATAAACTCCCCAGAAGGCAAAACATGTATAAATATTTATAGCGGTCACTTGATTAGCCTAAGATTTCGGTTGGGATTTGAATTCTGAAGCGTCCGATTTGGGAAGCCAATTCACTACCACTTGCTTCACGTCCACCCATTAGTAAAGTGTGCCTCCGGTATCAAATGTTTTTCAGCTAAAGTAACTCACACCGATCAATCCGGTTCCCGCTGTAAAAGAATTCCTTCTAGGCTCTATGCACTCGCATCATAAAGCACCTCATATATGAGGTCTGGGTAGAAATGACTTATAAATATCATTTTACTATTCAGCCCCTCAAATGACATCTTGAAGTTCTTACTCGAAACAATTTTATTATTTATGGTGCAGCAAATTCAACTTACAGGGAATAGTACAAATAACTCACCACTTCACGGGCTGTTGCTTACTGTTGCTACTATAGATCAACTTGGAAGATTATCTGGTAACATGAGTAAGGTTAATTCGTACAAAAAAAGGCATGTTTTTGTGAATTTTTTGTGACGACACGCGAGGGTTTTTCAAAATTTCAATTCTTCACTTTTTTGGAACACTACAAACGCGATTTTTTCCGAAAAAAACCGGCTAATTTGTTATTGTAAAATAAAAATTATTAACAAATATGAAAAACCTCTCCAGCGTTACCTCGTAAATTATGTACAAAAATAGTGTTCAAAATTTCAAAAGGATCGGTGCAGTAGTTTTGAAGAGTCTTTAAAATTTTGAACACTACACAATCTGGTATAAAACGTTCATAAGCGAATTTTATCGGCTTACTTTACACTGAATCATCAATGCTAGGTCCATGAATATTTTAACACAATATTCTTAAGATATTATGCATATAATTAAAAAAAATAATAATAACTTAACCCCCGCCTCCTTAATTTTGAACATATAACTTTATAACTGCTATGAGCTTGACAAAAAACACTACCATGTTCTACAATATATCCATCAATTTATTTATCACCAATCACTATTGCTTCTTATGGAAACTTGCTTCCCGAGCTGAAAGGATGTTGTTGAATAGAATGATGAATAAATTCAAATGTAACAACTTAATCTAAATGTAAACTAATAAACTATAGATTGTAATTTGTAATAGTAGAGTATTATTCAAACTATATTTGTATTTAAACTTAAAAATGGATGTAATTTCTGGAATATTGTAGGTTGTAGCTTCCATAGAAAAGAATATGCACTACAAAGACTACACCATGGTCACCTTTCTAGATATCGCAACAGCATTTAATAATGCAAACATCGGATCTAAAAGGACGGTCTTGGATAAGCTCCATAAACTATGATATAACAATGGATTGAGAACATACTAAAGAGCAGAATTACTAATTCAGAATTTGGGAGAAACACAATCAGGAAAATGGTTGCAAAAATAACTCCACAAAGACGAGTGTTCTTCCGTGTCTTCTTGTTGTAAACGACATCCTTACTAGTTTCGAATAGAAGGGTGTTAAGGCAGTAGCCTACGCAGAAGACATATTCATTTTGATGGGAGAGAAACATCTTCCAACGATCAACGAAGTAATGAAGTTGGCCTCGAATATACTCGCAAGATGGACAACACAAAACTGTTTAGGGATAGGTCTCAACAAAGAAGACATCCCTATCGCTACAGGTGTCCTTACTGGCCACTGTCTCATTGTAGTGACGAAGAAGAAATTACACTCGCTATGCTATAGTTCTAACCTCCAAATACGCCGTGCCATACACCCGGTGTACAGACCTTTTGGAGAACTTGAGGATGTCGATGAAGCAAAACTGATAGATATCATTAGATTAGTTAAAAGTTCTGACTGCTTTTCAGCCCACACAAGCTAGATAGGACCTAATCACCAACAAGGAAACTCAATAGACCTCCGTTTATGCTTGTCCCTTAGAAATTAGCACATCCATTATTAGTTAACCTAACCAGTTATTTCATTAAATTCAAATAAAATGTATCCTCTTATTTATTTTTAATAATAAAAGTATAAGTACATGTAAATATAAGTATTAAATTATATTTTGTATAATATTTCTCTAAGTGGTTTATGTTTTTTGTGTCTCTTTGAGAATCAGTTCAAGCAATCCCTTATAACAAAGAGAATTCCTATAATTGTTTATTTATTACCTAATTAATTTTCCTTCAAAACGCTTATTTAGAGTATATTTATATTTTTTTAATGAAAAGGTTAGCAAGTCACCTAGTAATCTGCATATAAATTGTTAACAACTACAGGATTCTATGTGACACATAAATAAAACCTTTAGCGTTATTTAAAGTACATGGAATTGGCTTACAGAAATTTGCGAAAATATGTAAAATTCCAATTAAACGAAAAGGACTTAATGAATCAACAAATAAATTATATTTAAATTAAATATTATTAATAAAAGGTACTAACTTGTCATTAAATACAAAAATCTTTAACTATTAAGATAATTATATGTATCCAAAATTGCCTGTTCTATTGAAAATGTTAACAAAAATTAGTGATCAGCCATATGTCACTAAGAACAAAGAAGTCATGACATTAATCCTTTAGTCCTCGAGTTTTGTAAGAAATGTTTTTTCATCCACTTGAAGGCAATAGTGGACCTTTCCTTGGTCGGTGCGACTACATTTACGATGTTTAGGTTTTTCAGCTTCGTCGCCACGATGCTAATAAAAACCTACTGCTTACCCTATAGTAAACATGCTAGAATTACCTTAAATTCTTGTTTGAGTACCTAAACAATACTTTCAACAACAGCAATCCAGCATCACTTTTTACACGTCCCACGGTGTCAGCTCTGTCTCCG
The DNA here is from genome assembly GCA_949129095.1 of Volucella bombylans. Classification (NCBI taxonomy): domain Eukaryota; kingdom Metazoa; phylum Arthropoda; class Insecta; order Diptera; family Syrphidae; genus Volucella; species Volucella bombylans. The sequence continues at coordinate 305,217,949 of OX422140.1, read as the reverse complement.
TAAAATCTGACAAGTTCTTAAGAATGCACATTACAACGAATTTCCATCTGTGTCCATTACGATAAGTTACGCAACTGTTTCCCATGTCGACAAATCATTGTCAACATTTCTCTTTTGCATTGTCATATGAGCGCTATGTGATCCTTCTACTTGCATTGAAACCAAGCAATTTGCTTCTTCTGGCAATCGAAATTACTTAACGGTGCGTGTGTTGTTTTCGGTTGTGTTTGCTTTACGCTTTTGCGCTCTCTCTGTTGAACATCAAAATCTTAGAACTTCTGAGCTGAAAGCAGAAGTTCAGCAACTCAATATCGTCCACCCCAGTGATGTCATATTTTATTATAGCAGTTTAACAGCGTCCTTACCTCAAAAAAGTCTTCTCTCCTTTTGGGCTCGCACTCCCTGCGACAAGTTACTCATGCATTTGTGCTTCATTGTTGACTGATGGAAATTTTCTTTGAATTCTCTTGGACAGACTATACATCACCACTATACGTTAAATTATTCCGACTCCAGCTATTATATCATATCAACCGATTAGGCTGTTGGAGGAGCCGCTCTACATGAATGAACAGTGCGGCTTTATTTAAACTGGAGAATAGTAAGGACGACATCCTCTGGCAACAGCTTTGTTGTATTTTCGAATCTTCTTCTCTTCTTCAGCAACACCCGCTCACACACGATGCATTCTATATTTTTCATAATTCCTTGTATTCCCTCTCATATCAATACTGTCCATTTACACCCAGTCGCTCTGTCACCAACAACTAAAATAAATTTCAACATGATTGATTACCGTCGCAGTTAGCATAGCATAGAAAAAAGGTGGCTAATACAAGCATAATTCTGTTGGTTCCAGTACTTCTGTAATACGATAAATAAATGATAGATCTATTAACTTTATATATGTATGTATATTGTAATGCCCTGAATCAGCTATATACGAGTATGTATACTTGTCAAATACAATATATACAAATTCAACAAGAAGAGTAATCATCAGGCCAGATTTGTTATAATTTGATATGCTAATGTCTTTGGTTTTTGGACCAGGAATAAACATATGCATGTTTTCACGGGATTTAAAATAAGATTTTTGAATTATAAAAATGTAAGTTAAGTTTATTGATACCCATTTGTTTGCCCAGCTGAGGTGCGACCGATAGTTTTTATTTTGATTTAAGTCACCGGAGCAGTGAATGCCTAGCGAAAGAATAAACTCCGGTCTCGCTCTATTATTGATCTTTGTGTCCTTTCGGATTTTCACCTTTGTTCACTCGATCTGTTTTAATTTGTTTATTGGCCGAGGATTTCGGTCAAAAGAACCCAAGTACCGCGCAATGTGTATGTACGAGTATGTATCCGTAGGAAGATTTCCATAGTAAATCATAAGAAACCTTGTAGTTTCCTAGAATCAGTTTTGGACCCAAACTTTTTCAGTATCCATTAAGAGCTCATTAGTTTTTATCTGAAGTTTAAGCATTGTACCAACGATTTATAAGATTTAGTGTACAACCCTCATGTAGGATAATAAATTTGAGAAATTAAAACACCAAATTAATCCCTTAAGTCAAACTGGAATTCAAGGTTTGCAGAACGAATAAAACCAGATTTTCCAAATAGAGAAAATGTATACTACGTACACGAGTACATACTCGTATGTACATACTTGTATATATATTTTTTATACCACAAATGCAAAATTATATGAGTTCTATTAGCTCTGTTCCGCAATCCTCATCTATATCACTTGCAGCTTAAGAGTGTATTCTGTTACATTATATATTTGTACTATACTCATATTCTACATAATTAAGCCATCAACTACCCCTTCCTGACAATTTTAACCACTCCCGTAAATTAAATAAATTGATTCCGTTGAGCCCAGAAACTAAATTGTCCAATTTGTAAGAGATGCTAAATTTTATGACAGAGGACACATTCGATTCATTTACTCGTATCTGCCTCCGTTTGTGTCTCCAGAAGGCATTCAGAAATTTGTGAGGAGGATTCATTCCAAAACGACGAAACAGAAGTGCACCCATAATCGTAAACCAGCGAAACTATTCTAATTCGCTTACCGACCAACCGTCACTCTCCTTCGTACCTCGGTTCATCAAACTTTTATTCCAGACCAGTAATAACGAGCAGCTTTCGCACCTGCACTGTTATTATCACATTTCTGAGTCTCCGACTCTTCACAACGTCGGTCGTGAGTGTCCCGGAATTGACGTTTATACTAAAACTTACGTTCGGGCAAGGGCTTTAGGGATGCGTAACATATTGTAGAATGCTTTGGAGAGTTAATGAAGTACCAGGGGTTGTTGGTGAAGAAGCTACAAGTATGTTGTAGTCGTAGTTGCTCCACAACAGGATTCTCAGTTCTTCCGGGATTGGATGGCAGTCAGTGAAGGTGATGGGATTTCTAGCAATGAGATGCGGAAAGCGAAACTATGGCGTAACTTCCTTCTTGAGCAAAGGTTGGTACTAAATTTTGGAACCTAGTTGTACTGGGATATAGGTATTTACATATGTAGGTACTCATTCTGTGAAATCATAAATCTTGCAAACTTTATTACTACTTCAGAGTTTTAGTGTTAACGTTCTGCTGTAATGGGCTTATTTGGGATGCTTTCTAAATAGGAAAAGGAAGCAATACATAGTCCTTTGTTTATTTGTCATCTTCAATTAGTTACCTTTTGGGTCATTGAAAGGAAGGAAAGGATTCAGAGTATGTTGGAGAACTTGAGATTGATTATTAACGAGAACAATAACAAACAAAACAACTTGTTGATGAGTTTTTGATTCTGTTCTATAAGACCGTGTACAAAAGTTGTTCCTGCGACGTGACTGTATTTTGAATTTCAAATAAAATTTGTCAAATTTAATTAGAAAATTTGCTACGTGTGAAGAACATCTATTGCAAAACCAATAACAAATTTATTGATGTATACGAGTACGAGTTATGCAATGTAATTTCGAACTTTCGATGTCAGGTATCTTATAGACAGAGTTAAGTACTTCTATTTCATCTACACAAGAAACGAGAATTGTCTATAGAGAGGTTACAATGTATCGAATATTAACATGCATATGATAGCAGACATATCAGATTTCAAACTACAACTAATTTTTGACAGTTGTAATAACAGTTGAGCAAAAAGATAATAAAAAATATCATATGACAAACTCAAAACCAATTTGGTATCCTTTTGTAATTTGAACTCGATCACAGATGAGAGAATGTGAAATTACGATATTCGATTTCTTCTGCCAGTTGTTTGGTAATTTTTTCTCTAAAATCCTTCATTAACCCGTTGGATCAAAATTGCACAAAAAACACATTTTGCCCTTGGGTATTAACGAAAGGCCCAAATCTACTCGTTCTTGTTACAGCATATCAGGCTTAACTTCAGCTTTAACGACGTTTGTTCGAACTTGTCGGACGAGCACTAAGAACAGTAACCCTCCACCAGGGCAACATTACGCTGGATAGTTGGAAGGGACCCAAGACAGCCTTCTTTGTCAAATTTCGTACTGGTGAAACTGGTGAACAAGTTCTCTTTTTGTATCCTGACTCTGGATTATTTCTTTAAGCCATCGAAAAAGTATGAAGGATCAAATTAGGCAAGGCTAGGTCTTACCACCTCCTCTGGTAACACTGATCCGAAAAATCCAACATAAGCCTATTCAACATCCGTTGTTAACCACTATTTATTCAGCCACTAACAAAATCTCGTTCAATATCTGAAGTAATACAAAATACAAAATATACATTCGTACATGTGAAACCTAAATATGCGTGTCTCTTTACGTGAAATTAAATATACGTCATAGACCGATGACTATATGATCAACCTAGGTAAAAGGTGTGTATTTAAATTTGGCGCCTAACCGTGAGGCATTTTTCCGGTAAAAGTCACAATATAGTAAAAAAGCTGTACTCGACATAGGTACAATTGAAAATATGAAATATACTTTAAAGTAAGATACGTGTTACGGTCGCCGTGGTATGCGTGCCTAAGAAGTAGAACTCCCAAAAGAATAGCAGTTTCGGCATTGAGACAGAAACTCCCAAAAGAATAGCAGTTTCGGTGTTCGAATCCCAACCTCGCCCGAAAGGCATTCATTTTTTCAGTTAACAAAAATCAAGTAAGATAAGTAGTTGACTAGAAATCAACAACAAGCCAACTTCCACTAAGAATTTAGTTTCCCCATTAAATGTTGGATGCCACCCATGGAGCGAAATATCTCAAATATCCCAATATCTTTCTTTCTCTCTCTATCCGATTTTCCAAAAAACTTAACACATACTGAGGCATTCATACCCATTTGAATGTAAAGATTTGCCAGTGCCGATATTTAGTGCCTTGTCCAACGTTTCTTGTGATGATGTGGAAATGTTAGACACTAAATGTGAAAGCAGAAGCTCAAGAGAATTTGTAGGATGGAGTCCTGCAGTTCAGAGTTTTTCTCAAGAAGAACTTAATGACTTAATTCGAGACTTAGGTTTATCGAAAAAATCAGCTGAGCTTCTCGCACCAGGACTTAAAGAAAAAAATTGTTTACAGTCTGACGTAACAATAACATCTTATAGGTCCAGAGAAAAACAAATTCTTCCGTTTTTTACTCAAGGGAATGAGCTCGTATACTGCAGCAATATTTCTGGGCTTTTCAATATAATGGGTCTTCCAAATTATCGGCCAGAAGATTGGAGACTCTTCAGAGATAGCTCAAAAAGAAGTTTGAAATGTGTGTTACTGCATAACGGGAACAATTTAGCTTCGATCCCGATAGGTCATTTAACGAAACTTAAGGAAGAGTACCAAACTATTAAAGTTGTTTTGGAAAATATTGTGTATGTTTAACATCAGTGGTCAGTATGCGTCGATTTAAAAAATGGTTAATTTTTTATTAGGTCAACAAGGTGGATATACTAAGTACCCATGTTTTCTTTGTCTATGGAACAGTCGCGCAAAAGAGGAACACTGGAGCAGAAAGGATTGACCCTCGAGAAAAAAATATGAGGCTGGGAAAAGGAAATATCATTCGTGAACCATTGATAGGTCGAGAAAAAATCATTCTGCCACCATTCCATACGAAGCTTGGGGTTATGAAACAATTTGTTAAAGCTTTGGATAAGGGTGGTAATTGTTTCAAATATATTTGAAAAGCGTTTCCAGGCCTCAGTATGGAAAAATTGAAAGCAGGTATCTTTGATGGACCACAAATCCCCACTCTTATAAAGGATGGCGGTTTCAAAAATCACATGACTCAGATTGAATTGAAATCATGGACAGACTTTGTAGCAGTCGTCAAAAGCTTTTTGGGAAATTACAAAGCAGTAAAATACTCAATTATAGTCGCTAACATGCTTAAGAGTTTTAAAAAAACTGGGAGCTAATATGAGCATAAAAATGCATTTTTTGTTTAGCCATTTAGATAGATTTCCTCACAACCTGAGTGATTACAGCGAAGAACAAGGAGAACGGTTCCACCAGGACATTAAGATAATGGAGGAAAAATATCAAGGCCGGTGGGATCATCATATGATGGCGGACTATTGCTGGACCTTACAAAGGGACTATCCTGACCGAAAATATAAAAGGAAATCATATAAAACACGTTTTTCAGAATTATTTTTATTTTATTGAAATATGATTAGTTTTATTTCAATCATCATTTATAACACAGTTGCCATTCGAAAATAAGTCTTTCACAATATATTTAATATATTTATTTTATTTTCGTTATATGAAAGTTGCATTTATCCCAAAAACTAGAGTCAATTCGGGTAATCTGTTATTATTTTCGTATTTAGGAAACCAGGATTAGCCAAAATTGACTCCGAAACCTCATGCCGCAAAATCATTGTTCCCCTGTGTAATAGATTAAACGTCAGGCAGACGCCTAATCAACAGTTTTCTTAATTAACAGTACGCGGGTGGCCCGCTTCGCAGGATTAAGGAATTTAAGCTCTCTTTTCATATACGGCAGGTCCCGCTCACGCAACTTCGTTGCTCCGCTCGGGGTAGGTGCGCCTATGTCATCTATACTCTTCAAATACAGTACTCATCCCAAAATTACAAAGTTCACATTAATGACAAACTTTTGCTGATTCGCATTGTAGAAAGTTCACATGTTGGAATTTTGCAGTAAATTATTTACTTTGCGCAATATGTATGTTTGTACTTATGTAATATGTAATGCACTTGGTAATGATGCAAAAATATAACCGAACAAACATTTGACACATACACATGTGCATGATATTCACAAAGGTCATTCTGTGTTCAACCTTAGTGCGAATCGAGTGTTATTTTTTATGAATAAGCAATGGCTTAGCTTAGCCTCCTCTAATTCATCCTAAACTAAATAACTTTTCCATATTTTGTTCGTTCGGGGATTTGGTGCCGGCCAAAGAAAAAAGCATCGCTTTTTTAGAAGAAATTGGTCTAATTCCCACTAAAACGTCAACTCCCCCACTGTGTTGCAACTTGAAGGTGGAAAAATGTAAAAAATTAAGTTCGGTTGGTTGTGGCTGGAGATGCTAAAAAAAAGCTCTAAAAGAAAAAGGTGACAAAAATTTTAGGAATACAATCAACCCATCACTATAAGTATAAGAATAAGAATAAAACCTGTCATAAACGTCGAAAGACATAATTTTTAAGTTTTATGTTTAACTTAAAGTGCCCTCATGGGGCCAGTAAATTAGTATTAGATAATTTTAAGGTATTTACGAGGGGCGTTCAATATATTCTCGGTATCGATATGAAGGAAAATGCGAATTCAATTTAAATTGTTTTTATTTTTCAATATAATCTCCCCTAACATCAATGCATTTGTTACATCTTGAGATAAGCTTTTTTAAACCCTCAAAAAAATAAATTTCTTCTTTCTCTGCAAAATACCCATTTATTGCCGACTTGAGTTCTTCATCATCCGAAAATCTTTTTCCACGAAGACATTTTTTCAAATCCGGAAACAGGAAATAATCACTAGGGGCAAGGTCTGGACTATAGGGTGGGTGTTGGATTTCTTCGAAACCACAATCTCGCGCAGCAGCCTTGGAAACTCGCGCCGTGTGAACAGGAGCGTTGTCATGAAGAAGCAACACACCCGCTGCGAGTTTACCCCGTCTTTTCTTTTTAATTTCCTCCCGCAAATTATGCAAAGTGGAAGCGTAGGATGTGGCGTTGATGGTTTCACCTTTTTTTTTGTACTCAATGAGCAAGATTCCCTTTGAGTCCCAAAAAACTGTGGCCATGAGCTTCCTGGCAGACGGAGTGACTTTAAACGTCTTCGGGGGGTCTGTTCCTTTTTTATGCCACTGCATGGACACTTGTTTGCTTTCAGGGTCATAGTGGTTGACCCATGTTTCGTCCCCAGTAACAATTCGATCCATAACACCGTCTGCGTTGTCACTACACATCTCCAAAAGCTCTCTACAGCATGCGATTCTCACTTTTTTCTGAGGCGCTGTGAGCATTCGTGGCACCCACCTTGCACTGACCTTTGAAAGGTTAAGATGGTCATGAAGAATGGTGTGAATGGTACCAATTGAAAGCTTGGTGATCTTTGCCATCATTTTCATCTTTATTCGGGCATCCTCAAGAACAAGTTTTTCGACTTCTTTGATGCTTTCTCCCGTACAAGCAGTAGCCGGGGCGCCGGAGCGGGGGTCGTCTTCAATGCTCTCTCTGCCTCTCTTGAACTCACTTGACCACTTTTGCACAGTTGATAATGAAGGTGCGGAACCCTGGTAAACAGCCATCATCTCTTCATGAATAGTTTTTCGACTTTTTCCTTGCTTAGTGAGAAATTTAATTACAGCGCGATGCTCAATTTTCACCATCATCGTCTCAGTTGCCATTATGATTCTGTTTAACTAGAGATAAAACGCGAATTAATAATCACATTTATATGAAATTTTACATGAATGCACTAAAATAATAGTATTACTTGATAAATAAGTCAATTTATATATACAACCACAGCTTCACCCCGATACCGAGAATATGTTGAACGCCCCTCGTAAACTAATTTTTAAGCGTTTTTTTTGTTTAGTGTAAATTAAGTGATTAGATAAAAATACATATAAACTGAGAAAACTGAACTCACAATCAACCCATTTATCGGCACATTTTTCCATGGGCTTCAATGTCGGCTAGAGATTCGCGAGGCGCTTGCGATAATTATCTCTTTTGTGATCAAAATGCCTGTGAATACGGTTTTTCAAGTAGGAAACAACTTAAGGATTTTTTAAGTATCATTGTATATCATTATTTTAAAATTAGCACTTAATCGCCTGGCGTTATAACGTCAATAAAAGTGAACTTAGTAAATCTACTATAATATAGATTTACTATAATAGTCGAAATAATAACGTCTCACGTTGATGTTAACATTGGCGGCGAAGAAAAAACTGTACAAATCGAAGAGACTTTTCTTACAGAAAGGAAATACCACAGAGACCGTGTAGCCGAACAAATGACAATTGTAGTGTTGGGGTTGTTTTGTAAAGAAGATAAGGTCGGGCGCTTGTTTAAAGTTAACTCCAAATGTAAGGAAGATTTGTGGCCTTATATCCTTAAATACGTTAACCCCAACGCCAGTCGTATTTGTACCGACGGTGCAGGCCAGTACATAGGTGTTGAGAACATGTTCCCTAGTTCTACGACTCATGAAATTACGAACCAGAGCAAAGGCGGATATGCTAACAAGATCGATGCAACCAAAACTATTAATAATCTGGAGAATCAGAACAAGCTTATGAAAAAAACTATTTTGTGCCGCAAAACAAAACAAAACACACAACCTTCACCAATACATGGCACTTTTCTTTTATCGAAAATACTGCCTTGAAAAAGAATATAAGGACGACTTAGGCTCCCAAGTCATAGAATTTTTACTAGATGTAAAAAATATTACCCATGTTCAGAGTGAGCACCGTTCACAATGAGCACTTAGAGGGTGTTTTATCGCCAAAACTGACTGACTGGGACGCGGAATGCAATGCAGGTCTACCTCCACGTGGTGCATTCTGGGTAACGCTAATTGATTACTTACCAAGATTAACATTATCATCAACATTAATCCTAAAAGTGAGACCACCGTAAATACCAAAAAATCACATAAAAAAGTAGTTTTAGTAATTTTTAATTTTCTCAAAAACTAGAAGCCATAAAACTATTCGGTTTTTGTGTTCGATTCAGAACTGACCACAAAAAACCAATTTAGCACTTCATTTCACAATTTTGACAAAAATTGGTACAAACTTTTTTTTTAATTTTTTTTTATCAAAATTTCGAGTTTGCATGTGAATTTTTCAAAAACTATTGGCATAAATAATTTTATTTAAATTTTGGATTAAATAACAGGTTTCTGGCTTTAATGGCGGTATAGTACTTCATTGTAAGTGTTGTTTTTTTAATATATTTTTTTTCGTTTTAAGTCATTTTCCCACAGTAAAAAATGCTTGTTTTTGACCCGTCTACAGAAAACGGTTATAAATTGTTGGCGCCAAAGTTATTGTACTCACCCCAATTCAGTTAATTCTGGAGGATAAGGAACTTATCTCAAGGGCCTAGGAAACAATCTCTTTCTAAAATTAAGTAGTTAAGGGCCACGTAATCGGAGCTTGTGCAATGCTAAATTTCTCTTGAGAGATCAAAGATATCATGAGTTCGCGTCTACTTACACCGCCGTCAACAGATCCAAACTACTTTGGCGAACACGTATATAGTAAAAAAATTCGCCTTGAAGATACTTACGTTCCCATCTATACATCGTTTTTGACCAATTTATTTGCGCCATTAGCCTTTTAGCATTTATGTACCACGACCTTTAATATCGCAGTTAACATGACTTGGGATCTTAATTACAAATCTCATAAACATTGTGTGTGGGGTATGAAATCGGACACCGTATTTATTATTTCTATTTCAGGAGATTTCAGGAGAATTACCAGGTGACTTGTTGCTCTCCGCAGAGCGAATGAGCTGTCATTTTAAATCAATAGAAAAATGCAACATTTTTATGAAAAGTTGATATTTTTATTTTAGTCTAAAGTACAAACTCTGAGGTTAGTAACGGAATAAAATATCTTCCAAATGTCCACCTCGTTTCTGCCTACAAATAGTCATAATGTAAAAGAAATTCTTCATCACGTTTTAGCATAATTGAGGATGTATTTCACGAATAACGAATCGTTGGTGGAGTATTGGCGAAGACTGGGTTTCAGTCACACTTGTTACAGTTGGCCTTGTCGGACGAACATAAGTTGGAGTCTTCGCATCACTAACCTGTCCGAGACGTTAAAATTTTTCGTGAGCGAGTTATCAAGATGAATTAAAGATATTTAGCGCTCGCTTTGCACTCGGTTTGCACCTCACATATAGTAATTATGTTGCTTGGTAAGAAGCAAAGCTTCCTTGTTGTTTGAAAAAAAGACAGCCTACGTCTTTTCAGCATTTATTTTTAGCTTCAAATCATTGAAGTACTCGGTGATTGTGTCCAGAGCGGACTGCAAATTAGTTCCAATATTGAAAGCAATTCGAGAGCAATCATCCGTCGAAAAGATGCAAGTATCATTAGCAAAAATAGCTGACTTATTGTTTGGAAAAGGACGAAAGTCAGAGGTGTAAATATTGTTCAAGATTGAAACTATAGGAGGGACTCCAGCGATTACAGAGCTTACAGCGCTTACTATACTATAATGCGTTCCCAACCCGAACTGTTCAAGAGGCGAAATGTTAGTTGTGTTCAAATGAGCAGTGAGCTTAATTTTGATTATTTTTCAAAGAATTTGCTCATAGAGATGAGTGAGCTGATTGGTCTGTAATGGGAAGGCATAGAAGCGTTTCTACCAGTCTTCAGAATCGGAATCGTTTTGGCTAATTCAAACGCGTAAGGGAAATAGTCTACTACATCGATATCAACCGTTGTGCTGTTCGGTCGCATTTTGTTTTCACTCCCATATTTAAATTGAATTTTCTGCCAATACTATCGTAAAGAAATAAATAAAACAAAAGCATAAAAGAGAACAAATAATAAACCCAGTGACCGACCCCAATCCCAATTATCATATCGTGGACTGTGTGAAAAAAATAATTGAAACCCTTGCAAAAACCGTGCGTTACCCCCAATAAACTCGGTCAACGTCGCAAAATAAAAATAAATATTCATACTCATCAACTTTGTCCTACCTAAACATGTAAAATCAGTGCGGAAACCCCCAATCTGCTTTTACGAATGATTTAAATGCTGTCACCAAGTCAGCATTCAGCAGAGGGTTATGTGCAAGATCTTTCCACGCTCTCTGTGTAGGCCTGAGCAGAAGATCTATCCTCTGTCTTAGAGATAATAAAAGCAATTTTTTCTTACTGTGATGAATGTAAGGATGTCTCACCCTCCCATATTATGCTGGCCATCAAATGCTTAAGCGATTCTATAAATGTTCTTGATGTCGAACATAAACTGTTTTTTAAGAAAGTTAAACTTGAATTTGAATAACTTGACCAAAATCAAAAGAGTGTTGAGGATCTGTATTGCATAGTTGACCAATCTTCCAGTCAATTCAGATCTAAATTTATGCAGTGCGACAAGCAGTTGGCCAAAAATGCAGAAGTTTCAAAATGTGATAGTGAGCAGAAAACGATTATCGAGTTGAAAAGTGCTATTCAAGCGGCTTCTAATTCACATTTATCAACTCTAAATGAATTAAAGGCATCTCTTTTCTCCCTACGCTCTGACCTTGATATTTTTTTCCAAGCTCCGTCTAAAAGAACAACACCTTCTCCTAACAGAAGTGATCCACGGCTTACGACAATGATTTGTTAAATCGACGAAATAAGTAACGGTCTCGTTTATTACTAAGCAGCATTGTTGATGAAATCAGGATCACTTTCGGTAAGATTGAGGAATTTACTTCACACATCCAGCCTGAACCAAGCATGGCCTACAACACTTCGCTACTTGCTGAGATGCTTGAAAACGCCGTCCTAACACCTTCCTCTCCATTGAATTCGGCCCCTGAACTTGAAGTTACACCCATACCTCCGATTCTTACTCCATATCACGCACTACAATCATCTCATACAACCCCAGCATCTCAAACACCTCCAGCATCTCAAGCACTTCCTGCATCTCAAGCACTTCCAGCATCTCAAGCACCTCCAGCATATCCCGCACTTCCAGCATCTCCTGAACCTTCAATAACCCGCTATGGAGTTTCCTCGACAGTATCTGAATGGAATAGTCGAGTTAAAAAGCTAAGTGAGTCCAATACCGAGGAAACAACCACTTTCTCTATTAAAGTTGCATCCGCACATGCAAAGCCTTTAATGTCACGCCTACCGACGTTGCAAACGACCTCTCCTCTTATGCCACCCATGTCAGCTCAAAGCGAGTCTGGCACCTTCAAAGAACGCGTTCTAGTTTCAAGAACTATTTTCGCTCCTAACCCACCTCTACCTCTATTTGCAGTCCCTGATTTCCTCAGGATTTACTATCAAAATGTTAGAGAACTTCGAACAAAAACATCTGAAGTCTATATTAATTCGCTAAACCTGCCGTACGATATCTTCGCTCTTACTGAGACCAACCTTTCCTCTAATTTTAAGAATAGCGAGTTATTTACTCATGATTATGATCTCAATTCAATTCAATTCAATTCAATTTATGTCTCTTATAGTACTAAGTGATAATATTTAGTTACTGTTGGACATCCCTGACAATTCGTGATCACGCATACCAACATATAAATACATTCATCTCTCACCTAATTTTCATCTGTCATCCTGACATAACCTTTTTATTTTATCCTTTATTCTTTTCTTGGCATTCATTGAATTCAGAAGATTCAAATCTATTAAAGTTTAAATAATCATTTAAAGGTGTAGTTTGATTTTCGCGTTGTTTGTTCCGCTCTACTTTGCGTACCTGCTCCACAGGTTATGGGCCCAGGATATTGAACATTATCTAAAAACAATATACACGTTGTTTAACAATGGCAAATCCTTCCAATACGTTAAGGCTTGAAATGTAGTCCAAAGACAACTATGACACATGGTGTTTACAAGCAGAAGCGCTGCTTATTAAAAATGACACGTGGGACTATGTGACTGGCGCAATACCTAAACCTCCGGTACCTACGGATAACGATGCAAAGATGCAGAAGGCTCTAACAGCCTGGGAACGTGCGGACAAGAAAGCTAAAGCTGATCTCATTTTGTCTATCAGTCCATCTGAGCTGAAACAAATCCGTGGGTGTGAAACATCTCAAGATGTTTGGAAGAAACTGGAGTCCATCTACGCCTCATTAGTTCCAGCTAGGAAGGCCACTTTATTGAAACAGCTAACTCTTCAAAAGATGAATGAAGGTGACAATGTACGTGAGCATGTGAATAAATTCTTTGATGCTGTGGATAAGCTTGATTCAATGGATATTAAAATCCACAAAGACTTATTGAGCATAATGCTTTTGTACAGTTTACCTGAGTCCTTGGAGAACTTTTGTTGTGCTGTTGAAACGCAGGATGCTTTGCCTAACGCCGAAAGGCTTAAAGTCTAAGTCCTAGAAGAAGCAGAAGCGCGGAAGCAGAAATCCAAGGAGTGCGAATCTGGAGCTATGCTAGCAACAAAGAGTTTTCTTAAAAAACAATCAAATTTCAATTCGAACCGGGCAGATAAAGTTAGTCCCGCAAGTGGCATGAAAAAGTTCCCATTTCGATGTGGCAAATGCAATAAACATGGACATAAAGCTGCCGAATGTCACGTTAAACGTCAAAATTCACAACGTGAGTGTGTAAAAGATTCATTTTACATAAAATCAGTTTCCGAACATGCCATGATCACGGAGCCTATGGACTTAAAACACAGCTGGTGTTTAGATAGCGGTTGCACTTCCCACTTGTGCCGTGAAGAAGACATCTTCGAGAAGCTGTCACCCACCGACCGTGGAAAACTCAACTTAGCAAGCAAACAATCTACCAAAGTCAAGGCTATTGGAACTGTAAGACTCCAAACAGCCGTTGGAATCGAGTCAAGGTCAGTAAATTTTGATAATACCTTGCTAGTTCCTGATCTGCGCACAAATTTACTTTCAGTTTCCAAAATCACGGATAAAGGCTGCGAAGTGGTTTTCAAGCGCAACGGTGCATTAGTTCGTGGTAAAAATGGACAGGTCAAACTTTTAGCAGACCGAATTGGTGATTTGTACTACCTTCGACAAACAACGGAAACTGCCCGCGTTGCTGAATCAACAGATACATCAATAAAGTCTTTAATTCAGGTGTGGCATGAACGTCTAGGCCATTTAAATTCAAAGGATTTGATCGACATGGTTAAAAACAGGATTGCAAAGGGAATCGATTTGAAATCTGGTCAGCAGTTACGACCATGCGCCATTTGTATAAAAGGAAAGATGTCGGCGAATCCATTTTCTACGAACGAAATAAAAAGCGATGAACCCTTACTTATTGTCCACTCTGACGTTTGCGGAGGCAAATATTTTGTCACTTTTATAGATGACTACTCGCGCTATTGTGAAGTATATATTATTAAGAGCAAAAGCGATGTATTTAAAATGTTCATGTCATATAAAAGTCTCGTCGAAAAACAAACCTGACGTAAAATAAAAGCGCTTCAGACGGATAATGGTAAGGAGTATTGTTCAAACTCTTTTGATGAATATCTAAAATCAGAAGGAATCAGAAGAAGGTTTTCCGCGCCATACACGCCACAACAGAATGGTGTAAGCGAAAGAAAGAACCGAACCTTGGTCGAAATGGCCAGATGTATGGTTCTACAAGCTGGACTTTCTCCTTCATTTTGGGCAGAAGCAATATGTTCTGCGAATTATTTGAGAAATCGTTGTCCATCAAGAAGTCTTAATGGCAGGACACCTTACGAATTATGGACAGGAAGAATTCCAAAATTTAAAGCATCTTCAAATATTCGGTTGCAGAGCATTTGTTTTGAGCAAACAACCCAACAAAGACAAATTTGGAGCTCGTTCATCTGAGGGAATATTTGTTGGCTACTCCAATGAATCAAAGGCTTATCGAATTTGGATGCCGTCAGAGAGAAAAATCTACGTCACAAGAGATGTTAGGTTTGTGGATGTTCATACAAGTATGCTAGAGGATGGAGATATCATCTCAAACGAGACAAAATCTGGTGTTGTCGAATTGATGGAAATTCCATGTGATACTGCTGCAGGTGAACAAAATTCTGCTGAACCATTTGGTGGTAATGATGGCGATCAAAATTCTATTGAAGAATCCAAGCCGATTCAAGCTACTATTCAAAACAGTGAAAATGACGACGTTGTAGCCTACGCGTTTAATGGCGAAGTTATTTTCAAGGAAGCCTTACAAGGGCAGTACTGTGTTGAGTGGAAGAACGCTATTTTAGATGAAGTCAAGAGCTTAATTAAAAACGACACTTGGAAATTGGTTCGTGAAGAGGAGGATCAAAATAAGGTAGGATGTAGATTTGTGCTAACGAACAAATACAATGAGGAGGGTGTAGTAACTCGAAGAAAGGCACGCCTGGTAGCACAAGGATTTAGTCAACAACCGGGTGTAGACTACACTACAACTTTTGCTCCTGTAGCTCGCCTAGAGTCTATACGCTTTATGCTTGCGATTGCTGCTAAATATCAACTCAAGGTTCATCAAGTTGATATAACCTCAGCTTATTTAAATGGATATTTGAATGAACGAATTTATATGAAGACGCCGCCTTTATTGGAACATTCTTTAGAGGAAATCATTCAAAGGGAGCCAATAGACAGTGTCATTGCAAAAAGGGCAAAAATAATGCTGGAAGATTTTCGCGATGGAAAGCAGGTATGTTGTTTACAAAAGGCTCTGTATGGCTTAAAACAAGCCGGACATGAGTGGAATGTCAGATTTGACCATAAATTGCGACAAATGGGTCTTAAGGCGACTAACGCAGATCCTTGTATATACGTTGCGTGGAAAGATGGACGTATCTTACTCCTCTCTATCTACGTTGATGATGTTTTACTGTGTTCCAAGGATGTTAACTGGATAGATCATGTTAAAAATAGTTTAAAGGAAGACTTCGAAATTAGGGATCTTGGGGAGGCAAAATATTGTCTGGGAATTGAGATAACTCAAGATTCGAAGCGTATATCTATAAGTCAAAAGGGGTATATTCGTAATTTATTGCAGAAATTTAATATGGAGCATGCGAAGCCGCTAACTATACCCATGCAACCTGATTCGAGGCTCGCGAAGGATGGAAATTCGTCTGAACAGGAAAAGCGCCCGTATAAAGAATTGATTGGAGGACTAATGAATGCTGCTGTTTGTTGCCGCCCTGATATAGCTCATGCTACAAGCGTACTTGCCCAATTTAATAATTATTTCACTGAAGTTCACTGGGGTGCTGCGAAGCGTGTTCTACGCTATCTTCAAGAAACCATTGATTATGGATTACAGTATACTACAAATCAGAAGGGCTTAATTGGATTCGTCGATTTTGACTGTTGAAAGTGCGTTATGGACAGAAGATCATATACCGGATATGCATTCATGTTTTCCAACGCTGCTATTAGTTGGAAGTCCCAAAAACAAGGAACAGTGGCTTTGTCTTCCACCGAAGCTGAGTACATGGGGATTTCAGAAGCTATGAAGGAAGCCATTCATCTTAGAACATTCCTAAATGAAATTGGTCTTCAAAATTTAGGTGATATTACATTATATAACGATAATCGAGGTGCAGGACTTCTTGCTCAAAATCACGTATTCCACCAAAGGACTAAACACATTGATATACGACATCATTTCATTCGGGACATTTTATCTCAAGGATACATTAAGTTAGAACACCTACCAACAGAAGAAATGCCTGCGGATGTCTTAACCAAGGCACTACCTGGACCGAAGCATTTTCGGTGTTTATCCAGACTTGGAGTTACGAAGGTTTGAGGATCATCTCATTGAGGGGGCGTGTTGGACATCCCTGACAATTCGTGATCACGCATACCAACATATAAATACATTCATCTCTCACCTAATTTTCATCTGTCATCCTGACATAACCTTTTTATTTTATCCTTTATTCTTTTCTTGGCATTCATTGAATTCAGAAGATTCAAATCTATTAAAGTTTAAATAATCATTTAAAGGTGTAGTTTGATTTTCGCGTTGTTTGTTCCGCTCTACTTTGCGTACCTGCTCCACAGTTACAAAATGATAAGTAATAGTAATTATAATTATAATAATAAAAAATAAAAAAAAAATTATATGTGTTAGATGGCCTAGGACGTGCGGCAAAATAAGTTTTATGAAACGAAGTGGCAAGCCGTCTTCACCAATAGCATTTGATTTTAAACTTTTAATAATACAAAGGACATCAACCTCCGTAACTACTTCAAAATCAATTTCCTGTTCAAGGCCTCTGCTGGAGACAACGTCATACTCGAAAGAATCGGCAGCAATATCATTTGAAACAAAATAGTCGTTCATTTCATCTAAATCAATAGTACAGCTCCTGTCACTACTTACACCTATGCCAACTTGGCGTAGATTTCTCCACAGTACCTTAGAGGGTAAAGAAGTGCTCAGTTTAGATGAGTAGTAGTGTCGTTTAGATGCACGAACAGCATCGGTTGCAGCGTTAAGAGCAGCTTTGTACCTGTTCCAGTTAATCGCGTTTTGTCTACGCTTCCACTTACTGTACAGTCTATTTCGCTTCTTTAGAACACCAACTACCCCTTCCGTGAACCAGGGACACGCACTGTTTCGGATCGCGACGGTTTTTATTGGTACATGATCATTGAATAATTGCATTACAAGCGTCTGGAAAATGATTAGCTTTTCGTATGGATCGGCAACCATTCTGCAATTCAACCATGGGACCGAGTTTGCTGCGGTCGTTAGTGCTTCATGATTTGTTGATGAGTAATCCCTATAAACAAAGGAGCTTGAAGAAGAATTGTGGTTAAAGACAACATTGTAGGTACAGAATAGGAGATCATGTTCGCTGACACCTTCAAGAGAAATCTGATCAAACAGTAAGACAGAGAGTGAATCAGATACAATAACAAGGTCTAAAAGGATCGGTGGTGCACCTGGTCGGAAACATGTTGGATAGGAATTATTTACAATTTCAAGTCCACTTGCCGCCGCCATATCTTTCACTTGGTAGGACCCCGAGTCGTTTTTAAGCATGTTGGCATTAAAATCACCACAAACGACAATGTTATTATATAAAGGGGAGAATTCAGATAGAGAAGAGAAAAAGGTTCAGTTGAAAAAACACGATTTGGATTGTAGCAGCAAGCAACCAAACATTTGACAGACCTTTCAGAAATTTCTGCAATCAAATACTCAACATCAGTTCCTAGCGATTTTTTTATGACTTTACATTTTAAGGTTTCCTTGCAATATATCGCAACACCACCTCCTGTTGTTTCCGTAACCCTATCATTACGTGCGAGCTCATATCCAGCTATTTTGTAAAAGTAATTATCAATTCCAGGTTCAAACCATGTTTCATAAACACATATAACATCAACAGAAGAGTCATTAAATAGATAATTAAGGTAATCAAGTTTAATTTGGTTAAGACTCCGTGCATTAATGTGACATACCTTAAACCCTCTTCTTTGACACGAAATAACGTTCAACATTGTGCGAGTCTGAACTTCATTCATGCCACGACCATGACGAACGTTTGTGCTATCGAAATTCGTAAACAAATAAAGTGCAAATCATACCACAGGCTTCCAAACAAATCCGTGTACAAGTAAAAAAAAAGAAAGTGAAAAGAGGAAAAGATATCAAAATATTGCAGAGAAGAGATAGGACAAATAAGGAAAAAAAACAGGGGAAAAAATATACTAGAACTAGAAATATAAGTTTTTAGATAGTATAAAATACTTAAATGCATAATTTATAAGATGCATAAAATCATGTCATCACTCTTCAGTCACAGTCACAGCGGAACAATAGCGGCAGTAGCAGCACCATCATCAGAGAAAGCTCGGTCGATGCTTTCTTCTTGATTTAGACAATCAGGGGTAGCGGTGGCAGCGTGCAGATCAGCGAAGCTTTCAATGAGAAAGCTTTTACCATTTGTGTCTTTTCTCACATAAACAGACCCATACTTCGTGTGTGCGAATGAAATTAACTTTTTACGTCTGAGTTCAGTAGCACTGCGGAGAAGACGTCGAGTGTGCATTGTTAAGCTCTCATTACTGAAACATTTATTGTTGTCGGACGATTCAATCCCCAAGTCAGCTGGTATAAGCTCTCTACGATGAACATTGCCGAAAAGGGCGGCATACTTTAGAACTTCATTTCTTTCAGCGCAGCTGGAGAATTTGATGACAATTGAAGAAGAGCCGGGGTTGTTGTTGCTGTTCTCAGTCAATCGACTTTTTGTGCGAAAAATGTTCTTAAGGACTGGTGGCTTGTACTCAATAGTGTGACAAAACCGGTTAAAAATAATTTTTAAATTTTCGCCTTGGTGTTGCGGTACACCAAAGAGAACAGCGTCAGCAGCAATCTCTTTCCTCTCAATGCCGTTTAGCTGGCGCTGAAGATCAATAATTTCCCGATTTGTTGCTTTCGTAGTGTCATTAATTGCCTCAAGTTGATTAATACGAAAGTTTAATTATGAAATTGAGGTCTCAATTGTGGTAAAACGCTGCTCCCAATTTATGACTGTTTCCTCAATTTTTTTGATCATTTCATCACGTAGTTTGGTAATTTCATTAACAAACTGAAGGTGAAGTGTTGCAGTTTGTTTTGCTAGGCTTTTCTCCATCTGTTTTGCGGTGAGAACGGTGTTGTTATTGCAAGACGACGGTGATGAAGAGTTCGAGTGGTTTGGTGAGGAAAGAGAGCCTTTTTGAAGAGCTGTCTTGGAGCGGAGGTTGATATCGGTATTTTGCGGCATTGTTAGGAAGAGCACAAAGGAATATTTTGTGGTTTTCTTATGGCGGCAGAATTTATGCGGATTTACAGCACAAGTGAACTATTTAGAATGGATTACGACGATAAGCGATTTCGAACTTAATGCAGTATTTCACTTGACAATTTTATGGGCGTTAGGAAAAAGTTAATTTGGTTATATGTTCACTATGACGGACGAGATTGTGAGTAACGACTATTCACTTTGACAACTCATAGTCAAAAAATGTCCATCGAAACGATATCCTATGAATAACGACGAATCAGCTGGCCGCTGAGTACTTTTGGCTGTACCTACTCACCGGGCCCCCGTCCAATTATCAAGGCCCCTTTAATGACGTTGTCTAATAATTGTGATAACCACTTAAATGTGAGCAGCGACATCTAGATTTACAGCGCAGAAGATGTCGATACTCGAAGACCAGAAGATTTCGATACTTGAATAACAAAGTCTCGACCATTGATGACTGGAGAGTGGAATCGAATTTTCTCCCAAACTGGAAATCGTATGGGACGCTGGATGGCGAAGATTGTTCTCGAAGTATGGCATTCGAGTATAAATACCAGCATCCCCAAGGTATGCAAATGAGTTCTAAAGTGAAATTTGAAGTGTTAATTAGGAGAAGTGATTAAGTGGTTTAAGTAAAAGATAAGAAAAGTATAAGCGGTTGAGAAATTGGATTGTACTGAGAGAAACAATTAAATAGTGAATTGTAACTGTACTGAATAAAGGGATTTGTATTGAAAAGAATAAGTTCTATCATTTGTACCCACACAAACATTTTACATTGGTGTCAGAAGTGGGATAGGACTTATTGTGTGTAACAAAAAAAAAAAAGTGCTTTCTGACTTTTTGAAAAAACTAGAATGGGTCGAAAACTATTGCAATTGACCCTCGTCCAACTCAAATCCGAGTTGAACAAGAGAAGCCTCAGCGCCAGTGGAGGAAAAAGTGACCTGGTGCTCCGTCTTCAGGAGGCTTTGAACAACGAGGGACATGATCCCGATGCATATTCCTTTGATGTTGACTAGGATGAACAGACAAGTACCGGCATTGACATGTCTGCGATGATGCAACTCCTCTTGTTAAAAATGGACGAACAGAAGAAAAATTTGGACGGTCTTCAACAGAAAATGAATGAACAAAAGAATAGCCTCGAACAAAAGCTGGATGAACAAAGAAAAATCTAGACGAGCAGAAGAGCAGCATTGAACAAAAATTTGACGAACAAAAGAATAGTCTAGAACAAAAACTGGAAGAACAAAATAACGTTCTACATCAAAAGTTCGAAGAAATCGATAACAAATTTGAAAGAATAGAGAAGAATGTTGGCGAAAAATTCGAACAAATGGACAGCAAAGTTGAGCAACTGGCAAAAGAGCTCGACACAGTGCGAAAATAGAAACTGCGAGAATGTTCTTTAAGCGGTCCAAGGAGAAAAGAGTTGAAGCCTCCCTCATTCGATGGCCAGACCTCATGGTCTACTTATAAGAAGCAGTTTGAAATGGCTGCCTGAGCAAACGACTGGGACAATGAGGAAAAATGCTTTGCCCTAACAATGGCCTTGCACGGTCCTGCAGCAGAATTGTTGCAAACAGTAGACATCGAAAAGCATAAAGATTATGTGACTTTAGTGCAGGCTATCGAGAAACGGTTTGGGGATAGCCACATGCAGGAGGTCTACAAGGTCCAATTGCAAAGCCGAACGCAGCAACGAGGAGAAACACTTCAGCAGCTCCAAGCAGACGTGAGTAGACTGGCACATCTGTCATACCCCACCGCAGGCCAAGAAATTATCGACGAAATGGCAAAAGATGCATTTATCAGGGGAATTGCAGATTCAAAGCTACAGTCAGCAGTAAGGATGGCCGGGAAAAGAACCCTTGCTGAAGCACTTGCCTTCGCTCTGGCGATGGAAGCAGTCAATCAGGCTTCCAGGGGAACACATTTCGTCAGGGAAGTAGCATCTGTCGAATGCTCCTGCACAAGAATTAGTGCCGAGGAACGAGATACTCCACGGGATAGACGAATAATGCACTGCTGGAATTGCAATAAAATAGGACACCTTCAAAGGCAGTGTAAAGAACCGGTGCGACGAAAAGACTGCCCTCACTGTGGTGACAAGCAAATAGAGGAAGAAACCCGCAGAAACAGCCGGTCAACCTTCCCGAAGCCAGTCAACCTTCCCGAAGCCATCAGTCGGGAAATGCTTGGGCACCAACTTCGCGGGGCAGAAGTTGGTAGCAGGAGTCGACGGCCCCAGGACCATCATCCAAGTCTCGCTGGCAAAACGATGCAGCGAAAGCCTTCTAGTAGAAGTAGTCAGAGGAAAAGAAAAATGGATGGCAACAATAGACACCGGTGCCGCGGCCTCAATCATCAGGAGGAATCTTCTGCAGAAGTCTTGGCTGCATAACACTAGCAGTTGCAGCTTGCGAACAGCTACAGGAGAAACGATTAAGGTATATGGTGAAGTCCGCATAAAAATCCAATTGGCCGGAATAACATTCACTCACGCGTTTCTGGTAGCTGACATATGTGACGAGTGCATCATTGGTACAGACTTCATGAGAGAACATGGACTTATAGTCGACTTGGGGGCACAAACCCTGAAATACGGAAACATGGAGATATCAATGATATACGGGAACTCCAATACCACAGTCTCAAATGTCGTTATCTGCAGCAATCAGAGTCTAGAGCCTTCGTCAGAAGCAATTTTGTGGGCAAAAGTGGAAGGTGGTCCTGGTAGCCACCGATTCTATTTGATGGAGCCAGAAAAGAAAAGAGACTTCATGGTGGGAAAGACCTTAGTGGAGCCAAAGAACAGCATGGTCCCTGTAAGGATTCTAAATCCAAAGACATTCAGTGTAAAGGTGAAAAAGGGGGAGATAGTGGGAAAATGCGTACCTGTTGAGGCTATATCGACCACAACGGAAAAAAAGGGTGCAACACCGGTCACAACAGTTCAGAGCATAAAAATCAAGAACAAAATTCTCAGCCTCTGTAATCTGGACGAAGATCAGCGAATCCTGGCAGAAAAACTAATCGGTGAGTACGCTGATATATTTGCTGCACATGACGGAGAATATGGACGTACGCATATTGTTCAACACCACATTGACACCGGAGACGCTCGACCAATCCGTCATCCTGCAAGGCGTCTTCCATTGGCAAAGCAAACAGAAGTTGCCGAAATGATGTCGAAGATGGAAGCTGAGGGAGTGATTGAAGAATCGCAAAGTCCGTGGGCATCTCCAGTGGTCCTCGTGAAGAAGAAAGATGGCAGCACGAGATTTTGTGTAGACTACCGACGTCTCAATGATGTCACTAAAAAGGACAGCTACCCACTTCCGAGAATCGATGACACTTTGGATATGCTTTCTGGAGCGAAATGGTTTTCTACACTTGATTTGAAGAGCGGTTACTGGCAGGTAGAGATAAATCGTACGGACCGTGAGAAAACTGCCTTCACTACAGGAAGCGGTCTTTGGCAGTTTGCAGTGATGCCGTTTGGACTGTGCAACGCTCCGGCCACCTTCGAGCGACTAATGGAACGAACATTGCAAGGACTCACCTGGAAAACCTGCCTATTATATTTGGACGACGTTATCGTCATAGGTAAGACGTACGAGGAGCACCGCGAAAATCTAAAAGAAGTGTTTGAGAGGCTACGAAGTGCTCATTTACAGCTCAACCCGGAAAAGTGCGCCTTGTTTCGTCCGGAAGTAAAATATCTGGGTCACATTATATCAGCGGAAGGAGTAAGAACGGATCCTGACAAAATCGAAGCCGTGAAAAGTTGGCCTTCTCCAAATGATAAACACCAACTGAGAAGCTTCTTGGGACTCGCCACGTATTACAGAAGGTTCGTAAAGGATTTTGCTGGCATTGCGAAGAGCCTGCATCAACTTACGGAAAAAGGCCGACAGTTCAGGTGGTCTGGAGAATGCGAAAAAGCATTTCAAGAACTGAAGCGACAGCTGTGCAAAGCCCCCATCTTGGGTTACCCCACGCCCGGAAAAATGTTCATCGTGGACGCAGACGCTAGCAATGTTGGGGTCGGAGCTGTGATTTGCCAGGTTCATGATGGTCAGGAGAAAGTGGTCGCATATTACAGTAAAGTACTCTCCAGACCTGAAAGGAACTACTGTGTAACCCGGCGCGAGCTTCTGGCTTTAATTCTGGCTACGAAGCATTTCCATAAGTACCTCTACGGACAAAAGTTCATTCTCCGGACAGACCAGGCAGCTCTGAAATGGCTACTCCAATTTAAGAACCCTGAAGGCCAAGTTGCAAGATGGATCGAGCAGTTGCAGGGCTACGACTTTGAAGTGCAACACCGCAAGGGAACACTCTACTCAAATGCTGATGCTCTCTCTCGTCGACCGTGCGGAGTAAAATGCGAACACTGCAATCGTAAAGAAGCAAAAGAACAGGCAACTATCCAAATGATCAGGACTGAGCCAATAGAGGGTTGGAGTATAGACGAAATCCGTTCCTCCCAACAGGCAGACAATGACATCGAACCAATATTGGCCTGGAAAGAACACGAGGAAAGACCAAGCTGGCAGCAGATATCAGATCGGAGCCAAACTCTGAAGGCATACTGGGCACAGTGGGACTCGATTTTTGTGCAAGATGGATTGCTGAAGAGAAAATGGGAAAGTGCAGATGGGACAACATCTCGTTCAGTTTATATGCATTTTTATTTACACACTTTAAATTACTCTTATATGCTAGACAAAAAAACGCTTAAAAATTAGCTTAAATAACTTAAAATTATCTTATACTAACTTACTGGCCCCATGCGGGCACTCTAAGTTAAACCTAACACTTAAACTATGTCTTTCGACGAAACTTACAGTCTAATTTTATTTCTATTTTTACACTTATTACAACTAAGAAAATGAACTTAAAAAAACTTAGTGTCTGGACTCTTTTTTTTTTATCTATAAAAACTTATAGACTACCTAAAAATAAATCTTAATCTACTTAACCTACTTACGTCTAATACATACACATACATACATATACGAGGGCGGGTCAATAAGTCCGTGACTTTTGGAATAAAACACAGATTTTTGATAAAAAAATAATTTTATTTTTCAACGTAGTCTCCCTTGAGCTCTATACAGTATACACTTTGTTCAACGCTTCTCCAATTTTTGTATCCCTTCCAAAAAAAATGATTTGTCGAGGTCCTCAAAATAGGCCTTTTTTTGCGAGATGACTTCATCATTGGAGTCAAATCTTTTTCCACCAAGCCATTTCTTCAGGTTTGGGAACAAGAAGTAGTCGCTGGGAGCCAAATCTGGAGAATAGGGTGGATGAGGGAGCAATTCATAGCCCAATTCATGGATTTTTGCCATGGCAACTGCACATGTGTGCACCCTTGCATTGTCTTTTTTCTCCTCAAATTAGTGAGTAGTCTGATAAAAATAGCTGTCAAACAAAAATAACTGACGCAGCAAGTTTAAATTTTGACAGGAGTCAACTGACAGATGCCTGTTGACAGGAGCAGTGTTACTGTTTCAGTAAAGTGGTCAGAAATTCAAAAAGTCACGAACTTATTGACCCGCCCTCGTATATATATATCCATAATACTTATATACTTTACATATAAGTATATGTATATATATATATTTTTTTTTTTGTTTTTATATACTTTTCTTCTTAAAACCTAACTTAAACCTAACTAAAACTATGTAAGCCGGCCATGGCTAAAAACAACTTAGGCTGGCCCACTTTGCTTCTCATGAAGCTACATATTACTGGAGGAGTTCGACGACGAAGCATCCTCCTCTTCAACTAGCCACCACAAGTGTTGGTGCTGCCGAGCAACATCCCTCATGTCGCGACTCCCTACCGCCCTACTGAACCGGAGATGCTCCGCACTGCCATGTACGACGTCTCTGTCGTAGTTGAGTCGCCTGTCCGCAGCTGTTCGAGCGACGTGGAAGATTAGCGGAACCGCCAATCTGTCCTGGCTCAGACCTTTGCTATCTAAATAGAGGAACGCTTCTGGAGGAATAAAGCCGTCAAAGCGAACTCTCTCGTGATACATATAATTGGGGTAGTAAGCCCCGGAGATCAGGTTGTTTGATGAGGCCATTGCTCTTGCAACGTGCCTTCGAGTCAACTTAATGACGAAATTGTCCACTCTTATTAGGTTCGCCCTATTGTATAAGACCTCATTAGGATAGAATTTTATGTACTCAGAATCCGGTGTTCTGTATAAGCGAAGACAAGTCCTAAGACAAGCCCTCTCAAACACCCGAATCTTTTCCAATAAACTAGCTCTCACGTTGAACCACACGGGACATCCAAATACAAGCATGGGCCTGATAAGGGCCATGTAGCAGATTACCTTCACCCTCGCATCGAGTTGGCTGTTATAAAACAGTCTCCTTGTAAGGGCAAAAGCACTTTTTGCTCTGGCCAGAGCAACCTCTATATGTTTGTTAAAATACAGAAATTGATCTAGCCAGATCCCAAGGTATCTGACTTCATTTCGACAAGCAAGTGGCTGCCCGTGCTGCCCCACGATCGAGAACTTTCGCCAATTCTTTCCGGTATCCCTGGCCCTTCTGGCCCCAGACAAAGGCGTCCTAAACAGAATGGTTTCCGACTTCTGAAAGTTGATTTTCAATTTCCAGTCATCGCAATATCGCTTAATTTTGTCGAAGTCACGCTGCAAAAGTATATTAATGACCTCAATCTTTGGACCTGATCTGTACGCGATTAAGTCGTGTGCGTACGCTATGGCATGGTGAAGTGAACCTATCAGATCACTAGTGTAAATGTTGAATAAGATCGGCGAATTTACCGCACCTTGTTGCAGACCGTTTTTAATGTCAAATGTTCTAGCAGAAGTCACATCGCCATTCTTCACGATGAACTGTCTACTGGAGAGCATATCAAAAAGAATATACAGCAGTGGTTTACCAATGCCCAACCTGTCCAGCTTGAAAAAGAGTCCCCCTAACCATACGGTATCGAAGGCCCTTTCCAAGTCAATCAGGCAGGCACCAGTGCACTGTTTCTTGCCTTTGTTCCATTGAATATCAGAAACCAGTTTAGACGCAGCATGAATGATATCATGCCCCGCCTTGAAACCGAATTGATTATCCGGAACTATATGTTTGTCCTCAACCCACTTAGTCAGGACTCTATTGATCACCTTCTCGAAAACCTTACTGATGTTTGGAAGAAGACTGATCGATCGGAGATTCGCCGGATTGGAAGTGTCTTTATCCCCTTTGGGGATGGGATGTACCACCGCAGTTTTCCAATGCGCTGGACAATATGCATTATTCATTGCATTATTAAACAGGGTGGTATAAATGTTCACCGCTTCTAGAGGGAGATGTCGAAGCACAATGTTCGGTATTTCATCGGTTCCCACTGATTTCTTACTTCTAAGTGATTCGAAGATCGTTTGGAGCTCTTCCTTCCAAATGAACGGGGGTAGTACCCTATCGTTGGTGATGACATTATTTGCCATATTCTCGTCACTGAACTGGGTGAAACCCGAGCTCTCGAATCGCCAATTCACAATTTCATTTCGAAGGTAGAAATTGTGCACAAGGACTCGATTCTCCAGATCGTGGTTCGGGCCAATGATAACATTCGCCTTGTACACCTCCTGGAAAGTCGCTTCTATAGATTCTACCTGCTCCTGCGGATCCTCGATCACAAAGAAGCTGTCATCATCAACAGCCTCATTTGGATCTATGCCCGCTGCTACCAGTATTTGTTCGTTGTTCGTCGTTCGGGCGATTTTAAGACATGGAAGGTCGTTCTGATTATTTCTCCGAAATATTTTATTTATTTGCGGGAACATATTCGGGTTGCTGGTGTTTACAGCCCGAATTTTAATGTTCCAATACAAACTTACAGATGTTCTGTAATTTTCCTTTATTAATGTTTGGAGGTTTTTAATCGACGACTTCAGTGTCATGATCTCCGGGTTATGTCTGTCAGTAAATTGTCTGTACAAGGTTTTTAGTCTTGACAGCAGTCAACTTTTCTGTCGGTGCAGTGCGTCAATAGTTGCGTTGCGGAATAAGTCTTCTTCGTCAGTGTGTTGGTACCGAGGTATCGTTTTGTCCATTGTTCGTTTGATTGTCTCGTCCATTAGTCTTAGATACCTGTCAATCTCCTCGTTTGACAGATTTCTGTTGGACGGTGGGTAGAGCGAATTCGAGGATAGTGCTCTAGTCAGTGTTCTGGTGAAGTGTGTCCAACGCACCCTATTATAATTGTAGGAATGCCTTTGAACAAACTCATCCAATTCCGCAATTTCGTTGGGAACAGTTATTTCGGTGCTGAGACCGCAATGGTCACTGTCATACACGAAAGTGCGTAGACATTTTGTAGTTTGTTGGTTAGTGCATGTCAGCTGTATTCGTGAGTCGAACAGCAGAAGATCCAAATAGGACCCATGTTTGGGAAACGACGGACTATCCGTCGCTTTAAGCCCGAGTCGATACATAACACTGTGCTGACCCCACCAATTGAATAGTAGGTTCCCTCTAGTATTTGGTGTATTATTTCCCCAATCACTATGTTTGGCGTTGAAATCTCCGCCGATAATAAAATAGTTGTCTTCCAATTCCAGCCTCAGAAATCGAAAAAGTGTCTCGAGCTCTGAGATAAATAAGGTGGATTGAGTAGCCTTAGGTGCATAGACAGACACCATGTACAACCGCTTTCCACTACGGAGAGGGATATACACGGTGCATGCTTCCAGCACCTGGAACCTACGTACTACACGACTGTATACTCTTTTAAACCGTATACCTTTTCGTACGAAAATTGCAACGCCACCTCCCTGAATGGAGTTGGGTCGGTTTCTCCGTACTATCTTGTATCTTCTCTGCCTCATTTTGTGTCTTTTGGTAAGCTTAGTTTCGCTAACCAAAAGCACATCGGGGGCTTGGTCTTTAAGCAACTTGAATAGTGCGGCTCGTCGTTCGAGCCTAATCAGTGAATTCACATTCACAGCAAGGACCTTCAGGGTGTGCTTCGCCACGTACGTACCCATTACGGCAAAAGGTGCGTTAGGCCAGGCAGCAGTGCGTATACTTGGTCCACCCGCGCGGTCTGTTCAGTTAAATGACGTTGTAGCTGAGCCATCTGCCCCTGGATAGAGAGCAAGATAGCTAGCATGTCAGGTACTGGTTCAGGTGCTCTGGGCGCTGGGGCCTGAGAAGCAACCTTCGCTTGCTGTACCGTATTTCCCCTACCTGCCACCATTTGGGCGTAGGTAATATGGGGAGTAACGGCTGGAGTTTGCAAATGCACGGGTCGACGTTTAACTTCCACTTTCTGTTGCCGGGCCAGATTTATTCTTTTAATGTACTGGAATTAGGGACAACCCCGATAATTTGCGGTGTGTCCCGTGTTCCTACATAAAGCACAAGAGAGTTGGCTTTTTTCAGACGCTCCGTCCTTACCCAGAGCGCATTCTTCAGACTTGTGGTTCTTTCCACACTTCACGCATCGAGGCTGTATTTCGCAGTTCGACGCGGCGTGCTCGAACCTTTGGCAGCGAACACATTGTAAAATGTTTTCGCTCCTCTATAATTATTCCCAGTGTACAACCTGGTAGTCCATGACTTTAATACTCCTTAGACCATCCAGATTGCTGGTGGGACTTAGCTGGACCAGGAAAATCGGCAGTTGCCGCTTCTCCCTTTTGGCTCTGGCTGTGGTAAAAGGCTTGACCCCCACGAATTGGAGCCCTTCGCACTTCTTCTCGTTCAGCAGTGCAAGGAGCTCCTCCGGATTAGTCGACGGTTCTAACCCCGTCAGCAGCATTGTTTGTAGCTTCTCCCCCTTCGGGGTGTGGGAGAAGAACTCCGTCGTCGAATCCTTCAATAGACTTTTAATTTTGTGGTAGCGCTCCACTGTGTTGCAGTGGATCGCGTGCCTATCTATACTTAATCTTTTTATAAAAGAATTACAGCCTATGGCCGACTTACACAGTTCGATGGTGTCTTTTAATTCCAATTTGTACGTATTAATTGGAGGTACTTTCTGTCTGTTGACTTTCTGCTGTTGTTGTTACTGATTTTGCTGCTGCTCCTGCTGCTGCTGCTGATTTTGGGACTTGTGCTGTGTATGCTGTTGTTGTTGATGTGATTGTGATTTTTGTTGTTGTATATTTTGCCTTTGTTGTGTCTGTGCTTGTTTTTTCGTTGGCACTTGTGCTGGTTTTTGTTGTTGTAGCGGTTTCTGTTCGCTACAAGTAGGCTGTTGATGAGAGGTCAGGAGTTGCTGTTGCTCCATCTGCCTTCTCGCCACTTGCTTGGCTTTAAGGTCAAGTACTTGTTGTTGCAATTCTTTAATTGTGCTGTTAATTGCATGCACTTCTTCGTCTTCATCGTCAGACTCTGTGGCCGTCAGAAATTGGAAACTATTCTCACCCCCACCATCAGACACATATGGATGTTCTTCTTTGTCTGACTCAGCTGCCGCCTTTGTTGTCGCTGTCAGTGCCACTTCACTACCTCTACCAGGCAACTTTTCAGTAGCTGACAGGGTGGGGCGCCTTACAGGATTTGGATTTGGAGGTGTCTTAAGCCTCCTCCTTCTCTTTCTTGCCACATTTTCTGGTAACATCTTACCATCTGCAGGTCCCGCTATTGGAATACCGGGCCGCTTGTTCTCTCTCATTGTCAGATTCACTTTCGTATTAATTTATGTATGTAATTGTCTGTTTGATTAAATTTAAAAAATAAAAAATAAAAATAAAAAGTCGATGACACTTTCGGGAATCGAACCCACGACAGCCGGACACCACTATAATCGCGCCACCGAAGCACTTAGCGAAATTGTTTCTAATTTATTTTTTTATATTTTGTATTTTTTTTTTTTTTTTTTTTTTAATCACTCACTAGAAAAGCCGAATCACGTCTGATATCTACTTAGGTTTATGAACGACTGGACAACATCTCGTATGCAGCTAATTGTGCCACGGTCCAGAGTCAACCAAGTACTCCATGAAATACATGACGGAATCTCAGGAGGCCATTTGGGAATAAACAAGACGTTGGAAAAGGTAAGGGAACGTTTTTATTGGCTAAGCGCTAAACAAGATGTCGAGAATTGGTGCAAAAAGTGCATAAGATGTGCGGCTATCAAGGGTAGAAAAGTAAAGCCACATGGACAAATGCAACAATACAATGTCGGAGCACCTTTCGAACGAATAGCCATCGACATCGCTGGGCCGTTTCCCGAAATCTTTAATGGTAACCGATATACCCTCCTGGTCATGGATTACTTCAGTAAGTGGCCGGAAGTGTTTGCCATCCCAAATCAAGAGGCTAAGACCGTAGCGGAACAGATAGTCAACAAATGGGTGAGCAGATTTGGGGTCGCAGTGGAGCTGCACTCTGATCAAGGGCGAAACTTTGAATCAAAAGTGTTGCTTTTCCCAAAAAAAGAACTTTTCGATAAAATAGGAGAAATAAAACCAAACGACTATCTTTCGGTAATTTATACGTTATAATTCTTAAAACTGAAATCTTTATTTTAACTGCTAAAACCAATGTTATTTTTGTTCTGATTGACATTTGTGTCGTGACATTATTATGGTTCGTTTTAGTACATGTTTTGTTTGTTTTATAAATTACTTGTTAACATTTCTTTGTTTATATATCAGCATAAACATATTTTTACAATATATTTTTTATTTTCAATTTGTTGATTTCCGAACATTCTCCCCGGCCGTGAACAGCGTTCGCAATTGTAACTGTCTCTGGATGCTGCCGTCTTCAGATGTTCTGACCATTAATGGCAATTTGAATTCGAATTCAAGTTCATGTAAAAAAAGAAATGACATTAGAACAATTTACAATGCACACTAATGGACGTGAACGAGAGGACATGATAAACAAAAGAAAACTACTTTTGAGTAATGCAGATGCTACTCCCCATCGCCCTTTATAATTTTGTCAATACTACAGCTTCCGTAATTTGTGGTGACAAAATTTGTTCTATTGAGTGGAAGTGAATTTTTTATTTTTTTTTTTGTTTTCTGTTGATTTTGTGTTTTTTTTTTTTTTTTTTTTTTTTTTGTTGATTTGTTGCAGTGATTTCGGGTAAGTTTACTGACACTTCTATTATTTCATTGATTTTGTAATATTTTAAATGTTGTTTATTAGTTTTCGCTTCCATTCGTTTTTTTTTTTGTTTATTAGATTTCATTTTATTTGTTTTTCTTTAGCTTCAAGTGCGTAAATTATGTGTGTGTGTGCGTGTTCCTGTTCTTCAATGGAGATTTGTGTTTGATCGAGTTGCATTATATTGTTGCATTCTGTATTATGAATGGGTGAGTGGACTGTATGAGTGGGTGTGTAATGATTAGTTGGTTTGAACGAATTGAGTATTTTGTGTGGTATGTTGCGCATGTGTAGTACGGATAACCTTAGATTGAAATGAATGATGAGTGAATTTTGTGTTTGAGTGGTTTATGTCGGTTATCTTGCTGGAGTGATTTTTTTTGTACTGGGAGTGTTGCCGTTGACTACACTACTCTAAATATTTGCCCCTTTTTCTAAATTAAAATGTTTTCGTTTTCCGATATTTATTTTAAATTGTATTTTTGTTTTTATTATTTTTTTTTGTGTTGTTGTTTTTAGAGTCTGTTAAACTTTGCGGAGTATTTGCGGAAGTGATTGCCTCCTAGAGATCCTACGATACTAGCGGTACGAGTACGGTCCAGGAGGGGCCATTTGGCGACACAATCACAGTTCCGCTTGAGTTGGTATGATCTTTATTATTTTCTTTGTTAATTTTAGAGTGTCGGTTCTGTGGATTTTTGTTCGAATCCTTGCGCGAGATCCCATATAGTTTTAGCGTTGTGTTGAACTTTTGTGGAGTTTTGCGGACGTGATTGCCTCCCCGAGATCCTACGTTGCTGGTGGTCCGAGTACGGTCGAGGAGGGGCCATTTGGCGACACAATCACGGTTCCGCTGAAGGTAAAATGTTTTATTTCTGTGTGTTGTTGTTTTGAGAGTGTCGGTTTTGTTGGTTTTTGTTCGTATATTTGTTCTAGATCTGCAATGGTTTTAGTGTCGTGTTGAATTTTCAGAGTTTTGCGGACGTGATTGCCTCTTCGAGATCCTACGTTGCTGTTGGTCCGAGTACGGTCAAGGAGGGGCCGTTTGGCGACACAATCACGTTTCCGCTTTATGTAGAAATTTTGTTGTGTTGGGTATTGGTATCTGTGTTATAAGTAAGTCGATAGGTGGTTATGTTTGTGATGTTGTATACCTGTCTTAAATCTGTGTTGTGTCCGCGTTTGATGTGTTGCTCGGAAGTGGGCATATCTTCGTTACCGGTCGTTTTAGTTCCGCACTATCTGTTTTAAGTGTCACTACTCTGACCAGACCATCGGGACCAGGATGAAGCTTCTTTACTCTGGCCATTCTCCATTTGAGTGGTGGTAGCCTTTCATCTTTGGCGAGAACTAAATCGCCTGCCTTGAGTTGGCCGTGTACTGCCTTTATCCATTTTGGTCTCTGCTGCAGTCGTGACAAGTACTCCGAACTCCAACTTCTCCAGAACGATTGCAATAATGCCTGCACTCGTTTCCATCGCTTTAGGTAATTCATTTTCACCAGTTCATAGTGTAGTTCTGGTTTGTCCCACTCCGCTCCCTTAAACCATAGTTTCTGCATTATCATCTTCGCCTTGATAATGCAAGGTGAAACCCAACCCATCGGGTCATAGAGCTTGGCTATTGAAGACAAGATTGACCGTTTCGTGAAGTCTGCAGTACTTATCGATGCAACCTGGAAGGAAAAAACGTCAAGTGCTGGTAGCCACCTTATGCCCAAAGTTCTGACGTTGATATTTTCATCCATTGGAATGGTAAAGTCAATTCCACGCTGATCCAGTGGAATGTGCTGAAGTACTAAGTTGGAGTTGCTGACATGCTTTCGCAAGTGGAATCCTGCGGTCTCCAACAGTTCCTTAACAGCTTTCAACTTTTCCTGGGCTTCTTCAATGCTGTCTGCACCGGTGATGACGTCGTCGACGTAGGTTTCCTCCTTCAAAACTTGTGTTGCTGACGGAAATCTGTGGGCCTCGTCGTCTGCCAACTGCTGGAAAACTCTTATAGCTAGGTATGGTGCCGAAGCTGTACCATATGTCACCGTTCGCAGGCGAAAAATCTTTATATCCTCTTCCGGTTGTTCTCTCCAGTGTATGTGTTGGTAATTTGAGTCCTGGCTGCTGACTTGAATTTGACGGTACATCTTTTCAACATCTCCTGTAAATGTGTACTTGTATGACCGCCATCTCATTATAATATCAATCACGTTCTTCTGCATCTTTGGTCCGATCATCAAGTGGTCGTTCAATGATTCTCCGCCGATTGGCTTAAACGTCGCATCAAAGACCACTCGCAGCTTCGTTGTCGTGCTGGACTCCTTGATGACCGCATGGTGAGGAATAAAATAATGGTATGGGGTTTGAAGAACCTGATCCGACTCATTTACAGGAGACATGTGACCGAGTTTGAGATATTCCTTCATGCAATTCGAATACTCCCTTAACAGTGTTGGGTTGCAGTGGAGTCTCCTTTCCAACTGTAAGAATCGTTTAAAGGCACCTTGACGTGTTGGTCCCATGGTCGGACGATTCCCACCCTTAAAGGGTAGGCAAACTTGATATCGACCACAAGGTAATCTTATCGTATTTTTTATAAAATGTACCTCACATTCTTTCTCTTCCTCAGCTTCATACCTTGGAAACGGTTCTTCTTCAATCTCCCAGAATTTTCGGAGTGTTGTGTCGATGGTTGACTCTAGTTGGCAAGAAAAACTCCTGACTTGATTTTTGCTGGGTAGTTTACCTAGTAAGATCCATCCTAACTGCGTTTTTTGAGCGACTGGACTGGAATTTCCCGCAATCCTGATGACCTCACCAAGAAGAATGTCGCTATAGACGTCACCACCCAACAACATGTCCACCTTTGACGGTATATTGAACGTTGGATCCGCCAGAGGTAAGTTTTGAATACTGCTCCATTTATCGAAGTTAATGTGTTGGGCCGGAAGAAGGCCTGTCAGTGTCCTAAAGACCAATACATGCGCCTTGCCTGTATAGCTTGAGGTTAACGACTCAAGTTCCAGGTCGACGGCCTTTTGTGTGGTTCCACTGCTGACCAACCCC
Source organism: Volucella bombylans (assembly GCA_949129095.1). Classification (NCBI taxonomy): domain Eukaryota; kingdom Metazoa; phylum Arthropoda; class Insecta; order Diptera; family Syrphidae; genus Volucella; species Volucella bombylans. The sequence continues at coordinate 305,182,806 of OX422140.1, read as the reverse complement.
AGCCCATTAACCTTCATAAACGTCCTCTTTGGTTTCAGACCAAGTCGTTGGACCGCTGACTCAGTGATGAACGAAGCCTCAGATCCCGGATCTACTAACGCTCTCAAAACTAACCTGCCTGAAGATCTAACCCTCAACAATGCTGTAGCTAACAAAACCCTGGTGTTCGTGTTGACATGGTAGCTGTTAAGATGGCTGTTGTTTGTTGTGTGTGGTTGAAACTCGGACGCATTTGGATTGACAATGGAAGTCTGGTGTGGCTGATGGTTATTTGTGTGGCTGGACGTAGATGGATGAGGAGCAAATTGCGTAGCTGAAGGTGCACCGTGTGTAGCTCTTCCCATGCTGCGAGTATTTTCGTGTAGCAGAGAATGGTGACGCTGCTTACAGAAATGGCAGCATTTCGCACTGGGACATCTTTGTTTGAAATGGCTGTATGCCAAGCAGTTTTCGCACACTTTCACTCTACGTACAGTTTGCCTCCGACGCTCCACATCCATTTGCAAAAACCTATCACAATTCCTAAGCGAATGCTGACCCCTTTGACACACGCTACAGCTGACCTGTTTTCTTGTCTCCTCCTGGCTATAAAAAACATTACTCGTTCCTGTTCTACGCTGCTCGGATTTGCTACTGGAACCTCTGGGATCTACTGCTTCTAATGTACGAAACCGACACTCTAAAAATTCTACAAACTCCTTGAATGATGGCAACTCCTTACTCAAACCTAGCTTTTCTTCCCATAACTGCTGTGTATTATTCGAAAGCTTTTGCAAAATAATAAAAATTAAAATAACATCCCAACTCTCTACTGGCAGACCTAAATTCCTCAAAGCATGAATTATTTCTTGTGACGTGTCCAGGATTCTTTTGATGTTGGCCGATGAATCAGAGGTAATATTTGGTTGATTAAATAATAATTTTAGTTGTGTATTAACTAACACTCTTTTATGATCGTAGCGCTCTGTCAAGATCTTCCATGCTGGGTCATAATTGCTTTGGTCGATCACCAAGTGTTGTAGAAGACGCTCTGCTTCACCGCTAATAGACGATTTCAAATAATGAAGCTTCTGGACGTCACTTAAAGATGAATTGTTGTGAATCAATGCCAGGAACATGTCATGAAACGACCTCCAGGTTTCATAACTGCCAGAAAACGTTGGAATGTTGATGACCGGCAATCGCAGCTCGTTGTGGCCTCGTTCCTTGGTATCTGTTGTTAAGTGAGCTGCGCTTGAACCGTTCGTAGCAGCTTTAATAACCGGAATTTTGTCTAATGCATCTAACAAATCTGCTTTGTAATCCGCAAACAAATCGAGAATTTTATCAAATGTCTGCACTAACACACAAACCTGCTCGGAATCAATTTTGCCATCATCTACCATGATATGTTCATGGTATTTATTTGCCTGAACCATTTGCTCGTCTAATATTGAAATACGGGTTTGAATATAATTCGCCCTTTTCAAACGCGCACTGTCTGCCTTCCCAAAATTCTCATAATCCTTTTTGATACGTTCAAGGACGTTTAATTGTAATTTTCCGAACGACATGACGTGAAAATTTATACGAGATGTGGAAAATTATGACACAAAACCACTAATAATATTATATTGCATATATATGTATATATGTTTTAAAATGTACAAAGATGTGGAGTAATAATCGTATTATATATATATATGTATATCTATATGTAAATTTTTGTGTACAATGTAAGTACGAGTAATTATAATGGAAAGGACTCACTTGAACTTCCGACTGATGATTTCCTTTTAATTTCTTCCAGGTATGCACTTCTCCTGATGACTTTTCCTGTGCACACACACGCACTTTTGGAGCTTTTTTTTAAATTTTTGTTGAAGGCTGCAGCGATGGAATCCTTGATGAATTGCTGGTTGCAGGTTTTCTTCTTATTATCTTAACTTGTTGTGTTGATTTTGATAATTTATGTATAACTATTATAAAACTTCAGTGTTGATAATTTCGCTTCTAAATATGTATGTACGAGTATATCTATATGTAGATCCTTGTGTTGACAAATGTACTTGTACAATTTTGTGTTGATTGTATTAAAAATTCTTGATTTGGCTCGAATGGACCAAATGTTGCTTTTCCCAAAAAAAGAACTTTTCGATAAAATAGGAGAAATAAAACCAAACGACTATCTTTCGGTAATTTATACGTTATAATTCTTAAAACTGAAATCTTTATTTTAACTGCTAAAACCAATGTTATTTTTGTTCTGATTGACATTTGTGTCGTGACATTATTATGGTTCGTTTTAGTACATGTTTTGTTTGTTTTATAAATTACTTGTTAACATTTCTTTGTTTATATATCAGCATAAACTTATTTTTACAATATATTTTTTATTTTCAATTTGTTGATTTCCGAACAAAAAGTCTTCCAGGAAATATGCCAATATTTGGGAATAAGAAAGACAAGGACAACGCCACTACACCCTCAATCTGATGGAATGGTCGAGCGATTCAATCGGACCTTGAATGAGCATCTATTTAAGGTTGTCAGCAACTGCCAGCGGGATTGGGATCGACACATACCCCTCTTCTTAATGGCCTACCGAAACGCGGTCCATAGATCAACAGGGCACACACCATCCGAGATCTTATTTGGTCAAACAATTCGGTTGCCAAGTGAAGCAAAATTCGGATCCCCACCGACGGAGCCCAAAGAGGTGAACGACTACGTGAATGACTTGCGCAACAGGATTCGTAAATTGCATGAAGACACCAGAGAAAAGATGAAGCTAGCAAACAGCCGCATGAAGACTAGGTACGATATCAAGGCGAAATCTTCCGGTTTCAACGAAGGAGATCTGGTCTGGCTGTATAATCCTCAGCGTAAGAAAGGCAAATCACCAAAATTGCATCAGGACTAGGAAGGTCCATACAAGGTGATAACCCGCATTAATGACGTTGTCTACCGGATCCAGCGTGGGGATCGAGGAAAATTGAAAGTGGTCCTTTTGGATAGAATGTGTCATTTCAACGGGATGCTGAATGACGAAGTTGTTCGGGACGAACAACTGTAGGGAGGGAGCAATGTGATAACCACTTAAATGTGAGCAGCGACATCTAGATTTACAGCGCAGAAGATGTCGATACTCGAAGACCAGAAGATTTCGATACTTGAATAACAAAGTCTCGACCATTGATGACTGGAGAGTGGAATCGAATTTTCTAGCAAACTGGAAATCGTATGGGACGCTGGATGGCGAAGATTGTTCTAGAAGTATGGCATTCGAGTATAAATACCAGCATCCCCAAGGTATGCAAATGAGTTCTAAAGTGAAATTTGAAGTGTTAATTAGGAGAAGTGATTAAGTGGTTTAAGTAAAAGATAAGAAAAGTATAAGCGGTTGAGAAATTGGATTGTACTGAGAGAAACAATTAAATAGTGAATTGTAACTGTACTGAATAAAGGGATTTGTATTGAAAAGAATAAGTTCTATCATTTGTACCCACACAAACATTTTACATAATGAACGGGGGCAGAGCAAAGTACTGGTCTTATCGTAAACACGGTACCATGGGAGTCAGGAGCCCCCGGATCTCGGTCCGGCCCTGACTTGTTAGAGGTAAGCCCCCTTATGGGAGCATCATGGTGGCTGTGATTTAAACCCAAAATCGCGGGAAGGGTTTCGGCCCAATGTAGAGTTGCAATAAGTACTGGGTGCTGCGACCCTAAGAGCAGTTAGCGGTTTTAGGTCGGCCTCGACCCTTACCAAGGGTGGAACTTGTGCCGGCAACACAGTTCCGAATTGGTATCAGTGGATTGACGGTGAGCGATGGCAAGGCGTATCCTTGCTCCCATGGATGTATGGGCATCCCGTAAGTTTAAGTCCACTTGGCAGGTGCTTACGTTAAACACAAGAGACGTTCTGTACCTACTCACCTTAATTCTAAATTCCTTAATCAACTATCTTCAGTTTGCTTTGAATTTGTCTGCGTAATTGATATTTCTAAGCGCAATCTCTTTATTTGCTATTGCTACATTCGTCCATCAAAACCAACCAGCAGCTATCAACTACCTATTGACGAATTCGATGCCCTCTTTGCCAAAGCTGACGCAAATGACACTGTTGTCGTTATGGGTGACTTTAACTTACCACGACTCAAATGGGTATGCACTGATGATTCACACTACACCGCCAGCAATGCAAGTTCGGAGAAAGAAAGAAAGAAAGACTGTCTCGTGGATTCCGGACTTTTTCAGTGAAGTGGCATAACCAACTATCTCGGTAGAAAACTCGATCTTATCTTCTCCACCGACGTAGATGACAGCATAGTCTCAGCCAGCAAGCATCTCCTTACCACTCTATATTCTCACCATCCGCCTCTTTCTATGACGTTTTCTTACAACGTTCCAAAACCTTTTTGCTTTGAATACGTCTACAACTTTAATTTTCGAAGAGCCAACTTTTCTAAATTAAACAATCTTCTTTCTAAAGCTAATTTAAATTTTCTCTTCAACGCTAATATTCCCGTTGATGATGCACTTACCTCTTTTTACAATATCATCTTCGATTGCTTTTCCCAGTCTGTTCCTTTTGTACGGCAAAAAAAATCCATCGTTATCCCCACCTTGGTATAACAAGGAACTCCGGTCAATACGAAATAAGAGAAATAAATTTTGGCACGCATATCTTCGTACACGTTCTGAAGCGGATTTTAATAAATACCACCTTGCTTATACCCAATTTTCAGATATATGTGAATAACTGTATTCCAATTATTTAAGCCACATGCATAATAGTCTTATTTCTGATCCCAATCGCTTTTTCCAGTTTATCAACTTTAAAAGAAAGTCGGACAGTTATGCCTCCACCATGAAGTTCAACAATTCATCGTCTGATGATCCGCAAAGAATAGCAAACTTCTTTGCCGAATTCTTTAGCCAATCGTTTGCTTGCCACATCCAAAACCCCGATCTATCTTAGCTCGTCGGGTTGGGTTGGTTCTTGCCACTACCCCGTGCATCGCAACTCAACTTACCTTTTTGTTTCGTGCCGAATTATAAAAACAAAGAAAACAAGGATAGCCTGGAGGAAGCCACGTTATTTCACGGACGGACTTAAAAGAGAGGAGGAGAAAAAGGCGATAGAAGAAAGAGGAAATGAAACAGCAAGATCACTTCTGTGTGCCTCACCACTGTGCAAGACCGGGACTTTCGCGCTTAAAACTAACTAATCCTACACTAACCTAAACCCAAAATAATGAGAATGTCAAAATGACAAGCTAAACACGCTGAAATTCACAGTGCAATATTTTTTTAAGTTTTTTAAATAATAAACACGAATAATTACATAAAAGCCTAATTTTGCTGGTTATAAGCGCTGGACAAATAAAGTCGTGCAAAATTTCAATCAGTTTCTGTATTCTGTGTACCTATAAACTCTAAATTTGGTTGACCATCTGTGTACCTGCAACATGTCAAACACTCCATCGTCTGTAAATAAAATACATGAAACGCGCAATGGGGGAAAACAACAACAAACAAATACAATGAAGCCTACTGCGTCCACACACAGAAGGAAATAAATCATCTTTGGAACTCAAGATCGAACAACACATCAAGGGATTAAAAGAACTGATACTGGATGAAAATCGTAAGTTAACCGAAAAACTTAACAAAATTGAAAACGATTTTGTACAGCGCTTCGCAATAGTGGACAGAATAATAGCTGATCTGTCAAAAAGAGTCCAACAGCTTGAATTGACACCTGAACCACCTGTTGCAGTAGCAGATAACTTGTTACTTGCTCAACGCGTCGATGAGTTAGAATGCGAAAAAATGTCAGCTGACGCCATCCTTCTTGGAATACCAAGAAAAATTGATGAGAATCTGCACGATTTGTTTCAGAAATTATGCCATTCTGTGAACTGTACACCAACACCTGTACCTGAAAACATTTTTCGTGCAAAGCCCAAAGGAACAACAACACCTGATACTGCAATAATAATAAAATTCAAGAGTGTCTTTGACAAGAACTCTCTGCTTCGTTCAATTCATTCTCGTTGGAAAGCAACAAAATCGAGTACTTGCTTACGTGACGTTGGAATACCATCTGACAGCCGAATTTACGTAAACGAAAGCTTAACGTCATGTAACCATTTAATTTTTCGAAAAGCTCTTCAACTCAAACGAGCTAAAAAACTTTTGAGTGCCTATACTCGAAACGGAAAAGTTTACGTACGTAGAAAATCAGCAACTGCAGCAGACAAATCGCTTTTAATCAATTCCATATAAAGCTTAAATTCCATTGCCGATGAAGATGATGATCATGGAGGAGAATCGTAAGCTGGAGGAGATCAATATTTGTCTTCCTGTCTTCTTTTTTCTTGAATTTTATTTTCTATTTATTACTTTGAATTTGCTTGAATTTTTTCTTAACTTTTGTCTTTTATCTGAATTTCGTCTCTGTCGTTGGCGTGGAATCATTCTTTTGAAGAGTTGTAAGGCTAATTTTATGTTTTATGAAAATGACTAGCAATAGTACGAGTATTAATAGTAATGCTCCACTAGCCTATTATGGCGGCGAAAAACTGCGAGTTATGCTTCAAGTTTTGTGCAAACAATGTGATGGCCTAAAGGTTTGTCATATAAATGCTCAAAGCTTGCATGCAAAAATTGATGAATTTAGGGATGTGTTTGTGGGGTCTAATATAGATGTTATATGTGTTTCTGAAACCTGGTTTCAAACTGAGATAAAAGATGTTGTATACAGTTTATCTGGTTACAAATTAATGCGTGCAGATAGATGTAATCGTGTAGGTGGTGGTACAGCAATTTATATTCGAGAAAGCATACATTTTAAATTAGTTGTAAAATCAGACGCGTCATCTTTGTTTGAATATTGTTTCATTGATATCACAAACGGATCCAGCAGTTCTTTGCTTGGAGTTATTTATCGTCCCAATAAACATATTGACTTCTCCAGGTTATATTTTGAACTTGAGCGCTTCTCGTCTCTTTACCTAGAAAGAAGATACTTCACTTAGTTTTCTCACTAAAATAAAAAGTTTTGGCTTATCAATAGTCAACACTGCAAATCCTACACAATTTTCATCAAATACTTCTACACTTTTAGATTTATTTTGTGTCAATAATATCGGCAACGTTCTGCTTTATTCGCAACTTGAGGCACCTGCATTCTCAAGGCATGATTTAATGTTTGCGACTTTTAAAGTTACCCCACAGGTTAAATCAACAGTCTATAAATATAGGGACTTTAAGGCTATTAATGTAAATGCCCTAGAAAATAGTATTCACGAAATAAACTGGCAAATGATTTTTTCAATGGCATCACCGGACGATCAAGTTGATTTTATTCAAACTTCAGTAAACCAACTTTTTAATATGCATATACTGCTAAAAACAAAATTTTCTGGTATGGAAAGAAAATGGTGGTTTACGGCTGACATACTTATTTCTATTAAACAAAGGGATCAAGCGTATATGCGATGGAAGCGCTTTCGCGTTCCTGAAATGCTCTCTACCTTTCGAGACTTACGAAAAAATGTGTGCAAAAAAGTAAAAGAAGCAAAATGTAGATTGTATTCAAAACGCTTAAACAAAAACATAACATCAAAAACCTTATGGAAAAATATTCGTGAGCTTGGTGTTGGTCGACAAAGAGAACATTGTTCCCTGGATGTATGTCAAAATTATTTAAATGAACATTTCTCCAAAGTTCAAAGCAGCAGTAATCAAAATACTTGACTTGTAGATAAAACTAACCCTGAAAATGATGATTCTCAAACTTTTAGTGGAGCGTTGAATGAGATTTTGCCGGTTATTGACCCTGTACAAAGCACTTATGAAGCAAATGAAACCTACCGGGTTGTGGATCCCGGTAGTGGACATTCCTTTCAATTTCAAAGGGTGGATGATGCGGATGTGCTAAGTGCTGTACTTAAAATAAAATCATCAGCTACTGGCTTTGATGAAATACATCCACGTTTCATCAAAATGATCCTACCTCACATTCTTCCTGTGCTAACACATGTTTTTAATACTGTAATAACAACGTCTTCTTTTCCATCTCTTTGGAAAGTGGCTAAAGTTGTACCAGTCTTAAAAAAACAAGCCACTCGCTTATCTCAAGAAGAGTTAAGACCAATCTCAATTTTGTCATTTCTGTCAAAGATTCTGGAAAAATTTTTACACAATCAAATTTCAACCTTTTTAAAGACATTCAAACTCTTAAGTGAAAACCAATCCGGTTTTAGACCAAACCACAGTTGTATATCCGCTACTCTTAAGATTTCAGATGATATTGGAAATGCTATGGATAATGACTTGGTTTTATTTTTAGTTCCCTTAGATTTCTCGAAGGCATTCGACAAAATCAATCATAAAAGACTTATTAAAAAACTAATACAACAGTTTCGGTTTTCATACACAGCTGCAAAACTGATTTTATCATACATTAGTGGAAGAAGCCAAGCTGTTGTTATTGGTAATAAAACGTCCCATCCTTTAAATCTTTTCTGTGGGGTTCCTCAGGGATCCATACTTGGTCCACTCTTATTTACGATCTTTATTAATGATCTTCCACTCCAATCTGAATACTCTTCAATCGATTTGTATGCTGACGATGCTCAAGTTCGTATAAGCTGCAAGTTAGGCATGATTGAAGATGGTGTTGTGAAGTTGAACTCTGATTTAAAAAGAATACTTTGCTGGTCCAATACAAATAGTCTTCACCTCAATCCACAAAAGTCCAAATGCTTAATAATTTATAAAAATAAACTTGATAACAGCTACTTTCCTGCAGTTTATTTCGGAAACGAACAAATTGAATATGTCGATAAAGCTATGAACTTAGGCATTCTATTTAATTCTACCCTTACCTGGGATGACCATATTCAAACTGTTGTTGGAAAAATATGTGGATTCTTACGGAGTCTTTCACTTTCGAAGCAATTTACTCCTCAACACGTTCGACTTAGGTTGGCAAAAACTTTGATCCTTCCTATGATAACATATGGGTGCCAATTGTTTACTAGCCATAACTCAGAAACGAAAAGAAATCTAACTGTGGCGTTCAATAATATAACTCGATATGTATACAATCTCCGACGATATGATCATATTTCAAACTACACAAGTAACATACTAGGCTGTAATCTTTACATGTATTTCAAGTATTTTTCCCTTAAAACATTGAACAAAATCATTTTAAACAAGGAACCTTCATATCTAATTCAAAAAATACAGTTGACTAACTCATCTCGTTCTTTTATGATACTGCAACCAAGGTCCACTTGCAGAAACTCGGAGCGTCAGTTTTTCGTTTATGCCATAAAGCAGTGGAATAGCTTACCACCTTTCATTAGAAGACTTCGCGGCACCACACAATTTGAGACGGTTTTATTCAGATACTTAGTAAATAATTAAATTTAATATTTAGTGTAATAAAGAATTTTGTTTTGTCATTATGAATATGAATTTAGTTTGTCATTTTAAATCAATAATAACTGAATGTATAAATAATAATTAAAATTGATTATAACTATACTTTTTACAACTTTTACTGTTAATTATAGGCTTTTAAGCCCAATGTAAAAGATTCTTTGAAATATATAAATAAATTAAAAAAAAAAAAATACCGAACTTAATTTTAACGAATAATAACTAAGCCTAAAGCTAACTTAACCTTATGTACCCTACACCGAATAATACGTCCCCGTATCACACAGCGATGACAGCTCGTTACGACCTGGAATAAGCCAGGTGTTGTTGGCTGAGGATGGCCAACCCACCCTTATCGCACTTGGATGCTACCAATTGCTACCATTCTGGCCAGATCTGTGAATGGTAACCCCTAACGAAATTCCTCCCAGTCGCCGCCTGTAAGAAAAACTTCAGGAAAAGTCAGTCACGTCCTATTCGTTATGTCACCATCGTTTGTGTGTCACGTCTGGTCACAGTCGCCCCATCGAAGGACAGTCGGTCCGCCCATCCACACACCACTTGCGCTAGATTTAAGCCTTCATTATAAAAAAAGGAAATTTCACCATATTTATTAAAAAAAAATAATTTACATATAATTCTTAATAACTATTATGAGTTAATTTCTTGAATTTTATTTTAATTGTTACTTGCTAAGGCTACTCTCATTCTAGCCGCAAAACTTATGTATACATAGGATTTACCGGATTTCAGATCCCTCGTAGTTCTGGCGCCAGCACTTTGAAGAATCGCTTTAAATTCATAAAAAAAATATTTTTTTTGTTTCCGCGCACAACCAAAAAAAGATAATAAAATAAAATTCAAAAAAACTTAAACTTACACCCTATCCTTACTCTACACATTACATTAAAAAAAAACTCAAATAAATTCACAATCCTTGTATTTAATTATTTTTTATTCTTTTATTTTTTTTAATATATTTATATATATGTATTTATATATATGTATGTATATGTACCAATGTACTTTTTTTGTTTTTTTTTTAATAAAAATATATTTTTTGTCACTTATCTATTGATTTATATGTATTTTATCTTCTTGTTTTTTATTTTTTTTATTCAGTTTTAATTTTTTTGCGATTGTTGTTGTTGTTGTTGTTGTGGTTGTGGTCCCACGGAGCACCTTTTGCAGGCGATGTAGCTTGGATGACGTAAAAAAAAACACAGCACTGCTCACCCGTTGGGCTATTTGAGCCTCCCGGAGAAGACCACTTTAATGCGTGGTTGCACAAGGGGGATGGGAGAGGTTTTTTTTTTATCGCCTTATCCGGCGGAAGCGTTTTACAGGTTTAAAAAAACAAACACAAACTCCCGACCAATTCCAAGTTTTTTTTTTTTTCATTTGTTGTGAACCGTCGGCAAATTCTTTCGGGGACACGCGGTTAATATCACAAAAAGGAGTTATCAGATTGGCAAAACTGTCGGCGCCGCAGTCCAAATTTCGGGTTTTTTCTTTTTTTGTACTTTTCGCGCTACGATTCGAATATAAAAAAAACAACGAGCGGAACCCGAAAATAGCAACCTTGTTGCTTTAACTCCAGACATCGGCTGTCCCGACTTTTAACTCCCAAAGGGGAAAAAAAAGTCTCACCCAACACGACCGTGTCGCTTTGTCCAGAGAGAAAAAAAAAAGCCGATCTGGTCTGCTGATTTCATCAGATGATCAAAACCCGTAAAGGCCATTGACCTGTATAATTGGTCTGGTTCTCTAAAAAAAATGTGCCATTTCTTTGCTTCTTTATCCTATTTCCCACTCTAATCCCTGCCATTCAAATGTGGGTTCCTGTCTAAACTTATACCTAGATTAACTCCCACACGATCTACCTCCTTAGCTAGGCTTCCCACCTCCTCCTCCTGAATTTAAATTTACAAAACACAACGCTCTCTACGACAAATTCGGACATATTCACCATGGGAACAAAAACACGGGGAGAGAGTGAGCCTACGAAGAAAGTGGAATGAGGGAATTCGAAAATAGAAGGACGTTTGACAGAGTCAGGTTTTGCTGTGAGTTGTGAAAGAGAGATTAGTAGGTCCAATTAATAGATTGGGAGGGGAAAAGGTACGTTTTTTGACTGAATTTGGTACAGTGAGGGAACACAAACAGAACACAACTTAACAATTTTTTTATTTTTTTTTATTTGCAAAAAGGATGACGCTACAATCTCAATGGCATTAGTAGATGAAAAGATAGGTAATCTAAAAAGTGAATGTTCCGCTGGACCTGATGGTGTACCCCCATAGTTCTAAGAAAGTGCGCCGCCTACTTGGTAAAACCTCTCACTGCCTTTTTCAGACTTTCCTTATCTCAATGCGCCTTTCCCCATTCCTGGAAAAAACTCATATATAATCTCTCTGCATAAAAAAGGCCATAAAGACGAAATCTCAAATTACAGACCTCAATACCCAAGCTCTTTGAGAGCATTATTTATGATGCTATGTCTTTTTACTGTAAAACAGTGATTTCAAGAAACCAACATGGATTTCTTACGGGCAGGTCAACTACCACTAATCTCATTGAATTTGTATCAAGTACTCTATGTGCATTAGAAGATGGCAAAGAAGTAAATGTAATAACCACCGACTTCAGCAAAGCTTTCGATAAAATCTCGCATAAAGTAATTCTTTTAAAACTTGGCGCCCTTGGATTTCGATCAGATTTCGTTACGTGGATTTCCTCATACTTAAATGATAGACACTACAGTGTCCTGTTTAGGTCTACATTATCTAAACCGTTCAAAGTCATTATTTATATTAATAATTAATGATGTTGATACCATCGTTAACAATTCTTTTATCTCTATCTAAGCTGACGACATCAAAATCTTCCGTCACATATTGTCTCCCTCTGACTGTTCTCTGTTGCAAGATCATTTCAATCGATTTTCCACTTGATGTCTTCATAATTTTCTTGAGTTAAATGTTAACAAATGTCAAGCTTTAACTTTCACTAGAAAACGTCATACAACTCCTTCTCATGCATATTTCATCAACAACGAGCCTGTTCCTAATGTGACCGAAATACGCGATTTAGGCATTATCTATGATAGCGAACTGAACTTTCGCTCTCACATAGATAGCATTATTAGTAAAGCAAATTCGACTCTTGGCTTCATTAAGCGCTGGTCTAAGGAATTTGACGACCCATATGTGGCTAAAGCACCCTACACCACATTTGTTCGGCCCCTCATCGAGTATGCAAGTCCAGTCTGGTCACCATATTATTCTGCGCAAATTGTACGTATAGAATCGGTAGGTTCCTTCGGTTCGCATTACGGGGACTTCCTTGGTCTGACCCTTTCAATTTACCCCCCTATCATAATCGACTGAGACTTATTAACTTACAACCCCTCATTACACGTCGAGAAGTTTGCGATATAGTTTTTGTCCATCAGCTCTTAAATGGTAACATTGACTCTGACGCTCTCCTCGAACGCATCTCCTTAAATGTTAATCCACGCAATCTAAGAACTGTACCTCTCTTCCGAGTTAATTCCCGCCGAACTAATTACGGATACCATGAACCATTATCTCGAATGCTTCGCGAAGCGAACAAATTCCAGTCAATCTTCGACTATCACCTGAACAAACACACCCTTAAGATTGCCCTCTATTCCCCTCGCTCTCTACCCCCACTCCACAGCACTAACAATTAAATTTTTAGTTTTATAAGTATAGTATTTAAGTTCAATGCTTGTATTAAGCACAGTAAAACTGTCCGGGGTTGACCCGGGCCTAAATAGTAATTTCTTAATGCAACTATTAAATAACAATTGAAGAAACTTGGTGCCAGTTTTAGGAAGATGCTTGAGATAGCGTACTTCATCAATACCTGTTGATTTATATGGTTTAAGCGAAAGATCACTCATTGTGGTATAATTGTTTCCAATCGTTGGTTGGAGAGAGTTAATAGTATTTTAATTTGATTCATAAACTGAAGCTTCGATAACCTTATTAATCTAATTGTTGGTAGAAGTTGCGTGGCTAGAAAAGAAAAGTTTGAGCTAATGATTCGGCCAGGATTCGAAAGCCGGAATATGTGCATTTTTCTTTTTAATCATTTTGACAGAAGTATTGAATTTTCTTTGGATTACTTTATTTTTATTAATTTAATAATAATGAAAGAAATGTGTCAAATGCAAAAGATGTTAACCCTACGGTAATTTTCTCCAGAGATCCACCGAGAAAAATATGCACACCATGTTGGTCTTCAAAGTGAAATCCTGTTTTCATTTGGTCTGCAAGCAATTGTGGTAATAAATAACGAGAAGTCATTCAGCGCTGCCTCATTAAGTTTCATGGTCGACGATTCGAGTCAACGACAAAGTCGAGCGGCTTTACTTGTAGTAGCAGAAGGCACCCACGGCTCTTTCTTGAAACTTTTATAACGTACTGTTTATGAATATAACTTATCCATCCAATCAACAACAGAAAAGAAACAACACGTTCAAACAATATTCAAAGAATTCAGCAAAATCAAGCCGCCTACCTTTGAATTCGATAATAAGAAATCCAAACCAAAAAAAAAACACGACACAACGCGGGCGAAAGAAAATTAGGGAGGAAGGAACGATAGGTCGACGTACGCTGGTTTTAAATGTCTGTTATAATGACAAAGAAATAGAGAGCGTGCAGGGCATTCCACAAGCGATTTGTTCGGCTTAGAAACGAATCACGATATTTCAGAGTACGTCCGAAAGTGGGTTTCAGGATATGATGATGAGCATTCATAGCGAGACGGGTGTTACGGTTGAAGGTTTGAAGGGGCGGCATGTTACTGGCGATTTCTATGGAGCACTGATGGTGGAAATAGTGATAAAACAAAGTAAGACCCGAGACATTTCGTCGGTGTTCGAGGGTGTCCATTGACTGGGTGATAAAAATAATGCATCACCTATGAGTTTTATCGCACAGTTTTGAATACTATCTAGCAGATGCAGAAATTTTTTAGGCGCAAATGACCAAATGCGTGCATTGTTCTCCAATTTTGTGCAGATGAATGCCTTACATATTGTGGCCAGGCCAGAAGGGGAAAAGTATTTCTTACATCGTTTGAGGAAACCTAGACATTTCGCAACATTTTTGACGACATCGAATATGTGGTCATTCCAACGTAAGTTGTCATTAATGGGTAGTTTTTCGGTTTGGACGATGTAAGTATCATTCATGGATAATGGCTAGGTATTTAAATTTCGCTTTAACGACAGCAGACAGCATTGTATTTAAGAAGCATTAAATTTCACTCTGTTGATAATTTCCTAATTGGTTATTCTGTTAATATCGGAATTTAGTGAGCTTAATATGCGCTGCCGTTCCCGTTCTACAGCCGAAGAGCAGGGACTTGAGTCCGGAAAGAGTAGTGTCGTCAGCAAAGAAATATATTGGATTAGAAGTGGCAAAAAAGAGATCATTGCGAATTGCGAATTTTGCGAATATTGGACTTGAAACCATCCAAGACAACTTGAATTGAACGTTCCGAAAGGTAGTTTCAAATTCATTGAAGAAGACAGTCGTCGATCCAAAATGCACGCATTTGCCAAACTCTGTCTAAACTTTTGTTACACTTGTCGGTGAGACATGCCATCAAATCATCGGTGGACTTGTTGCTACGAAAACCGTACAGCCGGCCATTGAGATGTTTCCCCGTTTCGAGATATTTCATGAGTTGGCGATTTATCAGCGTTTCCACGACCTTGGAAAGAAGAAACGTAAGTGCAATGGGTCTGCAGGAGGAGAAAGAAGAAGACTCGCCTTTTTTAGGGACGGGCTAGACAAATGCTATTTTCCATCTGCTGGGAAAGAGTCCTGAGGAGTAGATTTGGTGAAATAGATTACGCAGTGATTTTTCCAGCGTAGAAGAATACGTCTTCAGATGAAGGGGAGATATACCATCTGGACCAGCGGATTTATGTATGTTGAGATCTTCTTACTATGGCAAGAGTGCTAAAGTGAATTCGTTACATTGAAGCTACGACGCACTTAAGTGTAGGCGGAGACAAAGCACAATCTGGAAGTGTTGAGCTGGCCGCAAAGTGTGCAGAAAGCAGATTGGCCGTGTCTAAGGAGCTGACCGCTGGAATGTCATTATAAATGGGCGTTGGGATCTAAGATGAGGCAGAATTTCTGATGTTTTTGACGAACGACTAAAAGTTTTTACTACTCTTGGGACATTGTAGTATTTTTTGCCTCAACTTTTGGTCGTATTGAAATTTCACACGCTTACGAAAGACGTTGCAATAATTCTTGGCTCGTTTAAACTTTTTGCGGTTTTGCTCTCTCGAGTTGGTCCTGAAGGACCGAAAAACCACTTCTCTAACCTTACAGCCTCTTTACAGCTTGAGTCTTACCATGCTTTTTCTTTTGGTTTGATACTCTTCAACCGATGAAGGAGGATATAGGATATAGTATCTGTGATCTTATCAGCAGCGGCATCCTCGTCGTTATCGAGGAAACATAACGACCAGTTAAAATTCCTAAAGAAGCTATTAAGTCCGCTCCAATTGGCTTTCTCGTATTTCAATACAGTTCTGTTAGGAATCTTTTCTCTAACTATGTGGTGGCTGTACGAGAAGTTAGCTGATATGACACAGTGGTCTGACGAGCCTGGAGGGGAAAGCACAGTGTACTTATCAGGATGAGAAGTTAAAAACAAGTACAGGGTGTTGGCAGTATAACTATCAACATCTGGTATTCGTGTGGGCTCACTTACAAGCTGGGTCTAGCTATTTTCCACAGCGAAGATCTGTCGAGAATGTCGAAGCCACTCAGAATTGTGTATATTAAAAACGTCCGTAATAACGATTTCAGTATGAGGATACAGGGAAACAATTCTTTGTACGGAGTCAGACAGTGTGCATCCAACTCGTTGGAGGTCGAATTGCTGTCCAGTTTGGGGCTTCTGTAAATAAAAAAATAGTGTAAAATTTTGCATTCGGAGATGGAATTTTAACGACATGAAGTTGAATTCCGGATTGAAACAGGGATTACATTGTGGTGGAGTTTGGTAAGCAACATCACTACGCCCGTAAGAGAGACCACTGTGAGAAAAGAATAATGTCACTAATTCGCAGCCAGGCAGCGTGATCTGAGAGGTATGGCCTGGATCTACCTGATTTTAACTAAGTGCCAAAACAGATGGTTTGTATTTACAGACGTAGACGTACCCAGAAAAGTGATTACTTTTTAGCCACCCTAAATACCCGAGTCATTATAAAAAGAAAAACAAACACAAAAAAAAACAAACACCGACGATGCTAAGCAAGGATGCGAAGTGAAAATGTTGACTTTGGCTTACCGAAGAGAATTGTTGTTGGTGTTATGCCCTTATAACAATAGAAAACAGTGCACCAATAAAATTCTCACTCACATAATCTAAATGAATTCTCTCAAAGGAAATGTTCGAACTCCGGCTAAGCCTTTATTGACGTTGAACTCGATTTATTACATGTAACATTACATATTTCGCATCTGGATTCGTAATCTTCGATATCTTTCTCTACCCCATCCCACCAAACATATTGACGTGCCAACAGTTTCATCCTAACGATTCCTATGTACCCTTCATGCAGTGCTTCTAATATTCTTGGAACTAACACGGCTGGTATAATCGACCTATCTTTGAAATAAAGACATCCGTTCTCAAAATCTATCTCATTGCATCTGTTAAAATACGAATTTAAATGGGGTGGAACCGTAATAGGCCACCCGGACTTACTAATTTGCTGTACTTCTTCTAAAATACGATCTTTGTTTGTCTCCTGTTGTATTAATTCAAAACTCAAGTGATCGCTAATAAATAGTTTTAAACTTCGAGCAGTATATTTTTCTAAATTTGCAGGGTCTGATAATGGTAACCGTGAAAGTCTATCCGCATTTGCCATTTAAGATGATTTCCTATATTTTATTGTGTACTGGTACATATTCAAATATATGGCCCATCAGATTTATTTGAGTTAAAAATCTCTTTTAACGGCTGGTGATCACTATAAATGGTGAAACGCTTACCATATACTCGTATATATCTGTGAAACTTCTTCACTGCGAATAGAATGGCCAGGGCCTCTCCATGGAGTAGGGAATAGTTTTGCTCTGCAACGCTAAGAGTGCTCGAAGCGAACAAAACAGGGCGTTCTACACCATCAATCACATGCGAGCGAATGCCACCTACTCCATACGGACTCGCGTCACATTGAATTATAATCTCCTTTTGTGGATCGTAGTGAACTAACAAATTGTTTTTAGTTATAAGACGTTTGCTTTGTTTGAATGCCCGCTGACAATCGTCTGACCAAACGAAAATGACATTTTTCTTTGTAAGATCGTTTCAGTTTTAAAGCATTTTATTTCCTTAGTCATTAACTCTTACATACTAACAAAAAATGCTTAAATGCTAGCTTACAATTACTTAGCAATCTTATGCTAACTTACTCGCCCCACACAGGCGCTCTAAGCTACTCTAAATCCTTATAACTATGTCTTTCGACTTTATTTACATTTTACTTAAAACTATTTATTTTGAATACATAAGGCTAAGAAAAAAATTTGTTTACAAAAACTTAGCATACGGACATTTTTTTATTTTTTATAAAAACTTAATATCTAACTTAAAAATAAACCTTAGCCTAGCTAACCTAAATGTACAATACACACATAAACACACATAGACATTATACACAATTTTATACATATATATGTATATATTTCTTAAATGCTAACCTAAACCTATGTAAGCTGGCCACCGCTATTCACAGAGCAAATAAATTGGTCAGCACTGCCTCTTTAGTGAGGCTGGTCCGTAATTGACGGAAAGAACGGTGAAACATCATCCCCATCATTCAACCACCAGAAATGCTGGTGCTGCCGAACGACATCCCTCTTATCGCGATTCCCCACCGCCCTACTGAACCTGAGGCGATCCACACTGCGGTGTGCGACGTCTCTGTTGTAGTTGAGTCGCCTGTCCCCAGCTGTAAGTTAACGCGAATAACATCCAAATGACACCAAATCTCCAAACTGCACATCCATCTCAACTGCACTTAACAACAACAACAAATCCCCAGACTGCAAGTGCATGCCCACGCCAAAGGAGCATCTAATTTCTATAACGAACAACACATTCCATTCCCACAGACATCAAGTGCTACAATTACACTTGTGTCGCTGGACGTACGAGTACGTGAAGGAATCCGCTGATGCGGCAATCTTATCATCGCACCATTAGTATTTAAGCTTATGAAAATTTTGTTAGTTTGTTCAGTCTTAAGTTTATATTCGCGTGTAAGGGTAACCTCTGCCCAAACAAATAAACAATAAAGTTTTTTTTTAATATTAAATTGTAAATGTAATTTTAATTGGCGCCCGAGCAGGGACCCGAAGTGCATACGTTACGGTTACGAACAGTCATAGTGCGGTATAGTGCGTTCTGTTCACGTCGGTGGAAAATATAAAATCCGGTCGAAAAAAAAATAAAGTAATTTAGTGCAAATTTCGGGTCCCGTGAACCAAAAAAAAGTGTAACCCCGCTAAAAGGCCCTAGAAACGCCTCAGTGGACCTCGTAGATATTAAAGTGTGTCACCCGGATCCTGAGTCACCGGACAACGACGGAGAAAAGGGAGTCATCTGGAACACCAGCGAGGGATGTTACCAATACTTACATTGTAAGTTAGCATTAAGTTAGAGTTAAGAAGAAAAAGTGAAAACATTTTTTAATTAAAGTAAAGAATAAAAGAAAAATATATATATAAAAAAGAATTTCCTCTACAAGAATAATTTTAAGAAAAAAATTAGTTATTAGTTGTAAACAAAACAATATATCAAATAAATTAAATAAAAAAAAAAAAAAAAAAAAAAAAAAAAAAAACGGAGTTAAGAAAAGTTAAAACCTACGGGAATACTACAATTTAACAGTGACAAATTTATAACCTTATTTAGTTGAAAAGGGAAAATTATTATTTTATTTTTTCCTCAACAACTTAGTTATAAAATATTAGTAACAGTGAAACCTATTATTATTGTTTTTAGGAATAACCCATTTAATAATATTTAATATCTTTTTAATAATATTCTTTTTCCATATAAATCCGTGTGTATTACTTTAAAAAGTTTGTCAGGACCGTGCGTAAATACCTACCCATAATATATCTAAGATCCTTGTATTACTGTCTCTTTATCCTTTCTCTATATACAAGCTTAGATCGAAATCAAAATGCCTACAACAAGATCTAGAGGTAATAACGATACCCATACCCCAAGTGTACTACCAACCATGGCCCCGACTACTATACCACAACCAACAACCCAAGACCCTAATACCTCTTACCAATCGACCTCTTCTAGTGTCGATGTTCAGGAAGTTAGAGCACACCCCGAATTAGACATGCTTGTTACATCAATAGTTAGTCGCATCCTCGAGCAACGAGGTAAGCAGCTAGTCGAAAGCGTGCTAAACCCTAACGCCCACCGTTTTTCTGGTACTGATCAGACAATTGCCCCAGAGCATAGAAACCAACTCGAAGATCTAGAAAGAATTCCGGACATCGTTCGATGCCTTAGGAATTTCTCAGGCGACGCTAGCGAGTTCTCGTCATGGAGAAAAAGCGTCGAGCGCGTTCTCAAAATTTATGAGCACATCAAAGGGTCTCCTAAATACTATGGAATCCTGAATGTAGTGCGAAATAAAATAATAGGTCCGGCTGATGCCGCACTCGAATCCTATAATACCCCGCTCAATTGGGATAGTATCATAAATTGCCTCACTCTGCATTACGCGGACAAGCGAGACGTGACCACACTGGAATACCAGTTGTCAAACCTCGTCCAGGGTAATAGCAGCATCCAACAATTTTACCAGAGAGTCTGTGCACAGCTTACTCTAATTATAAATAGAATTTCCTGTATGGATGTAGGACCTGAAGCACTGCAATTACTAACGCAGACATATAGGGATAAAGCGTTGGATACGTTTATCCGAGGGTTGAGAGGTAACTTGTCAGATTTGTTAGGCATGAGAGAACCAGTAGACCTGCCGCAAGCTCTGCACCTGTGTTTGAAATATGAAAACCAAAGTTACCGAGCTCAGTATGTTCGAGCTAATCAAGGAGGATTTAAGAAGCCTGTTCCAACACAGCCTCCGCAGCGTTTTCAAATACCAAATCATTCCCAAAATCCACACCATACACAGCATGTGCAACGGCCTCAGCACTCGCAAGGCCAACGTCCCCAACCACCGTTGCATCACGTAGCCCACAAACCACCGCAAGGTACTTACCCGAACTACTCCCAACCGCAACAGTTTCAATCATTCGGTCAACAACCGAATCGTAATATTCAACCCTTTCAAAACTTTAATCCCAATTACCATCAGAATTCCCAACCTAGAAACCAGTTCTCTAACCAAGCTCCTATGAAAACAGAAGCTATGACCCAAGGACACAGCCACCAGTTTAAGCCAACTGAGATGATGAAACCAAAACCCTTTAATCAACAATCTTCTCTGAAAACGAGGCAGCCTAATTTTCATATTAATCCGGAAACGAACAATACCACAGCCTCTGATCAACTCCCCGTAACCGAGCAAATGAATGAAGAGCAATATGCACAATTTTATGAAGAACAAATTCAGAACAGCTTTACGGAATTCAACTATCAATATCCAGGCGAATGTCAATCGAATGATGCCGTATGCGAACAACCAACCGAGCAGTTACTGGAACACAGTGACATTCATTTTTTAGGCTAGCGGATTCTTCGCTACCCTATTTTGAATGCAAGAAGGAAAGCGGAGAAATATTAAAATTTTTGATAGACACTGGTTCTAGCAAAAATTATATTAAACCTGAATTAGTAAAACGAAAAATTCCTAATGAGCAAATATTTTATGCCAAATCCATAGCTGGCGATATCGAAATCAGCCACCACACGATAATAAATCTTTTCGGCCTTAAAAATATAAATTTGAAATTTTTTATCTTACCTACGCTAAAAACCTTTGACGGAATTCTAGGCAATGACAGCCTGAAACAGTTATCAGCTGTTATCCACGCTAAAGATAGTTACTTGACCATATTAGACAATATTCGAATAAATGTTAAACAGCTAAAGTCACAATACGTAAATTCAATAACATTAAAAACTGATCACCTCACACCAAATCAAAAAACTATTCTAAATTCAATAATAAGTAATTACCAAAAACTATTCTCCGAGCCAGAAGAAAAATTGACTTACACTACAAAAGTTGTAGCAGAAATTAGAACCTCTACCGATGATCCTGTGTACACACGCTATTACCCTTTCCCAGCATCCCTTAAGTCAGAAGTCGAAAAACAGATACAAAAACTCCTTGAAGATGGTATCATAAGACCATCACGGTCCCCGTACAATTCACCAATGTGGATTGTACCAAAAAAACCAGACTCAACTGGAGCCAAGCAATACAGGATGGTAATTGATTATCGAAAACTAAATTCAGTTACCATAGCCGATCGTTATCCCATTCCCGACATTGGTGAAGTCATTGCACAATTGGGAAGAAACAAATTTTTCACAGTCTTGGATTTAAAGAGTGGCTTCCACCAAATCCCCTTAAAGGAAGCAGACATAGAAAAAACAGCTTTTTCCATTAATCATGGAAAATACGAATTCACAAGATTGCCATTTGGGTTGAAGAATGCACCATCAATCTTCCAACGAGCCCTTGATGACATCCTTCGTGAATACATTGGGAAATCGTGCTATGTCTATATAGATGATATTATCATCTTCAGCCACGATGAAAGACAGCACGCTATTCACATAGAGCAAATTTTCAATACACTAATCAACGCAAATATGAAGGTACAATTAGACAAATGTAACTTCTTCAGTTCTCAAGTTGAATTTCTTGGCTTCCTCATTTCGTCTGAAGGCGTTAGAACTAATCCCGCCAAAGTTGAGTCAATTCTAAATTTTCCAGTCCCAAAAACCCTTAAGGAATTAAGATCATTCCTTGGCCTTTCAGGATATTACAGACGTTTTGTTAAGGATTACGCCAAACTGGCTAAACCTTTAACAACTTTATTAAGAGGAGATGAAGGTCGAATTTCTAAAACCATGTCCTCCAGAATAACATTAGAACTCACCTCAGAAGCCTTCGAATCGTTTAATAAAATAAAAAAATCCCTCGTATCCAAAGATATAATTCTTGCTTATCCCGATTATAGCAAACCATTTGACCTCACCACAGATGCATCTAACTATGCACTGGGTGCCGTTCTAGAACAGGACAATAAACCAATAACTTTTATCTCTCGTACGCTGAGTAAAACAGAAGAAAATTACGCAGCAAATGAGAAAGAAATGTTGGCTATCGTATGGGCACTAGGCTCATTACGGAACTACCTTTACGGTACAGCCAGAGTTCGAATTTACACAGATCACCAACCCCTAACTTTTGCGTTAAGTAACAAGAACAATAATAGTAAAATGAAAAGATGGAAAGCTGCGCTTGAGGAGTATAACCACGAGCTAAAATACAAACCCGGAAGAACAAACGTGGTCGCAGATGCGCTTTCTAGATATCCACGATCTTCTGACGTAAACACCCTTACAACAACTCAACATAGCGATGAAAGTTCGTCCCAAAATTTAATACCAACTATAGAAACCCCAATAAATGTATTTAAGAACCAAATCTTTCTCCAGGTTGATAGAAATCCGTCCCAGGACTTCAAAATCGTTTTCCCCACATTCCATAGACACACAATAAAAGAAATAGGATTTAATGAAGAAAATTTAACGCGAATTCTAAAAAAATTCCTCAATCCCTCAGTTATAAATGGCATTAAAACAGAAGAACACATAATGGGAATAATTCAAAAAATTTACCCTTTACATTTTTCAAACTACAAGATTCGATTTACCCAAATACAAGTACAGGACGTTACAAACGACACAGAACAAGACGAAATAGTCATTAAAACTCATAAACGTGCACATAGAAATGAGCGCGAAAATAGGGCTCAAATACTACAGAACTTTTACTTCCCTTCAATGTCCCAAAAAATTAAGAGGATTATAAAGCAATGCACAGTGTGTCAAGAAAGCAAATACGACAGACACCCGAATAGACCTATCATACAGCCGACACCAATACCGCAATACCCAGGACAAATTGTTCACCTGGACATCTTCTCAACAGAAGGTAAACTTGTGCTTACTTCTGTAGATAAATTCTCCAAATATGCACAAGCAAAGATCATAAGATCCAAGGCGGTAGAGGACATAAGACAACCTTTAAGGGACATTCTTTTCGCATTTGGCCTTCCCGAAACGGTCGTAATAGATAATGAGAAGTCTTTTAACTCAGTGGCAATTAGTTTTATGATAGAGGAGGAACTTAAAATAAAAATGTTTACTACTCCCCCATATTCCAGTACGGTAAACGGTCAAGTAGAACGTTTTCATTCAACTCTTATTGAGATAATGAGATGTTTGAAGACAGATGGACTACACCGTTCCTTCACGGAACTTATAGAGCGAGCCGTTTACGAGTATAACCTTTCAATTCATTCCACTATTGGAAAAAAGCCGATAGAAGCGTTTTTCGGACGAAGAGTCACTTCAGATCCAAACTTACTTGAAAAGGCACGAAAGGAAACCATTAAAAAAATCCAATCTAAACAAGAAGCCGACATAAGATTTCATAACAAAAAGCGACATCCAATTAAAGAATATTCTCCTGGTCAGATAATCTACGTTAAGCAAAATAAGCGAGTAGGCTCAAAGCTAACTTCGAGGTACAAAAAGGAAATAGTAGCCCTTAATCAATCGACCACCGTGTTAACACAATCCGGCAAAACTGTGCATAAATCTCACATTAAAAATTAAAACTGTTCCTTTTCAGATTCCTTGTCACAGCCCACGCTGCTGGCGTTCAAATCCTAGACTATTCAAATGCCCAACTACTAACGATGGAGACCGGAACAACTAGACTACAAGACGGAAACTTTAAGATAATACACATAATAGACCTAGACATTTATCAAAATTTTATAAACGAAACGCGTTCGTACTTAGCGAAAACCTACAAACCCCAAGACCAATTATATCCCTTCCTAATCCATGATTTAGATCAGATACAAGGCACTATAAATAGACTCACACCTCAAAGAAGAAAGCGCTCATTGAACTTCATTGGAAGTGCTTGGAAGTGGGTGGCCGGTTCACCTGACCACGATGATTTTAAAATTATTTCAAGTAAAATTAACAACGTTCTTAAAAACAATAATAAGCAGTTAGTAATAAATAGAGATATAATAAATAAGATAAACCAAATAGTAGAATCCACAAACGGAATCAGTAAAGCACTTAAGAAAAATGAAATAACTAAAAATGAAGAATTGTTAGTAATAAGAAATAAAATAAATATTGTAAAAGAGGAAATAAACAATGTAAACCATGCCATTCAATGGGCAAAAACAAATGTTATAAACTCCTTTATTCTGTCTGAAACAGAGATTGAAACTATAAAAGATGTATTAGAAAAAGATAACATGTTAAATGTAAGTATAGAAGAAATGTTAGAATTTAGCGAAGTAAGGATAGCGTTGAATAAAAAAACAATTATATACGTTATAAATGTTCCACTTACACATTACGAAGAATGTACTAAAATATTATTAAGACCAATAAAAAGAGGAATACTTATAAATAAAATAGATTATAAGGAAATAGTTAAATGTAAGAATAATATTTTTGGAATTATAAAAGAATGTAAGTCATTCAATAAGCTGTCAATATGCACAGACAAAGATGTAATAGATATTAGTAATTCTCTATGTATCCCTAAGTTACTTATAAGTCAACCTTCATCATGCAGAGAAATTAACAATCAACACATAGCATCAGTGGAAGAGATCGCAAGCGGAATCCTTTTTTTTAATCAATATAATGGCACAATCAGCATAAACGACGAAAAGATGAGTCTACTTGGAACTTATGTCATACGGTTCCAAAATACAACGATAACAGCAGAGGGGAAGAAATATCTATCCATGCAGAAAGTGAGTGTGAAACCATTACCAGCGTTGTTGCAGCCCTATTATAACAAGTCCGAATACGAAGAAATCCTGTCACTGAAAATGATAAAGGAGCTTCATACAAATACAACAAATTTTATTCAATTGCTTGAGTCGGAAAATAACATTAAGCATATTGGAGGATATGGCATTTCTGTAGCCGTTATTATCGTACTTGCCATATGCATTTTTAAACCTTGGCGGAAAAACAAACCTCACCTACCAGGGGTAACGTTCAATAAAATCATCAGCCATGTAACAGAAGACAAGCAATCAGAAGCACCAGAAGTATCGACCAAAGCAGAAAAACAAGAAACTCCACAAATATCCCCAAGAATAACCACTATCAGCCAAATTCCAATTTTTTAGGAAATAACAAAACGAGGACGTTTTGATTTAAGAGGGGAGGAGTTAACGCGAATAACATCCAAATGACACCAAATCTCCAAACTGCACATCCATCTCAACTGCACTTAACAACAACAACAAATCCCCAGACTGCAAGTGCATGCCCACGCCAAAGGAGCATCTAATTTCTATAACGAACAACACATTCCATTCCCACAGACATCAAGTGCTACAATTACACTTGTGTCGCTGGACGTACGAGTACGTGAAGGAATCCGCTGATGCGGCAATCTTATCATCGCACCATTAGTATTTAAGCTTATGAAAATTTTGTTAGTTTGTTCAGTCTTAAGTTTATATTCGCGTGTAAGGGTAACCTCTGCCCAAACAAATAAACAATAAAGTTTTTTTTTAATATTAAATTGTAAATGTAATTTTAATTTGTACGAGCGACATGGAAAATTAACGGCACCGCTGATCTATCCTGGATCAACCCTATCTGATCTAGGTAGAGGAATGCTTCCGGTGGAACGAAGCCATCAGAGCGCACACTCTCGTGGTAAAGGTAATTGCGGTAGTAAGCCCCAGATATCAGGTTATTCGTCGAGGTCATTGCTCTTGCAATGTGCCTTCGAGTCAGCTTAATTACGAAGTTGTCCACTCGTATTAGGTTCGCCCTGTTGTAAAGGACCTCATTAGGATAAAATTTCTTGTACTCCGACTCTGGTGTTCTGTACAAGCGAAGACAAGCACTCTCAAACACCCGAATGTTTTCATTAAGCTTGCTCGTACATTGAACCACACGGGACAACCAAATACCAGCATGGGCCTGATAAGGGCCAAGTACCTGTGTAAGTTGGTCATTGGTAATAATTTTAAAATTATGAGATTGGGGAACGATCGCCATGCCATCCACTGTAATACAGTGAGGAGGTGAGGACCTTAAAAGATTGCTCCACCATGTGCGTACCCATTACGACAAGTGTTGTTAATTCACTAATTAGGATCGAAAGTAGAGCCGCGATGTTTAAACTGCTACAAGACCAAACTCCTGATGTGCTTTTCGCTAGCTAAACCAAGCTAACCGATAAGCACAAACTGGAGTACAATAATTATATTGTTAGAAGAAGAAATTGGTCCAGATCCAAACGAGGAGGGGGTGTCGCGATCTTCATTAAAGAAGATATAAAATTTCACAGAGTGTACAAGAGCGTGTTGCGCAGGTTCCGGGTGTTGGAGGCAGTCGTCGTGTACATACCGCTCCGCAGTGGAAAGCGGCTGTACTTGGCCTCTGTTTATGTAAATGAGGCTTCACAATCCACTTTATTCATTACAGAGCTCGACACGCTTTTTCGACTTCTGAGGCTGGAATCGGGGGAGAATTATTTTATAATCGACGGGGATTTCAACGCTAGACACAGAGATTGGAGAAATAATTTGCCAAATCCTAGAGGGAACCTACTACTCGATTGGTGGGGTCAGCACGATGTCATGTTGCAAATGCTGTTTGTCTTTACATATTCTGAGATGGCAATATATTCCAAAAGGGACATCAGGGTCGGCAGTAAGGTCACAAGTTTAAGGCGGAAATTAATGGAAGCATAATGGGACGGATGTTCACTAGACACAAGATCAAACCAAAAATCAAGACACGAAAATGTTAAATACCTTATTGTGAACTTGGTTCACCGTGGGGGGAGAATGTTCGAGATTGAAAGATTTGATACTTATGTACAAAATATATGTTAACGTATAATGTATAATAATACTATGTATTCAATAATGAATAATTATAGCATAACTAAATTATATTCAAAAACAAACAAGCCTACACAATTGTCAAAATGTATTGTAATGTTTAGCAACATTGAATAAAAACAAAAGCAACAATTTTAAAAGAAAACCATACAGTAATTTGAAACTGCTAATTTTAACTGAAATATATTTTATAACGTTTTACAACACAGAAGTGTTGTTATTTCAAACACAAAATTTATTACAAGGTTTAAAAAAAGGAAATATCTTAAAATTAGATTCACCACAACAAACAAGCTATATAAAAAAACCCTTAAAAATTAGCTTAATTAACTTAAAATTATCTTATTCTAACTTACTGGCCCCCTGCGGGCACTAAGTTAAACATAACACTTAAACTATGTCTTCGACGTATCTTACAGTATAATTTTATATTGATTTTAACATTAATTAATACTAAGGCTAAGAAAACATTTTTTAACAAAAAAACTTAGTAACATGACCTTTTTTTTATTTTATTATAAAACTTAAAACTAAAAACTTACAGACTACCTAAAAATAAATCTTAATCTACTTAACCTACTTACATTTAACACAAATATAGACATACAATATTGTATATATATACATAATATATACTATACTAAATATACAAATACATACTAAATATACTAAATATACAAATATATATATACGAGTATATATATACGAGTATATTTTTTTTTTCATTTTTTTGTTTTATTAATTTTTTTTTGTATTTATGTATTTTTTTTCTTAAAAACTAACTTAATCCTACCTAAAACTATGTAAGCCGGCCAAGGCTAATAAAATAGTCAGACGACCGACTTTGCTTCCTATAGAGCTACCTAGTACTGCAAGAATTGGACGACGAAACTTCCTCTCCTTCAACTAGCCACTAAAATTGTTGGTGCTGCCGGACAACATCCCTCATGTCGCGACTCCCTACCGCCCTACTGAACCGAAGATGATCCGCACTGCCATGCGCGACGTCTCTGTCGTAGCTGAGTCGCCTGTCGGCAGCTGTTCGAGCGACGTGGAAGATTAGCGGCACCGCCAATTTGTCCTGGATCAGACCTTTACTATCTAGATAGAGGAACGCTTCTGGAAGAATGAAGCCGTCAAAGCGTACTCTCTCGTGATATATATAATTGGAGTAGAAAACTCCGGCGATCAGGTTGTTCGACGAGGTCATTGCTCTTGCAACGTGCCTTCGAGCCAATTTAATAACAAAATTGTCCACTCTTATTAGGTTCGCCCTATTGTACAAGACCTCATTACGATAGAATTTTATGTACTCAGACTCTGTTGTTCTGTATAAGCGAAGACAAGTCCTAAGACAAGCCCTCTCAAACACCCGAATCTTTTCCAATAAACTTGCTCTCACGTTGAACCACACGGGACATCCAAATACAAGCATGGGACTGATAAGGGCCATGTAGCAGATCACCTTCACACTCGCGTCGAGTTGGTTGTTATATAACAGTCTCTTTGTAAGGGCAAAAGCACAATAGCTCTTGCCAGAGCAACATCTATATGTTTGTTAAAATACAGAAATTGATCTAGCCAGATCCCAAGGTATCTGACTACATTTCGACAAGCAAGTGGCTGCCCGTGCTGCCCCACGATCGAGAACTTTCGCCAATTCTTTCCGGTATCCCTGGCCCTTCTGGCCCCAGACAAAGGCGTCCTAAACAGAATGGTTTCCGACTTCTGAAAGTTGATTTTCAATTTCCAGTCATCGCAATATCGCTTAATTTTGTCGAAGTCACGCTGCAAAAGTATATTAATGACCTCAATCTTTGGACCTGATCTGTACGCGATTATGTCGTCTCAGTACGCTATGGCATGGTGAAGTGAACCTATCAGATCACTAGTGTAAATGTTGAATAAGATCGGCGAATTTACCGCACCTTGTTGCAGACCGTTTTTAATGTCAAATGTTCTAGCAGAAGTCACATCGCCATTCTTCACTATGAACTGTCTACTGGAGAGCATATCAAAAAGAATATACAGCAGTGGTTTACCAATGCCCAACCTGTCCAGCTTGAAAAAGAGTCCCTCTAACCATACGGTATCGAAGGCCCTTTCCAAGTCAATCAGGCAGGCACCAGTGCACTGTTTCTTGCCTTTGTTCCATTGAATATCAGAAACCAGTTTAGACGCAGCATGAATGATATCATGCCCCGCCTTGAAACCGAATTGATTATCCGGAACTATATGTTTGTCCTCAACCCACTTAGTCAGGACTCTATTGATCACCTTCTCGAAAACCTTACTGATGTTTGGAAGAAGACTGATCGATCGGAGATTCGCCGGATTGGAAGTGTCTTTATCCCTTTGGGGATGGGATGAACCACCGCAGTTTTCCAATGCGCTGGATAATGTGCATTATTCATTGCATTATTAAACAAAGTGGTATACATGTTCACCGCTTCTAGAGGGAAATGTCGAAGCATAATGTTCGGTATTTCATCGGTTCCCACTGATTTCTTGCTTTTAAGCGAGTCGAAGATCGTTTGTAGCTCTGCCTTCGATATGAACGGTGGTAGTACCATTTCATTGGTGATGACATTATTTGCCATGTTCTCGTCACTGAACTGGGTGAAACCCGAGCTCTCGAATCGCCAATTCACAATTTCATTTCGAAGGTAGAAATTGTGCACAAGGACTCGATTCTCCAGTTCGTGGTTCGGGCCAATGCTGTCATTCGCCTTATACACTTACTGGAAAGTCGCTCCTATAGCCGACTTATATACTCGTAACTGGATTGTGTCTTGCAGTTCCATCTTGAAGGTGTTGATTGGTGACACCCTTTGTTTTTGTTTCTGTTGCTGTTCTTGGTGTTGTTGTTGCTGTTTTTGTTGATGTGGCTGTTGCTCCATTTTTTGTATCTGTTTCCTCCATTTGCTCGTGTTGGTAGGGATTTTTCTGCTCCCTTTCTCTCCTTGCCATTTGTTTGGCTTTTATGTCAATTACCTGTTGCTCTAGCATTTTAATGCTAGTATTCAGCGACTCGACTTGTTCATCTTCGTCGTCTGAATCTGAGGCTGCCAATGTGACGAAACTGTTGGTTCCTCCCATGTAGCGGTCCTCCCTCACATCGGACACTGATGTTGATGATATGGCCCCTTTATTTGCATCAACAGGTATCTTTTCCGCTGAGGCAGATAGGACAGGGTGCTTTGCAGGGCTGGGAGTTCGTTTTAGCTTCCTCCTCCTTTTTGCTGTCGTCTTTATTGATACCTCTGCTGGGTTAGCAGTCTGACGGAGCACTACTCATTCACACCAAAGTGTGAAAAGCGGCAATCGATGCTGCTCAAGGGGTTGGAACCGTCTTCTGATCCTGAGGAGATCCTGGCACTGCTCAAAGAGAAAGAGTGCGAAGGGCTCAAGTTTGTGGGGGTAAAGCCATTTACCAGAGCTAGAACCGGCGGGAGAAACGGAGTCTGCCGTTCTTCCTGGTGCAGCTCAGTCCCGAAAGCCGTCTGGATAGTCTAAGGGGTATCAATGTCCTAGACTACCAGGTGGTTCACTGGGAAAAACTAAAAAGGAGCGAAGGCGTTATACAATGCGTTCACTGCCAGAGGTTCGGGCACGCCGCGTCGAACTGCGAATTGCAGCCTCGATGCGTGAAGTACGCAAAGAATTACAGTTCCGAGGAGTGTGCTCTGGGTGTTGACAGAGCATCCGATAGGTCGCAGCTCTTGTGCGTGTTATGTGGAAACGTGGGACACACCGCAAACTATCGGGGTTGTCCTAAGTTCGCTGATATTAAGAAAGCAAAACTGGCTCGGCAGCAGAAGCTAGAGGTCAAACGTTCACCTGTTAGGTTTCAAACACCAGCCGTCACGTCCAAAATTTCCTACGCCCAAATGGCGACAGGTGGGGGGGCTACGGTACAGCAAGCGGCTATTGCTTATCCGGCGCCAATGCCGAGAACAACGGAAGCTGCACCTAACATGCTGGCCATCTTGTTCGCAATCCAAGGGCAGATGGCTCAACTGCAAAAGCAGGTGAAAGAACAGGCCAAGCGGGTGGACCAGATCTACTCGCTGCTGTCGGGCCTAACGCAACACTTGTCGTAATGGGTACGCACATGGTGGAGCAAACTTTGAATATCTTTGAGGTGAATGTTCATTCACTGATTAGGATCGAACGAAGAGCCACGATGTGCTTTTCGCTAGACCAAGCTAACCGATAAGCAAAAACTGGAGTATAATAATTATATAGTTAGAGGAAGAAATCGGCCCAGATCCAAACGTGGAGGTGGAGTCATATTCGGAATACCATCGGTCCCCACTGATTTCTTAACTCTGATTTTGTCGAAGATCTCAAGGAATCCTTCCTTCGAAATGAACGGGGGTAGGTCACCCTCTCTGGCAATGACATTATTTGCCATATTTTCGTCGCTAAACCGGGAGAAACCAGAGCCGTTGGATCGCCAAATCTCTATTTCATTTCGAATGTATCAGTTGTGCACCAAGACGCGATTGTCCAGGTCATAATTAGTGCCAATGATATCAATGGCCTTGTATACTTCCCGGAAAGTCGCCCCTATGGTCTCAACCCTCTCCTGCGGATCCTCGATCACAAAGAAGTCGTCATCGTCAGCGTTCGTTGTCTGTTGTCCGGGCTATTTTAAGACACTGAAGGTCGTTTTGATTTTTTCTCCGAAATAGTTTATTTATTTGCGGAAACATATTCGGGTTGCTGGTGTTTACAGCCCGAACCTTGTTGTTCCAATACAAACTTACAGAAATTCTGTAATTTTCTTTTATTAGCGTTTGAATATTTTTAATCGACGACTTCAGCGTCCTAATCTCCGGGTCTTGTCGGTCAGTTAACTGTCTGTACAAATTTATAAGTCTTGTCAGAAGTCTACTTTTCTGTCGGTGCAGTGCGTCAATAGTAGGATTGCGGAACAGGTTTTCGTTAGTTGTACGTCGATACCGCGGTATTGTAGCGTCCATAGTTCGTTTAATTGTCTCGTCCATTTGTTTTAGGTAATTGTCGATCTCCTCGTTTGACAAATTCCTATTGGACGGTGGGTGGAGCGTGTTCGAGGAGAGCGCACTTTTCAAGGTTGCGGAGAAGCGTGTCCATCGAGTTTTACTGTAGTTGTAAGAATATCTTTGGAAAAACTCCTCCAATTCTACAATTCCGTTGGGAAGTGTAATTTCGGTGCTAAAACCGCAATGGTCGCTGTCATACATGAATGTGCGCAGACAGTTTAATGTTTGTAAATTCGTACCTGTCAGTCGTATACGTTCATCGTACAGCAGTAGATCCAAATAAGACCCGCCTCTTTGAAACGACGGGTTATCCGTCGCTTTAAGACCGCTTAAGACATGACATCGTGCTGACCCCACCAATCGAGTAGTAGGTTCCCTCTAGGATTTGGCAAATTATTTCTCCAATCTCTGTGTCTAGCGTTGAAATCCCCGTCGATTATAAAATAATTCTCCCCCGATTCCAGCCTCAGAAGTCGAAAAAGCGTGTCGAGCTCTGTAATGAATAAAGTGGATTGTGAAGCCTCAGGTGCATAAACAGAGGCCAAGTACAGCCGCTTTCCACTGCGGAGCGGTATGTAAATGACGACTGCCTCCAACACCCGGAACCTGCGTAACACTCCCTTGTACACTCTGTGAAATTTTATATCTTCTTTAATGAAGATCGCGACACCGCCTCCTCGTTTGGATCTGGACCAATTTCTTCTTCTAACAATATAATTATTGTACTCCAGTTTGTGCTTATCGGTTAGCTTGGTTTCGCTAGCGAAAAGCACCGCAAGGACCTTAAAACTTTGCTCCACCATGTGCGTACCCATTACGACAAGTGTTGTTAATTCACTAATTAGGATCGAAAGAAAAGCCGCGATGTTTAAATTGCTACAAGACCAAACTCCTGATGTGCTTTTCGCTAGCGAAACCAAGCTAACCGATAAGCACAAACTCGAGTACAATAATTATATTGTTAGAAGAAGAAATTGGTCCAGATCCAAACGAGGAGGGGGTGTCGCGATCTTCATGAAAGAAGATATAAAATTTCACAGAGTGTACAAGAGCGTGTTGCGCAGGTTCCGGGTGTTGGAGGCAGTCGTCGTGTACATACCGCTCCGCAGTGGAAAGCGGCTGTACTTGGCCTCTGTTTATGCAAATGAGGCTTCACAATCCACTTTATTCATTACAGAGCTCGACACGCTTTTTCGACTTCTGAGGCTGGAATCGGGGGAGAATTATTTTATAATCGACGGGGATTTCAACGCTAGACACAGAGATTGGAGAAATAATTTGCCAAATCCTAGAGGGAACCTACTACTCGATTGGTGGGGTCAGCACGATGTCATGTCTTAAGCGGTCTTAAAGCGACGGATAACCCGTCGTTTCAAAGAGGCGGGTCTTATTTGGATCTACTGCTGTACGATGAACGTATACGACTGACAGGTACGAATTTACAAACATTAAACTGTCTGCGCACATTCATGTATGACAGCGACCATTGCGGTTTTAGCACCGAAATTACACTTCCCAACGGAATTGTAGAATTGGAGGAGTTT